>CM050164.1:439846306-441071306 GCA_027410445.1 Discoglossus pictus
GAGGACTTGTAGCAATTTAATAGTGATTTGCCATTGTAACATTTATGGGACTAGCCGGGTCGGAGTTTAGATTTTGACAACCCGTAGGGATTTTCTGCCTATAACCCGCAGATCATTTACGGGTAGCTAAAAGAGACCAATTAAATAGCCGTAACTCTTCCGGACTCCTTTACAGACTACGATTTTTACAGTTGGAGCATGTTAATGGGGCTCTTTATCTCTACTCTGTATTTCAATAATATTTGAAAGTCTGTATATTCTTTTTGTTTCAAAATCTCTCTGATCCCGAATAAATTTGCAGTGTTTCCTTTCCTTTAAATCTCTTTTAAATTTTTCTATATTATGTTGTAATTTATTCTCTAACTCCTCAAATTTCGGGTCACTTTTGAAAGTTTGGACTTCTGCCAAATTCTAATTGAGTTCTACTTTGATTTTATTGAGAAATAGATATTCCCCTTTCAATACCAGACACATTAGAGCCTCAGAGCATTTATATAGCTCCTTATCCCACAGGTCAATAAATTCTTTTGATATTAAATACGATGCTAGGGACAGATGTACTCTCAATCCTCTCTGAGTGAAATGTTTATCAATGTATGTCTGCAAACCTTTAATCTGCCACCATGCTCAAATTAGTTTTTTTGGAGTTCCTGTTAATTTCCACAAAAGTTCTAAAAATATTATTGGAGTTAATATTATCACTTGCTGTAGTTCTTAAATTAAACACTTCATCTATTTCATCTTTCCATTGGTCTGGATTAGTATTTTGAGAAAGAAAACCTACCTACCTACTTGATACTTAATATCAGTCTTATAGCTTCCGAACTTTGGGAATTCAATTTCCAACTAAAGAGTATATTAGAATAATACTTATAGGTGCAAAGTAAAGGAGTACAACATATACCACTAAATGACTATTAGATGTCTTACAGACAGTAACTTACATCACCATTAAATTTGGGCTACATGTTAAAATGTAGCTCGTAACCTAGCTTGCAGGACTTAAGGTTATTAAATTAGCCTCTTAAAGCGTCTGTGGGTTAAGTTTCAGCAATGCCAAAAAAAAAGCTACGGGATGAGCAGCGTTGAACTTCGTGGCCATAAATTCTTTGATCTATCAAGCCCGTAACCGCTACTTTTCCAATCATTCTATTAAATTGCAATGAAGACACTCGCGAGCAACCTCGTAACACGCAAATGGATGTCCAAAGCCCTATTAGTGCTGGAGAGGACCTGCAAGGGGGGTAAAGTCCAATATGTAGCACTTTAACTGCAAATAAAAACACACTACTGTACTAATATTAAAAGTTAAAGTGATATTAGGTCTTAGAATTCATAGCACAACATTCTCAAACTCGCAAATTGGTCGAAAAAATACTGTATTTCATGTTCCTTTTTTGTGTTATATCGATCCCGGCAATCAATATACTGTAACTCGCATGTAATAGAATAACAAATTTACAGCTTTATTAATATTGCATTACTCTGGAATGTGGGTCCGATAGCAATTCATAATTGTAGCCCGTAGGACTTTGAAATCTAACCTCCCCTTTTTCAGTGACGTAATGATGACAATCTCTTTTACCATTGGCTCCGTCTAAACCCGTAACTACGGGTTTGACTAATTGATCCTGCGCAGGGCCGCAAATCAAACGTTCGATCAATGAGTTACGGGTTTCGGACTCCAGCTCGTAACTCGCAGCCCCTTCTAATTTAATAGCACCATAAATCTGCAACTCGTCAAGCTCGCAGCCGTTGCAGGTCTCACGTTGCACTTACGGGGCTGGAATTTAATGTGGCTGTTAGTGTCAGTGAACAGAGCCATTTAAGCATTAGTGCGATTGCCTCCAGTCAATCTGTGCTGAATTAATTTTAGTGCCGCCTTCTGCTTACAGTGTTAAGTTGTGCTAGTGGACAGTATACCACCTGGTAGCAAAGGCACTAATTCCAATTTTTGGGTATGGCCACCCAGAAATCAGACCAATACACATATGATTCAGTACTTTAGTGTTGGCTCTGTCAGTTATTATTGTTGGCGGCGTTAACACTTGTAGCTATTGCTTACTCGTAGTATATATTACAGTGAGATATCCCTATCTGGTTTCAAGGCTTTATGACAAGTATCCCGACTAAACTACTGACTCTATTTTACTGTTTTGGAGGTTAGAGTCCGAATTGCTCCTAGTGCAATTGAGCAGCTATTATGCATAGTGCCGCTTTGTGTCTAATTAGATGTTTTACTGACAGCTATTAAGCATTTGTGAACTGAGCCACTCTAGCAGCACAGCGGTTTTATGCCAAATATTGTGAATATACTATTGATTCAATTCACTGCATTGCAAGATATTTCATACATTTGACTCCTATCAAGTTCTATAAGACACTCTTTGCACCTCACAAGTGAGAGGTTGAGTATGCCCTTTGAATGGGTGACTATTGAGTGCACTTTATTTGTGTTCTTTAGTAGTAAATAACGCCTCTACAAGTAAATGTAGTATAGAGAATAATCCTCCTCTTTTGTGCGATCAACTCCACCTGATAGGAGTTGAGAATTACACTATTCCCTTTAACTACTTACATGGTATATAGTGCACTATCTACTATGCAGTAGTAATAGGCTGGTTATAGAGTACTGGTCAGCCCCCTCCATTACGGTATACGAGTATAATACTTACCAATAAAGTGTTATCCATTTTCTCTTTTGTTTGCGGTTACAGTAGGGTTACTTTATATACCCCTAATCACAGCCAAAACTATGATTTGGGGTTCCACCATTATTGATAACATTGAAAGTGGGGGAGGGTTAACAGCACTATAATCCTATATATTTAATTGCATATCGTATATAGTTCCCCTTTTTGTTTCATTTATGAATTGGTTTCAATAAAGTTATACATTTTAAATAGAGAGTCTTTTAGTGGGATACGTTTGTATTAATATGTATATATGTATTAACTGCTTTACCCCTATAAGTATTATTTTTATTATATGGTTCATTTATCTTACGAGTGTTTCTTCATCAACTAATAACTTTTCAATTAGTTCTGTTGAAAGCCCTGGCACTTTTAGCTGCCACATTCCAACCGTGCAGATTGAAAGTCAATATGTTTTCAAATATAGATATGCCTGGCGTGCTACGGGTCATGGAGGGTCCGACACAAATTATAGGTAGAGTAAGTCTCTAACTTACAGTTTCATACCATCAATGATTACTGTAAATATATTTCTATATCCAATGTCATAAAATTCTGCCACATCTGAGCCACAAATAATTGAATAAATCTGTAAATTCTGTAAGTTTCCTTTCAGTTTTCTTAGTATATATGTTATGTACCTATATATCAAAAAATTCACAAAATGTTTGCATTATTCAACTTACACTGTTAACATGTTCAGAATCAATTAGTGGAGGCTTACTGTATAGTAAAAAAAAATACAACTTATTTAACTTTTTATAAAAAGTTTTTAGGCTGCATATAAATATGTGCAATTATTATGGACTTAAACAAAAGTTGGCAGCCTGTTTCATTTTAAATGTCATCATTAGTTTTATTTTTCTCACAGAAGTCAATATCCTGGTTTGCAATGTCTGCCCTTTTCTCTTATAAATATGTTCAGCTGCTCTGAAAATGTAAATTGTCCTTTGTGACACTACCAGTAAATCGGAAATCTTCAAAAATGTCTTCAGAGAAAACCACTGTTAAAGGCCACAACCTTTTTTGAATATATTTATCTTTTTTGGCATCTTCATAAGAATACTAACCATGCAACAGTGAACTTCAAAGCTTATGAGACAAGATGTTTAAGACATTTAAACAGAACGGAAAAAAATATGACATCATAAAACATTGGCTGTTGGTCAAACTCATCGAGCTGACCCATGTTTTCCAGTAGTTATTGACATATAGTGGGTTTAGTTTGTAACATTACCAGATAATTTTTGTTATGCTATGTAATAGATGCTGCAGAAAATGAACTATATTGAAATTACTATTGGTTAAACCATACTCTCCATCTTTCTCAACATGTTGATGGGTTAAAATGACACAGCAGAGGTTTAATATGGTATGGAAGTTCCAAATGTCCACACTGTGTATGCCTAGTCTCTTTTTGTGCAGGCAACTCTACTGAAGACAATGGGCCCAATGTCTCATGAGTAATCAATAATTAATGACACTGATCTCTCATTAACACAAGATTTCAATCTCTCGGTGGATCTGCTGACTGACAGTTCCAAAAAAGGCAAATTTTTATGTTAGTTTACTGTAAGAAATGCAATTTTTAAATACTTTTCAATTAATAAAGTACTTGTTATTTATAGTTTTATACTATACCATATTTGGAAAATCTGCATTTCTTACAGTAAACTAACATTAAAGTTAGTTTACTGTACCTCTCTTTCTCAAGTCAGAAGCAATACTGCTTCTGACTTGAGAAAATGAGGTACAGTTCTCAAAAACTGATCCTTCTAATATGTTTGTCCAATAAAATGGGTATCACTTCATATTGCAATACTCTGATTATCTATTATTATTATTATTATTATTGTTTATTTGTAATGCTCCAACATATTTCGTAGCTCTATACATAGATTTTGTTCAACACAAAACAATATTATCACATTGCAAAAAATGGTGGGCCATGTCTTTGAGGTTATGTCCAAAGTGTTTTCCTAAAGCATCATTCAAGATTAAAAGCTCGCAGACTTCTATCTATCTATCTATCTATCTATCTATCTATCTATCTATCTATCTATCTGTCTGTCTGTCTGTCTGTCTGTCTGTCTGTCTGTCTATCTATCTATCTATCCTCAAAGGAAGCTCTTCATTTTATGTTGGAAAAATATTTCAGAGCAGCTGTATAGATTTTAGTAGCCTTTGCCCCTGGTTCCCACATATATAGGCACCTAACTAAAATGTAATAATTCACATAAAATATCTAAATCTATATCTTATTTATAGAATATATACATAAAAGTACATAAATATATATATATATATGTATTATGAGCCTGTCCAGTACAATATATGGAGAATTTTCACTTACAGTACATTATCTTTGCTTGGGGTCCTCAAAGGCAACACACAAATATAAAAAACTGTAACTCCAATGGGTAGTGCACAATTAAAGGTGTCTATCTAGAGATACGATGTGAAATAACAAACTGATAAACACTTTGATACATTTTAATATCAGTCTTTTTTATTAAGGGAATGAAGTTTGTGTACTGCCTTTGAAGACCCCAAGTAAACAGAATTTATGGTAAGTAAACAAGTAGTCTTCTTGGCAGGGACACATATATGGCACCTAACGGTGCAGTGCATTATTCATTTGGGTGGGTATCTTGAAAAGCAGTTTCTATCCCCTTTCTGCCTAATATTTTATTGTCTGCATTTACTTTTTGTAATCGACAGTGTTTAATACAACTATTTGAATTAGTCCAAGTTGCAGCCTTGCATATTTGTTTTGGATGAAAGTCCGCTCTTTTCGCCTAAGTAGAAGCTTCTGCTCTTGCTGAACGAGCTTTGATTGAAGACAAAGGTTCTTTATAGATTAATGAATATGCCAATTTTATTATTAGTTTTTACTATATTGCAATAGTTTTTTTGATAGTTTGTAGCCAACTCTTGGACCATCATCAATATAAACAAACTATTATATTTAAACGTTGTGTTCTTTTTAAATATTCTAATATGCAACTAAACTATTATATTTACAATTTCTGTTCTTTGTTTGGTTGATTAATTTCTTGGCTCCTATGGAAAAAACTATTTACTTTAGGAATGAAGTCTTGTGGCACTGCTAGAATTAAGTCTCTATAAATCTCTAAATATGGTTTTGTTTGGTTTTCAGTGCTTGGAAGTCACTTATTCTTCTTCTGTAGTTATTGCTACTACAAATACCATTTTTTTAAATAAATCTGTGATGTTACACAGAGTTACACATTCCATTTGAATGGTGGGGCTTGAAGGACAATATTCAGATACCATTGAGGGAAATGAGTTGCAGTTCTTGGTCATAACTTGATTACTTAATCAAAATGTTCTTCGTTATTTGTTTATTAACTAATGCAGACATACATACTGTAAAAAAAAATTGAGCATTAAACCTTTTCCATAGTCTTCCATTAATAAATCTAGTATTTGATTGTCTATATGTCCAAATAAATGACAATAGATTTTGTTTCTAATTCTGAAATATACAATGCTTGATTTGTTTTTATTGTTTGCTGTTTAATAGGATGTAACTTGATCATAAAGTCCTGCTTTGCGCCTCTCAGGTTCTAAGCAACTAGGTTTAGAAATTGTGGGCATGGATGGAGGACAGAACCTTGGTGAATTATGTATAGAATAATTGGAATTATTAGCTTGCAGATTGACATTCTGACCAGTTCTGTAAACCATATTCACCTTGGTCAATAGGGTAGAATCATGATTACTCTTTTTTTTTTTTACTCTTTTTTTTCTAATTGATTTAAATGGTTGTAAAATGTGTACTAGATCACATTTCCACTGTTGACTTTTGCTGCAATAATTTGTATTTCAAATATGTAGCCTTTAGATCTATCTCTGTTGTTCTCCACAATTCTGTGACATAGTAGAATATTTTTGATGTGGTCTGCCAAAATATTCTCCTTGCCTTTTGTATGAATTGTTGATAAGTCTGTTAAATTCTTTTCCGCCCATTGAAATATTTGATGAGTTAATATTTCTAGGGGAAAACGTCTTGCTCCATCTTGATGGTTTATGAATGCAACTACGGTTGTGTTGTCTGTTTGTATTTTTACTGCAGTTCCTTTTATTAAAGCATTCCATACCACTAGATAGTTTGTCAAAGGTTCACATTTTTTAATCTAAGCTCTTGAAGTGGTCTCAGCTGCTCCCCCTGCTACTGATGAAGTCATTAGTCTGAGTATGGTCATTGCTGATCTTAGACTGAACTCTTTTGATTTTATATATATTTTTTTTTAAGTCATTTATTTTTTATAAGGCAAAGTTGTTATCATTTTTTTAAATCTATATTCATCCCAAATAATGTTATGTTTTGTAATGGATTTACCCATTACTTTTTGTAGTTGATGATCCAAACTAGGTTTTAGTCTATTTATTATTATATTTATTATTTATTTAATCAGTTTTTTTTGATCATCTAGATACAGTAGAATATTTATAAAATTTTCTCTGAAATATGCTGCTACAACTAACATTAGTTTCAGTTAGTTTTTTTTTTGTTTGGTGCTATTGAAATTCCAAATGGAAGTGCTTTGTATTGATAATGGTGTATTGTGTATTTTTTAAAATTGTTGTTAGATACTTTTTTTTATGTGTTTTGCAATATAGGGATTTGTAAATATGCATGTTATAAATCTATGTTTGCCATCCAAAAGTTTTTTGAAGGGTAGAATTTGTGGTAGATTTGTTTTTCAATTTGAATATATTTGTTTAGTATTTTCCAATCCAGTAAAGCTCTGTATTTTCCTTTGACTTTGAGGAATGAGGATGAGTTATGCGTATACACCTTGAAATGATATCTGCATATAATCTAATTTCTCCCTCTTCATCAGAGCTTAAGTCATCGTCATTTTGATCACTTATGTTTTCACTTTCCCTTTGAGGAATGAGGACGAGTTGTGTGTATACACCTTGAAATGATTTCTGCATCTAATCTAATTTCAGGTTCTTCATTAGAGATTATCATCATTTAGATCACTTATGTTATCACTTTGATTATTAGAGTTGTGAGTTTATAGTCTACTTATTGTCATGACTGATCTTGGGACTCTCCTGCACCCCATAAACAACAAGGACTGTGAAGTGTTATTTTTTTATTTGTAGTGTAGTGTGGGCCACAATAATTAATGTTGAGGTTGCTATATGGTGTTATGTGCACTGTAATAATGTTATATTACCTGTGAACTAACAGAGCTACACTTTCTTCCATATTATATTAGTGGGCCAGCAAATTGGCCAGGCATCCACTTGGTATCCACTCTCTGGCCTCAGATAAAGCGATACACTTCACCTAACAGAAAAACACAGGTCTGGGATATGAATTGACCTGGCAAGATAACCCACAGGCTCTGGTGTATCTGGTGATGGTGAGGGGGGTGTATGGCCTAGAGACGGGGTGAGGAGGTCAAACTAAGAATTCAGACTCTCTTCCCGGGAGGGGAGTCAGGAAGGGTGACATATTTTGTGTTGATTAAATATCTGTGTAAGAATAATAAAGTTGCCAGTCTGCTATGTGCACTAACTAAGGGTGCATGTGTCTGATTTTCCTGCTTCTCCATGAATGATGTCGTGATCTGAATGGCTGGGTCCTGAGATGATGTCTCTTGGTCGTGACACTTGTTTCTTAGTTCTTGTGTTAAAAGAGATAAAAAAATGTGTTGTAATGTACAGTAGATGTTATTGCTGTTTGTCACCACCCTAGGAAGTCCTGGGAGTTACATGTATTAAATGATGTATAATTTATAGAAGGGGGGGAGAAAGAGCTGACCATGTAGTAAATTTAGTAATATAATCCACTGTTGAAAACAAAAAGACATACACTCACATTTCAGAACTACAATCCGTGAAAAAAATTTTGAAAGTACCTTGCTGGTGAGTAGGTCAAGAACTGTAGTTTCCGTTCCAAATACAGTTTAGGTCTCAGATAAATCTCAACAGCTCAACACAATCCATGGGAACATCTATATAGCAAAAAAATGGTGCTGTGGTTACTATAATATTGTTACAACTTGCTCTTTTTTGGGCTTGAAAAGGCCAAGAATACCAATCTTGCTCACAGGTTGTATAGGTTGCTTCTCCCCTACACAGAACAGCTTAACTGGAGTCTAGGGCAAATTGCCATTTTCAGGACGAAGTTGCAGAGTCTCAGGACAAGTTACTGGGTTCTGGATGTTCCCTGTAAATGAAACACACTATAAATATGTGTCCCAAACACAGGCTGATTTTTACTTTTTCAGTACACATTTTTACACCGTTTTTTCACTTCCACTTGGTAAACAAAAGTTTTACACCTTTTTCCTCTTTTGATCCACCCCATGTTGCAAGGCCTGCCTCCAAGAATATGTTTTTTAGCATGTCTACTTCCCCGTATAGATGTCGAGGGGTCTACAGCCCTAGATGTCTGCTTCCTCCGAAAGGATCTGGTCACAGCAGGGGTTGATTAGGCAGCGTGACTGCTGGAAACAGAGAGCCCAATTAAATTCAAAGCCTGCATCTCGTGGGATACAGGCCCTATGTCAGCAGGCATGCTGCAGGCTCGCTGTCATCTCTAATTCAAGTGCTATTAACTGAACAAGCCTGCCGAACGCCGATGACATAAACCATGCACTCGTGCATAGCAGTTCAGGGTGGGCACATGATCAACTAAGCAAGGTCGTAACCACCCATTTAGAAACAGCCAATAGAAAATGAGACCGCCATTATTACGGCAGTAAAACATGGAGGTTACATGTCAATCAAATAGGTTCGGGGGTCTGATATGCAATGGGACTTGCAAACCCTCAAAATACAAAATAAGAAAAATGAATGCCAATACTGTTCTAGTCCATATGGGT
Organism: Discoglossus pictus; assembly: GCA_027410445.1. Classification (NCBI taxonomy): domain Eukaryota; kingdom Metazoa; phylum Chordata; class Amphibia; order Anura; family Alytidae; genus Discoglossus; species Discoglossus pictus. Next base: position 439,855,872 of record CM050164.1, read on the forward strand.
GACCTGATTCCCAAGCTCAATATAACCCCGAATTGACACGTTAAAAAATACGATTTTTTTGCCGTTTTGCGAGCTTGAGATTGTTGTGCAATTAATTATATTGTCTTTCATCGCTTTCCCCAACATTTACAGTGCAGTATTGATTTTTTCTTACGGTCAGGTGTTTAAACCCCCTTGCAGGTCCTCTCTAGCACTCGTAGGAAAATGTTCTACATTTGCCATTTACGGGTGTGAAAACTTTTGCGCTCTTGGAGGAGTGAAGCAATTGAGTAGCGATTTGCGATTTTGCAATCATAACTCTTAAGGACGGGAACAATCAATCGGGAGGCTATTCTCGGTTTAATAACCACAAGGTTTTCAAGGCTGTAGCCCACAAACCGCTTGGAGCTTGCAAAAAGACAACAATTGGATAGCAAATTAACTTACGGCCTCACTTACGGGCTCCAGTAACTTACGATTGCTCAATTGAATCGGGCTCAGAGAGTCTGGGTGATGGGCCGGGGCTCATCTACATGTCTGGATGTGCAAGTATTAGAGTTTCAAGGAGATGGTTCTTCGATAAAAAGGGAACCCAATGGAGGGTAGTAGGGATGGTTAGTGGGCTTGGGGTGTCTCTTGAGTGGGGAGGAAATTGTGGTAAGGACCGGTGAGTTCAGAGGAGTTCACAGTCAAGTCTATCCTCTCTGTAGTGATCACCCATTGGATAGCTATAACGTTATTGAGTTGTAGGGGAGTTAGCAAGGGGAGTTGGGGTAGTGTATCTACTTTTAGTGCCCGACTTTGACTTCCATAACAACTTTAGCAATTTGGGTTCCCTATTTGATTTATTGGCGGTTACAAACAATGGCTAATGCATTTATTAATTTGCGGGTAACCACAAGGCAAAGGATCAAAGGAGTATCACTTGCAAAACACTTATATACCACTTGACCCTGCTCTGTTTTAGTTGATATTTTGACAGCATTGTTAAGAATTTCTTAACGGCTCAATCAGCCCCATGGATCTCCCTTTGAAGACTTTGGAGCCTAACCTACTGTCTGCCACGAGTTTGGACCCTAGCCCACCCCTGGGTACTAGGAGCGAACCCAAAATATTATTATTAACTCCAAAACACAATCCACACATAAAATAACTATTCCTAAAATGACAAAAATTGTCCCAGAGACTTCTAGGCTCAAATGACCTGGTGAAAAGGATATTAAGGGCCCAGAGCACACAACCAGATATAATATATGGGGTCAAATATAATACAACAATAAAAGTTAGCAAGTGGCATAGTCCTTTCAAAAGTTATTATGGCCATTAGAATAGCCCTTGATTTGGTAGCCAAATGGCTAGTGTCCATCAATGTCCAATTGCAAGTTACAAAAAAGTCCCTGGGACCATTTAATTAGTATGGGGTCTTCGCCAAACACATTCCACTGCCTCTGTAGCCACTTAGTAGCAGTATTTAGAAAAGTTGCATGTTAGTGCTAGCTAAATTTCTATAGCTCTGTCACGTATTACTTCAAGTTTTGGATTTTAAAGCATCCAGTAACCAGGGTAATGGCACAAAATACATTGTAACTGTGAATAAAGGCAAGCAGCTGATACATGACACTAGAGTAGCTACATGTAAAACATGTTCTACTCTTATTTGTCTTCATAATCAATTTATTTGTAAAAAACATAGAATAGTTGTAGACTAAAAATAGCAATTAAAGGTTAATTTCCCACACTTGTGGCTTTTTAAATTGCAATTAGTGTCAGGGTATAAATAGTCAATGAGTTTGTTGGCTTTCACATGGATGCACTGGGCAGGCTAGATGCTGAGCCATGGGGAGCAGAAAAGAACTGTCAAAAGAACTGCGTAACAAGGTAATGGAACTTCATTAAGATGGAAAAGGATTTAAAAAGATAATCAAAGCTTTGAAAATGCAAGTTAGTACTGTTCAATCACTTATTATGAAGTGGAAAATTTGAGGATCTCTTGATACCAAACCAAGGTCAGGTAGACCACGAAAGATTTCAGCCACAGAAGAATTGTTTAGAAGAAAAACCCACAGATAACCTCAGCAGAAATACAAGCTTTTCTGGAAACAGACAGTGTGGTTGTTTCAAGGAGTACAATACGATGATACGGGAACAAAAATGAGCTGCATGGTTGAGTTGCCAGAAAGAAGCCTTTACTGCGCCAATGACACAAAAAATCCAGGTTACAATATGCCTGGCAACAGCATGACAGGCCTCACAGCTTCTGGCACACTGTAATTTGGAGTGACGAGGCCACAACCGCTATGTTTGGAGAGGGGTCAACAAGGCCTATAGTGAAAAGAATGCCATCCCCACTGTGAAGCATGGTGGTGGCTCAGTGGAATCTTGTGAATGCAGCATGTTATCAGAAAATACTGGCAGACAATTTGCATTCTTCTGCACAAAGGCTGCACATGGGACGCTCTTGGACTTTCCAGCATGACAATGACCCTAAGCACTAAGCAAAGTTGACCCTACAGTGTTTACAGCTGAAGAAGGTGAAGGTTGTGGAGGGGCCATCAGTCTCCTGACCTTAATATCATTGAGCCACACTGGGGAGATCTCAAACGTGCAGTTCATGCAGGACGATCAAATACTTTGCATGACCTGGAGGCATTTTGCCAAGACGAATGGACAGATTTACCACCGGAGAGAATTAGGGGCCTCATATACAACTATTACAAAAGATTGCACGCTGTCATTGATGCTAAAGGGGGCAATACACAGTATTAAGATCTACGGGTATGCAAACTTTTGAACAGGGTCATTTCATTTTTTTCTTTGTTGCAATATTTTGTTTTATGATAGTGCCATTCTGTTATTACCTACAGTTGAATATGAATCCCATAAGAACTAAAAGAAATGTGTTTTGCCTGCTCACTCATGTTTTCTTTGAAAATAATACATGTATTACCAAGAGTATGCAAACTTTTGAGCACAACTATATATATGTATATATATACAGTATATGTATATATATATATATATATATATATATATATATATACATATGTGTATATATATATATATATATATATATATATATATATATATATATATATATATATACAGTGCCCTGCAAAAGTATTCACCCCCCTTGGCATTTTTTGTGTTTTGTTGCCTACCCCCACCTGGAATTAACATGCATTGTTTGAGGATTTGCATCATTTAATTTACAGAACATGCACACAACTTTGAAGTTTTTTTTTTTTATTATTGTGAAGCAAACAAGGATATAATAACAGAAAAAGTCAATGTGCAAAACTATTCACCCCCCTTAAGTCAATACTTTTGTAGAGCCACCTTTTGCTGCAATCACAGCTCCAAATCGCTTTGTATAGGTCTCTATGAGCTTGCCACATCTTACCACTGGGATTTTTGCCCATTCCTCCTTGCAAATCTGCTCCAGTTCCTTCAAGTTAAATGGTTTGCGCTTGTGAAAAGCAATCTTTAAGTCTAACCACAGATTTTCTATTGGATTTAATTCTTGGCTTTGACTAGGCCATTCCAACACATTTACATGTTTCCCCTTAAACCACTCAAGTGTTGCTTTAGCAGTGTGTTTGGGGTCATTGTCCTGCTGGAAGGTGAACCTCTGACCTAGCCTCAAATCATGCACAGAGTGGTACAGGTTTTGCTCAAAAATATCCCTGTATTTAGCACCATCCATCTTTCCCTCAACTCTGACCAGTTTTCCAGTCCCGGTGTTCTTTGGGTGATGTGTTGGGATTGCGCCAGACATAGCGTTTTCTTTGATGGCCGAAAAGTTAAATTTTAGTCTTATTAGAACAGAGCACCTTCCTCCATACATTTTGGGAGTGTGAAATTTTATTTTTGCTGAAAGTAATGGCTTTCTTTTGGCCACTCTGCCATAAAGCCCAACTCTATGAAGCGTACGGCATATTGTCGTCCTATGTACAGATACTCCAATCTCTGCTGTGGAACTCTGCAGCTCCTCCAGGGTTACCTTAGGTCTCTGTGCTGCCTCTCTGATTAATGCTTCCTTGCCCGGTCCATGAGTTTTAGTGGGTGGCCGTCTCTTGGCAGGTTTGCTGTTGTGCCATGTTCTTTCCATTTGGTTATGATAGATTTGATGGTGCTCCTGGGGATCATGAAAGATTTGGATATTTTTTTATAACCTAACCGTGACTTGTACATCTCAATAACATTGTCCCTTACTTGTTTGGAGAGTTCCTTGGTCTTCATGGCAGTGTTTTGTTAGTGGTACCCCTTGCTTAGGTGTTGCAGCCTCACACGTCTTTCAAAAAAGGTGTGTATAAAAAATTGGAAAATCAAGAAAAACAAAACAATTAATTTTGTTTTTATTATTTTTCCAATTTTTTTTTCCATCTCTTTCTGTTTACTGTTTTTAGTTCATACATGTATCAGTATCGCTTCTTGACTTGATAGAGAGGCATTATCTCTCGAAAGCTTGTTGCATTATTATGAATACGTTTGTCCAATAAAAAATGTATCACTATTCACTGCAATACTCTGATTATTCAACTATATATATATATATTTATATATATATATATGTATATATATATATATGTATATATATATATATATATATATATATATAAATATATATATGAAACAACTTATTATCGATCTATCTAGCTATCCAGGGGGTAGGAGCCCCAAAAACTCTGGGGGGATAAAATTTACAGACAAAAGCCCTTAGTGGTTCATCATAAAAATAAAATTACACCAGAAAATGACCCTTTCCAACCTAGCCTTTCAGAAAATAGCTCTATATTCACTATTTTTTCTTTCTTACCCTTTGTTTCCATTCTCTTTACCTGTGTCTGTTCTCTCTCCCGATCATTTCTCTGCCTTTTTCCCTTCTCATGATCTCCACATTTTCATTTTAAAAATGAATGCACACATTTCTGTACACAGATTAGACAAAAAAGTAAACTTGCCCTGTAGTACCTTCATCAGACTTAGTTTCGCAAATAAATTTATAGACCATGGTGGTGCAGTATGATGTGTGGTATAAAAAAACAAAAATTGTTAGGAAAGTCTTTGGGATCTTAAGATGTATGACATAGAGGTCAGAAGAGAGAGAGGTAATATTATAAAAACATAGAAATATTCAAAATGATGAGGTAAGAATATTACAGAAAAAATAGGAATGCAAGAACAAGAAGTCATGATGTTAAGTAGGAAGATTAAATATTTACTGGTAATGTGAAAAAGTACTTCTTTACAGAAAGAGTAGTAGCTAAATGGAACCGCCTTCCTGTGGAAATTGTAGGGGCAAACACAGTTATGGTATTTTAGCATGTTTGGGGTAAGCATTAGACTGTACTAAAGGTTAATTAAGCCAAATATAGGTAGATAAAATGGTCTCACCAGAGAGGAAAGGTAGAGTGAAGACAGATAAGTGGGGGAAGAAACACTTTTACACAAATAGACCTGTACTTTAGTTAGAAGTCCTGCAATGAAAGGTAATGTTAGGTAGTGTCTTATTAAAACAATAAAAATATGCCTCACAAAAAATGTTACATACTACAGTGACAACAGTGCGCCTAAAAAGTTAATAAAGCTAACAAAAAATAATAAAAAAAATACCCTATATTACTTTATTAAGTCATATGTAGTATAAGAGCCCAACACGAGAGTGGCCGAGTGTGACACTACCTTCTGTGCCTGGTTCCTGTGTTTGTATGACCCCACAGCCCGTGCTCTGCCCAGTTCATCAGATTAACATGAGAATAGAAAGAAGGACTGAGCTAATTATGCATGATCGAGTTTGCGCTGACGCTAGCGCTATCATATAAATAATATAAATAATGGGTCAAAGCTTTCCTTGGAAAGACATATTGGTCCATCTGGTAATGCATGATTAAATTTAATTTTGCTATTTTTTTGTGTCCCCAATTCATTTAATCGGGAAGGGGGGGGGGGGGGATTTGTCCCTACGGCCCTGCTTGTTAAAGTTCTATTTAGAATCTTGAATCCTGTTATAGCATTTGAAGACACAGTCTCTCACAGGTGTGTAGTGACTAGAAGACTTCAAGTTGTATTTAATGTAAGGTATTGCAACCAGTAGAGCCATCATTGTCTGGTCACATTTAGCTTTGTACTCGTATTATTAATTTAACTCTAAGTCTGGGGCACAGTGTTTTAGCCTCAGAGATAAGAGCTGACTCATGTACTGATTGAACTCCTGAAGTGGAAGAAGTGACTTCCTGAAACAAGAGTTTTCTATTATCCAGACTCCTATGCTCTTCCCAGATGAGACTGCTTCCTCTGTGATTCTACCCAAAAGTTATTTGCTATGGCAACTCTAGCCGTCACTCCCTCCAATAGACTCCCTCACCCAATACACTCCAAGCTATTTTTTTGGCGTCATTGAGTTGTTTCCAACCGTAACACACCAAGACATTTTTATGTCCATGGTCATGCCTAACCACTTGATATTCATGGCAGATATACTGGAGTGGGTTTCCAGTTTCTACTTCAGTGGGCCACAGCCTACAGCTCCTGGTATTCCTAGGTGATCTCCCATCTAAGTACTGACCAGGCCCAACCGTGCTCAGTTTCATGGTGGTAGGACCTCTTGGTTCCTTGACCTGGAATTGAACCCAAGTTGCGTTGCAGTGGTAAAATGACCAAATCCTAACAACTGGACCACCAGGGAACCCCAAGACAATACACGCCCACCAATACACTCCAAGCCAATAAGTAGTATACTCAAATACATTTAATAATATAGTGAGATTAAGGATCACTACTTTATAAGCAACTATGTAAGCCAGCAGTATAATAACATTTTACTTAAAATGTCATATTTAGCTGTTTTGGAGAATAGCCAAAATAGTTCTTAGAGATATCTGTCCCCGACCAGATTACCAATTTATATATATATATAGTGTGCACACCTTAGAGAAAATAATACACCAACACGGAGTTCTGGTATAAAGCTTTCTCTCACGCCCATCCTTTATTAAAATCAGCTGTCATATTTATAACATTATTAGTAATCAGATAAATGTTGCATCTTGGTGAACACCAGTCTAAGTAAGGCCTCTGATTGGTTCCGGAAGGCGGCGGGGCACATATCCTTATTAGGTTTCGGATCTGATGTCATTATGGCCAGTTTAAGTGAAACTTCTGATTGGCCCCGGAAGGTGGTGGGGCTCACATCCTTATTTGGTCACGGATATGAATGTCATCTTACTGCTGTCAGGATATGATGTTACCGACATCTTGCAAAAGGAAGTGATTAATCCTCCATCTTAGAGTTCCCAATGATTCAGCAATATTAATAAAGCTTTGGTTACGTGATAATACTGCAAAGATAAGATATATAAGTAGGACACAAACATAAATGCATTTTATATGGATTTTAATCCATAACAGTCCCCCCTAAAATGTCATACAATGTTTATGTTACCCCTACGTTCTTAAATCTTAATTAATAGTTATTATATCCTTACTCATTATTGGATATCAAAATCTATTAGTATCTACGTTCTTGACTATGGTCCCTCCGGAGCACTACTCTTTGTGGTTTCTATTTCCGGATGTTGTGAGCATTGCGTGTAAGTATGACATAGGTACATATCTTCGTTCGATCGGGCTTGCCATGACCTAACGTCACACCTACCCTATGTCCTATGCGGCATGGGAAAACCTAATAAGCCTCTATTAACTAATAGTGTATCTGGTCTAGAACAAGGACCATAATGCTTAGGTATAATACCTTTACAAGACACTCTCCGTAGAGCCAGTTACTGTCTGCATTAGACTGTGAGATGTCTTGCATATATCATTCTGTCCATAAAGATCTGTGTCTAGGTTCTGGGGGCACCACCAGGAGGAAGCTTTTTTCATTGCATTCTGCAAATAAGTACGCATACAGGGAATAATACAGCATAGGAGGAAGGCAAGTAGAGTTACGACTACAAGGATAGCCATCCCAGTTTGTAACAAAACCTTTTGCCAACCATTCATCCAACTAAACCATGAATCCCAGTTATCTATAGTACCAGAATTTTCTTTTAGTTCTTGGCCAAGTTCAGCTAGTTTCTTTATGGCCAAGGTGATCTTACCGTTTGGTCCTGTATTATCAGGAATATATGTGCAACATGCACTAGTGGCAGGAAGCATTTTACATACTCCTCCTTTTTCTGCAAGAATCATATCTAATGCCATGCGATTCTGGAAGGCCATGTGTGATGTAGCTTCTAACTGTTCTGCAATACCTTTTAAGGCATCCTTGGTATAATTAATAAACCGTTGCTGATTATAGTAAATGTAATTAATCCAAGCAACATTCTTATTTACTCCAATCATTGGTATGAGTGACTCAAAACCTGCTGTTACTTGATTGCGAGCTTTAAATTCATTTGGCACCCCCCTTGGGACCCCTATAGTATCAATATATACATGTGGGTCAAAACTTTCTCTAGGTTCGGATGATAATGATGTATCTCTCTTTTTTCTAGATTGTGTTTGAAGAATGCTAGGTGGATCACCATAATAAGTTGGGACAATATGGAGTGGCATAATAACCTTAGCTAAGGTACACTCTCCCCGCCATACTCCTGACATTCTGACTCTCAGCTTCATGTCCCCACATATCCAATATATATCTCCCAAGGATTGTGTGTGATTAATCAATAATGTGGATGATCCATCTCTGTATGTCTGACAAAAACCACTTGGGAACCTCTGTAAGTTAGTTCCATAAGAAACATTCCTACAATAACATGTATAATTTCCTGGATATACAGTTATACCCTCACCTGGATGCGGGTTATTAGTTATCATAGGATATGTCTTTTTCCATGTTTTACATCTATTTAAATCATTGAGTGTGTTTTTAAACAGGCTCAGGAAACATTTTTCTTCTAATAACGGTATAGTAAGTGGAACAGTACCCAAATGGGGCCTAGCATGACCACAAACATAACAATTAGATTTGTTATATTCTTGGACATTATATTTCATCCATTCTAACCATACATTGAGATCTGAATACCCTGTTTCAGTAGCTAAAGTATCTTCATATGTTGGATCACCATTAGCAGTCATTGTTCCAATGATCTTGGGACCTGGTTGTAATATCTGTAATACAAGTGGTAAGTTAGGATAATTGTATAAGTCTGCTAACTTAAATTTACCTGAGAATTTTGTAGTCTCCCCCTTACTCCATGCTCCCATCAAATATGTGTCAGCATCTATGGGACTAGGATTTTGTATAGTCAGAGTCAGCTGCATGCTAGAACTAGTCTTGCCACTATTTAAACATCTACCAGTCTTTAGTAGAGTCATACGATCTAGTAGAGATCTTCCTAGGTCATCTTTCTTGACTACAGCGTTCTGAGGTCTATACTCCAAGGGTGTTCCAGTAGTCCATCCTACCATATCCCATGTAGGACAATCTTTCCCATAAGCATTCCCATAAATCTTTCCATCAACACATATATATATAGCCTTATTAGGGGAAGATTTATACAAGTCACACTGTTCATGGACAGTAGGACATCTAACAATATCACAGAAGTCAAAGGTGTATGTAGCAACATGTGTAGTATGTGAATTATACCAAAATGTGACTTCATTTTCACATTTTGTAATAGTTACATGTTGTGCATTGTTCAAGAATACTGTGAGAAACAAGATAAAACACTGAGTTATACTCATTGTGTTGGTTCCTGTTCATCAGGAGGAGCAACCTTTTTGCAATGTGACGCGTGGACCCAAGTAGGTTTCCCTTCCAACTTAACCGAAGTGGTTGTGATCAGTAGGACTTGGAAAGGACCTTCGTATCTGGGTTCCAGTGGGGTTTTCCTCACAAACCTCTTGACCAGAACCCAATCTCCAGGAAGTAGTTGGTGTGTGCCAGTATCTACCTCCGGATCTGGAATAGAAGAGAACACTTGTGCATGGATTTTAGTCAGTGCTGTGGACAAGGCTATCACATAGTCAACAAGTACATCAGATTTCAACTGCAATTGCTGAGGGAAATAACATCCTAATCTAGGAGCAGACCCAAATAAGATCTCATGAGGAGATAAAGCATGTTTTCCCCTAGGGGTATACCTGACACTGAACAAAGCTATAGCAAGGCTCTCAGGCCACGGCATACCAGTTTCTTGTGACATTTTTAGCATTCTAGACTTCAAAGTCCCATTCATACGTTCCACCCTTCCACTACTTTGCGGATGGTAGGGTGTATGAAAAGATAGTGTCACTCCTAGAGCTGTCCATATTTCTTTAGCTAAGATTGCAGTGAAAGCTGGTCCCTGGTCACTTTCAATTACTTCAGGGACCCCATATCTGCAGATGACCTCTGTTAGTAACCGCTTCGCTGTGGTCTTTGCAGTCATATTTGTGACTGGGTACGCTTCCGGCCATCCTGAGAACATGTCTACAATGACCAATGCATATTCATACCGGCCACTTTTTGGCATCTGTATGAGGTCAATTTGTATCCTCTGGAATGGATACAGAGATTTTGCTAAATGCTTTTGTGGGGGTTTCTCAGTTCGGCCTGTATTACATTTAGCACAAATGCTACAGGACTTGCAATAGTTGCTCGTAAGTGTAGTTATGCCTGGCGCCATATAGTACTTGTCTATTAGAGCGTTCATGAGGGTCTTTGACAAGTGTGCCGGTCCGTGGGCCCACTGTACTGTTGCTGGATAGAGATTCTTTGGTAAACACAATCTCAGATTATCAACATACAATCCATCTTTAAGGATTGCTCCCTTTGCTTTCCACTTGTTTACTTCTTCTGGATCTGCATTCTTCTGCAATTCTTTGAGTAGTTTCAAATCTGTAGGTAAAGTCTGCATTGTGTAGATATTTATGTCTTTCTTCTCCTCTTTCTTGTCCATTTCCTGTGATGTCATTGCTGCCTTTTTAGCCATTTGATCTGCTAGATGATTTCCTCGTGCTTCATTTGAGTTTAGCTTCCCATGTGCCTTCACCTTCAGTATGGCTACTTCTTCTGGGAGTGCTAAAGCATCTAGTAGTTCACATATGGCTTTATCATGCTTTACTGGGGTGCCTACAGCTGTCATAAACCCTCTGGCTTTCCAGATTATTCCAAAGTCTTGAGTCACTCCTAGAGCATATCTTGAGTCTGTATAGATGTTAGCTCGCCGTCCTGCTGCAATCTCACAGGCCTTAGTCAATGCAATCAACTCTGCTTCTTGTGCTGACATGGAGGGAGGTAGTGAGAAGGCTCGCATCACATCTTTTTCCGTAGTCACAGCGTATCCTGTGTGATATTTTCCATTCTCATCAGCATACCTTGATCCATCCACATACAGAGTGATGTCTGGGTCTGTCAGGGCAAGTTCTTTTACATTCGCAAGGTGTGAGGTCTCCATTTCCATTTGCTGAAGACAGTCATGAGGTGGGTTTACTGATCTTGGAGCCGCATATGGGTCTTCAGCCTGTACTTTGGGAAAGCTATTCACATGCCAGTTGAGGGTTTGTTTTGTTATTCCTTCTGCTTCTAGTTCATCTTCATCTGCGGACTCCACCATTTCAGCGCAGTCCCCAATGAGCTCCATGTACTCTGTGCAGACTTTGTTAATGCTATGTGTGGGACAGCTGTATCCCAATGATTATAGAGCAATTCTGCTTCAAAGGGAAGCTCTACCGTGAGTGCGCTATCCCCTATTGCATCATTATACAATGTCATCAGTTTTAACGTGACTTGCTTCAATTTCATAAGCTTCGCTTCATATTGAAGATCCCGTCCCGGTGTTTGTTTGTTCCACAGCGTACAATGTAGAGAGTCTTGTGTTTCATCTGTTTCTGTCTTCTTGACTAGGCGTCCCAGTAAATGACTTTTTACATCCGAGCTTAAGTTTGACTCCTGATCCAAGTTCAAACTATACCAGAAATGTCCATCTTCCTCATCTCCCCCCTCAGGATATATATGGCAAGAGAGTGGCTGGATTAAGCACATAACACCTCTGTAAGGTGACATTATCTGGCAGGAGCAGTGAACATTGGAGACGGAGGTGTCTAGCTGCTGTCAGGTGTTTTGGCTGCGTCTGATTTATGATAGCAGCAATGTCATGTGGAGCAAGAACTGTCAAGGGATATCCAAGGACTATGTCACTTGTCTTATCCAGTAAGGCATGAGCTGCAAATACTGCCTTAAGGCAAGAAGGGCCTCCTCTTGCTACAGCATCCAGATGACATGAGAAGTAGCCAATGGGGCGTTGTCTGTTTCCATGGGACTGTGTCAAGACTCCCATTGCATGTCCTTCCTTTTCTGATATAAACAGCTTAAATGGTAGGTCATAGTTGGGTAGCCCTAATGCAGGGGCTGAGGAGATAGTCTGTTTCAGAGAGTAGAAGTTATTTAGGGCTATCTGAGTCATCTGAAAGGGTTCAATCTTCAGGACATCATACAAGGGCTGCATCAGGAGAGAGGCTTCTGGGATCCATGCTCTGCAATAGGATATGAGACCTAGGAAAGCGTGGAGGGGTCTGTGTCCTTCTGGTACAGGCATTTCTTCTATTGCCCTAACACGGCTGCGTGTGAGATGACGCACTCCTTTGGAAAGGCAATGTCCCAGGAATATGACAGTCTCCTGACACCACTGTAATTTCTCTCTGGATGCTTTGCACCCTTGTTCTGCTAGATGTCTCAGTAAACTCTCTGATGTCCGTGTAGCTGTAGGAAGGTCTTCAGCACAGAGTAAGAGGTCATCAACATATTGCAGAAGTACAACATCAGGGTTTCCCAGTTGCCAAGATTCAAGGATTAGACCCATGGCCTTAGCAAACTGACTAGGAGAATTCTGTGCTCCTTGAGGCATGACAGTCCATGTAAATTGATTATGATCATGTGTAAATGCAAAGAGATACTGACATGAAGGATCTAGAGGAATGCTAAAGAAGGCATTTGCCAGATCCACTACGGTAAAGTATGCTGCTGTTGGAGGTATTCCAGAGAGGAGAGTGTGTGGGTTAGGTACTATGGGAGTGTCCAATATGGTTGCTTCATTGACTGCCCGCAAATCTTGTACCATACGGTATTTTACTGGCTCTCCTTTCTTGGATTTCTTTTTCACTGGGAAGAGGGGCGTGTTACATGGTGACGTACACCGCACTAACGCCCCCTGTCTCAACAGGCTCTCTATCTGCTGTGTAATTGCATCAATCTGTGCTGGTTTCAGAGGATACTGGGGTTTTCGTGGTAATTCAGCTCCAGGCTTCAACTTTACTATGACTGGAGGCACCTTTAAATGCCCAATATCTTCGGGACCATGTGACCAGAGGGTTGCCGGAATCTTATCCAAGATGTCGGCCGGGCCTTGTCTATTGTCTTTTTTCGCATCTAAGTGAAGTAATATTGGTAGTGAGCAGAGTGCTGACGTGTCAGTAATTGTTAAAGGCGAGGACACTTGTATAGTCCCATCCGGGGTAAACAAGATGGATGCTTGCAAGCGGGAAAGCACGTCTGCACCTAATAAGTTCATTGGGCATGTGGAGGACACTACAAATCTAGCAAGCAGGTCTGGGAATGGGCCTATTTGTAGGGGTTGAGTCAACTTATTGGAAGAGGGGATACCGTCAACTCCTACACAAGCAACATCAATGTCAGACAGGTAAGATGTGTCGGGCAGATCTTGTTGTCTTAGGACACTTCTGGCTGCACCTGTGTCTACTAGGAAGGTGGTAGGGATCCCTTCTATTGGTAATGTTACAATAGCTTGAGGTCCTAGTCCGCTATCCCCTAAAGATACTGCCATAGCAGGAGATAGTGACACAGGCTCACCACTGTCCTATGCTGTGCTTTGGCCCCCCTGCTCCTCTTTAGTGACATCCCCCTGCTGCTTTGTCCTCTGCTTTCTAGGCATCTTACAATTCTTGCTGATGTGCCCAATCTTGCTACAATTGAAACATCGCCATGTTTCCTTCTTCTCCCCTTTGTATGCCGGTTCCTCAGTGGTCACCATGAGAGCGGCAGGTTTTTTGTACGTTGATGATGTAGGGCGTGCATTTTCTACAGACTCCAGTCCTTTTGCAACAAGTAACAGCGTGTCTAATGGTAACACTCTATATTCTGGTCTGGAAGTCAATAGACCTTTCTTTATAGATTCCTTTAGCCCTATCACAAAAGCTGTACTTAGCATCTGTGTGTGTGTCTTATTGTGTGGGCTGAAGCCGAGGTCTGTGAACACCTGTGTGAGTCGTGAGTGAAACTTTTCTACTGATTCGTCTCGGTCCTGTTTAATATCCTGCAGATTAACAGCCTGATCTGCTAATTTATCTTTCGCCCAGGCTCTTAGTAATTCACAGAATATTTCACCTGATTCATAGTCAGTTGTCTCACGTGGCATATCATACGGGTCTATTGACTTTTGCATTATGGGCCAGTATGAATCTCCTGCTCTGATTTCGCACAAACTAACCAAGTCTCTCCATGCTGCAGCATATGTCTTCTGTATTTGTGATATCTTTCTGTAGAAAGGCATAGGCTGCTTCTCAGGGTCGGGTAATGTGTTTATGAGGGAGATGGCTTGTGTTGGTGTGAATGCAACATACATTAGACTCGCTGTACTATTTCTATTACGCCCTCTACGTTGGTTCATTCCTGAGCCCAGGGTCTTACTCCTCCACTCCTTCGCACTCTATCCTACTTTTATCTCATCCTCCCCATCCACACTGTCATTTTTAGGACGGCCTGCGGGAGTAGGGTGTAATGAGATATCATTTATGTCTGACTGTCTCTGAGAAAGGGGAGGAGTGGAAGCGTCTGTCGCCGGTGCCCTTGGCACGACTGGGAACATCGAGTATGGAGTATACATAGCTCCGTTAGCAGTCAATACAGGATAAAGGGACGTATTCACCAAGGGGGCGTTCGGTATGACAGGTAGACCTTCCTGAGTGGGCGCCGCTATCATCTTAATGGGAGGGTTCAGAGGGTAACAGGACCCCTCCTTAGAGTGTGTGTGAGCGTCATTTTGGAGCTGTGGCTGGGTGGAATGTTTTTGTTCTGCAAAGGGCAGTGGTTGTGGTGTGCAGGGTGTTTGAAGTGCGGAGGGTATAATAGTCGTAGGTAAGGAGCTGGCTGATTCACATGGAGCATAATACACATACATTTCCTGTCCATTTATTTCAACCTTTTCCTCTGTCCAACCTTCCTGTTTAATCTCTTTAGCCACTCTGTACCATACCTCTGCATTTGGTAATAAACCACAATCTTGTAACTGTCCTCTATTATTTCTCAACACTTTTCGCCACTCTTCTGCCCTCAGATGTCCTCCCACAATATTTGTGAATCCACACACTTTAAACAACTTTTTAGATTTAATTAATACGGCCTCTCCCCCTCTTTTCTTCACCACATCCTGAGCCAACATGCCCTCAATATTCAATTTAGTCTGTTTCTGTCCCATCTTCCTGTCCTAAATATAACACAAGCTAGTGTTAGAAGGCAGACAAGATGAAGTAGGGAGAGAGGTGAGAGAAAAGAGGAACAAGCAGACCAGTTGTCTGAGAGGGAGAGAGGTGAGAGAAAAGAGGAACAAGCAGACCAGTTGTCTGAGAGGGAGAGAGGTGAGAGAAAAGAGGAACAAGCAGACCAGTTGTCTGAGAGGGAGAGAGGTGAGAGAAAAGAGGAACAAGCAGACCAGTTGTCTGAGAGGGAGAGAGGTGAGAGAAAAGAGGAATAAGTAGATCTTTTTGTCTGAAGTGCTCGACTGCTTATGAAATGAGAATCACTTCATACGTCTTCCCTAAACTCAGACAATAGTTACCGCCCTCCGGGGGACCATTAGATTGTAGTGTGTAACCACGCACTACTGGCAAAGGGATAGCAGAGAGTTTACTGTAAAAGGACAAGTGATTTAGATAGACACAAGATTACGGAAGAGAATATCATCACATTTCATTATTAAACATACATCTTAGTCAGCAATATCACAACATAGCAGCATATGATACAGAAATTGTCTCAGAGTAAAACATATCCTAAAGCAACGTTGCGTTTACTTTTCCTTTTATAGTAAAGCTTAATGAAACACTGAATGTCTCTTATATCTTCCTGTTTAATAAGGATTAATATTGCCAAGAAGTAGTGGATACAGGGCACTGACTTCCAGCAGAGGTGGTATAGAAAATGTTGTTTGCCTTTAAGATGGGTGTCAATCTCCTCCCGGGACACTCCTACTTTTACACAAACATTTACTTCTTGTAAGCAAAATCTAACAACATCATGAAAACATGAATAGAAATATGACAGTTATTTCATACGACCTTAAGCATTTGAAATAGAAAGATACGTCCTTAAAAGAATTAACGGGATGGGAGGGGGGAGTAAATTTCTTTTCACAGACTGTGGTTCTTGACCTTGAATTTCACACACAGATACACAGAAATCAGCTTGCAGCTTTTACAGAGAGAGAAATTATAAACTACATTTCTCATTAAAACATGCATCACAACCAGCAATTACAGATCACAGTGATATTTATCAATTTCTGCAGAACATTTCTGACTCTTAAAATATTGCAGTTCAAAATCTCACACCGTCGTGTGTTAAAATTGACGCCTTCAGAGAATTATCGTGTTATCCGGACACAATAAATCCGTCCCTGAAGTCTGCATCCCACATACATGCTTTTACACCTAAGTGTGTGTGATAGATATCTCCCGGGTTCATCACGTTACCAAGGCACGAACATAATGACCCCAAAGAGATACTCGGCTATCCATCATGCATAGACCCTCCTAAAGAAAGGTATGCATATGTACGTCTGTACGTACGGCTATTTCAGGGCTATAGTGTTATTCGGACACTACACAATCCGTCCCTGAAACCTGCCAAACGCAAAACATGTATGTCCTTGAACACAATATCCCACACTCTCAACAGTCATACACAGGTGACAGATATCACTGGTACAGGGTTCATAATGGACTTGAGGCAAGTTATTACCTGTACTTTGGCACTTCGCCCACAGCAGGTCTGGATGACGGGCTGAGTCCCAGGAACAGGTTTTACACGGTCAAGGTGCTAACTGTGTCCTTACCGTGTACCGGAGTTGATCAGGCTCCGCCCGCTCCTGTAGGCTCCGTCCAGATCCCTTGCGTCCCGCTGCAGGTTCAGTTAAACCTCAAGCCCCACGTTGGGCGCCAATTGTTTTGGAGAATAGCCAAAATAGTTCTTAGAGATATCTGTCCCCGACCAGATTACCAATTTATATATATATATATATAGTGTGCACACCTTAGAGAAAATAATACACCAACACGGAGTTCTGGTATAAAGCTTTCTCTCACGCCCATCCTTTATTAAAATCAGCTGTCATATTTATAACATTATTAGTAATCAGATAAATGTTGCATCTTGGTGAACACCAGTCTAAGTAAGGCCTCTGATTGGTTCCGGAAGGCGGCGGGGCACATATCCTTATTAGGTTTCGGATCTGATGTCATTATGGCCAGTTTAAGTGAAACTTCTGATTGGCCCCGGAAGGTGGTGGGGCTCACATCCTTATTTGGTCACGGATATGAATGTCATCTTACTGCTGTCAGGATATGATGTTACCGACATCTTGCAAAAGGAAGTGATTAATCCTCCATCTTAGAGTTCCCAATGATTCAGCAATATTAATAAAGCTTTGGTTACGTGATAATACTGCAAAGATAAGATATATAAGTAGGACACAAACATAAATGCATTTTATATGGATTTTAATCCATAACAGTGTCATGAGAGATTCCATGATGAAGAGCTAGTTTGCCTATAGCTTGAGGAAGAGGGTTCCCTACTAGGCCTTAATCCTCTATTAGTTCTATTGTCAAGTAACTATGTAAAGTTTCAAAATAACTGAATGGAAATCTTAATCGGGATCCAAATTCCACCCATGGTTCTATTCGTGTTAGTAACACAAGCAAAAACATATGCTACCATTAAAGGGATATGTAAGTTTGCTGGATTATGAATGCATCGGATAGAGGAAATTTTATAGTATATATGCATGAAAAAATCCCAAAATAAACATTTAAACACTTACATTGAAGTCAGCAAAATCTCTTGTAATCTCTGACAGCTGAACATTAGGGTTAACACCCTCCAAACCAAGGCTAAATTAGCTTTAAATTTTAAATTATTTATTTTGGCAAATCAGGCTAGCGGAAACATTTAATTTTGGTTCCTGTTTGTGCTGTAAAGCAGCCTGGGATATGTAGTGTATCACTGATATGTGCTATATATTGCTGCTGACATACAGAGGCTGAGCAAGCAACAGCAGGTAAATAAAGGGTTAATATTGCTCCCCTGATGCTGCATGCTGATTGGGGGGATCAGATGCCAGTGTAGACACCTCTGGAGGTGGCAACGTAATCATTAGAGGGATTTTTAGATCTTAATAACAATAAAATGTTTTATGACATAAGCTGCTTTATGCCTATAGAGTGCAGAAATGTATTAATCCATGAACCTTTCATATGCCTTTAAAGAAAAATAGAGTAGAATATTAAAAAAATAAAAAGTAAACGACTATATTAAAATGTTGTGTCCCTTAAATTAATTGGAGAGCATAACTATTTAGTATTACAATTAATTGCTTATGAGCATCGGTGAGTGATAACACATCAATCATTTATAAAATGCAGAAGTATGGTAGAAGTTCAGTGAAACATAAAGTCTTATTTTTATAATGTATTTTTGTACAGTAATAGTACATTTCTGTGCATGTTTAGACATTTAAAAATAAGTTCAAAAACATTTTTTAAATAATATTCTTTAGCAAAGTCTCTATACCATACTGTGTCCCTTTACAGTATGTTTAATCTTCACTTTAAGTATCTAATATTTTTTTATAATCAGTATACTACAAATTAAATATTTTTTTCATAAATAAGATTAATGTTTCCTACAATATGTGAGAGATATACATCTCATAATGAATGTATTACACATACAAGTCGTAATCCTTGACGGCTTTAAAAACACAAATATACAAATATATTATGCATTTGTAAGCACAGCATCGTCTATTAATAAAAAGGCAAATATGACGAGTGGAACTTCAGTCTAAAGGTACAAAGCTACAAATATTTTTTGACAAAATATTCAAAGTTCTCTGAACAAGACATGCTCAGTACACTCCAGAGTACATAAAGATATGTTAGTGGGGGATTATGTGTCTTATTTTAAGAGTAGAGCAATTTCTTTCCCTACATATGTTGTCAATGTAATTTAATGTTTTCCCCTTGCTACACTTGCAGACTTCCACATAAATCCGCACAGATAGTTAAAAACAAATCCTGCATATTTTATTACTCTCTCAATTATTGGAGCTCCTAAAATCGCGCTCTGCAAACTTCAGCTAAAAGGCTATCCATTCTGTTTTCAGATTATTGAATAAAGTTGCTTATTTTTAAGTAGAAATTTCAACAGACAGTCTAATTTAATAACTTGCATGTATGAACATTTAGCTTAAACTGTGATGTAACATACTTTCTGCAGTAATTTTGATTATTGTTTACTAGTATAAGTACTATACTAAAAGCAAATTTGCAACTATTTTATAATATAAAATATACAGCCTCTAATTTATTGTCTTTTATTTGAAATTATGTTTTGTTGTGTTGCTTAGTCATGTCCTATTCTCCACGACCTCATGGACCGTAACACCATGTTGATTCACTTGGCATTCATGACATATATGCATGAGTGGGATGCCAGTTCCTTCCACAGTGGGCCACAGTAAACAGCGCCTAGTATTTCTAGGTGGTCTCCTATCCAAGTACTGGCCAGGCCCAACCCTGCTTAGTATAAGGGTGGTGTGACCTTTTGGTTTTCTGACTGGAACCGCACCCAGGTCGCAAAGGTGAATGCACCAAATCCTAACCACTGGACCACCAGGGAACCCACTGAAATTATGTTTAGCCACCCCCTAAGTGCTACCAGGAGCTATATGCTGTGGCCCACTGGAGAAGGAACTGGCAACCCACTCCAGTATCTCTGCCATGAATACCAAGTAGATTAGCATGGTGTGTTGTGGTTCGTGATGTTAGGGAGAGTCGGACATGACTGAACAACACAAATACACTCAAGTGCAACCATGTAGCTCCACCAGAATATATACAGTGCCTTGCAAAAATATTCAACCCTCTTGGCATTGTTCGTGTTTTGTTGCCTCACAACCTGGAATTAACATGAATTGTTTGAGGATTTGCATCATTTAATTTACAGAACATGCACACAACTTTGAAGATGTTTTGTTTTGTTGTTTTGTGATGCAAACAACAAATATAACAAGATAACAGAAAAAGTCAATGTGCATAACTATTCAAGCCCCTAGTCAATACTTTGTAGAGCCACCTTTTGCGGCAATCACAGCTCCAAGTTGCTTTGGATAAGTCTCTATGAGCTTGCCACATCTTACCACTGGGATTTTTGCCCATTCCTCCTTGCAAAACTGCTCCAGCTTCTTCAAGTTGGATGGTTTGCGCTTGTGAACAGCAACCTTTAAGTCTGACCACAGATTTTCTATGGATTGAGGTCTGGGCTTTAACTAGGCCATTCCAACACATTTGCATGTTCCCCTTAAACCACTCAAGTGTTGCTTTAGCAGTGTGTTTGGGGTCATTGTCCTGCTGGAAGGTGAACCTCCGTCCTTGACTCAAATCACAAACAGAGTGGTACAGGTTTTGCTCAAAAATATCCCTGTATTTAGCACCATCCATCTTTCCCTCAACTCTGACCAGTTTCCCAGGATGGTGTTCTTTGGGTGATGTGATGCCTTTTCGCAAACTCAAAACGTGCCATTTTGTTTTTTGCTGAAAGTAATGTCTTTCTTCTGGCCACTCTATGGAGCGTATGGCTTATTGTCATCCTATGTACAGATACTCCAGTCTCTGCTGTGGAACTCAGCAGGTCCTCCAGGGTTACCATAGGTCTCTGTGCTGCCTCTCTGATTAATGCCCTCCTTGCATGGTCCGTGAGTCTTGATGGGTGGCCGTCTGTTGGCAGGTTTGCTTTTGTGCCATGTTCTTTCCAAATCTATGATAGATTTAATGGTGCTCCTGGGGATCATCAAAGATTTTCATATTTTGTATAACCTAACCCTGACTTTTACTTCTCAACAACATTGTCGCTTACTTATTTGAAGAGTTCCTTGGTCTTCCTGACAGTGTTTGGTTAGTGGTGCCTCTTGCTTAGGTGGAGCAGCCTATGGGGCCCTTCAAAAAAAGGTGTGTATATGTAATAACAGACCATGGGACACTTAGATTGTACACAGGTGGACATCATTTCACTGTATTCTTTAGTGCAGCATACTTCAAGCCTGCCACTCCACACTTACCTCTTTCCCCTGCCCCACAAAATAACTTGCTCATGGTACCTGGCTTTTAAAAAAAATAAGCAATGTATTTTTATACAAACGAGGAAGGTACCCCTAGGTGGCTGCCTTGTTCCTCTAGTTATAAATCCGGCCATGGTTACATCCATTAAAGTAGACCTATTTAAAATCCCTGTTACAGAACCACTGTACATTGGGGAAAATTCCACACATGTTTGGGAAATATGTAACCAACTAACAACATTAACAGCTATGGAAGCCGTAAAAAAAAACGTTGTGAGAAATAACCTTCAAAGTGGCAGACTTTCAACAGGACTGAGTATAGATTTAATATAAAGTTCCTCCAAGGTCTCTAAACTTGTTAGGAACAAAAGCAAATGTCTGCGGTCATTAAATTAAATCTGAATAGAAAAGCAAACAAATGAAAGGCAGTGTTTATTTTAACTTTTCTAAAGACATTTGCCCATTGTCAAATTATTATGACATTTAGTGTTTTTTTTTAGAGGGTCACTTTGATCAAATATTTAAAATATACAATTTTGAAGACATTTATAAAATATGTAAAATGTTTTTTGAAAAAAATGCAACCTGTAATATATTATCTTATATGTGCAATTATGCTGCTGTGGAATCTATTATCTTGTTTTATGCTGTTCTGCTGCCTGATGTGGGTGAAACTTTGAATACACAAGAAGGTTCTATCTGAGCAATAGGAATATGGCATATACAACTGTGCATTCATTAGGTATAATAGAATGTTCACTTGTTCAGAAATACATACCCTGCTCAGAAAATATCAGGTAGGATCAGTTGATGAATAACATTGATTTATTTCAGTAATGATTAATTTGGCAAAAAATATAAAAATACAAAGAGTTTATTTACATATGTATTTATTTTTTACTTTTTGAAAACATTTTGCATGTTATGAAGCCTATTTATTTAAAAAAACATATTGCAAAACAAAATTATTATAGTGAAATCTTTGACATAGGCAGGAATTTTAACTGGACATTATATCACCAGATAAAAATTGCTCAATAACAAATCTTTGTCATATTAAGATTTACAGTTAAATGAAAGGGGCAAAGTTAATAAATCTAAAGAATAAGCAGCTGATAAGAAGAAGCAGGCCACTTAGCTCATTTTCATAAGCACTGTCTAGGTAATAATGTATAATTTAAGGGATATAAATAGAAGTCACAATAAATGGAAAGACCATTTTTTATAATTTCCTATGGAGCTATTTAAAGGGCACTTTACAAACTCTCATTAGATAAGTACTTTAAAAAGACTAATGGGAAATGCCTTACAAAACCCACAAAACTATGCTGGAAGAATTGTTTCTGTCACGATCTAGTAGTTACGGGGTTAGGTGCACCACCAAAACCCTCCAGTTTACAGCTATATGAACACCCCTAGATTGTCGAGCTTCTGGTGATCTCAGATTCTCCCGGTCAGGTATCAGTAACCAGTGCAGGAACCCAGGATCAATCAGGAACAATTTAGGACCATTTAAGCTAGGACCAGGGTTAGAGGTATCAGAACACCCTCAAATCCTTAAAGGTGGGAAGGGTCCCCCATTGTCCTCCAAAGTCTGGTCATGACAGTGTCCATTCTAGCAAAACAAGGTGTTACCTAAGGGTCAAGTGATTGTCTTAAAAATAGAGGCCACTTGACTATTTTCTCGCACCAAACTCCTCTTTTGAGCCAAGTAATTGTGATAAACGTGATGATCCTCTGACCACTACTAGTCAATGTGGCAGTAATAGTGGGAGTGGAAGTCGGACTTTAAAGGAGTTCCTATGTCTCCTCTCTATAAATTTAAGTTTAATTAGATAACATTTATTTCTTAAACCTCTGAAAAATAATTCTGTATTTTCTTGAGTCTTTGGATGGAATATATATTGGTCAGAGTATATTACTTTAAGCTATAATTAAAAGCAACATTAATGGAAATTCAGCACAATTGACCTCATTCTATCATATTTGCGTATCTCAATTTTCCATTTGTACTGTGAGTTGTACTTTGAGTAGATGGAATCTGGGAATCTCCATATCATTTATCGTCAGTGTTATAGAAAGATATAATGATCCTTGGCTTTCACATCTACATTATAAAAAATATTTTACTTTCAAGACAATGACTTTAAAAATTATTGAATTTGAAAGTATCACTTTAGCACATCTGCGAATTAGATATAGTATAGGAATATTGTATTATTATTATCGTTTATTTGTAACGAACCAACATATTCCATAGCACTATATTTCTAAAATACATTACTGGTTCCTGTGAGCCATATAAAAACTCTATGAGTCTTACAAATTATTTTTAGACAGTAGTTAGGTAGAGTTATAATATTAATTATATTAGGTAAAGGTATTAGATTTGCCTGGCCTATTGCGGTCAATATGGTCGCAGAGAGTTGGACATGACTAAACAACAAACAATATTATCATGCTAATATATAAAGCTGTGATCTAGTTTGTTTTTCTCTAAAACAATCACAGACACCAAATATGAGAAGAGGCACAGAGGCACATGGTTGAACTTGGCCATCAGCATGGGTTGTTGAACACATCACTACATCTAAACAAATGTAAGACTTTCAATGCGACTGTGTGTTCATTTGGAAATACTTGGGTGTCCATTCAGTTGAGCAAATTGCAGTTACAAGAGCCCGTAATGGAGCCCATAAAAATAATTTCTATTCAATTGGCGTATTTTAGCTACCCACAATTGGTTTGCGGGTTAGAAGCTCAAAATCCCTGCGGTTGTCAGAATTGTAACTCCGACTAATCTAAGCCTTTGATCTTTCAAGTCCGTAAATGTTACAATCTCAAATCGCTATTCAATTGCTACAATTCCTCAAGTCCACAATTTCCTTCAAACCCGTCAATTGCAAATGTAGAAGAAAATCCTACGAGTACCAGATACGACTCGCAAGGGGTTTAAACAACTGATCATAGCACTATAAAAGCAAATACAAATCAATACTGCACTTTAAAAGACGGGGAAAGTCATGAAAGACATTAGAATTAATTGCACAACAGTCTCAAGCTCGCAAATCTGCAATAACAAATTGATTATTTAACGTTTTATTTCCGTGTTATATCAATCTCGGGAATCAATGAGTTACCACATATACTCGAGTATAAGCCGACCCGAGTATAAGCTGAGGCACCTATTTTACCACAAAATACTGGGTAAAATGAGTGACTCGAGTATAAGCTGAGGGTGGGAAATGTGCTGTGCCCTGTGTCCCTTTTGTGCCTTCTGTGTCCCCCTCCCTCTCACGTATCTCTACTCCACTCTCCCTTCCCTGTGTCTCTTCTTCCCTCTCCCTTCCCTGTATCTCTTCCAACCTCTCCCTTCCCTTTGTCTCTTCCCCCCTCCCTTATCACCCTCCTCAACCCCACTCCTCAACCTCCCTCCTCATCCTCCACCTCCCTCCTCATCCTCAACCTCCTTTCTCATCCTCAACCTCCCTCCTCATCCTCAACCCTCTCCTCAATCTCCCTCCTCATCCTCAACCTCCCTCCTTATCCTCAACCTCCCTCCTCATCCTCAACCTCCGTCCTCATCCTCAACCTCCTCATCCTCAACCTCCCTCCTCATCCTCAACCTCCCTCCTCATCCTCAACCTCCCTCCTCAACCGCCCTCGTCATCCTCAACCTCATCCTCAACCTCCCTCCTCCACATCCCTCCTCATCCTCAACCACCCTCCTCAACCCCCTCATCCTCAACCCCTCATCCTCATCCTCATCCCCCCATCCTCACACCCCTCCTCAACCCCCTCCTCAACCTCATCCTTATACTCGAGTATATACGGTAATACATATGAGGCCACCCACATGGACTAGAACATTCATTTTTGTTTTTTTGTACATTGCCGGATTGCGAGTCTGATGGCAAATCAGACTTCTAAACGCTAATTGAAGTTTAACCTCCATGTTTTACTGATGTCATGATGATGGTCTTATTTACTATTGGCTGTTTCTAAATCGCTAGTTACAGCCTTGATTAATTTATCATGATTATGCTTTGAAATGCTACTTACGGGTGCTTGGTTCACGATTTAGGCTTTCAGCCATGTAGCTGTGGCCTTGTTCAATTGAATCGATCTGTAACTTGAAATTGAATGGAGGCCTTGAGGTGCATTGATAAAGCGAGAGAAATGAATGGTGAGCTACTGTGAAATAGGGAATTTGAATCAAGAGCGCTAGTGCTTAAACTGTGTTTTCATTTGTAACATTGAATAGCCAACTAAATACACAGGATGTGTGGGCCTATGTTGTATATATATATATATATATATGTGTGTGTATAACCAGAGCATTATCAAGATGGAGGTCCTGCTATCAAGGAATGATTGTTAATTACAAAATTACTGTATAACAAAAATAAAGTATTAATACACAAAAATATCTTATAAAGTAGAATATTGGTTAAACTGACTTCAGACTTCAGTGGTCCTTTAATTTATTAGTAGGCCAGGGTTATACTTTTTTTTTGTGCCTTTTTATTGTTTTTTTGACACACACCTACCATATATACTTAGGGAGAAGCTACAAGTGGGGCCCTAAATTGTTTTACAAAAAAGGCCCTGCATTCATAAGCTCAATCAAAGTAATTGAGTGGGTAAAACTTGTATTTTTTTACAGAAATGTATACAGAGTAGCCTGTGGAATTAGATCTTTTTTTGTACTTAACCAGACTTCTGAATTAAACAATATGATCTCTCTTTAATATTATGCTAATGCGTTTATGGGAAATGTGCTATTTTCAGTCTTCAAGAGCAATGAATCTTAAATCAGTTCTGATTAGAGCTCTCTCCATTTCTTTGACATCTAATTAGTTTAGTATATTGGAAATGGGATTTATCTGTCAACTGTTGTATCTCACTTTGTTTACAATGCTAACAAAGTATATGTACATAAAATATGGCTTTGTAACCAATTTTCCAGCATTATTCTGTGATCGCTGCAGTGTGTATATATATATATATATATAAATATATATATATATATATATATATATATATATATATATATATATATATATATACACCAGAAATAATTGTTTTGTCTAGATACATTTGCACACATTATGGCACCTAAAAGCAAGTTAATTTCTGCTGTCAAAGAATCATACTAGAGGACTCAAGAGAATAAGCAAACAAAAAATTGGGAACAATCTTTAACCAAAAAATATTAATCACTACAGATGTAAACCTATTTCTTCTGAAGCTTAGCTTCTTAATATGGTATAATACTATGCAACATAATTATAGTAAAACACATTTAAAGGACCACTATATCATATATGTACATGTCTGACCAAGAGCAAAATGTAGGCGCTGAAATGACATCTAGCTTGTTTTTGATTAGAAAAATAAATACATATGAATTTCTCTGATGGACCCTGGAGTCGTCCATGATATGAGAAGGCTATATGCATGAGATATTTTAACATTCTGAAGGTGCAGAGTTTGCAGTTATGATTGCATTTTTCTGAGCATGTGCAGGGCTGGTGTTAAATGCTAAAGGCTTGATTAAATTTCTCCTGTTGCTTCTACCACAAGGCTTTTACGTAGCTATGCATGTTCTTACAAGCACACAAGTGGAGCTATTACATGGTAAGGTTTACTGATTTGTACACAGGGTTTTCAACATAGCTCTAAAGCTTTAATGTGAGTCGCAAGCTCAGTAGTCTCCATCACAAAACTACAGAACACTATCCACTACTTAACATGAACATACTATACTAACCCCTTACAAGTGTAATTTTATTTAATTGTGAGGACTATGGGATCCTTATGGACCCTGATGTGGGTTAGGGGGTCCAATACAGAATCTAGTGTCCAAAGTGTTTCTCCACAGCACCTTGCAAGATTGAAAACTCTCAAAAGTTGAGTCACATTATTATGATCACCAGCTAATATACCTAATAATCACTGTGTGCAGCACGGACAGCATCTAGACAGCGTGATAGTGAGTCACTCGGATGCTGGATGGTTGTAGACTGCAGTGCATCCGATAGCTATTGTAGAGTGCTGGTGGATCATTCATACAGTAAACATGGCGATTGAGGTGGTCCCACAGGAGCTCAATGGGGTTCAAGTCCGGGCAATTTGGAGGTCAGGGAAGCACTTGGAAGTCTTTGTTGTGCTTCTCCAACCAACCCCGGACAATTCTGGCCCTATGACATGTTGCATTTGTCCTGCTGGAAGATGTTATCCTCTCCAAGGGAAAACAGTCAATATGTATGGGTGTACTTGATCTGCAAGGATGGATAGATAGACCCATTAGTAGAGAGTGCCTTCCAGAGTGGACCCAGGCAAATCCAAGAAAACATTCCCCAGACCATAACGCTGCCAACCACAAACTTGTGTCCCTCTAACAATAGTTGCAGAGTCATGGTTCTCTGAGGTTTTGCGTCTGACATGCCAATGTCCGTCCAGTAGATAAAACAGAAAATGTAGCTCATCAGAGATGGCAACCCTTTGCCAATCAGAAGGGGTCCAATTTTGATACTGTTGAGCAAATTGAAGCCATTTCTGAAAACGAACCCTTGTCAGCATGGGTGCAGTGACCAGCTGTTTGCTTCGGAGCCCCATACGCAATAGGGTTCACTGTACTGTCAATTTAGACACACATCTGATAGCCCCCTGGTTCTTTTGGACTGTGAGGTGCTCAACTGTAGCATTGGCCCTCAGACACCTCAGCAGCCGACTTTCACCTTTGACATAAATGGCCACGTAGTGCTCCGCAGTTTCCATTCCATTTATTTGCAATTGGTGCCATTGTCCAGTCATGGTACACTTTAACCTCAGCAGCACGTGAACAGTTCATAAACTGCGCTATTTCAGAAATACTGCCACCCTTGGCCTGAAAGCCAATGATCATCCCTTTTTCATAGTCAGATACATTTTTACCCATGACAGCAATTGTTGATATGTTTGCAGAATGGCTACATGTAGCTTTATATACCCACCAAGCCAGCACACTGCTTACATCAAAAGTTGGCAGTGGTTATAATAATGTGACTTGACCCTCTATATATATAAATAAAGAGTGAGGTAGCTGTGAGTGTCCAGTAATCAATGGTCATCTTGGAGTAGTGTTTGGGGTCGTTACATGTTGGAATACTGCCCTGCGGCCCAGTCTCTGAAGAGATCTGATCAGACTGATCCCCCCCACCCCTTCAACATCTGCAGCAATGCTGGCAGCACTCATACGTCTATTTCCCAAAGACAACCTCTGGATATGACGCTGAGCACGTGCACTCAACTTCTTTGGTCGACCATGGCGAGGCCTGTTCTAAGTGGAACCTGTCATGTGAAACCGCTGTATGGTCTTGCCCACCGTGCTGCAGCTCAGTTTCAGGGCCTTGGCAATCTTCTTATAGCCTAGCCCATTTTTATGTAGAGCAACAATTCTTATTTTCAGATTCAGAGAGTTCTTTAGCCATGAGATGCCATGTTTTTTTGTTTTCTTAAAAAAAAAAAAAATTCTACGTAAAAAAATATGCAATTTACAGACAAATATAAAATATACAGTTTACAGACAAAAATTTACAAAAACATACCAGTATATCCACAGATAAACATTCAAAAAGCTGCCATTGCATATTACACTTGACCATTATTTTTCTTTTCTTTCCTTTCCCCTTCTCTTTTTCTTTTTTTAACCTTCCCTTTCTTTTTTCTCCCTTTTCTTTCTTTCCCTCTTCTCTTCCCTTCCTATTCTCTCTCTTCCCTTTTATCCTTTCCTTTTTCTTTCCCTTTTTAGTTATGATCTATTCTTGTTCTCTATAAGTTAACATTATATATTGATCCCATAATTCCCAATTTGCACATAGCCGCTTATTTATAGGATTAAATTCAAAATTCCTCTTCATAATCTCCCAATTGATTTTTATGTATTTACTACTTCATTCCATGATGGAATTGTCGGTTGCTTCCAATATTTTGATCGAAAGTTTTTTACAATCAGGAGAATATGAGAAATTTGACGTGGATCTTTCACGTGGCTCAACCATATCTATATCTAAGTGAAATAAGGCCATCTGTGGAGTACCTATTAGATGTTTATTACAGATCTTTGATACTTCTGAGAAGCATTTTACCTATAATGCATTGATCTTATCGCATTCCCACCATACGTGGAATGTTGTACCTTTCTTGCCACATTCTTTCCAGCATAAATCATCTGGTTGGAAGTTTAATTTTCCCATAAACTGGGGAGTATAATACCACCTCTGTGTGATTTTAAAATATAGTTCCAAGTATGAGGTGTTAATCGCTGATTTTTTTACTATTTGAAATGAATTAGCCCACAAAAAGGGCTTGAAAGACAGATTTAATTCCGCTTCCCAAGCAAATATAGCACTCCATTTTATAAAAGTAGGTTCATCCGACATTGCCCTACTACACTTCGATATAATTTTAGAGTCATCCTCTTTGGTCGCCATAATCTCCAACTTATATAAACTATCTTCATTCACTGGTTTGAAACTCCAGAGCAACATCCGCTTTTTTATTGATTCAAAATCCAGCCATGAGATCTTACTATTATTGAGTTTGGTTTGTAAAGTAGTTAAATCTATTAGTTTACCTTTTGAGTACATATCTCCTATATATCTAATGCCTTTGTTTTTCCAGTATATAAGGGTTTGATAGTTCTCTTTAGTTCTTATGATTTCTATAGGCGAAGCCAGAGAAGGAAAATGGATTAGATTTTTTTTTAATCTAATTTTGAACCAAAATTTGAACATGGCTCATGAGGTGCCATGTTGAAATTCCAGTGACCAGTATGAGAAAGTGTGAGACCAAACACCAAATTTAAGACACCTGCTCCCCATTCACACCCGAGACCTTGTAACACTTACAAGTCACATGACACCAGGGAGGGGAAATGGCTAATTGGGCCAAATTTAGACATTTCCACTTATGGGTGTACTCACTTTTGTTGCCAACGGTTTAGACATTAATGGCTGTGTGTTGAGTTATTTTAAGGGCATAGCAAATTTACACTGTTATACAGGCTGTACACTTACTAATTTACATTGTAGCAGAGTGTCATTTCTTCAGTGTTGTCACATGAAAAGATATAATAAAATACTTACAAAAATGTGAGGGGTGTACTCTATATATATTGATTTTTTTAAATAACTAGTTCACATAGTTATTCAGATTTTTTTAATGAAAAAATCAGTCACTGTGGGGATTTGAACCCAGGACCTTTACCATCACAGATGAAGTAGTTACAAATCGCTTACCCACGGCCTGCTTCAAAGTCTCTACAACTGATTCTAAATAATATTCATTAAATCCTGAATTGTGCAGTGTCCATTACTCATTCAGTCAAAGGCAACACACTGAAATAGCCTGATACAGTGTATATGTGGATGTCATATTATGATCCACCCTTTGATAAATCTTGATCTATATCTAATAATGTTGTTAATTAGTTACATACTTCATAAGCATGAAACTGACATGGCTAAGGGTCCAAACCAGTCAAATCCTTTTAAGAAGTGTTCCTACCATTACTACCTGCATAGTTTGGTGGAGTGTAACTATTTATTGAAATGTGCAGCAATGTATGGTGTTAGCTGTTTCTCCTGTTCTTGGTAATATTGCCTGGCATTTCTGGGCTGTATTAATCTTTTGAGTGAGACCAGACTGATGTATGTCTCTGTGAAGGACACAAGTGAGCTAAAAGAGGCTGATCTCTGAGTAGGTGGAACAAACCTACCTATAGAACAAACCTACTATACTTAGGTGTTGTTCGTTCTCAGATCAAGATCCTCTGTCTCATTGATTTACTGTGCAGCAATGAGGCAGCTGCAGGGTAGGGGTAGCACACTCTACCAAAAAGCTAAGCAGTTAGCTATTTTTTAAAAGTTATATACACCAATCTGTACTACTTGAAAGTTATGAAAGATGCACAATTACAGTAGCCCTTTATAACATTAATGTTGTAAAAGATCTGTTTAATATGCTACACTGGATAGACCCACATCCATGTGTTGCTGAAACTGGTGGAGAATTTTTATTCTATATCAAAAGGTACGATTATGCATATTTAATTTTATTATTGATATAAATTATATTTTTAGATATTCCATAGTTTATATTCCATAGATTGCATAGTATTACATGCATTTTATAGTTAATATACAATAATATTATTTATGTGCCTATTCTTTCTTTCACTACCTCAGAATTCTTGTTTTCTTTTTAGAAAATATTATTACTGCTAGTTACTCATTCTTATACTCAACAAGAAATGCCATAGAGCTCTCACAGATGGTTCACTTCCATTATTTTGTTTTTTATGAAATTGTGTAAATCCTTAAAGTACATCCACTAATCCTTGGGCTGAAGATTCTCTTGGCTGACTTTGAAAAGCTTTCAGACACATTGCAATGAAACCATTAAACAGAGAAGGAAAGAGGATTGACTGATTCCAAGCATTGTGATAAGCAAACATTGAAAGCTTTGAGATGCTAAGGAATATGAAATGATGAATGCGCTATATTATACTATATTGCATGTATATTTAATAAGAACATTATCAAATGTATGTCATGTAGCTCCTAGATGAAGTCATGTCTTGCGAAAAGGAATGCAGTATTATCTCTTTCACACAGATTCGCCAAGATTCAATGTGGTTTCAAAGGGAGCTCCGCTACTGATTTCTGATCACTTTTCCTTTAGTTTGAAACATTTTTATAATTGTATATATTATAAGTTATAAGTAACAATAGTATGCATTTATAGTTAACTTATAAAACATTGAAATAATAGAAAAATTTAACACCAACATCACTCATAGATTCACACATATTTTTCCCAAATGTTTGAAAGGATGTTACAAAAGAGATTTTAATATTATCATGAGATTCCACTGATTTAGTCCAAATATTCTGGATTCTGATAACGGATGCAGATAATCGAATAGTTTTGCTATTAGAGATACTAGCATTTTGGTAAAAGGTCTGGTAGCAGTCATTAGAACACATGGTAGGTGTGTGAAAACTGACATATTTAAATGCTTTATTGAGTGTGGCGTGTGATAAGGTGCATTTTATAATATCTCTATACAAATAAATTCAAACATAGATGCTAATAATTAAAGATACATACGTACACAAAATTCCATGTACAATTATTTATAACTAGCGAATTGCCCGTCAAAAAATGACGGCAATGAAATTGTAAGGTAGCTAATGTTGTTTGGTGTGTAATAGTAAAGATATAATACATTAATAAATGAATATACTTTACCTATTTGGAAGCATTGTGTTGAAGAGATGTGAATGTGTTTTGACATTGCTGCAGCATTAGTGTTGTGGAGCTGCTCTGTAAGCGTGCTGAATGTGTGCAGTGTAATACTGTGCGTGCGCGAGTCGAAACCGTGCGCATAGTGTCGTACTTCCGCATTTGCGTTTATGTGTGTTGTGCGTCTTTGCGTATTGTCCGTTGTTGGTTTGTAGTGGTTTTCGAGTTTCGTGTGGTGTTTTGCGAGTGTGGTGTGGTGTTTTACGTCTGGAGAGTGCTGTAGCCCCGTTGGCCATTTTTTCTCTTGCTTAGCGATTTTATTAGTGTCTAAAGTGTTTTATTTTTATTTAAATGAAGGTGTAACTTGTTTTTTTGAGGTGCTGGATGGTTCCTCTTGCTGTAGGTAAGCTTTTTATGTGTGTGTTGTGTGTATTTATTGTGTTTTAAATGTTTGTATGTCGGCGTGTTGCGTCCGATGTTTGCGAGGTCGTAATGTGTGGTAACGTGTTTCGTATGTTGTTTGCGTTCCTCGTAAAATTTAGCGAGTGTCGTAATTTGTGTGTCGTGTTTTTTGAGTAGCGACGTGAAGTTTGCAAGGGTTTGAGGCCCTTGCCCAGTGACCTCGCCAGCAACTGAGGCCCTCGCTTCGCGAGGGGCCTCAGTTGCTGGCATGGAGCGCCTTCGGCGCTCCATGCCAGCAACTGAGGCCCTTGCCCAGTGACCTCGCTACGCGAGGGCCGCGGCTCGCTACGCGAGCCCGCAAGCGTGAGCAACGACCCGTACGCTCACAACTATATATGTGATACACAACCAAATCTGCTCTTCAAATACATCTACACATCTCCAATAATAATTCAGTTTTAGCATTCAGTGTGTATTACACCATGTAATATGTGCGAGATTCATATATAGTGTGATAAAAACTACAATGTTCATGTGCAATAATAAAAAATATAATTAATGTCAGTCAGTGTGGGATTCCTAACACTTGACATAATGCTTGATACATTGGTGGTAAACACTTATCCACCTGGTGGCAAAAATATTGCAATCCTGGACTGTTGGCTACACTCCCAGGACTGACCTCACCACCACTTGTCTAGCATATGTGTACAAAACAGTCAACCATTACAAAATAAAGACGTACACAGTGACTCAGTTTAAAATGTTTTACTGAATCATTATCAATTTACAAGAAGCATGGTCAACAAAGTAACAAGACAATGCAGAAACATAGGGCAAACTGATCTCAGGAGGGCATAAGTCTTAAAATAAAATATGAAACCTATCTAACTACCGTATATACTCGAATATAAGCTAAGGCACCCATTTTACTACAAAATACTGGGTAAAATGAGTGACTCAAGTATAAGCCGATGGTGGGAAATGTGCTGCCCCCTGTATCTCTCTTGTGCCCTCTGTGTCCCCCTGTCTCTCCGTATCTCTTCCAACCTCTCTCTTCCCTGTGTCTCTTCCCCCCTCCCTTATCACCCTCCTCAACCTCCCTCCTCATCCTCAACCTCCCTCCTCATCCTCAACCTCCCTCCTCATCCTCCCTCCTCATCCTCAACCTCCCTCCTCATCCTCAACCTCCCTCCTCATCCTCAACCTCCCTCCTCATCCTCAACCCCCCTCCCCATCCTCCCTCCACATCCTCAACCCCCCTCCTCATCCTCCCTCCTCAACCCCCACATCCTCATCCTCCCTCCTCAACCCCCCTTCCTCATCCTCAACCCCCTCCTCAACCTCAACCCTCCTCAACCTCAACCCCCTCAACCCCAACCCCCCTCCTCAACCCCCCTCCTCAACCTCCATCCTCAACCTCCCTCCTCAACCTCCCATCCTCAACCCCATCCTCATCCTCTCTCCTCAACCTCCCATCCTCAACCCCTCCTCCTCATCCTCAACCTCCCTCCTCATCCTCAACCTCCCTCCTCATCCTCAACCTCCCTCCTCATCCTCCCTCCTCATCCTCAACCCCCCTCCTCATCCCCCTCCTCAACCTCCCTCCTCACCCCCCCATCCTCAACCCCCTCCTAAACCTTCCTCCTCAACTCCCCCATCCACAACTCCCTCCTTAACCCCCCATCCTCAACCCCCCATCCTCAATCTCCCTCATCAACCTCAACCCCCCTCCTCAACCTCAACCCCCCCAACCCCACCCCACCTCCTCAACCTCAACCCCCCTCAACCTCCCCCCTCAATCCCCCTCAACCCCCCTCCTCAACCTAAACCCTCCTCAACCCCCTCCTCCACCTAAACCCCCCTAAATACCTCTCCCCTCTCTTACTTGCTTGTGCTCAGGCATCGGCTGTTTGACCCGGCTCGCATGTGACGTCACATTCGCACTGCATCATTAGCATATACCGGGTGCCAGGGGGTTTAGGTTGAGGAGGGGGGAGGGAAAGAGACACGGGGGTAGAGAGACACACGGGGGGGTTAGAGACACACGGGGGGGTTAGAGACACACGGGGGGCTAGAGACACATGGGGGGTTTAGAGACACAAAGGGGGGTTAGAGAGACACGGGGGGTTAGAGAGACACGGGGGGGGGGGGGGGAGTGACTCAAGTATAAGCCGTGGGGGCCCTTTTTTGCCTTAAAAAAAGGGCTGAAAAACTCGGCTTATACTCGAGTATATACAGTAAAAATACACAACACTTCCATATCAGTCATATACATCTATCAGAAACATATACAAATAGTATGACACAAATCTGGAATGTTCTGTGTGGAAAAAGTGTGAGTGTTGGGGGGGATATGTACATTTTAGTACGTTTTACATATTTATTCCAATAAGCAATCCTACCTGCTGTTAATCTCCAAGCAGTCTACCAATGCTGTATTATCTGTCAAAACATAAAATAATATAATACTGCTTTGATCTCACAATGATGCATTGGAATGACACTCTAAAGAAGAGCACTTGCTCTAAAAAATTTCATTTTTTATATATATTTTTTATTGTGAAAACAGAGAATAAAAATAAACACCAGTGTTGTAAATATACTTCAGTATAAATGATAACAGTAAAAAACAAACAAACATTGTTACATTTTTAAAACTTATATTTTCCTATTATTACGGTATTTCTTTTTTCTGTAATTCTTTTCATTACAGTAAATAGTAAATTAATAATATTTCTCAGAACTGTATTTATCTTTTTATTCTGCTTTTTATGTCAGATATTTTACGTAACAAAACAAAATATTAAGTCTAATACTGCAAATATTTTATATAGTAAGTAAATAACTCATAAACCTTATTTATTTCTCATTTTTCTTAACTACTTCTGTTTATAACCATATTTACAGCTTAATAATATTTATATCTTGCAATAGTTATTAAACGCACTGATTTTCTTTAGCATAGTTTTAAAATAGTTTTAAAATATTGAAATAATAACAGATGAGAGGAGAGCAATCTCTGTCCTCTTTTTTATAGTGCTAAATTGCATACAGAGGCGGTTCACCTGATTAACGTATGGAGCAACTAGCGCATAGAAAATATTCTGGGGGGGGGAGTAAAAATAAAACAGAGTCAACGGTAGCACGGCTTTTGGGCGCCCGAGACGACAAATGCGCGCACCCACACCAGAGCAGCAGTAAAGCACTCTGCATTCACCCTCTCCTCCCCCACTTTCTCCAGCTCTCCAACCGGTACTCAACCTCTGTCCCTCCAGTAATCACCCTCTCTCCCCAGCTCTCTCTCTCCCCACTACTCATTCTGTCTCTCCCTCTAGTACCCACCCTTTAATCCCAGGATTCATACCCCCAGTACTCACCCTCTCTCTTCAGTTCTAATGTGGGTGCGTGCATTTGTTGGCTCACAAATGACATCGCGCATGTCTTGTGCGCCAAAAAGTCGGGGTGCTGTTTTCAACAGTTTTACAGAGGGGCCACATGGTTTAGCTTATCACTTATAAGAGTCCATGAGGATTTCTGCACACTCTATTTCGATAATTGTTTGGATCTTTCTTCTTCTTGGTCCATTTTGTATTAGGAAATTTTAATTTTGTCCCAGGTTTTTTTGAAGTTGGTAAGTTCCACAAATGGAGCATCGCTTTACCTTCCTCGGGAGTATGAATTGTGTGATGTCTCCCTTCTTTTGATATGTTCAGTCTAAAAGGAAAGCCCCACATAAAATTATATCCATGCTTTATAATCACCTCTAAAAAGGGTTTCAGGAGTTTTCTTTTATATAAGGTAGTGGGCGACAAGTCAGAGAAGATAGTTGGTTCACCTCCTTCAATTTCAGGAACACCATATCTAGATACTTTCATGAATAAGACTTTTGTAGAAAAATAATGGAATCTGACAATCACATCTCTTGGTCTCTCACTGGAGGATGGCGGAGCTCTTGAATCCTGTCCATTCTAAGTTCTTCTTCACTTAGACCTGGTAAGAGTTTGGCACATAAATCTTTCATGTATAGAGGTAGATCTTGTACTGACTCCGATATATTACGAATTTAAATGTTGGACCTCCGAGATCTATTTTCTAGATCCTATTGTATGATTTTAAGTTGTTTTTGTTCCTCTTTAAACCCATTCAGATCCTTTTCAATTTCTATGTGTGACTTAAGAAGGTTATTATATCTGTCTTCCAATTCATAAACTTTGGTGTTCAATGCTTTTATTTCTGCTGTTAGTTCCACAGAGACTCTTTGTATCTCAGCTGTAATTTCTAATCTGAAAGAGGAGATACATGTTTTCAAGTCTTGAATATCTGCTTTAGTGCTGGGTGCAGGTCTCTGTTTCACTGTTCGGTAATTATTTATCTGGAGTAGTGAGGTGTTGGGAAGAATGCACATTTTGTTTTATAGAGGCATGATCCTTTTTCGAGAAATGCCTTCCAGCCATCTTTTTTTTTTTTTTGCAGCCGTTATTATTTTTATTGGCAACTAAATGTGGTAGAGTACAGAGACAAGTTGTAAACAACATATATGTTTTCTCTTACTGTACTGGCTTTTCAATAAGAAAAGTTATTTCAGTTCCAAAGTAATTCTGTATTTATAGCCTTATAAAGCAGTGTAACCTGCATTCATTTTTCACAGTCTCCCACATAAAAGGCATATATTATATCTTTAATAGATAAGCTGCTGGGTCTTCTCTTGACAAAATCCACAATTACCGTATACAGATTACTGTGTTCTATATCTTCAAATTATTGCACAGTCTAGATCTCCAGTAGTGTAAAGCTAGATCTAGATTAGAACTGTATAGGTTTGAAACAGACAGGCAATATGAGTCATTACCAACCGTAAGTATGGATGTTGTTTATCAGCATTTGAAAGTCCCCTTTGTTCTGGTTCAGCAGCAAATCTCAGCTTGATTTTTAAAGCCAGCTGTGTCCTCCTGTGAACAATCCTGGTCATATGTATCGATTTAGTGATAGATAAGTCACTTTGTATATGATTTTATATGTTTTTTTCAGCAGGGCTCATAGATCCCACATCCTATTTCTTTGAATGTTAGCTCCTCCCCCTGGCTCTATACAAATTTCTATCATTAATGTGCATTGGATAGGACTTTCTATAAATAGATATGATCATCAGAGAGTCACAAAGTTGAATTCTTGCAAAAATGATTAAATTCATTTGTAAATGATGCATGAACATTGGCACAATTAATGTGCATTTATTTCATGACTCCCTGTCACGTGTCTCTGGGTGAGAATCACATGATAATTGCTAAGAAGCATGACACTCTCTATCTTCTCAGTTCTTCTAACCCATCCCTCTTGCTCTTACAGAAGCCATTTTAACTGTACCTGGCCCTTGCACTCGTGGAAACTGAGAACCACTCCTTTTACCATATCCCTTCTTTCTCTGCAACATTATTTTCTTCTCTCTCTGTCTCTCTCCCTCTCTTCTCTCTCCCTCTATCACAAAACATCTTACTCTTACAGAAGCCATTTTAACTGTCTCTGGGCCTTTGCTCTCCTGGAAACTGAGAGCATCCCTCCCTGTCCTTCTCCCACCTGAACCTGGTTTTCCCTAATTTATGGATTCTTACAAATGACCAGAATTGTAGTGACACTTGGAATTCAGATTTTGATTGATAAATTACTGTGCATCCATGTTATAAAGTATCAGCAATATATATATATATATATATATATATATATATATATATATATATATATATATATGTATATATATATATATATATATATATATATATATATATATATATATATATATCAACTATAATAGTTGTCAATCTGCGATAGCGAGCCCCGCAACTGTGGCCCGCACGAAACGAGGGACGTAGCTTCAATGAGCACCAAAAGCCCTTTTTGGAGGTGTGGAGATGAGCGCTGCAGGTGCTCATCACGAGGCCCACCAGACTTAGCTACAATGAGCGTCGAAGGCGCTCATTGCAGGGATTGAGAGTCAGCTGGACTCATCAAGGGTCACGCTATACTTTACGGCACGCAATACATTCCGACTTTAACGGCCAAACCACACACTCACACACAGCCGAGGGGGAGAGCCAGGGAGTCTGTGAGTGAGGTTGCAAGTTAATTTGAGGTATAGTTGGCGTCTTTTAGCGATCGAAATTTGGTTAAGCAAGAAAAAAAATGCTGGCCGAAAAAACGTAAATGGGCTGAAAAGGAGGCCGAAGGCATTGAAAAAGAGCACATAGCCAGTAACACTTAACGCAAGCCAGTAACAGTTAACACAAGCCAGTAATATTTAATCCCAAGCAAGTAATACTTAACCCAACGCAGTAACACTTAACTCAAGGCAGTAACACTTAACCCGAGGCACCTAAATTACACGGGGGTCATTACAAAGCACCAAAGTAGATGGGGGGAAAGGCGCTCATCGCAGTGCTCTCAATGAGCGCTGAAGGTGCTCAATGGGGGCAGAGCTTCTCATTGTGTGGCAAACAGCATTCCCAGCCTTGCTGGGCAAGTCGCTAGTATATATATATGTTATATATCCTTCCTAAATATATATATGTCTTCCTAAATAATATAATAGCTCAGT
Source organism: Discoglossus pictus (assembly GCA_027410445.1). Classification (NCBI taxonomy): domain Eukaryota; kingdom Metazoa; phylum Chordata; class Amphibia; order Anura; family Alytidae; genus Discoglossus; species Discoglossus pictus. Next base: position 439,895,481 of record CM050164.1, read on the forward strand.
ATATATATTGCAAAACTCTCATTTTTCAACTCTTTGTGAGATATGCATGTATATATACGTACAGAATGTATATTGGAAAAAGTGTCAATTAATTCAAGTTTTTTTTCATATTTCCAAAGTATTGCCCAACTAAATAAATAAGCTGTAACATTAGTCCTGTAACTTTACACGTGCCATGTATAACACAATACCTACTTCACTAAATGTCTGAGCAATTTGTCCCCATTTTCATTGTCCAATGAATCAATTTAATGTGCTGCGCACTACCAATATGCAGGTTGGTTCAGGTGTTCAGTACTTTATTTTTCTCACATATGGTGTCTAAGTACTTTACACACAAAGACTACAGTTCCCTTGTTCAAAGAGAGATGAATAGACATATGTCTGTTTACAGATATAGGTAGCTTACAAGAATCAATTCAAAATACATGTATCTCAGGATGGAATGTACTGGAACGTCAATGATAGGTTGGATCATTGAATCATCATGAAGGTACAATACTTTCTATGATTCTCCTCCCTTCAGTGCATTGATTGCTGCCATGGGGATATATCATTGTAGAACTTTAAAGATTAACTTGCACAGCTGTATTTTTCCATTCAATAGAGTAATAGGGAGCGCAGAATACTTTACCAGATATGCACAGGAGCTAAACGAGATTCTCTCTATTCATTCTGATCCTAGTCAGACTTTTTTATAGTTGAAAGTTTGTATGAAAAATATCCTTGAATTTATTAATAAAAGCAAAATGTTCTGTTGTGAAATGTATATGATGTTATACTACTCTACAGTTTTATCATATAACACTAACAATGGAAGAAATACATATAAAGAGAAACCATTAAAATCCCGATGTTCTTGTGAAAAAATTGACATTTTTACAAGTAGAAATACTTATCAGTTGGCTTAGAGTCCATACAATGTTAAGTTTTCATATAAAAGAGTAGGTTTTTAAAGATTACAAAATATTTTTGATCATAAAGTATTGTAGGTTTCCATTTCAGAATTGTGCTTGCAAAAAACATGTGAAAGCTTCACAATTCAGTAATGAATACAGTACATTTATGAAGGAAGAAAACTTTAAGTCCAAAACAGGTGATAGAATTAGAAATTCAAAGTTCTTTGGCGTTTATAGATTAAATACAAATGAGATTTACTTATATACCTAGAGTATACCTACATACTGAAAGCCAATGCTATGATTCCATGGTGTGTACAGCTGAGATATAGACTGAGAAGCAGAGCATGTCCTATTGGGAATTAAAGGGACATGGAGGGTTCCCTGTTTTTATATTAAAATAAAGTATTTATTTGCATATTTAAACAAGTGCAAAAAATTCTGTTTTTACTTACTGAAACTATCCCTGTAAAGGTCCACCCCCCCTTGTAGCTTATGCATACAGTGTTTCTTTAGTACTAGTTGTACCGTAAACGCCCCGTCATCCGGCACCCACGGGGACTCCCTATTGCTGTATTAGTGTAGTTTCCGGTTAATCAGGAGTCCCCAAATTTAAGGGTCAAAACGACCCTTAAAGACCCCAAAACCCCTCAAAATGCCTTTAAAAAGGCATTAGCACCTAAACTGGGCCATTTAGCTCAGAAAAAATAATTAGAAATTTGCTGTCTCGAACTCTCGATAGTGCAGGATAGTGCCGGTTATACCGGTTTAGCGGGAGTAAATTTAAAATGGGGAATTGATGCCGGTGCCGGTTGGTTAGGTGCCGGATGACGGGGAGTTTAATGTACTAGCCAATGACAGGCTGAGTCTCAACAGCATATTACTAAAATTATTAATGTCATGTAATAGCAGTGTAGACTTTTTTGCATTTAAAATTGGGGGCAGTTACACTTAGCACTGACAAAAAGTTACACCTTGTGGTTTTACACATGCAACACTTAATAGCAAAATTACTCTTCATATGTGATTTTCACATGTAAAAATGTTATGAGAGCATTGAGGGCTAAGATCATGTATTTGTAGTCTAAGGAGGATGGTTACCCTATTGTCGCTAACTCACATTTAAGTGGCCGGCTCTCAACAGAGCTGAAATAGATATTCCTCCAAGGTTAAATATAAAAAATAAAAAAAATGTATGTATTTGTTTTAAACGTTCTGACAACACCTTGCCTATGGCCATGTCTAGGCCTAGGCCTTTGAGGCACTATATTGTGGGCAGCAACACTTGCAAACCCCTTCTGTCTCCAGGGACCATCCTCCATTCCCCTTCCCCCAGCCCTCGTCTCAATACCAGCATCCTTCTTTTTCAGCTTCCACCTTAGTTCCACTTGCCAGGCAGCACAAAACCTAAAGATGCCACTGATCTTGTCTATTATCCATTTAAGTTTTTAATAAGGGTATACTATAAATATGAACTGTAGAAGGAACTGGCCACCCACTCAAGTAGCTTTGCTATGTAAACCTTATGGATGAGCAGAACCAGACACAAGATTTGCCTGGCATGCTGCAGTCCATAGAGTCACAGGGAGTTAGACATGACTGAACGACTAAACAACAAAATAAATATGAAACATCCATGGTAATTTAAGTTACACTTACTAAAATAAGATTAATTGCAGAGGTGTGTTTCTGCTGTATAGTACATTCAAATATGTGTGTTCACGCACTTAGATGTCTATATGCAGTACTTGATACTTTCTGGCATACCATATACACATAAATACACATAAACGTATGATTTGAGATTTAGAATGGTGAAAGGAAGAGCTTCAAATGGGGAGTGGGGGCGCACAAATCTGATCAGCCTAGTGCAGCATAAAAGCTAAATATACCCATGGTTAATTGTATTCTGACCACCTTATCACTGCTTACATTGACACTTTCAATGTCACAGGGAATGAAACTAGTGTATCTGCACATAATTTTCTGACTTTGCAAGTTTTGAGTAAGGGACGGAATACTGAAGAACAGACTGCAACAAGAAAATGTACATTTGAAGAGCAACATCTACAAATCAAAAAGTTTTACACTGCAACATCAATAGTACCATATGTTTATTTGTTAATTTGTTAAGTTGGAGGGTCACTGTCAGTTTGATATTGATCTGCTTAAATCAGTGCAGTGCTTTTTAGGGTTCAGTTTTAATGTGTTAGGTATAGGGGCTACTATTAAACTTTACAATGTATGTAATGAATGTGACATAAATCCTGGTACTTTTTTCATGGAAATTATATAGGTTGCTTGTAAATAATGAAATGGTAATTAATGTGAAATGACGTAAGAACATGACCTGTTGAAGGTACAACTGGCCACAGCAAATTTATTAAATATTACATCCAAAATTCCTGGGTCAGGAGGAGCCCGGGCCTTGGCAACAACAACCCCCTTTACTCAGGGCCGATTTGCTGTGCCATCAGCACACCCTCCTGGGGGCAGGGACGGCCCCTTTTCCCCACTGGCCAAGGCAACTCCCCCACCCACCACAGCATCGCAGGAAGATTCCTCACCTCCCCTCCCCATGCTATAGCCCGCTGTACCACTTCCTTACATTCCAACATAAGTAGATCAAACCGATTTCAGTTAGATGAACCCTATATTTTAGAAGCAACCCATCCACATCATCTCATTCCAACTCAGAGTAGGAGCAGAGCCACCCAACCCATCTTCCTTATAAAGCTCGCCATCAGCTTGTTTACCTTCTTCCTTGCTTTCTCAAGGCTTTTCCAGATCCCTGGCGTTCTTCCATGTTTTTTTTCCATCTATGACCATATTATTTTGAATCCTGGGAACCTGTCCTGCCAGCTATCAATGTCTCTCTTCATATCCCTCATCAACCTTTTGATAGGGATGTACCCAAAATCATTGCCATCTGCATGAATGAGCAACCTATGTGGATAACCAAACCGATGAGTAAGAGAATCAATTAACCCACTTGCCTGTTTCCACCTCATACCTCTTATGCCGCACCACTGCACCATCATGTCCTCCTTGGGAACGCCAAATTGCAGACGATCATGGCATACAGTTGCAAAATTTTCCACCCAATAAATATAGGTGTGACCAATCACTCAGAGCTGTTTCCGGCGCCTGCAACGTCATGTGCAAGTTAATAGGTAACTGTAGATGTCCTTACGTAAGGCCTAAAGAGTGTTGTCTCCCATCTTCCAATTTTCTTAAGCATGTAATCTGGTAGACCCATTCTTGCCGCCTCCGTTGCCACTCCTATACAAACCCATCTTCCAATTTTCTTAAGCATGTAATCTGGTAGACCCATTCTTGCTGCCTCCGTTGCCACTCCTATACAAAAGGAATGGGTTCCAACATCTGTCTAATTAAAACCTAACTTCTGTAAGCAGATTTTCAACACTTTACAAAATTGGAAGTGAGATAACGCAAGCACATGCACGTGCATTAAGTATGCCCTGGGAAGGCATGCCCTGGTCACTGTTGAAGAAATCGCCAGACACACTCAACGGGGAAACAATCTGTTCCAACCCAATGTAACATTATCTTCTTTCCTTGCCCTACCTGATCTGACTTGGGCTTCATTAACCATATTACCACATTATCTCCCTAGATCCACACATCTTCCACCTGAATTCCACCTAGTCCTCTTCTGTTCACTGCAACCAGCTCCCCTACTCTGAATGCCCCTAAAAAAAGCCAGGGAGAAGGCTGTATGTAAGAGGAAGACCTTGTAAGCAGTGTGAAAAACTTCTTGTAACATTATCAATAACTGAAATAACAGGGAAAACGTGATGGAACTGTTTTGTCCTTGTTTGTCATTTCCATTGTCAAACCCCTCTGGACCCTTCGCACCAAGAATTATTTTGTCAGGTATTTTCCCCCCCGCTTGCTTAAACATAAAATCTAGAGCAGTCACCTAACTCTCAACAGATGAAGCCTGAAACCTGGAACAGGGTGCACTTTACACCATATATTCAATTGCAGGCAAGCTAAAATTAAGTGATGGAGCAATCTGATAATGGCAGATGACAACGTGATGCTATTGATGGCCATCTTATTGGTAAAGAATGGGAAGTTCTTATCCTTCCGTTCCTGGCCCCACAATTGAAACTACAAAAAGAAATAGCTCCAAGAAGGCCAGATTCCTCTGTGTCCATTCAAGATTCAGGTCATTTGCACCCGCCAGAGCCTTCGATTCTTCCCTTAAGACCCTGCCAAAGGCAGACTGCATTCCATTATCAGCGAATCAATTGTTATTCCCAAAAAACTTTAGGCTCATCCTGGGACCTCCTGTCTTGTTGTCAGGAAGCGGCATGCTGAATGCACGCATACATCCTGCCCTGCTGGAAGCAAGAACAAAAAGTCATCGAGTTAATGAGCCACGCCTGAATAGCCTGATTCCTTGACTGTCACCAAGCTGCTGAAGGTCTTGAAATATGCACAGGGCACCAAACATCTCATTGGAAGGCAGAGCTCTATGTAGTACCTGTTTCCTGGACAACATCTAAGAAGGCAGTGACTTGCTGGGTGCACTGAAAGCAACCAGAAAGCCGATTCAATATAGACCTTTGCCATAAGAGCTCCCCCCCCTGCACGATGCACAATTTCAGTGGCTGAATCGAATGATGAGTAAGGCACCGACGATAGATTTCTGTCAGTCCCATCATTGACAGATTTTCCTTTTGTGTAGAAGAGATAATGTATCAAACTGAATTTTCCTTCTTCCTTCTTTGGGACCACTCCAAGTGGTGATATTCTTAGAAGGGTAATAGAAGGAACCACGAATGGACCAGCCATTCTACCCAGCTTGATCTTTTTCTAAATTTTTTCTTCCACTACCCCGAGAAACTTCTACCCAGCTTGATCTTTTTCTCAATTTTTTCTTCCACTACCCCAGGATACTTATTTTAGGGTTGCACGCTTTCATTATAATAAGTGGTCAATCCCCGAGGGGATCTCAAAACCGTCATGCCTGGTCTTGTGGCCATACATTGATGAAAAATTTCATCGGATCTCCACCATGCCATGCCACTGTATGTGCAAAAATCACTCCTTATTTCAAGGTAAACAAATAACGCTGAACACTGCTTGGAAAACTTTTCCCCAATCATGTGTACTAAGATTGAAAATGCCTCCAACCAATTTTTGAAAGTCTTCGGGATTCTCCTATAGCCTTTTCCCCTATCCTCCCTGTCGAGTCAGGATGTAAACCTGTCTTGGTCATCAGTGAATCGGGATGAAGGGAGAAATTAAAATATTTCACGAAATACTCTCCACAATATGCGATCCGTAATGTCCAGAGAGAGATGCGCGCCTAGGTTATCAAGACTACAGATGATCCTGGACTTTCCTGACTGCTCCAACACCCAACCTACACCCGATGAGTGGGCAGGTTCCGCTGTGTTAGATGGGCATGCCAAGGCAGACTGCCTTGGCAGCGCAGAATCGTTTGGTTCTGCCTGAACCCGACTAATCGTCTGCCCTCAAGCTTTTCCTGCTAAGCCCGATACACACACGCCCAGCATGTCATCACTAATGTCAATATTGTGTGACCCCAAAAACCATCTGAGGCCTGATAGGAATAGATGTGTCTGTGTATCTTTTTATGCTCCAGTGAAGCCGTAAACAAGAGTCCTGTCCCCTTGGGGTATGATGTGGCCTCTTCTGATTCTGACCTTCCGCATCTGCTCTATCCATGCCTTGAGCAAGACTCTCTCTCTGAACTGTCCCGATATCTCTCCCTTGTAGACCTGCTGAGGCAACAGGAACTGTTAGTAGGCTGTCTCTGCCTGTGAGGTCTAGCTGTAACTTACTCCTCCTCCCACGAGGAGACACTGCTGTAAGACTGCAGCTCTGAAGGACAATCTGGCAGACTGCTGTCTCTAACCTCTTTTAATGTTCCAGTGTTCAAGTCTGCAGACCTCTCAAGCCCTATAAAGTCTCCTGTAACCATCTCAGTACCCCCGTCCACCACTTTCCCAGCCTCCTGTCCGGCTGTCAATGCCACTCCGGACATAAGAGGGGAAGAGTTCTGAAAAATGTATTTTCTCACAAAAGTAAAGGGACTGTACCTTGCTGTTGGCCTTCACACTCTAGATGGATGGGGGTTCTCTGCACACCTTCATCTACAACATTTTTCCTTTCGATGCTCTGCACACTCATCTCCTGCTCAATTTAGTTTTGCCTCCGTCTAAGTAAGGCCGCCTGGGATGTCCTCATGCTCTGTAATTTTAAAATATGCACATCAACTAGCTGTGCTAGAGAAGGTTGGGATGTTGGAGCCTCACCAGAGCTCCTTTTACTGTTACTTGTCCAGTTCATGTGAACCCTAGGCTCACTTCGTGTGGGCTGTATGGTTTGCCGCAGAGGTTTTATTGGGGTCTTGCTGGTGGATTTTAAACCCCTGGCTGTGACTAGGTTGTCTCTTCTTTCTGTGTGGTCATCCTGCTGCTGAGTGGCCCTAAGAGGAGACGAGCCACTCCCCATGTCCCTGTGGTTTACAGCCAGAGCAGGCTGCTCCCCAGAGACCAAGGAGGGATCACCTGCCATCCCAGGAACCACATGGCAGCTGCTGGCTGAACACAGCAAAGAAGGTCCTCTAACCACCTCACCTCATGGCTTACCACTCGTGAGCTTACCTCAGCAAATAAACGCTCTGATGCTGAATATGGCTCCAGACTATGGAAAGGATAATGAATGGGAAAGATGAAAACAAACAGGACACAGCATGCACACACACACTTAACCCATGGACAGTAGTGACAAGGGGCTATTATATAGATAGTCGTCACTCTGACCCAACTTTATACTTGCTGAGGTTCCAATACTCTCCTGACGTTGCTACTTTTTCTGCTGTCAACCGCAGCGGGCAGGGAAAATGGTGTTGGCGCTATTTGGAGCCCATACGAAACCTGCATATCCCAGCTCCAAGGGTTCTCCGTGTCAAGGGGCCCTTCCAGCTAACCAGCAAAGCTGGATCTGCCGCAGGGTTGCTTCCTTCCAAGAGAAAGCATTATACCAACTGTAGGTCTTTTGTTCTTGCTGCTATTGATGTCTAAGGAATATTATTTATAGGTTAGTGATAAAAGATATAAAAACTTGTTGTTAACAATTAAGTTGAAATAACAGATAAGCATGTAAACTGGAAATAATTGTTTTCTTATAGTATTCCTGTGAATAATACTACAGATAAATGAGAAATAAAGATTGAATTGTCTACTTTTATAATTATCCAATATTTGTTATGCGCCAACATAGTCCTTAGCTCTGTACAGCTCAAAGAAAAAATATAATATTAAAAGAAGGCAAAATGTGGAAGGCCCTGTCTTTGAGTTTAAAATCTTATGTAGATTGTGCTTTTTCCAAAGCACCTTAAAATATTGAAAACTTGCAAACTTACAATCTAAAGGGACTGATAAAAGCAGAAACCTTAAAAAAAAAAAAAAAAAAAAGAATTTGGAGAAAGAGATGGTGTTTTCAAGTTGTGTTGGTTCTAAAGTGTGATAGGGTGTTATGAGAGAAGGCAGACACAGCATGGGAGACTGCAAAAGATGTTACCACATATACGCCAATCGGACTGTGTAAACTGTAGTATAGCTAAGGTTTTCTGACCCAATTTACAATAATATGCTAATCTTTTGGTCTCCTGCTTTACTACACTCAGGACACTTTGGTAAACCATGCTTCAGACAGAAGCACCAAGGGGCTGGATTACGACTTTCCAATCCGCTAGCTGCTACGGATATTCTTGCTTCTCCAATGGGAAACTGAGTTGAAGGTTTGGTTCAAGAAAGAGAGAGAGAGCAGGAGAAAATTATATTGAAATGCAGGTTTATCTTCTTTTAATTGTAATAGAGAATTTGAGTATTTACACCTGAATCCCATTCAATACACATAAATACCCACAGATATATAGAATAATAATACACATAGATACACTTATAGATAGGCCACCCCATACACACACCCATCTACCCCCACCCTACAGATTTAAAAAAAAAAAAAAACATTGGACATTCATTTTTCCCATCAAAAACATATAGAAATACAATTCCTTTTATGTATCCTTATATTTCATTTTGTCAGTGATGGAGGGAGAAGAGAGGAGGGTGGAGGAGGCTAGAGGAGGGAAGGAGAGGAGGAAAGAGAAGAGAGACAGGGGCCCTGGGGACTAGAGGGATGGAGGGTTGTAGTGGGATGAAGGCAGCCAATGGAAGGGAGGGAGGTAGTGAAAGGGAGCAAGGCAGTGGGAAGATGGGAGGTAGTGGGGTGAGGGAGGTAAAGGGGGTGAGGGAGGGAGATGTAGAAAGGGTTGAAGTGGAGGGTAGGGCTAGGAGTGGTAGTTCTGGGCGGTAGGGCTAGGAATGATAGCTCTTGGGGGGTAGGATGTGAGGTAGAGGGAGGGTGGGATGAGCCCATATATTTAAGTACACATAGTTCAGGGTCAAAGGGGAGATATGGATCCCAGTCTACAGTTGGGAGGTCAAGAGGCTGGAGCCAAACACAGGACCCCTAACTACAGGCCAGAGGAGATGGTGATTCTCTTCAATGCTATCAAAAATGCTTTCATCATGGTCATGACCTTTGGGCTGCCTTTAGCTTGATTTGCTGGTTCTCTCACAATTAATACATGAATATGTCTAAATGCAGGTGTTTATCAACCACTGTACATCAACCTCTCTCCTCAACCCCCTCCTCAACCTTTTCCCCCCTCCTCAACCTCCCTCCTCAACCCCCTCCTCATCCTCCCTCCTCAACCCCCCTCCTCATCCTCAATCCCCCTCCTCATACTCAAGGATATATGGTATATATATGATTGTACTTTTTCAAATTTGTGTCTCTGTGGCGTTGTATAATTTCTGAGGCTATTTCTGAATGTGCTGTGTCATTAAGATATTTCTGCAGCTTTGAGATAATATTAGCTGTTTCCATATGTCTGATAAGTCACATGTGAGTATTAATTAGTTTTCTATTGCTCCTTTGTGCCACTAGCAGTGTGAATCCTATATTTTGATGATTTAGCATGCTTTTGTATTGTTTTGTATTGTTTTCCTGTCCCTTTAAGAGGTGCTGCGGCAGTGGGCCATAGTTTATAAAGTCATTGTGAGTGGCGTTTAGTACCCCGTAATTATTTGTTCTGTTTTTAACTGTTTCGGCAGTGCTCTTATTTGTCTGTAATATTTGATTAGCATAGGGTTTGGGGATGATAGTCTCTGGGAGTAACTCGTAATCAGTATGAAAAGTCAATGGAAAAGTTATTCGTAATTAGAATTTGGGGCTAGCCGCAGTTACTCTTGTCAGTTGTCTCGCAAAGTTTTCTGGGTGGGGGATTAACATAGCTAGGTAGAAATTGTTGTACCACTATGGCACTCGCAATTGTTTTTTTTCAGGTATTAGCATAGGGCCCATAGTAAGAAACTGCTAGTCGGCCACAATTATTTCTACCTTGCAAAAAATAATAACATGCATACAGTAGTAGTAATAATAAAAATGATGATGCTATTGGCTCCTGAGATGGGTCAACTTCTAAAGTCCTGTTCTTACCTGCAAGTCTGTTGAAAACTTCTGAATTTTCTTAGCTTGTAGGAAAGGCAGGCTGCTGATAGAGAAGGCCCTAAAAAGGAGTGATAAATGATGTGAGGAAAATAGGGATGTAGCCCAGAAAGGGAGAAAGAGAGCATAGAAGCAGTAAATATAATGTGTTCTGTTTGGCAGAAACCAACAGGAACAAGGGTGTTTGTAGTTTCACCTATACTAGTGTTTCCCAAACTATATCCAACGGAATCCAGGGGTTTCATTTTGTTTAAGAGTTCCAGAATAACATTACCCTAAAAGGTCATCCACAACACTTAGGACTTTACAAGAAAAACCCTAATACTGCCATATGTTGCCCAGATCACTAATTAACATGTATGTTTTCATCTACTTTTTCTTTGTCTCATAATATTGAAGAAATTAGATCTATAAATGAAAGTAATCATTGCTGGATTTCTTTCCAATCCCAGATTTCTTGGAAGTGTTTAGCAGAAAACAGACAAAGGAACTTCTTCAACACTGACCTTACTTAGTATTGATTGCTTTCAAGGGACCTGTTAATCCTCAAGATAAATTGTCTGCTTTATCAGAGTCTGATGCCTAGAGCTTCTAATGGATTATTTTCAGGAAAATCCACAGCACTAAGAGTTTATTTTTAAGTTAAGTTCACCTGTCGGAGCAGGATTCGTTTTGTGAAAGAATAGATGAAACCCTCTATGACCATCAAGTTATCTTTTCCACCATTAGTAATATAAGGAAATGTCCACCTTAAATGGTCTGGAAATTTAGTGTGCTTGTTGGCAGCTGTACCAGGCTTTGAACATGTTAAGGTTTATCCTGTACTTAAGTATAGGAAGTATATAAGTATAAGGCTATCCCGAGATCTAATAAAGTCAAGATTTTTAAATAGATCAAAAGGGTACAGTAGATGTGTATTTTGGTTCATATCTACTATCAGATCTATGTTTTCTATGTTTGTATTTTACACTGCAAGGTATTAGATGTGGATACTAAAGCCTCATTAAATTAGAAAACATGGTTAACATGGTCCTCACAAAAGTCATCTAAGTGCTATTTGCAAGGACCGATTCCTCAATATGTTCCTTGCAGCAGACATTGCGAGCTGCCACCCCACAATGGTCGAGAATAGCTTTGAGGAGAGTAACGTAGTAACCCGCACCCATAAACACATAGCGAGAAGCTGGTACCTTGCAAGAATCCCTATGGGCACAAAAAAAGTGCCCGCAAGGGCTAATAAAGCCTATACGTGCTGCCTCAGAGCAGCACAATTCCTGGTTCTAAGGCCCCACTCTGCTCCCTAAATAGATCCCATTGCTGCAGGGGTCACGATTGGGACCCCCGCAGCCTCCCTATATTAACCCTAGCAGTGGGGGTCCCGATTGGTCCCGATCGGGACCCCTGCTGCATTTAAAAATTTCTCCACCACAGGTCCTTAAATGGCCCATGGCAGACTATTTTCCAATCCCGGCCGCAGGGTTACTCTAAGTACCCCGCGGCACCTAACATTACCCCGTCTATTCTGGGGGTCCCCATCGGGACCCCTGCAGTATTCAAAATTTTTAATTTCCCACTATAAGTACTCAATACAGTACCCCATGAGCCCTTAATTAACCCCCTGATTAACACCATTAGTCTCATAAGGGTCTATACAGACCTTATGGAAAACTAAGTAACCCCATTAGGCCAATATGGGTCTATATACCCCTATAGGATTCTAATTAACACCTATAATAACAATATAAGTGCCATGAGGGTCCCCCAGGACCTTCATGACACAAAGTCTAAGCACTACACTACACTATTAACCCTAACTATACCCCATTAACCCATTAACTCTAACTATACCCCATACTAAATCCTGTTGACCCTATCTGGACCCAATAACCCTATCTAGACCTTTTTAACCCTAACTGGGCCTATGTAGCCCGAACTGGGCCTATTTAAACCCATCTCGACCTATATAACCCATCTAGTCATATGTAAGTCTATCTAGTCCTATTTAACCTTAACTGGACCTACTTAACCCCAAATGTACTGAGTAAACCCCATCCTATCCTACCCTATTAACCCTTACACTACCTACCCAACTCCTACCCTACACTATTACCCCCCCCCCGTTAAACCCTATACTACATACCTACCACCCTAATAAAATCCCTATTACCCCACTAATTACAGAAAAAATAAAACCCCAACTAATTACAGAAAATAAAAAAAACTAGAATTACACAAAATAAAAAAAGGACATTACTGAAAATAACAAAAGGACATTATCAAAAATAAAAAGCTAAGTTACCATAAATAAAAGAAGCTAAGTTACTATCAATAAAAAAAGCAAAGTCACAAAAAAAACATACATTACAGGAAAGAAAACATACACTACATACAATAATTACAATAAAACATACAATACATTCAATTAAACTCCTAACTAAAATCAATTTAACCCCTAACTACAATCAATTTAATTTACTAAATACATTACAAAAACTCTAAATCTAACCTAAAATAGAATAAATAAGACCACTTACCTTGCCCAGATGTCCCTTCAGCAACGACGGTTGTCCTGCCGCAGGTCGCACCACTAGGAAAAAAAGAAACATACAACTAGTACAAAAATAAACACAGCAAAAAATTCAATACATTACAAATATTGAAATTACCTTTCTGAGATGTCCCCACCCTTCTTCTTGTCTTCTCCAGCTGAGAACTTGAACAAAATATTCGCAGCTCTAAAAAAACAAAAAAGGGGACATTGCGGAAAGGTAAGTTTAATGTTTATAATGTATTGAATTTTATGTTGTATTTATTTCTGTACTAATCTTATTTTTATTTTTTTCCTATGGGTGCGACTTGCGGTAGGAAAACAGTCATCGCTAAAGGGACATTTGGGCAAGGTAAGGTTAAATTTAAATTTTTTGTCATGTATTTAGTTAGGGGGTAATGCATTTAATTAGGGGTAAAATTGATTGTAGTTAGGGGTTAAATTGATTGTAGTTAGGGGTTTAATTGATTTTAGTCAGGGTTTAAATTGGTTCTAGTTAGGGGTTTAATTGAATGTATTGTATGTTTTATTGTAATTATTATATGTATTGTATGTTTTCTTTCCTGTAATGTATGCTCTTTTTATTTTTTTTGACTTAGCTTTTTTATTGATGATACATTAGCTTCTTTTATTTACGGTAACTTTTTGGTAAAGTCATTTTTTTTATTTTTGATGTCACATAGTTACACAGTTACATAGTAATTAAGGTTGAAAACCATCAAGTTCAACCTTTTAAGATCTCCTTTGATCTGTAATATGTGGATTAGTTGTTAATTGACCCAGAGGTAGGCAAACAGAAAAAAAAAACAAGTAAAACTTTGCCAATTGTCTCAAAAGGGAAAACAAATTATTTATTTCTCACCCCAGATACTGGAGATTGGATTTCTCCTTGGATCAATACTCCCTCTCTAATTAACCAGAATAGCCTTGGATACCCATTTTATTTAAAAATATATCCAATCCCTTTTTAAAGTCATCTATTGAATCCGCTGTCACCACCTCCCTTGGTAGAGAATTCCACAGATTAACTACCCTTACTGGGAAGAACTCTTTTCTTTCTTTAAGGTGGAATCTTTTTACTTCTAACCTCAAAGGATGTCCTTGTGTCAATTGAAAATCTCTTGGCACAATAAGCTCCTGTGACAAATCTTTATACTGACCCTGGATGTATTTATATAGGGTAATCATATCACCTCTTAGATGCCTTTTTTCAAGAGAAAATAAGTTTAATTTGGTTAGTCTTTCCTCATAACTTAGCCCCTCCATTCCCCTTATTAGTTTTGTAGCCCTTCTCTGTACCTTTTCCAGTTCTAAAATGTCCTTTTTATGAAGTGGTGTCCAAAACTGTACTCCATAGTGGTAGAATTATATTTGATTCCCTTGCTTCTATACCTTTCTTAATACATGATAATAGTTAATTTGCCTTTCCAGCTGCTGCTTGGCATAGAGAACTGTTACAAAGGTGGTTGTCCACAAGCACTCCAAAATCCCTTTCAATATCTGATACCCCTAGAATTGCATTAAGTTTATAAATTGCATGGTTATTTTTCCTTTCCAGATGCATAACCTTAAATTTATTTGTATTAAATCTCATCTGCCATTTAATTGCGAATCCCTTTGGAGGGAAAGTACATAATTTTTTAATTGAATTACCTTGCACAACTTTGTGTAACCTGCAAAAATGGAGACAATACTTTCCAGTCCTATGTCCAAGTCCATTAATAAATATGTTAAAAAGAAGAGGACCTAATACTGAGCCCTGGGGAACCCCACTTGCCACATTAGTCCAATCTGAGTATGTTTCATTTACAACAACCCTTTGCTTCCTGTCTTTTAGCCAGCTCACAATCCATGGGCATATATTCACTGCAATTCCTGTATCCCTTACTTTGCACAATAGTCTCCCATGTGGCACTGTATCAAAAGCCTTTGCAAAATCTAAAAAGGCTACATCCACTGAGTTGCCTTGATCCAAGTTCCTACTAACCTCTTCACAGAAACTAATTAGATTTGTTTGACATAACCTATCCCTCATAAATCCATGTTGGCTCCTACTTATAATCCTGTTTGAATAGACATATTCTTGTATATTATCCCTTATTAACCCTTCTAAAAGCTTTCCCACTACAGAAGTGAGGCTTACAGGTCTATGATTCCCAGGATTTGCTCTTGCTCCCTTAAATATAGGTATCACCTCTGCTTTTTCCCCGTCATCTGGTAGAGACCCTGTGTTGTTGAGTGAATCTTGAAAAATTAGATATAATGGTTTGACTATTACAGAACCCAGTTCCCTCAGTACCCATGGATGTATTCATTGTAATGTCTTTTATTATTTTTAGTAATGTGCTTTTGTTATTTTCAGTAATGTCCTTTTTTATTATGTGTTATTCTAGTTTTTTAATTTTCTCTAATTAGTGAGGTAATAGGGATTTTATTAGGGTGGGTGGTAGGTAGTGTAGGGTTTAACACGGTAGAGGGGGGTAATTGTGTTCGGTAGGAGTTGGGTAGGTAGTGGAAGGGTTAATAGGGTAGGGTAGGATAGGGTTTACTGGGTATATTTGCGGTTAAATATGCCCAGTTAAGGTTAAATAGGACTAGATAGGCTTATATAGGACTAGAACGGGTTAAATATATCTAAAGGGGGTTAAATAGGACCAGTTAGGATTAGATAGGCCCAGTTAGGGTTAAATAGGCCTAGATATGGTTATTGGGTCTAGTTGGGGTTACAAAGGCCCAGTGAAGGTTAAATAGGACTAGATAGGCTTACATAGGACTAGACGGGTTAAATAGGTCCAGATGGGGTTAAATAGGCCCAGTTAGGGTTAAATAGGCCTAGATAGGGTTAAATAGGCCTAGATAGGGTTATTGGGCCCAGATACGGTTAACAGGGTTTAGTATGAGTTAATGGGGTATAGTTAGGGTTAATGTGTTAATGGGGTATAGTTAGGGTTAATAGTGTAGTTTAGTGGCTAGAATTTGTGTCATGAAGGTCCTGGAGGACCCTCATAGCACTTATATTAATGTCCAATAAGGGTCTTTATAGATTCTTATGAAGCTAATGGGGTTAATTAGCCCCTTGAGTGATTGGCTTAATCATCCCTGTCATGATCGACAGGGACCCCTGCTGCAAGGAGTACCCCGCGCGGCAGGTCTTGTATTTAGAACTGCTGTGGAGTTCCCGATCGGGACCCCTGCGGCAAGTAATGATGTGGGAAACCTGTGAGATCATCTTGCAGGCTTTCACTTGATCTGTTCAGCCATTGGCTGACTTATTGCTGCGTCTTTGACCAATTGAACTTAGCAGAGCCGTGCATTCAACGTAAGAGAGACTGGGCTACGCGTTGTCTTGTCTCACAAGTTGCTTGCAGCCCTTCTAATTTAATAGCGTGCTAACTTTGTTAAATTTGAAGCATATAGGGCTTAAGTGCAAACATTTTATGTACGAGGCTAGAATTTAATAGTGCTATAAGTCAGCATGCTCTGACCTTAAACCTATGCATTCTGCCCTGATCGACCTTATCTGATCTCAGTATGATTGCTACTTTTCCTGGATCCATACCTTATGTGTGTGTTAAGTTGTAAACATATAAGAAACATCCATAAGATAAGTTTTTTTTATAGAGTATTAACTTTACATGGTCAGCTCTGTGGAACTGTTTCTCATGTATTCAGATAACTGTTTCTCATGTATCACTTATTATTATACTTTCCTTGCAATCAATATAATCTCAGTTGAGTTTCTAATGCAATTCTTAAATAGGACAGGGAAGAATGGAAACAGCATAGAATATGCATTGTACCTATTGTGTAGTTAATTAATTTATTATCTCATTGCAGCAGGATAAATGAGTTTGTTTCTTGCAGGCAACAGAAAATCCACTGTTAGACATTACATGTACGTGCTCTTTTACTTTTCATTCTAGGGGGGAAATTTCAGTAAAAAACGGCAATGTACTGTATTGTTCCAATAAATTAATATATATTGACATAATTCAAACTAGAGCAAACAATGTATTCAGCTACAAAAATTAAGAAAATATATGTTCTGGTGAAATATTATATTGAAACGCAGGGGACAAATAAAAGACTTCTTGTTGTTGTATAGTTGTATAGGTCATTCCATAGTGTAGGAGTAGAACAGGAGAGTTCTGTAAGTTTCAGTGATAGCAGGTAATGATGGAGGAAGCAGAAGGGAAGAGTTGCTTATTATATTGAGATAAAATATAGTAGTGTGTAGTTTTACCAAGAACCTTATGTCAGGGTTTCAAGCTAAATCCTATGGCAACAATTTAAGGAATGTATACATCACTTTCAACCAGTTGGTCCTTATTAGCACTTAAGGATAAGGTATAGATGGTAGATGGCAGTACAGTAAGGGGGGAACCCAGGTGATTCCCTGCTCCCATGCAGTGAAAGAAACCACTGGGGATTCCCTCCCATTCACCTGATCCCCACTAATCATAATATCCATAGGGGACTATTGAGAACCCCATGACACCTACACATTAATCCCATGCCACAGAGGTCCTTAACGACTTCTGTAGCACCTAATGTTAACCACTACCACAGGGGGTCCCTAATAGGTTCACATGGCACACATACTTAACCTCTATGCTACAGCGGTCATTTAAAGACCTCTATGGTATCTAGGCACTTGCAGGACTTCCATGACATATCTAACTATCTTAAATAGATATGCCATGGAAGACCTTGCAGGATCTCCATGATACCTAAATTTAACCCCCTCCCTCTAACACAGAAAATAGAAAACTTCCCTTGACCAAGCGGGATATCCATGTTGATTGTAGTCTCAGTTCCTTTTTCTTTCTTTAATGAAGCCATTGTATCCTCTTTTCTGGGCCTGGAAATGGCCCTCTAATAAAAAAAAAAGACTTAAAGTATTGGAGCTTCTATGAGGAGGAGCTACCCTGACACAAATTATTTTTGTAATATTTGTGCCTTCCTATTGGTGTAAATATGTGTCCATCATGTTTCAACCAATCAGAATAATTTTCAGATGACACCTGTTTTTAGCTTGGGAATTTTCTTTGGACCAATTAGAATGCTCAGATTGATAAACTTAGTTAATCTCAGTATTTTAATTGGATCAATTAAAACTCCAACCCTTAAGGAGCAGGGTGAAACCTGAAAAACAAGGGCACAAAAATTTATTTTTAAGCCATAAAAGTGCAGCAAAAGCTATTTTTGGAAGAGTATTTTACAAGATATACTGTTTTTATGATTTAACAAACAGGTATATAAGCTTTACTTGTAGACGCAGTACAGTGGTCCTTTAACTCCACATTATCCACCTAGCAGGGGTGAAGCAGTGGCGGAGCTGCAGACGGTGAAGTGCACCTGGACACTTCTCTTTGGGGCCCAGTGTTGTATATTTTTTTTTGTATTTTCTTTCCATTTTGCATTTCATTTTTTTTTCTGAAGTGAGGGATCCCCCTAGGGCCGCCCTGTCCCAACTTACCACAGCCCCTCTGGGGTCCCTAGGTTTTCTGGGCCGAACACCTCCAGCTCTTAATTTGATGAGTGCCTATTTTAAAACAGAGCATTTCTACTGAAGCTCCCAGATGTGTCAGTGTGGAGCATTTCAGCCTGCTGGGAACGTGTATCAGGGCAGAAGTAAGAGAGAAAGGGCTGGATGACAGCAAAGAAGATGGGTTCTGTGAGGTGTGGATGTGTGCTATGTGATGTGGGTGCTGAGAGGGGTTGGGTGCTGTGTGGGGGTGTATGTTGAGAGTGACTTGGTGCTATGTGAAGATGGCTTCTGATAACTGTTGTCCAGGCAGAGGAGCTTCAGGCAGGTAGGAGGTAAGAGAGCAGCTATAGGAAGTGGAGCAGCTATGGAAAGGGACCTTGGGAGGCAGCTATGGGGAAGCTTTTTGGGGAAGGGTGCTGCTATGCGAAAGGGTCTTGGGGAAGGGTGCTTTGGGAAGGGATCTTAAGAAGGAGCACTGAGTGAGTTGATACTAGGTGGCCTAGCGCAAACATTTAGTTTTAATGCTGCTGCTGGCTGGTGGGGGGGGGGTGACGGGACAAATTTTTGATAAATAAATATACACAATAGTTTTTTTGTAAATATTGAAGAGTTTTTTGTAAATATTAGAATATATTATTAGAATACTGAAGTTTTGTTGTTTCGAGTGCAGTATTTACTCCCATTTGCAATGCGGCAGAAGTCAGATTTTTCTTTCAAAGGCATTGTAACCTTTTACCAGTCACAATCTGTCACTGCATCCAGTGTTACTGTGTTGGAGGAATACTTCTGCACAAATATACTTAGATGTTGAGGTAGCTTTAAGGATAAAAAAATAATGATACATAGATTTTATGTGACAGCGAATGAGGAATTTATGTCCCATAACCACCTAATTTTTCTTAAAAAAATTCCATGTTTGTGCTGTCATTTCATCAAAAGGACATACACTCATTTTATTTTGTTGTGCTGAAAAAATAACACATTTATTTTTATAATTAAAAAAATATGCTTTTGAATTAAAAAATATTAGTAAATATATAGCATCAAATGTGCTTCACTGTAAGAATATCACTCTTTAATATTTAATATGTTAAGAAAAATTATTTCATATTAACATTTTAGCTGTGTACCTAAAATTTGGATATTAATAATGCATTAACAGCATTAATAAAGGTGTTAACTGCAATGATAACAATTAAAATAATGTGTTTCTGATTTATAAAAAATAAAGGGTCATATTCAATTGAGCGCATTTGAGATCCGGAAGCCTGTAAGTGAGCTTGCAAGCTATTTTGCTATTCAATTGGCGTCATTTTGCAGGCTCGGAATGGCTTACGAGTTAAACCCTTGGAAAAGTGGCGCAGATCAAACTAGTAACTTACAGCCTCCAGAAGCCTTTGATCTAACACTTTTGCAAGGCTAAAGTCGCAAATTGCTATTCAATTGCTACGCAAGGGGATTAAACACCCATTCATAGCCCCATTCGTAGCACTGTAAATGCATATAAAACATCACTAGTTCAATGTAAATAAAGACATTAGAATTAATTGCACAACAGTCTCAATCTCGCAAATCGGTAGTATATAAGATTTATTTTGTATGTTTCATTTCAGGGTTATATCAATCTCGGGAATCAATGAGTTAATACATATCAGGTCACCCATATGGACTAGAACAGTATTGGCATTCATTTTCATCATTCTTTATTTTGCGGGTTTGCAAGTCTGATCGCTTATTGGACCTCCAAACCTAATTGATTGACATGTAACCTTCATGTTTTACTGCCTTAATAATGACAGTCTCATTTTCTATTGGCCGATTTGAAATGGGCGGTTATGGGCTTTCTGAATTGATGAGGGTCCCGCCCAGAACTGCTCCAAACCAGTGCATGGTTTACAGTTTTGGCTTGGGGCCCGTAACTCGCGCCCTTCAGCAATTGAATAGCATCGCAATCGGAGAGGAACAGGAGCCCGCAACTCACTCGCGGATATTCAGTTGTCTGTGATAGGGTGACGGGCTTCAAATTGAATATGTCCCATTGTTATTTGAAGGTTTGTAATATCAGCTGAGCTTCATTTTAAATACATTAAGATTCAAAATACTAATACAAATATTGCTTTAATTAGTAAAATATATGTTTCACAACAATGAATAACAACATTGCACCTGTCTACCTGAAATAATAATTTAACCTGGCTACATTAATAATAATTACATTAAAAAAACAACAACAAAAAAGTTGTTAAATGCAACATTCATTAATATTTATTAAAATGTATTATATATGTGCCTTTTACCCTTTTAAGTGTAAATTATTTTCTAAATAAAAATGTGATTAGCACAAATACTTTCATGTTCAAAAAAAAATGTTTGCCTATGAAATAATTATCAAAAATGTAACAGAAACAAGAAATAAAAATGGTCACAAAAAAGAGAGGGAGTAACTGATATGATTTAAGCAGTTCACTTCTAAACCTAATCATTGCTTCTGGGTTTCTTCAATAAGATACCACTCATTAAAGATTTAATAGGCAGAGGAATGCCGTACACGTAGATAAGTAATTTATCTACTTTGAAGATCATACCTAATGGTTTTTCCAAAAAATTTACTACAGGATTAATCTAGACCGTGAGACAAATAGGGGAAAAAAGGCATACATTTTGACCTTGTAAAAATGATATGCATTGTATATTGTATTAGAATTATTTAACTTTTGATTTATTACATATAATCATCTTTTCATTATGACTATCTCACAATGAACATGACAATTTATAATTCAATATTAAAACTTAAACTATTAAAGGTCCACTAACCACTATCACGTTTCTCAGTCGTGTGATAAATTATTTTGATCATTAAATTAAAATGTATCTCATCAAGTTGTGCAATCTTATTTTGCATTGTATGGTAGGGGTTATCTTTTTGGCATCACACAATTAAATGCTCCCAAAAGTTCTATTTTGAGTATATGTAATCAAGGGTTTTAAATAAAATATGTAGTACAGGAAAATGTAAGAGCATATTGGAAGCTGTTGTATTTTTATATATTTAATAACTTTCACTAATAGTTATTGAGCATCCAATGTAAAATTATACACAGCTCTCCAATATGCATGTTGTTACCCTTTATAAAATAACATTGAATAGAATTACCTAGCCATTGCCATCATGGCTGTAACAGTCCCAATGTCCTTGTGGCCATGACATCATCTTTTGGAAAGGGGAAGAATTATGCAGTATTAACAATTGCCAGATCAGGGCCCATACCATTTTAACAGTTCCAAAAGGTCCCACTGGCTTGTTAAGGTAACATTAAGGAATGATACACATTGCTATGTTCTTTCCGTCTATATTTCTTAGACAGAAACATCTAAAAGAAATGAAAACAAAAAACAAACAAAGAGACCAATGTATTAAAGATGAAAAAGATTTAAAGATTTTTCACACGTTGTTTAAAGATGTCCCACAAGGAGCCAAAGCTAAGGATTTCTTCCATCTTAGTTTATTTTATATTAAACAACAAGCATTATATATTCCAGTTTAAGTTTTGAGAGTGCTATTTATAGACTATAGTTAGCAGTTAATATATACATAGTACATAATACATTATCCTCCATGAATCTAGAATTATCAGGCAACAACCCTGGCCCCTCTCTTCATCCCTGGTGTCCTCTCTTGTGGCCAATAAAAAATATCTTAAATCTTACTTGAAGACCATGCTCCCCCTTCAGAGTGAAATAAAATGCCTAATTTAAAAAAAATGACACTCTAAGTCATTTAAATTATTTATAATCTATGTGGAGCTCCCACATTTTGCTTAAACAATGCCTTTTAGGAGGACTCTCTAGGCTTCTGATTGGCTTGTTAAGCACCGGAGGGCCCACTGGACTTTTGGGGACTTTGGACGGTGTGGGCCCTGAGGGAAACGAAGTATGTGAAGCCATAGACTTTGTTTTTTGTGACCTTAACACACGTGATTGCTAACATACACAGCTATTTCATTGGACATGAGACTTGTTTTAAGGACTGTGGCATGTTGTTTGTATGGGAAATGTTTAAAAAAATGTGTATGTTCAGAATGTGCTCTGTGCTTGCTTAATATTACTGGTTGAAGGAATGTATTTAATAAATAAGCTAGCAGCAGTTCTAAGTAATGCAACATACGTCAACAGTAAAAATTAACTGACAATGGCCTGTTAATTGGACCCCCTCTCAGGCAGATGTTTGAGTTGATGGGGTGGGGGGACAAAAGGACCTAGAGATTAGATAGATCCTGGCGTAAGTCTCCTTAACCCTATGTTAGGTGGCCTCTTTTATATGTATATTAAGTGTTTACCATTATAGTAAGTAATGCTCCTCTTTTCCGATAAGCACAGATTGTAAAACAGGATGCAAGGCTCATTAGTCACCTACTGGAATGATTCAACAATCTCAAGCTCGCAAATCTGCAATAAAAAATAATATTTTTTCTGTGTTATATCAATCTCGGTAATCAAGGAGTTAATACATATCAAGCCACGCACATGGACTATAACATTTCCTTCATTCATTTTTATTATTTTGTACATTGCTGGATTGCGAGTTCAATTGCATGTCGGACCTCTAAACACTAATTGACTATTGGCTGTTTCTAAATTGGTAGTTACGGCCTTGCTTAATTAACCATGATCATGCTCTGAAATACTACTTATGGTTTCAAGGTTTACGGTTTAGGATTTCAGGCAGGTAATTGCGGGCTTGATCAATTGAATCACTCTTTAACTGTTGCCTTCAGCAATTATAGAGCAATTCAATTGATCAAACCTGCAGCTACTTGGCTGAAATCCTAAACCGTAAACCATGAACCTGTAATTTTTCAGAGCATGATCATAGGGGCCTTAGTGTTGCTATTACAGTGGGTGCTCAGCTTACACGGTTGCAACTTACATAGGGTAGTCAACAAGTATTTCTATAAATCAAAAATAAAGTGCCATCAACTTCAGCTAAACCGGAGTCACAAATAAGTAAATTAGTTTTTAGTTGCTATTATATATACGTTACTTGATATCATATGGCAATAAATATATTGAATATAAACATTATTCATATTATTTGAGTTTTTAAGCTTATACTGTTACCTATGGAACAAATTATTAGTAAAAGTAGGGAAATGACTATATGCTGTAGTATAACAGACAGTTGCAATAATATTGAAGTCATGCAGATATGTTATAAATACCTTCACAAATGCATCCACAACATCAGATCTGCACTTCCATAAACCTAAATATGAGAGGAATACCTGCAGTTCAGGTTTGGGAATGACACCTGCTGCAACATTGAAGTTCTATATCACTCTAAAGAATCTGCAATGACAATACAACAAACACAAATGGCAAAAAGCTGCAGGGTTTTTGTTGAGGACTGGTACAGTATATTTTCTCTGACAAGATCACAGAAGGCTGTCTTGGCAGGTGAACAGGTAACTATAACAGACAGCAGTATATGTGACTAAACAAACACTGACACAGATCCACAATCCATCAGTTATTGTAATGTTGAAATGGTATCATTTATTTTGTAACACAAAAAAAAAAAGTATTGCTCTACATTATTAGATTAGGGCAGTGAAGCAAAGCAAAAAAACTTTCACAAGTCTTTTACTGCCTGAAAGTCACCTACAAATGGACAGAGCACTGAAAAAATAGACAGAAACAATCAATAATGCTGAAATCAGAAACTTACAAAGCCTCCAGAGAACACACTATGAACAGACAAACTGAAAAGGAGGACGGCGGCAGGAGATCTCAAAATATTTGGTCTTATAACAAACTTTTGCAACCTTTTGCAAAACTTCAGCGAGTATAAATTAATAAAAATCATAAGAAAAGAAAAACTGTGGGAAATGTGAGAAAATATGTCACAACTGCCTGATATTGTGCATTAAAAGCACAAACACAAAGCATGTACAGCACTAAAATGATATTTCTCTGGGTTCACTGGTTACTTTATATTAAATAAGAAAAGTATTTAAATTTAATTCACTGATATTTGGTTAGTTTTATCAATATTGTTAGTGTTTAATCTCAAACAAATCTATAATACTGTATGTCAAACAAATATTTAATATGCCTTCCTCTGGATTCATAAACATATTGCAGATCAGAGATCTAAAAAGGTTAAACTTGATGAACTCTGTCTTTTTTCAACCTCAATTACCACTATGTAATATACATGTTCATAAAAAAGATTATTTTGTAATGTTACCAACCAGTTTGATTGTAACTGTATATTGAATCCCATGATGAAATGTAATATTTTTATATTTATCTGCAGCAGTATTACAATCAAATAAGTTTGTTTGTGTCAGACCCACATAGAGACACATTAAATTCCAAGCCCGTATGTGCAATGTGAGACCCGCAACAGCTATAGGCTCTACCTTAACGTTACCAAGCTATTAAATTAGAACATGCTGCGAGTTATGGGCTTGAGTCGCAAACCCGTAAACCATTTGTTGAAGGTTGGATGTGCAGCTGTGAATGTGATCAATTAGTCAAAACTGTAGTTACAGGTTTAGATGGAGCCAATGGCAACAGAGATCGACAGAATTACATCACTGAAAAATGGAGGTTGGATTTCAAAGTGTTACGGGTTTCAATTAAGAGTTTCAATCCAGAAATAATGCAATATTGATAAAGCTGTAAATATGATATTCTATCACATGCAAGTTCCATTATATGTATTAACACATTGATTGCCAGGACCAATTATTATATAAAAGAGAAACTCCTCTCTGTAGTATACTGTTCTCTATTTAATAAATTGTGTTCTATTGCTAAAGCTCTTTTAGCTTTCACAGATATATTACAAATACAATTGGTATTGGATCATTATTCCAATATATATGCTGAGCGCTAAGTCAGTCAAATGCCTGCACTTCCTTGTTCGGTCAATATGATTCTATATATACAGGGTATGTGGCGCCACTGTTGTACCATTCTGGTAAATAAAAGGAGACTGTTGCTTCTCTGTAGGCACCATTCATAGAGATGCCCAATATTAAAGTGTAGAAATCGCAGAGTTGTAGTTGGAGAAGTGCAATTGCTTCTGACCAGTACCTAGATGTTCTGTGAATCTGTGCGGCTGGATTGAGTGTAGTTATACCATTGGTATATGATCTTTCCAATCTTGTGTGTGAGATGATGTATTGATATAGTTCTCGTTATACAAAGAACATACACGATCGTATATAAAAATTCCAATTCATTTTTGTTTTACAGAATTCTCCGCCCTCTGGGTCGGAATTTAGGTCATGTAAAAACAATGATGAAGCAATAAAATCCAAAGAGATAAAAAATGCTGATATATAATATATACCAAATGCATGAATAAATGGATGATCAAAAGCGTTTCGCTGTGGTGTACACAGCTTCCTCAGTGATAATATAGTTCTTTCTTGGTTTTCCTCCTCTGTAGGAATCTGACAAGTCTATTTTACAGTTGGATGATTAATAATGGCAGAAATATATTTAGAATATGATTACTTGTCTAGATTCAATAGAAGATTAGAGAATGTAGAAAGAGCAGTGGGAATGCAAATTGATCATTGGACTACAGGTCTTAAACAGTTAGAAATACTATACAGGAAGAAATTGAATGCTTTCTGGAATAAAACAACCCATGACACATATTTGCCCAATCACCTTATTCCTTGAGGCCTACGGATAAAAACTTTTCTATCCTTTGGTTTTCACATAAATAGCTATAATGACAGATGGGAGGAAGTCTTAACTAATTGTTCAGAGACCGTATTAAAGATCCTGTCAGACTATGAAGTAGAAGTACTAACAGAATTGGATCAAGAAATTAAAGAATGTAATAGGAATTTAAAAAAGTTTTAAACCCTTGATGAATTAAAAAAATTATACCAAAAAGTAGAAAATGATCTAGATAGGAGAGAACAAAAGATTATACGTACTAAAAAGAACCAAACTTAATTGAGATATGACAGATTATGACAAGGGTGAAGTCTATGATTGGACACATGGGGAGAATAGGTATAGACCAAGATTAAGGTTGAGTAATGGCAATAAATGGCAACATATCCCGTCAGAAACAGATACATCTGGAACTGAGGATGATTGTGCTAGAGGGATCAACAGCCAGCAAGATAGACAAGGGCCTAGTGATTTTTTAGACCTAGGACAGGTGAGGATGCCGAGGGAACAGAAACAACATTTATCAACCATAGCCAGGAATATGGAATGACCAGTAACCCATCGAGATCGAGAAAGGTGGGGCTACAGGGGAACGAGATATCCAAGAGAAGGAATTGGCAAGGAAGGAAGAAATGGTGATATCTGACGGGTTGACAGTTATCTTTTTATCACAAAGGTGTCTCACTGCAGCCCAATTGAGTGTTTTAAAGAAAGGGTTTTCCTTCTCCCCAGTCCATTATTTTACTTTTTTGAGATCATTGAGGACCTACATTTGTTTTCAAGAAAACTGCAGATTAAAAAATAATTTTTAGACCTGAGAATGATTATTTAGTGGAACAAACTCATAGAGATGAAGGTGCATAAATGCATATTAGTTCCACTGGGAGTTCTGAAGAGCTGAATATGCAAGGGGGCACTGTCTGTATTGAAACTACACACGAAGAATGGATTAATACATTGAGATTTCAATCTTATTTTAAGCCTTCTCCAGCTAGCCGTGAAGTTGTTGACATATTCATAAAACAAGTGACTAAGGATTTAGAAAAGGTATATCTTATCAGAGAATACAATCTGACTAAACCAGAAACTGATGAGTATATGACCCAATATGGGCTATTAATCTCAGAGGCCGAAACTAAAGGGCTGGTTTCAACAAAAGAGAGCTCCTTTTTAAAGGTTAAATGTCCTAGAAATGAGACCTTTTATATGAGACTAAAAGTCCAAAAAAACTGCTCCCATCCACCGGGAGGACCTATCATATCCGGTAATAACAGCTTGTGTGAGAATGCCAGCAAGTATTTAGATATCCGTCTTGGATCTCATGTATTGGGAATACCCTCTTACATTAGGATACGATGGGTGTATTAAAACATCTGGAAGGTACAACGATTTCGAGTTCTTCGCTGTTAGGGAAATGTGGCATAGAGTCAATTTATACCTCCATAGATCATGCCACTGGCATAAACTCAATTGCATATTTTTTGAAAAAGCAATCTGGCATCAATAGAGAGAAAAATGGGTTTGTTCTCAAACTACTTCAATTTGTATTACAACATAACTATTTTATTTTTGATGGCAGATATTATCTGCAGCTACGAGGTACGGATATGGGCTCGCCTTGCGCTCACACCTATGCCAATATCAATCTAGGCTGGTGGGAGCTGTTTTTAATGATGACAACCAATATTTGACTGAAAAGATTGTTATGTGACTTAGATACATCAATGATGTGCTTATTATCTAGGATGGAACTCACATATGAGGTCAGATTAGCTTTTTGGATATTCTTATAAAGATAAATGATGATGGTTCTCTTGGCACAGATGGTTATCGGAAACCTACTGCTACGCATTCAATCCTACACAATAATAGTGCACATCATCCTGCCCCCAAAAAAGGCCATCCCTACCGTGAATTCTAAAGAGTGAGAAGGAATTGTTCGAGTGATGAAGCTTTTAAAATACAGTCAAGAGATTTGAGTGAAAGACTCAAGACCAGGGGGTACTCTAACATGTCAGTTAAGAAGGCTCTTTTTAGGGCTAAACAAACACCTAGACAACAATTGTTGTCCCCCAAAAATAGACAGGTACGATCAGATCCTATTAGGCTTATAACCACATATAATTAACAATGTACACAAATAACTACAATTTTTAATAAACATTTATCTATATTATGTGATCCAATAATAGATACATTGCTGGATCAAAAAATTGAAATGGGATGGGATATGAAATCAGAGACTGAGCTAAAGGACAGGCTCGGAAGGATAGTCCAATGTAAAGGATTTTACAATTGTGGGAGTTCAGGTGTGGTTTATTGTTTGTAAAGTACTTGTAAACTTAATTATGTAGGCATGACTACTAGAGAAATTAGAAAAAGGTTGGGTGAACAACTGTTCAATATTCGAAATGCAGATATAGAGAAAAAGAAAACATTAACTTCTGTTGCTAGACACTTTTTAAATCCACATAATGGGAAACTGGATTTAAATTGTAGAGTTCTACACAAAACACACCTAGGGATACGGAGAGGTAACCTAAAATTAGAACTTCTAAAAATGGAAACCAGATGGATTACATTATTAACCCCCTGGGGACTTAATGAGAATTACAATTTTACTAAATTTCTGTAGTTTTAATTGAAATAAGAAAGATGATATAATAATCATCTTTGTAGGTTAACAGCATTCTTTGTGATAAGATTCTTGATCTAGAAAAAAACCTCTTATAGTCTTTTATAGCATAGATCAACTGTGGTATAGGCCAATGATAATTGATAAAATACAATGCCATTTAGGGAAACTGTAGTCTGTTTAAGGACTTAGGGCCTCATTCTATTAGCGGCCGCAAACCGGCAGTAAGGCTGCGATTCCTTGCGGGGGTCCCGTTACCTCGCAATTCAATTAAACGGCCCCGCAAGGATCTCCTCTTACGGCCAGCCGTAAATCTTGCTACCGGCCGTAAGCTCTGAAAACTTAAAACTCAAAAATAAATTCAAGCCTGCACTGTACAGCTCTGTAAATGCTAGGGATCATATTGGGGGACATGAGGATTAAAAGTAACCCACTCTCAAGCTTGCACATCAGCCCAAACCCGAGTTCAAATTAACTGTTTATTTTCCGGCTGCGGCGTGGGCGGGTCTGAGGTGCTCCAAGCCCTATGGACTTTTTACATGGATATTTGACGTATATTAAAAAATATATATTTTACGGATTTGAGTATAGGGGAATTTTGTGCTATTTTTGCTAACACCGAAAATCACTTTATAGTCTTCTCAAAGTGCAGGTTGGCTTTATTTGGGCTATATTTCGTGCTTAATTGGTGCTAGCGGGACCTCTTTCCTGCAAGTAAGCTGCGGCTCGGTTTTAGCCTTGCAGAGAGGGTTCCCGGAGCAATTGAATTGCAAATAGGATTTTCTTACGGCCGATTTCCTTGCGGCCGTTTTAGATCAAAGGATTTCCTCCGGCGCGAGCGGCCGCAAGAGATAGCAAGGCACCGGACGCAAGCCTGCCGGAATCCCCGGCCGGAGGGGAATAGAATAGCCGAATAGCTTGCGGCCGGTCCTTGCGGCCCCGCAACGGCTGCGGCCGATAATAGAATGAGGCCCATAGTATTGAGAGATTGTATTCCTTGGAGGTTTATCATTATTTTTCATTTAGATTTGCTGTTTATATGACTATTGGATATATTAATATGTGGTCTCACATGTAGATCGTTTGTGTGGGGACTGACACATATATATTTTTTTCACCCTGTATCAAAGGGGTGGTAATCTTTATATGGTCTTTAATATTCTATTTGATTAAATCAGTTAATTTGGGTTTAATATAGGCAGTAAAAGACTAACACCTAAGTTAATCATATGAGTTGATTGTGTTTTCCATGATAGAGATATATCATAAGAAATTAAAGATCATAAGAACGGATGAATGTTCAATTGTTTTTGAGGACTACAATTATTTTGCAACCCTCTATATGCAAACATTTATGTGAGTTTTTCACTGTCTATATTATATTGCTGGTTAATCTTTGTGAAAATTTGATGAAATAAAAGGTGACAGGAATGATACAGATGCAGTATTTCAAACCAAAGACAAAGCAAGAAAAATGAAGACTTTGTTATTACACTGTTTATTGTTGATAATATATTTTAATAGTATATGTTAACTGAAGGTAGGATAGGATCCAAATTGAGATTGGTGTACTATGTAACTTACCATTGAGCCATGGAATATCCAGTTGATAAACAGTTAATGAAGTAGACCAATTAGTAAGTTTGCTTTAAAAGAGCATCAGAGATACAGCTATGCAGGTCCTGGAAGAAGCGTTTCCTGTGGAAAGCGCGCATCGACCAGTCCAGGTCCCACTCTGATGACGTCAGCGGCATGCTGATTAGATACAAGAGTCCTTGGCTTTCACGTTTACAAAGATATGTACCAACTTAGAGATTTCTCTAATATAATTCAGGAGCCCAATGTGTGTGTATATAGAAATATATGCTGTATATATTATAGTCAGCAAGTATAATGATATTTATCTTACGTCAAGGCTTCATAGAACTTTGATATACTAGTTTCACCAGGGACTTCAGCTATTAACATATTCAAAGGTCTTATGTATTTAGACAGATTATCTCCCTATTAGGATACAGTATATACTACCCATTTGGAAGGACAGGTTATTAATGTCTTTGTGGGCACAGGGATTGACATACAGGGTCTGTTTAGTCACTTAGCACTTTATAGCTTAGTAGAGGGACTTACCATTATAGTTTAGTTTTTTTCCACAGTTTAAGGGGTGAATGGTGGATCCCCAGTTCTACCACTTAGAACAGGGATAGTCTTTACAGGCAGGTGGGAGTATAGAGGAGTAAGTGGTAGGCTCTGCTACCACCATATGTAACACTAACACTTTATTATACAGTATAATTTTTGTGTGTATTTTTTGTGTATGTTTATTCCCTGTGGCTACATTTTTCTATCTAGTAGTACTATTGTCTTTTAGTGAAGATGTTTTATATTTGATTATATAGTAGTCATCAGTGTTGGGCTTGTGATAAATTTTACAATTTTAATTGTTGTTTAATTTTATTTAATAAACTATTTTAATTTTATCATATGCTTACATTATAGTTTACATCCTAGAAGAGGTACCTTGGGGACCTTTCAGTGTCTTTTTTTTCTATATTTTGTACTCATTAAATCTTGCCATCTTCACGCCTTGACTATTAAGACTCCATCCAAGTAACCTTCCACTAAACCGCCTATACCCACTCCAGTCTATCCTGTACTCTTCTGTCAGACTCCTTCACCTCACCCAACACTCATCATCTGCTACTCCTCTCTGCCAGTCTGTACACTGTATTCAAATTTCCTGAAGAATAATATTCAAAATCCTAAGTCTCACTTACAAAGCACACAACCACACCGCACCTCCCTACATCTCAGCTCTTGTCTCCCAGTATAACTGAATGAGTCAGTCCAGCAGCAACCTCATGGATTGTACATCCTGCCATATTTATGCACTACTGGAATAGATGATCCAGGGTCCATATCTCTGGGACCGGTGTGAGCATGTTGCCTCCCTGGAAACTCAAATTGGAGAACTGGAGAGGAGAATTGCAGCACTTAGTGACATTGCTCCACTGGAAAGGGAGCTGGTGCTCACTGAGCACAGTTTAGCTGGGCTAGCATGTAGGATGAGATGGTGCTAGTAAGGATGTCCAGGGAGGAAGCTGGGTTACAGTTAGAAGGGGAAGCAGGGGGAACAGGAGGAGGCAGGCCAGTTCTGAGTTGGCAAACACCAACAGATTTTCCAGACTGAGTGAAACTGTTGGGGATGTCCATTCAGGAACATCAATGCCAGATAGAGCTGTTCTACTGGAGGAGTGGGAGGGCAGCATAGGCAGAGCAAGAGGAAGGTTTTGGTGGTAGGGGACTCTATTATAAGAAAGGTAGACAGGATGATTTGTCACCCAGATCCCAGCAATCGAACAGTTTGATATCTCCCAGGTGATCAGGTTCGGCATGTTGTGGATCGATTGGATAAATTATTGGGAGGGACTGGAAATAAACTGGCGGTCTTGGTACCAATCACAAAGTAAGTGGAAGATGGCGTGTCCTAAAGAATGATTTTAAAGAACTAGGGAATACGCTTAAAAAGAGGACCTCCGAGGTAGTATTTTCTGCGATAAAACCAGTGCCACGTGCTAGCCCAAGGAGACAGAAGGAACTTTAGCAGTGATGGAGGGAGCTTTTGTGCTAGGGGATAGGATGGTAGAAAGGCTGAGGGAGTTTTTAAACTAGTAGGTGGGGGGAGGGACTATATCAAAGTATTGGGGTAGAAAGGGTACAGGGGAAAGGAATGAATTATCTACCCATGGGGGAGAAGAATGGGGGAGGGTTACAATAGACAGTAGGGAGGTATTACTAGGTGACTCAAATACAGTGGCAAACACTTCACAACGGCAGAGACATAGCAACATAAAGTGTATGCTTGCTAATGCAAGAAGTTTGCCTGGGAAAATTGGTGAGCTAGAGTTATTAGCAGTACAAGAAAAATGGGACTTAATAGGCATTACTGAAACACGGTGGGATGAATCTCATGGCTGGGCAGTTCATATGAATGGTTATAACTTATTTAGGAAGGTAGGGGTAATGGTAGAAGAGGAGGAGGGATTTGTCTGTATGTTTAAGCCTGGTTTCAAACCTGTAGTCAGAGAAGATATTTATAGTGGAACTAGCGGCAACCTTGAATCTTTGTGGGTGGAGTTAAATAGTGGAGGAGCTAATTCTAAACACATATTGGTGGGAGTATGCTAGTAACCCCCAAATATAATTGAAAGTGAGGAACTGCAATCATTGTTACAGATTAGAATGCAGCTAAGCATGGGCAAGTTCTAATAATGGGAGATTTTAATTACCCTGAAATAAACTGGATAAATGAGAACAGCAGCTCAGCTAAAGGGAGCAGGTTTTTGAGTACACTCAGGGATCATTATCTGGCCCAGGTAATACAAGAACCTACTAGAAATGGGGCCATCTTGGATTTAGTCATCACAAGTAATATTGATATAATATCAAATGTTAAAATAGGGGAACCATTAGGGAACAGTGATCACAACACAGTCTATGTACAACATTCATATCCTTACTAACTATACATACACATTGGCATGTACCTTGTGGAAATACAATGAATAGGAGTAAATCACATGCCATGTGGCTTAACAATGACTTAAAGATCATGATAAGGAAAATGAAACATGCATTTAAATTATACAAGAAGGAGGGAACAGAGGCAGCTTTATGTGACTATTGGGAAAACAACAAGGCTTGCAAAAGGGCTATTAGACTGGCCAAGATAGAAAATGAAAAGTCAGTTGCAAAGGAAAGTAAGACAAACCCTAAAATATTTGAATAGGAAGAAGGCGAGGAAAGAAGCAAAGGAACATTACAATGTGACACAGGCCATCTGATAGTTAGTGACCAGGAAAAAGCAGATGAGCTAAATAGGTTATTTTCTTTGGTATATACAAGAGAGGTCCCAGTGGTTGGGACACTGCAACAAAATGGGGCTACACTACCATCACTAAATAACTGGTTAACCCAGGAAGAAATCCAAAAGAGATTGGAGAAAATAAATGTTAATAAAGCTCCAGATCCTGATGAAAAACATCCAAGGGTAGTGATGGAACTGAGTTCTGTAATCGCCAAACCATTGTATCCAATTTTCACTCACTCACCACAGGGTCGCTATCAGATGACTGGAGAAAAGCATATTTAAAAAAAAACTATATTTAAGAAGGGAGCAAGAGCAAATCTGGGGAATTATAGACCAGTGAGCCTCACATCTGTAGTTGGGATGCTTTTAGAAGGGTTAATAAGGGACAGTATACAATAATATGCCTATCTGAACAATATCATAAGTAGCAGTCAACAAGTATTTATGAAGGATAGGTCCTGTCAGACCAATCTAATTAGTTTCTATGAGTAGGGTAGTAGGAACTTGGATCAGGACAACTCAGTGGGATACAAACTAAGGGATACAGGAATTGCAGTAAATATCTGCTCATGGATTGAGAGCTGGCTAAAAGACAGGAACAAAGGGTTGTTGTAAATGGAACATACTCTGATTGGACTAATGTGGTAAGTGGGGTTCCTCAGGGATCAGTATTAGGTCCTCTCCTTTTCAACATATTTATTAATGACGTAGAAGTAGGACTCGAAAGTAGTGTCTCCATTTTTGTTGATGACACTAAATTTTACAAGGTAATTGAATCAGATAATGATGTACTTTACCTACAAAGGGATTTGCATAAATCAGAGAAATAGGCAGCTAAATGGCAAATGATATTTAATACAAATAAATGTAAAGTTATGAATTTTGGAAGGAAAAATAGCTATTCAATTTATAATCTTAATGGAGAAAATCTAAGGGTATCTGATATCGAAGGGGATTTGGGAGTACTTGTGGACAACCACCTAGTTAGCAGTGCTCAATCCCAAGCAACAGCTGCAAAGGCAAGTAAAATATTAGCATGTGTTAAGAAGGGTATAGAAGCAAGGGTAGCAAATATAATTCCTTCAATGTACAAATACCTAGTATGCCCTCATTTGGAATATGGAGTACAATTTTGGGCACCACTTCATAAAAAGGCCTTTTTAGAGCTGGAAAAAGTACAGAGAAGGGCAACAAAACTTATAAGGGAAATGGAGGGGCTAAGTTATGAAGAAAGACTAACCTAATTAAACATATTTTCGCTAGAAAAAAGGCATCTACGAGGGGATATGATTACCTTATTTAAATACATGCAGAGTCAATATTAGGCTTTGTCAAGTGAACTTTTTTGTACCAAGAGATTCTCAACTGACAAGAGGACATCCTTTGAGGTTAGAGGAAAAAAGACTTCACCTTGAAGAAAGAAAAGGGTTCTTCACAGTTAGGATGGTTAAACTGTGGAATTCTATACTAAAGGAGGTGGTGACATTGAATTCGATAGATAACTTTAAAAAGGGGTTAGATATATTTTTGAATAAAGAGGGCATTCAAGGTTTTCCTAGATAACTAGCGAAGGAATATTGATTGCCTTCCTCTGGATCAATTAACAATTATTAACAAATAGTCCACACATTAAAAGGATCAGAAGAGATCTAAAAAGGTTGGACTTGATGGACTAACAGTCTTTATTCAACCTCAAATACTATCAGCCTTATTAAATTGCGATTCGGCAAAATTAAAAGGGCTCTATTTAAGCACACAGCATATTTTTTTTACAGAAGTTTTTAGTTAGTGAACTTCTATCCAAAAGCAAGGTCTTCACTAACTAAAAACTTCTGTGAAAAAAATATGCTGTGTGCTTATATAGAGCCATTTTAAATTTGCTGAATCGCAATTTAATAAGGCTGTATGTAACTATAGAATTATTATTAATTAATACAACATCAAAGGTAACAACCCAGTACTCAAGGGGGTTAATACATATCAGGAAACCACTTTGCCTAGGAACAAATGCTCTTATACATTGTCTTTATATAATAATATATAAACACAAAATAAGCTCATGTATATATATTAAATCTATAAATCACATTTATTTATATATACGTATATATATTTATATATATATATATATATATATATACATATATATATATATAGGTTCCTCACCGCAGTTACGGCACTTGTTCTCACTCATTGTAATAATCATGACGTTCTCGTTTTCTATTGGAGTTTCTCATCCGTAAAGCTTGGTTTTGGTACTCCCTACACTGAAATCTCTTGCGGACAAGGCAGGATTTACGTATGTGGGCTGAGTGCCTTAATATTGTAAGTAAAAAGATTAACATAAATGTGTTATGTAGGGAATAAAGCTCCCACAGCTGATTTACAGATATATCACAAATTAATAATTGGTTGGCCGAAAAACAGGGAGGAGGTAAGGGAGGTAGGCAAGAAAATGATGAAGAGAATTGAGTGCAATTGGAACCATAGGGCCACTCTACCTAATGTTCCTCCCATAACGCTTTATCACACCCCTTCATTTCTTCTATGTCTTTCAGTGTCCTGTACCTTGACCCTGAAGAGATGAAGTCATCAGACTCTGGTTATGATACATAACATTTGCTAGCCTTGCCTTATTTGAGCTCAGTAGTGGATGATACTGTAACATGTGAAATAATTTTGTAGTGTGTTGAGATGCTGTTTATTTTCCTGCAGTACCGGGGGTGCTGTCACTTGGTATCAGAGTGGGGCTGGCCAGTGACCCCAAGTCCATGCACAACAGGTTAGGGTCAGGTCATTTCTTGGAGGTCCTACTCGATCAACTTGGGGGTATCCTGGAACAGATGCTGTCCCAACTTAAATTATTATACTCAGATACTGTCCACCTAACAAAAACACAGAAGTACACAGGAGGAAGAAAGTGCTAGTCACATGACTTCTGGCTTGATAGCAGAAAATCTGTCTTACGAAAATAAAGGTTCACACACACTATACGGAGGGCTATGCCAAAGCAGGGCTTTACAAACACAAAAACTGCTCCTGATAGGACTAATAGGAATCTAACCCAAATTAGATATACAAAATGCTTAAAGGGTCACTACAAATATTCCTAATAAGATATAATTTAAAAAACACTGTGAACATGTGTCACCCCCTACAGATAAGAAGCAGACACAAAAGAGAGTTGGAAATGTTGATAGGGAGATAAATATGATAACCTTCAACATAATTTTACTGAACTATATTCTTACCAGTCTCCTAATACTACTTACATATTGTTGCATATTATATCATACTTTCATACTACTGCCAATGCTGTTCTCCTTTGCTTCATTAATACTCATCCCCTTTATGTTACACTAATATTCTTTGTTTGACATTTTCCCCTAAAATCTCATCTCTTAACCCTAATTATTTTCTATTGAAACAGTCTAACCCCCGCCCCTATCTAGTAGTAATGCTCTGATTAATACTCTCAGCCAGTATTCATTTCCAACCTAGTCCCTTTCATTTTCAGCCCTATGAAGTGAATCTACAGGTCACCTCTCTGCTTACTCGTCTTGCACTCTTTCCTCACCCACATCTCCAGGGCTTTCTGGTGAATCCTTACATCAGCCTATCACCAGGAGCCCGCTCCCTCTTTCCCGGCACCACATTATTAACTTTGTGGCATGTCCTTACATACAGCCTTATTAAATTGCGATTCATCCAATTGAATAGGGCTCTATATATAAATGGTTATCTCCGGTGGGTATTTCAGTGTATAAAGATTCTAATTGGCACAGGATAAAATCAGTTCAGGAGGGAATAAAGATGATGCAATCCTGGCAGTTTGAAATAGCCTCATTAGATAAAGACGTTAAGCAACCTACTTTGACTGCCAGTAATTTGATATGGCTAAAACAAAAACTAAACAAGAAAATTTTAGAGGTTTAGAGGTTAGAGCTAGTTAAGAAGACAGAAATTGTTTTGGGAGGGTTGGACTGGTATATACACTGTGGGCATAATTATTTAACTGGTATAAACCTGAGAAGTATAATATCTCTACTTTAGGGTACCCCGGAAACATATTCACAGGGATTGATTTAGATTGCTATAAACCATAAGTAAGTGAGATTTGTAAAGTATAAATAGTTGTTCAAGTAAAAAGAGGCACAGATTATTCTTATTTAGTAGATTTTCTTTTTTTTCTCAGGGTAAATTACCCACTATATTGGTATAAAGTACTAAATATAATGAGGTTAATTATCTCAATATCATAGACACATGGGAAGAGATAGAAACTATCACATATAGGAAGTAGTTAATCCTGTTAGCGGGAAGAGTATAATTTCAGATATACTCATATAGTTCACAGGGATTAGAAAAAAAAATGTCCTTAGCTAGGAATCTTAAGTAATCACATTGTTTTGCTTTAAATGTTTGTTTTCTTCAAAAATTAGTTTTCCATTTTTCTTTTTTCCTGGGTGTAATACCTTATGTTTAAGGGAAACCTATTTGTAGCTTAAATTACTTATACAATAGAATTAAGTCACTTAATATAGATTGGCCCATGGATGGATCAGACAGTCCACCTCCAGTCTCCTAACTATTAATGGTAAACCATTCCTGACATTTTCTAACATCGGGTATTTGCTGTCTAAATCCAAAGGATATGTCGTATCTATGTTTTAGCTTTATAATGAGCTTTATAATGAGGTGTATGTATGTTTTTAGTAGTATGAAGTTCACTTTTTTGTCCATTTTAGGAAGTGTATGCGTGTTGTAAGAATGAGGAAGGTCTATTTTATACTAATGATGGACCTACTTACTTTGCAGGATAGTTCGGTCCATTAGTTACCTAGATGAAAAAG
The DNA here is from genome assembly GCA_027410445.1 of Discoglossus pictus. Taxonomy (NCBI): domain Eukaryota; kingdom Metazoa; phylum Chordata; class Amphibia; order Anura; family Alytidae; genus Discoglossus; species Discoglossus pictus. The sequence continues at coordinate 439,934,060 of CM050164.1, forward strand.
GGTATAAAAATAATCTCACATAATGTAAATGGATTAAATTCACCAACAAAAAGGAAAATAGCATTTTCAAATTATGCCAAAATTATAGCCGACATTTTATGTCTCCAGGAGACCCACCTAAAGAAAGAGGCACTACAATATATGTTCAATAATCAATTTCTGATTAGTATAAATTCTACATTTAATAGTAAATCCAAGGGAGTATCTATTCTCTTCAATAAAAGATTGACGGTCTCTGAGGAATTCACAAAAATAGACCCCCTAGGCAGATTCATAATCTGGACGGGGTTTATTAATAACTAGCGAATTGCCCGTCAAAAAATGACGGCAATGAAATAGTAAGGTAGCTAAATTAGTAAATGAATATATTGTACGTATTTTGAAGCATTGTGATGAAGAGCTGGCAATCTGTGTTGATGCTGCTGCAGCATTAGTGGTGTGGAGCTGCTGTATAAGCATGCTGAATGTGTGCAGTGTAACACTGTGCGTGCGCGAGACCAAACCGTTAGCGTAGTCGTGTACTTCCGCATTGGTGTAAAATGGCGAGTAATGTGTGGTATAGGTCTGTATCGGAATATCCGTAGGTGTTTTGTGGTGTTTTGCGAGTTTCTTGTGGTGTTTTGCGAGTTTAGAGTGCTGTAGCCTCGTTTTCGTTTTGTTCGGCGGCCATTTTTTCTCTCGCTTCGTTTTTTTTTTAGTCTCTAAACTGTTTTATTTCGAGTAAAATCGAGGTGTAAGTTGCATTTTTGAGGTCCTGGGTGCTCCCTCTTGGTGTAGGTAAGTTTTTTATGTATGTGCTGTGTGTATGTATTGTGTTTTAAATGTTTGTATGTCGGCGTGTTGCGTCCGATGTTTGCGAGGTCGTAATGTGTGGTAACGTGTTTCGTACGTTGTTTGCGTGCCTCGTAAAATTTAGCGAGTGTCGTAATTTGTGTGTCGTGTTTTTTGAGTAGCGACGTGAATTTTGCGAGGGTTTGAGGCCCTTGGCCAGTGACCTCGCCAGCAACTGAGTCCCTCGCTTCGCGAGGGGCCTCAGTTGCTGGCATGGAGCGCCTTCGGCGCTCCATGCCAGCAACTGAGGCCCTTGCCCAGTGACCTCGCCATCAACTGAGTCCCTCGCTTCGCGAGGGGCCTCAGTTGCTGGCATGGAGCGCCTTCGGCGCTCCATGCCAGCAACTGAGACCCGTGCCCAGTGACCTCGCCAGCAACTGAGGCCCTCGCTTCGCGAGGGGCCTCAGTTGCTGGCATGGAGCGCCTTCGGCGCTCCATGCCAGCAACTGAGGCCCTTGCCCAGTGACCTCGCTACGCGAGGGCCGCGGCTCGCTGCGCGAGGGCCGCGGCTCGCTGCGCGAGCCCGCAAGCGTGAGCAACGACTCGTACGCTCACAACTATATATGTGATAGATTAACAACTCTGGTAAATGCTTCTCTGCCAAACAAGAATCAGACCAGGTACCTAAAAAGTTTATTAATTGATATATTTAAATTAAAGAAAGGATTGCTTATAATATGCAGAGATTTCAATATGGCAATTGAAGCACTTATGGATAAACAGGGGCGTCAAAAGGTAAAAACAGAAGTCATAATCAATAAAATAGCATCAGATTTTTCAAATTTGACAAATAAATATGAACTATATGATTTATGGAGAGTATTTCATCTGAACTGTAAAGAATATACATTCTTTTCAAATAGAATTAAATCGTCATCCCGTATAGACTATATTTTTGCAGATCTGAGTACCCTGAGACTGATTAGAAAGACAGATATTGTTCTGTCCCCATGGTCAGACCATTCTATGAACAGTATAATCTTGGAGGATGTACTGGAACTAAAACTACAAAAAAGATGGAAAATCAATCCCATAATAATAAAAAATCTAGATAATCTTTATGCTTTGAAAAAGGATACTCAGGAATTCTTCAAGATTAACAAGGATTCTGTAACATCTTCGAAGACACTATGGTGCTCATATAAAGCTTATATCCAAGGAATCTTGATTTCTGGGATGACAGAAATCAAAAGGCAACGAGGAAAACCCTTAAAAATCTTATATATAGAATTAGATAATTTACATCAGATTAATAAAAAAAGTCTGAATAAAGACATCGGAAATAAAATAAATATAATAAATAATCAAATAAAAAGTATATTGCAATTCCAGGCTGATAGCCTTTTATGGAGATTTCAGCAATTTCATTTTTTGTATGGTAATAAAACTGGCAAATTTCTTGCAAATAGACTAAAGAAACAACATGAACGAAATAGAATTTTAAAAATACAAGATGATGAGCAAAATGTGCATATTAATCCGAATAAAATCAGTGAGGTTTTCTAGGATTTTTATAAGAAATTATTTAACTTAGATAATGATCAGCGTTTTGTGGTTCCAGATAAAGAGGATATTGATGCCTATTTGGATAATATTAAGATTCCTTTAATTTTTTATCAAGAATCCATATATTTAAATAGGGATATAACTATAGAGGAGATAATCGAAGTAATACATTGTGGTAAACCAAATAAACCTCCAGGAATGGATGGTTTTGATCACTTATTTTATAAGGTACTTCAGTCTGAGATCAAAGTACACTTATGTGGTCTATTTAATGACATCAAACTAACTGGCGATCTTCCTCTGGAGATGTCGGAGACCAAAATAGTAAATATTTTGAAAGAAGGGAAGAACCTGGAGGATTGTAGGAGCTACCGTCCAATCTCAGTAATAAACATTGATGTAAATATCTACTCAAAGATTTTAGCAGATAGATTGAAAACTTTAATTGCTAAGGTGATTCACTCCAATCAAACGGGATTCGTCCCAGGACGCCAGGCGTTTGACAACTCCAGACGATTATTGAATATTTTGTCTTACAGTATGTTAAGGTTAATGAGGTACCCTTACTGACCCTGTCATTGGATGCGGAGAAGCCTTTGATAGGGTCAATGGGGAATTTTTGATAACTGTACTTATGAAGTTCGGGTTTAGTGAGTTTGCCTTAAAGTCAGTTAAGGCTCTTTATATACAAATTCATTTGCACGAGTTGGGAGTCCTGACTTTGAGTCAAAGCAATTTAAAATAGGTAATCGTACCCGCCAGGGATGCCCACTATCTCCGTTATTATTCATTCTTTTTATGGAGCCATTAGCGATATATATAAGAGTCTGTAGAGAAATCAAGGGGGTATTTATAGTCCAAGAAGAGTTTAAATATATGGCCTTCGCGGATGATATCATTATCACTATATCCAACACAGAGACTTCCTGTCAAAAACTTCAGGAAACATTAGATTAATTTGGTAGATTGTCTTACTTTAAAATTAACCAGTTAACATCAGATACTTTAATTAGAGGCATAAAACCTGAAGTCAAAAAAAGGTTGGAGAAATGTTTTAGTTTTAATTGGAAATCCCATTATATAGTTCACCTAGGGATTAGATTCTCCTCATGTGTTGGTAAGATTCTTAAAGATAACATTAATGAGGTAATGAAACAAATTAGGCCAATTTTAATTGGCTGGAGACACCTCAACTTATCTTGGTCAGCTAGAATAGCCTCAATAAATATGAGTATTATACCGAAAATTACTTACTGCAAATAATTATCTAAAAGTCATTCAGGTCCAACTTGTCGGTAAGATTCTTAAAGATAACATTAATGAGGTAATGAAACAAATTAGGCCAATTTTAATTGGGTGGAGACACCTCAACTTATCTTGGTCAGTTGAATAGCCTCAATAAATATGAGTATTATACCGAAAATTACTTACTGCAAATAATTATCTAAAACTCATTCAGGCAGGGGCGGCCCGTCCATTGGGGCGTCAGGGCAAACGCCCCCCCAAATATTTTCTTCACCCTGCAATAAAAAAAACACAACAATGTATTAGTATAACCCAAAAACAAATAAATATAAGGTGTACATCATCATTTCAAGTCTAAATAGTATTAAAATGAATTAAAGTTAGAAAAGGGACACTGTCACTTTAAAATAACCCTTGCGCTACATTAACTAATGCTGTGTATCTATCTATCGCCCCCTGCCTGCACCCTGTGTGATCAAATTACAATAGTTACACTGTGTACACTAACCTTTAGACTCTTCTCTTCTCTTCAATGAGTCCTGGCCTGGCCCACTGACCGTTAATGCATGCCGCCCACCATCACAGTGACGATATGCATGGGCGGTCATAAATGTATCAATTAATAAATGACAGTCTTCCATCATTGACCAATCAATGATGGAAGGTTGTACAGTTACTAAGAGAACAATCTAAACCCACCCAGACCGTTAGCCCTGAGCGCCCGCCAGCAAATAGGGCCTCGAGTTTGATTTTGATTGACTGATACAGTCAATAAAACCACCAGTTCCCTGTCCCTTCCCCCTTTCTGTTTCCTGACCCTGGTCACGCTGAGACTGAGAGACCTCCCTGGCTGAATCTACTCATCTGCTCTGCCTGCCTAACACAGTAAGTCTACACCTGCCTCTGCCTGGCACCTGCCCCTGCCCCTGGCCAAACCAAAACCCCTAGTAGCCCCTAATAAAAGTTAGGGGTGACCAGTTACCCCCAGTCCCCCACTATGCCTGCCTGGCCTGCCAGTGACACCTACCCAGCCACCCACCAACTACCACCGACGACCCTAGGCCTACAATGCCTGGTGCCAGTGCCACCCCCAGCCATCACCCCCATGTGGCCTGTGCCACCCCCGATCAGGCCTGCCCTATGCTAGCCTAGCTATGCCATCATGCCACCACCGGATTACACCGATCACGGGATCGGGGTAGTCGGGTGGTGAGCGGGGTGGCACAGGCCCACATGGGGGTGATCGGATCACCCCCTTGATGAGGCCTGTGCCACCCCTGATGACCTCCATGTATGCCACCCTGCCCGAGGCCCGATCACCACCGGGCCCCCGGCACCACCCCGATGCGGCCTATGCTACCCCGGGTATTCGGGCAGTGAGCGGGGTTGACCAGGACACATGGGGGTGGATGTTCACCCCCATGAGGCCTGTGCCACCCCTGGTCGTGGCCTATGGGCGACCGATGGGCGCCTGACCGTGACCGACCCCACCCTGGATGAACCATTAACCAACTACCTAACCCCCCCCCCCCCCTATTTTTATTCCATTTTTAGAAGTAACAGGCATGTATATGTGCATGTCACTTCTAAAGATAAAATAAAAATAAGGGAAGGGAAAAAAAAATACAGTAACAACATTATTACAATTAATTTACACACAGTAAGCAAACACATTGTTAGTACAGTTAGTAACACAACACATCGTATACAAAAATAAACAGCTTTAAACAAACATTAATAAAAAATAAAATAAACAGCACATACACACATTGTTAGTACAGTTAGTAACACAACACATTGTATACAAAAATAAACAGCTTTAAACAAACATTAATAAAAAATAAAATAAACAACAGCACATACTTACCTGTAAAATTGACCCCTCCAGCGTTGGCCTTCTGTCCTCTCTGGATATAGTCATGATGAAAAATAAATAATCCATGTTGATTGAAGCCAATGATCAAAAATTAAATAATCCATGTTGATTGAAGCCAATGATCAAAAATAAAATAATCCATGTTGATTGAAGCCAATGATCAAAAATAATCCAATCTTGATTGAAGCCATTGTCCATCCATCCATTCTGGCCCATTGAAAGAGGCCTCAAAAAAAAAAACCGACGCTCTAAAAAAAAAAAAACAACACACTAAAAAGAGCTCCTCCTACAAGGAGCCCCTCCCGCGATTAATTGTTTTTTTCCCACGGTCTGCTATATATACTAATTTTTGAAGGACTCTGATTGGCTGAAATTTTTGATTGACATCGATTTCAACCAATGAGAGTCTTTAAAAAATTAGCAAATCAGCAAGCAGGTATGGAAGCCTGTAAGGGTAAAAAAGGTTAGTGTGAACTTGTTTGACCCTGTATGTATTATACATATTACAGGGCTATTTTATGTGATATACATGTTACAGGATAATATCCTGTAACATGTATAGCCAAAAAATAGCACTGTAATATGTATAACAAATAAAGTGTAATAGAAATGCATGAACAATATAATATACCATGAAATAAAGAACATCAATTAATCAAATAATAAATATCAATTAATATATATTGTTGTATGTATATGTTTATGTATATTTATGTGTAATTTTTTATATATATATATATATATATATATATATATATATATATATATATATATAAATTAATATCAAAATATCACAATAAATAAATATATATATATATATATAGATATATATATATATATATAACAATTTGATATATATATATATATATATATATTTATTTATTGTGATATATTGATATCAATTTTTATATATATATATATATATATATATATATATATATATATATATATATATATATATATTTATATATATATATATATATTTTTTTTTTTTTGGGCCTATATGTTATTTAAGGTTTTTAAGGTACGGTTGGGGCCTATATGGTCCCAATTTGTTATTTAGGGTTTTTAAGGTACGGTTGGGGCCTATATGGTCCCAATTTGTTATTTAGGGTTTTTAAGGTACGGTTGGGGCCTATATGGTCCCAATTTGTTATTTAGGGTTTTTAAGGTACGGTTGGGGCCTATATGGTCCCAATTTGTTATTTAGGGTTTTTAAGGTACGGTTGGGGCCTATATGGTCCCAATTTGTTATTTAAGGTTTTTAAGGTGCGGTTGGGGCCTATATGGTCCCAATTTGTTATTTAAGGTTTTTAAGGTGCGGTTGGGGCCTATATGGTCCCAATTTGTTATTTAGGGTTTTTAAGGTACGGTTGGGGCCTATATGGTCCCAATTTGTTATTTAGGGTTTTTAAGGTACGGTTGGGGCCTATATGGTCCCAATTTGTTATTTAGGGTTTTTAAGGTACGGTTGGGGCCTATATGGTCCCAATTTGTTATTTAGGGTTTTTAAGGTGCGGTTGGGGCCTATATGGTCCCAATTTGTTATTTAAGGTTTTTAAGGTGCGGTTGGGGCCTATATGGTCCCAATTTGTTATTTAGGGTTTTTAAGGTATGGTTGGGGCCTATATGGTCCCAATTTGTTATTTAAGGTTTTTAAGGTGCGGTTGGGGCCTATATGGTCCCAATTTGTTATTTAAGGTTTTTAAGGTGCGGTTGGGGCCTATATGGTCACACTTGCTCTTTTAAGGTTTTAAACGTTACAGTTTGGGTCTTAAACGTTCTAATGTTTTTTTTTTTTGTTTTCTATAACTTCCCAGGTGCAAACTATCTGTGGAATCAGATTTCTTTGGACTCGTTGGTTGACTTACTGGACGTGAATACCCCGAGAAGGAGCGTCAACTGTTGGTGAGTATATGGTCACACTTGGACTTTTAAGGTTTTAAAAGTTACGGTTTGGGTCTTGAGATTTCTAATGTTTTTTTTGTTGTTTTCTATCACCCCCCAGGTGCAAACTATCTGTGAAAGCAGATTTGTTTGGACTCGTTGGTTGACTTACTGGACGTGAATACCCCGAGAAGGAGCATCAACTGTTGGTGAGTATCATTGCCTTTAATTTTCTGTCCATGTGTATAGGTGCAAATTTGATGGTGATGTAGTCTTGTCACATGAGGGTTTGCAATCTGTAATGTATACCAATGAAATCAACACACTGTTATTTTTAAGTAATTTTGTGACATAATATAAATTAATATACCGTGATCTCTTTCTTTTATTGGTATCAATATCAGAAATGAATACTATTGACTCTCTACTTGTGAAGCCTTTCGCCACCCTAACCTATGAGGAGAAGGTGGAAGTAAAACGGTTAGGAGCTGACCAACCAGAGATAAATCTGCAGCAAATCGCAAGAGATAGAGGGAAGCAATATGTCCGTAATTTCAATACTGAATGGTACAAGAAGAACGACTGGCTTTCTGGAAGCGTTTCTAGGAAGTCCTTATATTGTTTCCCATGCATCCTATTTGGTGGTGACGCTGCTTGGACCAAAACTGGAGTGACTGACGTCAAACATCTAGCTGACAAATTGGCAAAACACAAAAGTTCTAAAGCTCACTTGGATAACAGGATCAAGTTTGAGATGCTTGGACAGGCGAACATTGCTGTTCAACTGGACCAAGGATACCAAGTCAGCATTCAAAAACACAACGAAGAAGTGGCTAAGAACCGGTACATCCTTTCGAAGATAATTGATTGTGTTCGCTTTTGTGGCGCCTTTGAACTGGCATTAAGAGGACACGACGAGAGTGAAACATCGCTAAATCCAGGAGTGTTTAGAGGCCTGGTGGATTTGGTTGGCAGTATCGATAGTGCAATGGAACAGCATTTGAAGACTGCAACTGTGTTTAAGGGCACTTCCAAAACCGTGCAGAATGAGCTACTGGACTGCATGCATGAAGTTATAAAGGAAGTGATTCACCAAGAGCTTAAGGAAGCCCAGTTTGTGGCAATCCAAGCGGATGAAACAACCGATATTTCCGCTAGGACACAGTGCGTTGTAGTCTATCGCTACATTGACAAGAAGCATCAAGTGGTGGAAAGATTTGATGGCTTCACGGAAATGAAATCAACGGATGCAGACTCCATTGCTGCTGTTGTGCTGGAAACACTGAATACTGTTCTCCCAGAGCCAGAAGACAAGAAGAAACTCATAGCTCAAAGCTATGATGGTGCCAGTGTGATGCGTGGAGATCAAGGAGGAGTTCAAAGAAAAATAAAAGACGTTTACCCGAACGCACACTACGTCCATTGCTATGCTCACCAACTGAACCTAATAATGGAGAAAGCAGTTTCAAGGATTGGAAGAGTTAGAGTTTTTTTTCAAACATAGGCGGCATACCATCTTTTTTTTCACGCTCTCCAAAAAGGACTGGAGTTCTGGATGAGGTAGTTGGTAGAAGACTTCCAAGAGGTGCACCGACACGATGGAACTTCAACGTTAGGACCGTGAACGTGATCTACGAGAACAGAGATGCGCTACTTGAGTGTTTCCAGACAATTGAAGCATGTCTAAACTTTGATCCAACATCTATACGGGAAGCCGCAGGTTTCATTGGAATGCTGGAAGACAGGGAGTTCCTTTACTTCCTTAAATTATTTCATTTAATAATGCCACATGTAGACATCCTCTATAGTCAGCTTCAGAAGCGAGACACGGATACTGTTTATATCAAAAAAGTCACAGAAGACTTTGTCGCCAGCATCCAGAAAATCCGTAATTCTGTGGAAGAGATAGAAGCAAGTTTGCCAAGCGATCTAACAGTCAACAGACGGAGTGCGGAGATCTCAACCTTGAGACAACTTTCAAGAGAGGTATGTGACATAGTGGTGGTTCATGCAAAAGAACGATTTTCATTTTCAAATCACCTAGTCAGTGCCAAACTTGTTCAAAGTGACTTGTATAAAACCCATGGCACTTGCTTTCCAACCCAAGCTCTGGAAGACACCGTGCAAGCATATCCAATACTGAAGAAGGAACAATTACGCACTGAGCTGTCACTTCTGTATGGGAAGACAGAGTTTCATACTTGTACAAGTGCTGTTGCTCTGCACAAACTTTTCCATCAATTTAATCTGCAGAATGATTTCACAGAGACAGTAAAATTATTAAGAATCCTGATTACAACACCAATGACTACTGCAGAATCAGAAAGATGCTTCTCAACATTGAAGAGGATAAAAACCTTTTTAAGAAGCACCATGTCCCTGGAGCGGTTGAATGCATTGGCGATGCTCTCAATGGAAAAGCAACTGATTTCCGAGATCCCACACTTCAATGAAAAAACCATTGAGAAGTTTTGTTCTTTGAAAGATCGCCGTGCAAAATTAAAATACAAGTGATTGAAGCAAAGAAGAATGCATACCCCCAAGGTGTGCAAAGATAAACTGCGTTAAGCAGCACCACCTCACACTACCAAACATAACTAGTGGTAAGTAAAGTATGAACGGTGTGTGGGTGTGCATATGGAAGGAGCTATGAAAGGTGTGTGCATGGTCAGTAACAATTGTTGAAGCCTTGGCGTGGTTTGAAGGAATTGGAGGCACTTCCAAGGGTAGCTGTCACTTGTGTACAGGAAGCAAGAATTCCATGTCTGTACAAGTGCTGTTGCTCTGCAGCAACTTTAGCATCAATTTAATCTACATAATCTAACAGAGTGAGTGAAGCTATAAGGAATCCTGCTTACAACAACGAAGACTACTAAAGAACCAGAAAGATGCTTCTCCACATTGAAGAGGATCAAAAAAGTAATTAAAAAGCACCATGGCCCTGTAGCGGTTAAATGCATTGGTTTGAAGGAATTGGAGGCACCTTCAAGGGTACGTAAAGTTCTCAGAAATGGCACCACCTCACTACCAAAAATAACTAGTGGTAAGTAAAGTATGAATGGTGTGTGGGTGTGCATATTGAAGGAGCTATGAAAGGTGTGTGAATGGTCAGTAACAATTGTTGAAGCCTTGGCGTGGCGTTACTGCTCATATGGTTATCCATATGCTAATTCAACGTGTTTGTTTGACATTGATTATTGTGTGGTCTAAACAGAAGTGAAATGTTGTTGTTTTCTTGAATCCCAAGATCCACTGGTTTGGGCCTATGCAGTGCTGATTGGTCTTCTAAGGTATGTTTGAGGCCTATATGGTCCCACTTGGTCTTCTAAGGTATGTTTGGGGCCTATGGTCACACTTGGTCTTCTAAGGTATGTTTGAGGCCTATATGGTCACACTTGGTCTTCTAAGGTATGTTTGGGGCCTATATAGTTCCACTTGGTCTTCTAAGGTATGTTTGGGGCCTATGGTCACACTTGGTCTTCTAAGGTATGTTTGGGGCTTATATAGTCACACTTGGTCTTCTAAGGTATGTTTGGGGCCTATATAGTCACACTTGGTCTTCTAAGGTATGTTTGGGGCCTATAGTCACACTTGGTCTTCTAAGGTATGTTTGGGGCCTATATAGTCACACTTGGTCTTCTAAGGTATGTTTGGGGCCTATATGGTTCCACTTGGTCGTTTAATGTTTTTTAAGTATGGTTTTGTTCTTGAATGGTATGATTGATTTGCTTGTTTTCTTCCAACCCCAGGTGCAAACCCTATGTGGCTGCAGATTTGTTTCTACTCATTGGTCAACTTAATGAACGTGAATACCCTGAGAAGAAGAGCCGACTAATGGTAGGTGTCACTCCTTTAATTTTTCTGTTAATACGTATAGGTGCAATTATGATATTGCTGTAGTCTTGTCACATGAGTTTTTTCAATCTATATTGTATACCAATGAATTTAACACATTGTTACTTTACTTCTTGACATTTCTGCATTGCAGATCATGTATTTCAATGGGCTTCACAAGCATAAGGTCATTGGGCGGGGCTTATAAAGGTCATTATGACGTCAGGGGGAGGTGTTATAAAAATGGGTGTGGTTTGAAAAAGGGGGAGTGGCTATGTTTCGCCCTGTCGCCCCTCCAACTTGAAAAGTCACCAGCCGCCACTGCATTCAGGTCCAACTTGTCGGTAAGATTCTTAAAGATAACATTAATGAGGTAATGAAACAAATTAGGCCAATTTTAATTGGCTGGAGACACCTCAACTTATCTTGGTCAGCTAGAATAGCCTCAATAAATATGAGTATTATACCGAAATATACTTACTGCAAATAATTATCTAAAACTCATTCAGGTCCAACTTGTCGGTAAGATTCTTAAAGATAACATTAATGAGGTAATGAAACAAATTAGGCCAATTTTAATTGGGTGGAGACACCTCAACTTATCTTGGTCAGTTGAATAGCCTCAATAAATATGAGTATTATACCGAAAATTACTTACTGCAAATAATTATCTAAAACTCATTCAGGTCCAACTTGTCGGTAAGATTCTTAAAGATAACATTAATGAGGTAATGAAACAAATTAGGCCAATTTTAATTGGCTGGAGACACCTCAACTTATCTTGGTCAGCTAGAATAGCCTCAATAAATATGAGTATTATACCGAAATATACTTACTGCAAATAATTATCTAAAACTCATTCAGGTCCAACTTGATAAATTCATTTACGAGGGAAAAAAAAACAGAATCAGGAAAAGCATAACTTATAATAAATTACATAAAGGAGGTCTAAATGCACCCTGTATAAAAGAAATTCATCAAAAGATCATTATAGCCCAACTTATAAGTTGGAGTACCATTCAAGATAAACCAATATGGTTGGTATTGAAAGAAGCCTTAATTAAGGAATTTCCCATTCAAACTACTTTATGGTTCTCCAATTATAATAAAATCTTGTTTAGCAAACTTCCAAAAAAACATCAAAGCAATTTTAAATACTTGTATAATAATAAAGAGAAAATGAAATTGTCCAAATTCCCCTCATTGGCAGCACCGATTGAGTCCCTCAAAATGAAAGAGCTATGTTCAACAATTAAAATATGAATAGATAAGGGTTTAACCTCTATATTCAAATTATATAATAAAGGCAACCTTATTACCTTACAGGAGTTGCAGTTTAAACTAGAAACTAAAAAAATTAATTGGCTTAATTATGAAAGTTTGAGGAAAAATCTGTATGGAAGGGGATATAAAACTTTCGGGGAGGAGTACTCCAATAAAAATAGAAGACTTGTTTATAAAGGGAGAAACGTTACATATCATTTCTAAATGTAGCCGGATTATTAATGGGTCAACTCCATTTTCCAAAAGCTTAGGAATTAAAGGCTGGGAGTTGGACCTTAGAATGAACTTAGATGATATCAGGTGGAGGGAAATCATAAAACTAGTTAAGAAATCGTCCGTTAATACAGCATGCACAGAGTTATTCTTTAAAATAATGCATAGATGGCATTTAACTCCAGCTAAAATGGCCAAAATTGACCCAAAAGGGGGAAGGCTTATGTTGGAAATTGTGTGGTCTATGAGGTACTGCAGTCCATGTATGGTGGAAGTTTAATAAAATCTACAGGTGGTGGATTGAAATCTGCCAGTTATTATCTTAGGTGATGGGCAAACAAATTTTATGCTCCCCACAATTAGTCATTTTCCATATGAACCTCGAGAAAATGCCATTAGCAGATAGATATTTAATTTGTCATATTCTGTTAGTGGCTAAATGGCTGATGGTGAAATATTGAAATCAATCTGCTGTACCAACAATCAGGGAACTGAGTAATGTTATTAGCTTGAATAGGGAATTGATGCACAATTATAATTGTTCAGTATCTCAGAAATATGTGTCCTTTATTAACTGGTCAAAATGGGATCGGTACAGATTGATGGTAAAATCACTGTAAAGTATGTTCCTCCATCATATCGTATTAACTAAATTATTGGCGTCTTTTTATCCTGTGTTTTCTTTCTTTATCTTTTTTCTTTCTTTTTTCTTTTAAATACATACGTAATGTAATAATAATAATAATAATAATAATAATAATAATAATAATAATAATAAAAATGTAATGTTTAGCACTTTCAAAATTTATATCGAGTTATATCCATAGCTATGTGTATGTATTTTTCACTTTTATATCTTTGTATTGTCAATTTGAAATAATAATAATAATAAAAAAGAATAGGGCTCTATATAAGCACAGAGCATATTTTTTCAGAAGATTTTAGTTAGTGAAGACCTTGCGTTTGGATAGAAGTTCACTAGCTAAAAACATCTGAAAAAAAATATGCTCTTTGCTTATATAGAGCCCTATTCAATTGGCCAAATCACAATTTAATAAGGCTGATAATTTGTATAGGTTCCTGTATGTAAGAAGGTATATCTTTATTGTTTAGCACCATCCTTGTACACAGTGATTTTACAGTGCAGACATCATAACAACTGGATAATTGCATTTGTATTGCAGCTAGGATTGCTATTTTTAAAAAGGTAAACATTTAAAATGTTCTTAATGGTGAAAAAAGGTGTTTAGCTGGTAGATTGCTTTTTACTGCAGCTATGGTGCAGTATGGTGTTATCTGTACAGTATAACTTTATAGGAACCCCTATTGCTAAAATGTGGTTTACCCCTGTACTGGGATATGTTCTAGTGGTGGGGGTCTGTCCAGTGTAATGTGTGAAACTTGCACTCTTTTAACGGCTCACATTTGGCAGTCATTTTTTAAAAGCGTACTGCTGTCTGCGCTCTGATGTCGGCGCCCTGTTGTCGGCAAACAATTGTTGTGTTCGCAAAGGTTGGGGCGCCGGTGTAAACAAGCTGAGAATATAGCTGATAAACTTCTAATTCTGCCTAACGCCCATTTCGTTGCTTAACAATGCACCTTTGTCAGAGGCTAAGTAATAGTGAATCGGGCGGCAAACCTCCGCATTAATAAGCCCACAATGATGACATCATCATTACATTTGATCATTTACTGAGGAAATTCGATGGTTTGTTAGTACTGCACCACCTGATATGATCAGTTTTCCAATTTTTAATGCGGTGCAGTTTATCTGAATGAAGCATTTTGTTTTATATTTTAGAGGTATTGCAAACATGGGGCCCTCCACGAATCGGGAGATGTAAACTGCGGTTTAGCTGTAAAACAGCTATGGGAGCTTTTTTGCCCTATGTTACACTTCAATGTTAATCTTTAGTTCCCTCGAACTACAGCACTCAGCACACACCTGTAAATCCTTCCTTCTCCGCAAGAGATTTTAGTGTGGGACATATACAAACCCAGCTTTATGAATGAGAAACTGCTCTAGGAGCCAATAGTAAATGAGAACGTCATCATTATTATAATGAGTTAAAACAAGTGCTGTAACTGCAGCAAGGAACTGTAATATACAGTGCCTTGCAAAAGTATTCAACCCCTTGATTTTTTACCTATTTTCTTAAATTACAGTCTTAAGTCCAATGTTTTGTTAATCTGAATCTTATGTTATGGTTCAGAACACAATAGCCTAAGTTGGTGAAGTGAAATGAGAAAAATATATACATAAAACTATTTTTTAGAAATAGAAAACAGAAAATTGGCATGTCCGTATGTATTCAGCCCCTTTGTTATGAAGCCCATAAAAAGCTCTGGTGCAAACAATTAACTTCAGAAGTCACATAATTAGTGAAATGATGTCCACCTGTGTGCAATCTAAGTGCCACATGATCTGTCATTACATATACACACCTTTTTTTGAAAGGCCCCAGAGGCTGCAACACCTAAGCAAGAGGCACCACTAACCAAACACTGCCATAAAGACCAAGGAACTCTCCAAACAAGTAAGGGACAATGTTGTTGAGAAGTACAAGTCAGGGTTAAGTTATAAAAAATCCAAATCTTTGATGATTACCAGGAGCACCATCAAATCTATCATAACCAAATGGAAAGAACATGGCACAACAGCAAACCTGCCAAGAGATGGCCGCCCACCAAAACTCACGGACCGGGCAAGGAGGGCATTAATCAGAGTGGCAGCACAGAGACCTAAGGTAACCCTGGAGGAGCTGCAGAGTTCCACAGCGGAGACTGGAGTATCTGTACATAGGACGACAATAAGCCGTAGGCTCCATTGAGTTGGGCTTAATGGCAGAGCGGTCAGAACAAAAGCCATTACTTTCAGCAAAAAACAAAATGGCACATTTTGAGTTTGCAAAAAAGTAAGTGGGAGACTCCCAAAATGTATAGAGGATGGTGCTCTGCTCTGATGAGACTAAAATTTAACTTTTTGGCCATCAAAGAAAATGCTAAGTCTGGAGCAAACCCAACACATCACCCAATGAACACCATCCCCACAGTGAAACATGGTGGTGGCAGCATCAGGCTGGGGGGTGTTTTTCAGCAGCTGGGACTGGGAAATTTGTCAGAGTTGAGGGAAAGATGGATGGTGCTAAATACAGGGATATTCTTGAACAAAACCTGTACCACTCTGTTTGGGATTTGAGGCTAGGACGGAGGTTCACCTTCCAGCAGGACAATGACCCCAAACACACTGCTAAAGCAACACTTGAGTGGTTTAAGGGGAACATGTAAATGTGTTGGATTGGCCTAGTCAAAGCCCAGACCTTAATCCAATAGAAAATCTGTGGTCAGACTTAAAGGTTGCTGTTCACAAGCGCAAACCATCCAACTTGAAGGATCTGGAGCAGTTTTGCAAGGAGGAATGGGCAAAAATCCCAGTGGTAAGATGTGGCAAGCTCATAGAGACTTATCCAAATTGACCTGGAGCTATGATTGCCGCAAAAGGTGGCTCTACAAAGTATTGACTTTAGGAGGGTTAATAGTTATGCACATTGACTTTTTCTGTTATTTTGTCCTATTTGTTGTTTGTTTCACACACAAAAAAAAAAACATCTTCAAAGTTGTGGGCATGTCCTGTAAATTAAATTATGCAAATCCTCAAACAATCCATGTTCATTCCAGGTTGTGAGGCAACAAAACACAAAAATGCCAAGGGGGTGAATACTTTTGCAAGGCACTGTATATACAAATATATATATTTTTTTCTTTAGTGCTGTAAAATAGACAAGGGGAAAAGAGGCTCCTCTAAGGTAGCGAGTTTTGCAAATGAGGAAAAATCCTTAAAAAGTAGGTAATCTCCTTACATTTAAGTTAGGTCATTCAGGCCCTCAGATCCTTTCACTACTCTCCTTGTGCAGGGTTATATGTGCAGTCAACGTTATGCATGCATGGTCAGGTATGGTCAGTAAAATTTTAATACATAGTAAAAAAATAATATAAAATGCTTACATTAGGCTTAGTAATTTCCACAAATGGAAGTTAGCTTCCTTTAGTCCTCTGTCTGTCCACAGGTCACCAGCAGCACTCCACGTTCTGTGTTTCTGTCTCCTACTTTGGGTGTTATAAAAATTAGTGTATTTTGTGTTAATACAATATATAAATAAATATATATATATATATATATATATATATACAGTAAATATACATACATTCATACACAATGCATTAGAGCATTTGTTCCTAGGCAACATGGTTTCCTGACATATATGAACCCCTTGAGCACTGGCTTGTGTGTTTTGTCTAATGATTCTGTGTTTTTATGCCCATTTCATAATTTATAAATAAGCATATTTGATAGGACTATTAAATATCAAATATTTTGAAATAACATCATTATAAGTGTTTTTAGGTGCTATACTGTCACTTTAACTGCTGCTGGGACACACAATATTTCCTTCATTTTTTTGCTGTTACGGCACTGCCCTGGTTTGAAAGTGATCCGTAAAGTATTATTAGCATTGGGTTTTGGTAATTAACAGTTTTAGCAGAATTGTTCCATGATTTTTGGCTTTGTTGTGGCACAGTCACTCGTAGCAGTTCTCTCCCAATATTTTCTACATGTTTGAATAGAATAGATAGGTAGGAGTTACTTTGTTACTAGTTGCAATAGAGGGGATTAGCTTAGGGCTCATATTTCCAACTCAAGTTTTATTGTTTCATCAAATGTGCTAATAAAAAAAATATCAGAGCATCTTCTTCATAAAATACATCTAATTTTATAAAATATGCACTCCAATTCCGGCACAAATCGAAAAAGGAGCCAGCAAGTCAGCAAGCCAGCAGCACGTTGTGGGGTTGGGGCAGAGAAGAGTATAATTATAGTTACTACACTTAACAAGCTTTGAACAGCCTTAGCACGTAGTCAGAATGCCTGTTATTTTTTGGATCATGGTGAGTGGTTGCAAGTCTTAGTGGCACTCAAGGTTATCATGTAGGAGCTGATTGCTCTGTTATTTTAAAGCCTGACTTTCACATGTAAAAAATTATTATGAGTCATATAATCAAGGTCTAAGCTTGATAATGGACAAAATGATTTTGAAAGCAAAAAAAAAGGAATGCAATTTTTAAAATTTGACCTTTTATATGTAGTCATTGTTATTGCAGGCTGATTCTGTATGTTTCTCAAATGGATTTGTCCTGTTAAACATTCCATTGCTCTGATTGAAAGCCCGAGTAATTTTATAAGCCACTTTCCATGTGTAGAAAGAAACTGAGTTGATATAAACCACATCTACTTATACCAAATTATATTAATAAATTATAAAATTGTGTTATTTATCACACAAGACGTACAAGGTGAGGTTAAAAGACTTAATGATCGGCTAATTAGATGGTTATTATGGCTGTGTTAGTATTTTTTTCCTCTTGTGTGGTGTTGCAGGTGTTGCTGTTGGGTTATGCAGAGTCTAGATTGGGTTCTCCATTGGGGGAGTCCATTCATGCCAGATACTGCCATAATAGTAGTAGATTATCCCAGGAAGTGTGTGTAGATCAGTGTTTCCCAAACCTCTCCCCAAGACCCACCAGACAGGCCCTGATTTTGGTTTAACAACAATTAGCAGTCAACAGGCTCTGATTGCCTCTTCTGAGTTCAAACAGCATTAAACCGAAATCAGGGCCTGTCTGGTGGGTCTTGAGGAGAGGGTTGGGAGCCAATGATAAAGATTATACACATTTCTGGAATCTGGGACAGTTTTACTGAAACTAGAGAATATTATATATCCAAGTCAGGGGCTGGCAACTGCCCCCACTAGCAATTACAAAATGTGCACAATGCCTCTTAGCACATTTTGATTTTATGATTTGATTAAGCTTAAGATCTTTTAAAGCAATTAAAGAATTAAACACAAATAGTAAACACATGGGTTTTGATCAAACTTTATTTAAGGTCGGCTTGAGCTTCTGCAACATGAATTGTATAGAGTTTATGCAAATGGATAGAGTCATTTAATGTATTAATATCTATGGATTTACATAGACTTACTGGGTGTCTGGGATCCTGGGACCAGATCTATTCCGATAACAAATACAGTGATTAAAAAATACGGTCATTATCTATTGATGCACTCATAGCTTGATGACTATTAGAGGTTGTGAATATGCAGATTAATTGTATTTTTTCTGTTCAACATGCAAATGTAGGCATGTTAATGAAGCTTACATTTTGCAATTCTGATGTATTTGTGTAACCAAGTTTAAGATAAATAAAATCAGTTAATTATTTAACACTTACAATACATACCTTACTAAATATGATTGTGGGTCTGAGATTTTGTTACATTACTTGCTTCAGTTGATATCACAGTTCAAATGACCCGATACACATAAAGCTAATGAAAATGGTAAAGTGTTACACAAAGATCATTAATGTACATATTAACACTTACCCTATATAAAGCCCTCCTTCTGTTACTCGTATTGGCCTCTGTTGAAGCTGGGTCAAAACGGGTGTCAGGTTGAGGTTAGAGTGTGCTTCACATTGCTGTGACGTCCCATGCGGCATCTCAAAACTAGTAACCATACACTTGTCCGGGCACTTGCAAATTATAGTTACTGACTTAGTCAAGTGTCTGATTTTAATCAGTGGTTCTTTTAATCAGTAACGTGTAGTTGACCCACTAAATTACTGGAAAAGTCCTCCATCTCCCTAGTTTTTAGGATTGAATATGAACTTGAATTATTGTTATTGCCCTAGATATACTCAGAGAGACAGGATATGAGATAGGAATAGAATCACATTATTGTTAGTATTTGCTAAACATTTAAAGGGACAAGGATATTTTAAATAATACACATGAAGGGTTGTGTTGCATAATATGCATAGATTTGGTGTAAATTGTTAATTATTATTATTATTGATTAATTGGCAACTTGTTCTAGGCTATGCATGGATAATTAAGGAGCGGTGTGACAAGTGTAGGGATTCCTGTAGTTTATTGCCTTGGTAAACCAAGACACATCCCCTTGAGTTATACAGCCTACTACTAACAACTTTTTGTAGCATTGTGTGAGACACACTGATTCGTTATGGTATTTCATTCCTTTCTGAGACAGTTCTTAAGACTTTCTACTTTTTTATTCAGCATTTATTCTATTTTTTTATTGTAATAAATATAATTTTTTAGTTAATCTAAAAAAGTTATCTTAAAAACCAGTCTGACATTATCGTCCGTTACATTAAAGAATTAAGTTGTAAATGAACGGATGCTAGCTATATATGTGTTATTTTCTTTTTAAGTTTCCTAGTTGCCCCCACTATGCCTACACATATATGAAATCTCTCACATTTGTGAATAAAGTCTACTGTATATGCTCATTTCTATTGATCTTAATACATTCCTTCTCTTACTTTCCTTTCCTTGCTACTTCATCTCCTCTCTAGTGATATTTCTCATAATCCTCCTTGGATGATAGCTCATTTCAATGCTGCTTTTTACACATGCAAAGCAAATTGCATAATTTGTTCTGTAATGCTCTGTAGCTGAAACTGCAGAAAGGAAAATAGAACACAAGAAATGATACATGATTAGATATGTCACCATTTAATTAAATGCAGTTTAACAAAGTTTTAAATCACATTTTGCTGCTCGGAAATATACAAAATATAAAATAAAAAAATACAGTTTCCTCATTGTCTGGAAACATCATCAGTTTGTTTTCATTATTGTCGGAAAGCAATAGAGAAGAAAATATGTAAATGTTGTCACCCATCATTATAGAACTATATTACCTTTTCAAATAAAACCAAAGACAGATAATGCAAATTTCTTTTGAATAAATAAATACATAATAGTAAATTTAAATATACAGGGAGCTTGAATAGAACATTAAACACATGCACTTCAATTTCTACATCAGTGATGTATGGGGAGTGCCAACTTTTTATATCTTATATTGCATTACATTGATTATATTCATCAAAATAATAATATAAGTGCCTTCTACCAATATAGCACACAGCAAGTTCCACATTGTATTCCCAGTGTGTTACATATCTGCATTATATTTACTATTATATACAGTACCAAGTACAATTTTTCCTTTGCCCTTTCAATGACCTGGATTGGGATCCAGCAATTTGAAATTATCAACCGATCATACAACCGCCTGGATAATGGCATTTTTTGCATTTGCTAAGCATAGCCCACATAGGACTAATAAATTGCTAATAATATTGCTTTGTTCAATTTCAGTGTAGCAACACTATCTTAACTATGCATTGAGGGATTATGAATATTTATTAATTACTCATTGCTTCCTTTATTGTTTCCTAACAAACATACTTAGCACAATAATGGTATTACTGTAAAGTGGTCAATACTTTTTATTTTTAACCTGTGAGTGTTACTGAATATTAAGAGGGAACCCCTGGGTTTATGTGGTAATGTAGTAGACTAGTGATGTCGCGAACATCAAATTTTCGGTTCGCGAACCGCGGACGCGAATTCCATCAAATGTTTGCGAACGGACGAACATTGGCGAACCGCCATAGACTTCAATAGGCAGGCAAATTTCAAAACCCACAGGGACTCTTTCTGGCCACAATAGTGATGGGAAAGTTGTTTCAAGGGGACTAACACCTGGACTGTGGCATGCCGGAGGGGGATCCATGGCAAAACTCCCACGGAAAATTACATAGTTGATGCAGAGTCTGGTTTTAAGCCATAAAGGGCATAAATCACCTAACATTCCTAAATTGTTTGGAATAACATGCTTTAAAACATCAGGTATGATGTTGTATCAATCAGGTAGTGTAAGGGTTACACCCGCTTCACAGTAACAGACCAATCTCCCCGTTTAATGCACCGCAAACAACCGCAAACAGTCCCTTTGCACAACCGCAAACTCCCCATTTGCACAAGGTTGGATATCAAGCTAGCCATGTCCCGTTCCTTGTCCTCACTGATGTCATTGAAGGTCTCTTCCTCCACCCAGCCACCAAGGGACCCCGAAAGGTGACAACAAGCCCCCTGGGACGCCTGCTGTGTTTGGTCTTCCACCTCCTCAAAGCCACCTTCCTCCTCTGACTCCTCTTCTTCAGACTCCTCTCACTGCATTGCCTCTCACTGCATTATTATAAGGTGTGTTAAGTAGTACTACTCTTATCAGTTTAAAACCTGTTACAGCACATATCATCGGGCGTGTATAAGGCCTGGTTTTTTAGAACCAGGAGATGGGAAAAGATGCTTTGTTGGTCGTATCACTTCAATTTTGGGGCACGGCACATGCAGTCAAAGGTGCCACCAGATAGGAGTGGCGTGTTTGTAAGTACTACTCTTATCAGTTTAATACTTGTTACGTCACCTATCAGGGAGCGTGTATAAGGCCTGGATTTTTAGAACCAGGAGATGGAAAAAGATGCTTGGTCGGACCTCCTACTTCTAATTTGGGGCACTGCACGTGCAATCTAAGGTGCCACCAGATAGGAGTGGTGTATTAAGTTGTACTACTCATTCCTATCAGTTTAATACCTGTTCCATCACCTATCTTTCCTCCCAATAGCACATTCTATATGTCATCAACCGGCCTGTGTGTATTTAGAGAACCACACTTTAAGGCCCTTAACCTGGGACAAGGTGGCTTGGCTATCAGAATTGCCTCAGAGCCTTAAAAACTTGCCAAACCCCCTAATCAGACACTCACTATCATACTGGAAATGGGCCATGAAACACACGGGTTTGTTCCCTGGATCCACCCAAATGACCCTAATTCTTGACCACCCTCAGGCCCCGAAACACATGAGCACAACATCACAACACTGGTGGAGGTCAAGGAAACTAGATAGACTGGGAGACTGGTTAGTAAAGGGCCAGATGCTCACCTATGAGGAACTGAGGGACAAGCATGAGCTACCGCTGTCAAAACATTACAATTACTGTAGGCTGAGGCATTTCACACACTCCCTGACCCAGAAACAGGGGACACCGGTCTTAAATTGGTTCTCCAAAATTTGTAAAGATAAACCTCTATCAAGGGGGATTATTGGGTCGCTTTACAAATATAAAACATTTGTTACTGGTTGAAGCGACACTGGGGGAAGGACCGGAGTGGGGGAGCCCTGGGGACCCTTCAGAAGCAACCGGCGGCAAAATCATCCCAGGAAAGAAGAGGTCGCTCACTGAAGCCTGCCCTAGGGTAACCCAAGGGTGATTGCCCAGGTTAGATATTGTAAATAATAAGCTAATACTGCTGAAGGGATGATAGCTAATAGGACTTTGGTGTTTCCTGCGGATATACTCTTTACTATTGTCTGTTTTACCATGTTTTAGGTATCTCCTAAATTGCAATCACAGTGAAAAATAAGAAAAATTATTAACCTAAAAAGTAAAAATAAGAAGGAATAACCAGCTAACTTTCACAAAATGTCTTTATTGTAAATATGTATTTTTGCACAACTGTTATGCAAGACTGTTCAAAAATGCTTTATTTTTCATTACATGCTGTACGCCTTCTGACAATAAAAGAATTTAAATGCAAAAATTAGGTATTGTTGCAGCGACCAGAAAAATTGATGCTAGTTTGTGGACGATTATTAGCTCAAGGCCGCTCATCTATCAGGCCTTTTTTAATCCAATGTATCGCCCACTGTCAGTCCCTTCGGGATCCATCCCTCATTCATCTTAATAAAGGTGAGGTAATCTAGACTTTTTTGAGGCGACTTCTCTTATCAGTGACAAAACCTCCTGCTGAACTGAAGGTCCTTTCTGACAGGACACTTGAAGCAGGGCAGGACAGAAGTTCTATGGCAAATTGGGATAGCTCAGGCCACAGGGCAAGTGTGCACACCCAGTAGTCAAGGGGTTCATCGCTCCTCATAGTGTCGATATCTGTAGTTATGGCGAAGTAGTCTGTTACCTGACGGTCGAGTCGTTCTCTGAGGGTGGACCCCGAAGGGCTGTGGCGATGCATAGGACTTAAAAAGCTCTGCATGTCCTCCATCAACAACACGTCTGTAAAGCGTCCTCTCCTTGCCGGCGTGGTCGTGGGAGGAGGAGTATTATGTTCACCTCTTCCGCTGATAGATCACCCTTAAACGCTGTGTAAAGCATACTTTTTTATTTTTTTTGGTAGTGCTGCATCCTTTCCGACTTGTGCTAATTCGGTAACATTTCGGGCACTTTCTGCTTATACTGGGGGTCTAGTACCGTGGACACCCAGTTCAGGTCGTTCTCCTTCATCCTTTTTATACGAGGGTCCCTCAACAGGCACGACAGCATGAAAGACCCCATTTGCACAAGGTTGGATGCCGAGCTAGTCATGTCCCGTTCCTCATCCTCAGTGATCTCACTGAAGGTATGTTCTTCCCCCCAGCCACGTACAACACCACTGGTACCAGATAGGTGACAACGAGCACCCTGGGATGCCTGTTGTGGTTGGTCTACCTCCTCCTCCTCAAAGCCACATTCCTCCTCTGACTCCTCTTCCTCACAATCCTCTTCCAGCGTTGCCGCAGGTCCAGCAAGCGATGCTGATAAGGCTGTTTCTGGCAGTGATGGTGGCCTCAACTCTTCCTCTTCCTCTTCACGCTCATCTACGGCCTGATCAGGCACTCTTCGCAGGACATGCTCCAGGAAGAAAACAAATGGTATGATGTCGCTGTTGGTGCCCTGGGTGCGACTGACCAGGTTTGTCACCTCCTCAAAAGGACGCATAAGCCTACAGGCATTGCGCATGAGCGTCCAGTAACGTGGCAAAAAAATCCCCAGCTCCGCAGAGGCTGTCCTAGCACCCCGGTCATACAAATACTCGTTAACGGCCTTTTCTTGTTGGAGCAGGCGGTCGAACATTAGGAGTGTTGAATTCCAACGTGTCGGGCTGTCGAAAATCAAGCGCCTTGCTGGCATGTTGTTTCGCCGCTGGATATCTGTAAAGTGCGCCATGGCCGTGTAGGAACGCCTGAAATGGGCACATACCTTCCTGGCCTGCTTCAGGACGTCCTGTAAGCCTGGGTGCTTATGCACAAAGCGTTGTACAATCAGATTACACACATGTGCCATGCACGGCACATGTGTCAACTTGCCCAAATTCAATGCCGCCAACAAATTTCTTCCTTTGTCACAAACCACTTTGCCGATCTACAGTTGGTGCGGAGTCAGCCACTGATCCACCTGTACGTTCAATGCGGACAGGAGTGCTGGTCTGGTGTGACATTCTGCTTTCAGGGAAGTCGACCCCAAGACAGCGTGACACTGCCGTATCCGGGATGTGGAATAGTACCTGTGGAGCTGGGGGGTGTCGTTGATGTGGAGCAAGACATAGCAGCAGTAGAAGAGGCCTCAGCCGAGGAGATTATGGAAGAGGATGGAGTAGGAGGAGTAGAGGAGGTGGCAGCAGGCCTGCCTGCAAGTCGTGGCGGTGTCACCAACTCCTCTGCAGAGCCACGTATTCCATGCTTGGCAACCGTCACCAGGTTTACCCAATGCGCAGTGTAGGTGATATACCTGCCCTGGCCATGCTTTGCAGACCAGGTATCCGTGGTCAGATGGACCCTTGCTCCAACACTGTGTGCCAGAGATGCCATTACTTCCTTTTGCATAATCGAGTACAGGTTGGGGATTGCCTTTTGTGCAAAGAAATATCGGCCGGGTACCTTCCACTGAGGTGTCCCAATAGCTACAAATTTTTTGAACGCCTCAGACTCCACCAGCTTGTATGGTAAAAGCTGGCGGGCTAAGAGTTCAGATAAGCCAGCTGTCAGTTGCCGGGCAAGGTGGTGACTTTGTGACATTGGCTTCTTACGCTCAAACATGTCCATGACAGACACCTGACTGTGGGCAGATGAGCAGGGACTGCTCAGGGTGAGACACGGAGTGGCGGATGGTTGAGAGGGGGCAAGCAGGGCAGCAGTGGTTGTCATGGCTGAAGATGCTGGAGCAGGAGGAGGATGGCGGCTTTAACTTTGTGAGCTGCTTGTACTGACGTGTTGATCCCATAGGCGTTTGTGATGTGACATCATGTGCCTTCGCAAAGAAGTAGGTACCTAGGTGGGTGTTGGACTTCCCACGACTCAGTTTCTTTTTGCACAGGTTGCAAATGGCATCACTGTTGTCACAGGCAGACACACGAAAAAATTGGCACACTGCTGAGCTCTGTGGCATTCTGGTGGTGGCAAAAGCATGCGTTCACTGGCGTGCTGTCTGGATGACCCCGGGTCCTGATGCATGCTGTCTGACTGTGCCACTAGCTACTTTCAACGACCTCCCGCTGCTTCCAACTCGTCTCCTCCTCCTCTCTGTCTCCCATCTGAACTTTCCTCCTGTTCTTCTTCTCTTATAGCGGACACCCACGTGACATCCACGGACGCATCGTCATCATCAACCGCTTCACTTGTATCTGACAACTCAACAAAGGAAGCAGCACCGGGTAAAACATCATCATCATCATCATCATCATCAGACCGTACGTCCATGTGTATAATGCTGCCTGACTGGGACATAACCCTGTTATCTACATCCCCTGGCACTAATGTTTGTGCATCACTCATTTCTTCCAACGGATGTGTAAATAACTCTGCTGACGGATCAAGTCATGCGGCTGTGGTGCTAGTGTTGGTGGTGGCGGCAGGCGGGTGAGTGGTAACTGGAGAAGCTAAGCTGAAGGAGGATGGTGCGTCTAGGTTCCGAGCGGAAGCTGTAGAAGATTGGGTGTCCTGTGTTAGCCAGTCAACCATGTCCTCAGAACTGTTCAAGTTCAGTGTACGTTGCCTCTGAAAACTGGGCATTATTCTAGGGCCAAAGGGAATCACAGCACCATGACCACGACGGCCCCTGCGGGGTGGCCTGCCTCTGCCTTTATTTATTTTTACGATTAGTGGTACTATGCGTGCAAGCTACTGTGACACCAGATATGAGTGTCACTGCGCACTGGCAAAAGTTGGCAGACTAGATGCAATAGGCCTCACACACACGCCTTTAGGCAGGCAACTGATATTCAATCGGTTACAGTAAAAAAGGGTTGTTTTATTTCACTGCACACTACGGTTGCACTAGATATGAGTGTCACTGTGCACTGGCAAAAGTTGGCAGACTAGATGCAATAGGCCTCACACACACGCCTTTAGGCAGGCAACTGATATTCAATCGATTACAGTAAAAAAAAGGTTGTTTTTTTTTTCACTGCACACTACGGTTGCACTAGATATGAGTGTCACTGTGCACTGGCAAAAGTTGGCAGACTAGATGCAATAGGCCTCACAAACACGCCTTTAGGCAGGCAACTGATATTCAATCGATTACAGTAAAAAAAACGGTTGTTTTATTTCACTGCACACTACGGTTGCACTAGATATGAGTGTCACTGTGCACTGGCAAAAGTTGGCAGACTAGATGCAATAGGCCTCACTCACACGCCTTTATGCAGGCAACTGATATTCAATCGATTACAGTAAAAAAAGGGTTGTTTTATTTCACTGCACACTACGGTTGCACTAGATATGAGTGTCACTGCGCACTGGCAAAAGTTGGCAGACTAGATGCAATAGGCCTCACACACACGCCTTTAGGCAGGCAACTGATATTCAATCGATTACAGTAAAAAAAGGGTTGTTTTATTTCACTGCACACTACGGTTGCACTAGATATGAGTGTCACTGTGCACTGGCAAAAGTTGGCAGACTAGATGCAATAGGCCTCACACACACGCCTTCAGGCAGGCAACTGATATTCAATCGATTACAGTAAAAAATGGGTTGTTTTATTTCACTGCACACTACGGTTGCACTAGATATGAGTGTCACTGTGCACTGGCAAAAGTTGGCAGACTAGATGCAATAGGCCTCACACACACGCCTTTAGGCAGGCAACTGATATTCAATCGATTACAGTAAAAAAAAGGTTGTTTTATTTCACTGCACACTACTGTTGCACTAGATATGAGTGTCACTGCGCACTGGCAAAAGTTGGCAGACTAGATGCAATAGGCCTCACACACACGCCTTTAGGCAGGCAACTGATATTCAATCGATTACAGTAAAAAAAGGTTGTTTTCTTTTTTCACTGCACACTACGGTTGCACTAGATATGAGTGTCACTGGGCACTGGCAAAAGTTGGCAGACTAGATGCAATAGGCCTCACACACACGCCTTTAGGCAGGCAACTGATATTCAATCGATTACAGTAAAAAATGGGTTGTTTTATTTCACTGCACACTACGGTTGCACTAGATATGAGTGTCACTGCGCACTGGCAAAAGTTGGCAGACTAGATGCAATAGGCCTCACACACACGCCTTTATGTAGGCAACTGATATTCAATCGATTACAGTAAAAAAAGGGTTGTTTTATTTCACTGCACACTACGGTTGCACTAGATATGAGTGTCACTGGGCACTGGCAAAAGTTGGCAGACTAGATGCAATAGGCCTCACACACACGCCTTTAGGCAGGCAACTGATATTCAATCGATTACAGTAAAAAAAGGGTTGTTTTATTTCACTGCACACTACGGTGACACCAGATATGAGTGTCACTGTGCACTGGCAAAAGTTGGCAGACTAGATGCAATAGGCCTCACTCACACGCCTTTATGCAGGCAACTGATATTCAATCGATTACAGTAAAAAATGGGTTGTTTTATTTCACTGCACACTACGGTTGCACTAGATATGAGTGTCACTGCGCACTGGCAAAAGTTGGCAGACTAGATGCAATAGGCCTCACACACACGCCTTTAGGCAGGCAACTGATATTCAATCGATTACAGTAAAAAAAGGGTTGTTTTATTTCACTGCACACTACGGTTGCACTAGATATGAGTGTCACTGTGCACTGGCAAAAGTTGGCAGACTAGATGCAATAGGCCTCACACACACGCCTTCAGGCAGGCAACTGATATTCAATCGATTACAGTAAAAAATGGGTTGTTTTATTTCACTGCACACTACGGTTGCACTAGATATGAGTGTCACTGTGCACTGGCAAAAGTTGGCAGACTAGATGCAATAGGCCTCACACACACGCCTTTAGGCAGGCAACTGATATTCAATCGATTACAGTAAAAAAAAGGTTGTTTTATTTCACTGCACACTACTGTTGCACTAGATATGAGTGTCACTGTGCACTGGCAAAAGTTGGCAGACTAGATGCAATAGGCCTCACACACACGCCTTTAGGCAGGCAACTGATATTCAATCGATTACAGTAAAAAAAGGTTGTTTTCTTTTTTCACTGCACACTACGGTTGCACTAGATATGAGTGTCACTGGGCACTGGCAAAAGTTGGCAGACTAGATGCAATAGGCCTCACACACACGCCTTTAGGCAGGCAACTGATATTCAATCGATTACAGTAAAAAATGGGTTGTTTTATTTCACTGCACACTACGGTTGCACTAGATATGAGTGTCACTGCGCACTGGCAAAAGTTGGCAGACTAGATGCAATAGGCCTCACACACACGCCTTTATGCAGGCAACTGATATTCAATCGATTACAGTAAAAAAAGGGTTGTTTTATTTCACTGCACACTACGGTTGCACTAGATATGAGTGTCACTGGGCACTGGCAAAAGTTGGCAGACTAGATGCAATAGGCCTCACACACACGCCTTTAGGCAGGCAACTGATATTCAATCGATTACAGTAAAAAAAGGGTTGTTTTATTTCACTGCACACTACGGTGACACCAGATATGAGTGTCACTGCGCATTGGCAAAAGTTGGCAGACTAGATGCAATAGGCCTCACACACACGCCTTTAGGCAGGCAACTGATATTCAATCGATTACAGTAAAAAATGGGTTGTTTTATTTCACTGCACACTACGGTTGCACTAGATATGAGTGTCACTGCGCACTGGCAAAAGTTGGCAGACTAGATGCAATAGGCCTCACACACACGCCTTTAGGCAGGCAACTGATATTCAATCGATTACAGTAAAAAAAGGGTTGTTTTATTTCACTGCACACTACTGTGACACCAGATATGAGTGTCACTGTGCACTGGCAAAAGTTGGCAGACTAGATGCAATAGGCCTCACACACACGGTAGCAGGCAGGCATATTATACAGAAAAAATAATAAAATAAAATAAAAGGGGCTTTTTGGGTTGCTGTCCTTGCAGCAGATATCAAAGGAGTCCTTCAGGTGTGTGGTTAAAGCTAAATACACAGTCTGGCTATCTATTTCCCTATTAAATCAGCAGAAAAAAAATAATAAAATAAAATAAATGATGTTCTAGCCCTAAAAAGGGCTTTTTGGGTTGCTGTCCTTGCAGCAGATATCAAAGGAGTCCTTCAAGTGTGTAGTTAAAGTTAAATACACAGCCTGGCTATCTATTTCCCTATTAAATCAGCAGAAAAAAATAATAAAATAAAATAAATGATGTTCTAGCCCTAAAAAGTGCTTTTTGGGTTGCTGTCCTTGCAGCAGATATCAAAGGAGTCCTTCAGGTGTGTAGTTAAAGCTAAATACACAGCCTGGCTATCTTTTTCCCTGTTAAATCAACAGCAGGTAGAATATATCTCCTCTCTCAATGAATGCAGCTGCAGAATGATTCTAAAATGGAGGCTGTCATACAGATGGAAGGCTCCGGAAGGGAGTGTATGCTGCTGATTGGCTGGAATGTGTCTGCTGACTGTAAGGTGCAGGGTCAAAGTTTCCTCAATGATAAACAATAGGGGGCGGACCGAAAAGCGCGTATGTTCGCAGTTCGTTGCGAACTCGAACATGCGAAAATTGCCGCGAATAGTTCTCCGGCGAACTGTTTGGGACATCACTATAGTAGACCAGTGGCTCCCAAACCTCTCCATAAAGGATCTCCAGAGAGGTCAATGTTATTATCCATTACGTAATTTGCCAACATATTATGTGATACTTATACAGGGATTAATCACAATGAAAAAACAAACGTACCAACTCGATAAATTATGTAGGGCCCTGTCTTTGAGCTTAAAATCAAACAAACATAGTGCTTGTTCCATAGCACCTTTCAAGAACAAAAACTCACAAACTTGCAGTCTAAATGACATGATGTAGGTTTAACAGGTGAATACAGGTGGGGCAACAAGAGGCTCCCCAACCTGTTCAGTACTAATTACCTAGTTCGCCCAGTGTTATACCTACATCATGGCCTGTATGGAGGTCTCTTAGGGAATGGTTGTGAATCCCTGTCTTAGGCCCTCATTCTATTATCGGCCGTAAATCGGCCGCAAAGCTGCGATTCCTTGCGGGGCTCCCGTTACCTTGCAATTCAATTATACGGCGCCGCAAGGCCGGCCGTATATCTTGCAATCGGCCGTAAGGTCAGAAATCTTTAAATGCAAAAATAAATTCAAGACGGCACTGTAAAGCTCTGTAAATGCTAGGGATCACAATGGGGGACATGAGGATTAATAGCAACCCCCTCTCAAGCTTGCACATCAGACCAAATCCGAGATTACATTAACTGTTTATTTTCTTGCTGCAGCGTGGGCGGGTCTGAGGTGCTCCAAGCCCTCTGGACTTTTTCCACAGATATTTGACATAAATTAAAAAAACATTTTATTTACCGATTTGAGTGTAGGGGAATGTTGTGCTATTAATGCTAACACCTACAATCACTTTATAGTCTCCTCAGAGTGCAGGATGGCTTTATTATGGCTTTATAATGTGCTTATTTGTGTGCCTGACGGACCTTTTTGCTGCAAGTAAGCTGCGGCTCGGTTTTAGCCTTGCAGAGAGGTTTCCCGGAGCAATTGAATAGCAACCAGGATTTTCTTACGGCCGAAACTCTTGCGGCCGTTTAAGATCAAAGGCTTTCCTCTGGCGCGTGCGGCCGCAAGGGATAGCAAGGCGCCGGCCGCAAGCCTGCTGGAATCCTCGGCCGGAAGGGAATAGAATAGGCGAATAGCTTGCGGCCGGTCCTTGCGGCCCTGCATCTCCTACGGCCGATAATAGAATGAGGCCCCCAGACTATAAGGCAATAATATCTAGTTTTAGAATTCCAAATTATTATTAAAGAAATAAAAAAAAATATTGGTATTATTTCTTTATGGTTTTGTTTAAACAAGAGTATATTTTTCAAAATGCTGTATGTGCGCTTGATCAGAGGATGCCAAAGGATATGGTCCTTGCAAATTGTATGTGAGCCTTATTCAGAGCCTCATTAGCTATCTTGATATTCTTATCATTTTTGGACACTCCCAACTTAAGTTAATCACTCCAATATCCAAAATTGTGAAAAAAGTAATTGCTCATTTTAAACACCAAACAGCACAAAAAAGATAATGACAGCATCTAAAGATAAATGAGGCCTGACAGGGCCAGACCTTACCAACTATTAATGAGCAGCTAGTCTACCACCACATTATTGATTGCCTTTGCTAAAGTTGTAAAGGCTTCAGGAAAATCTCTCCATCATGTACTCGTTTGGTAGGTAATGCCAATCAATCCCAAATGAATATATATGCAATCATAGGAATCAGAACTTCACTGTTCTGCTAACCCCTTTTAAAATTTACCAACTTATCTAGTAATGTTATATTGTGTATATTCTTGACTTGATTTAGCAGTGTGATTTGGGTCATTGTGTAATCACATCTAATAGATGTGGATACTATGGGCTGTTGGTAATGCTGAGGAAAGTTGCAGGTCTCGCGAAGAGAGACGAGCAGTTGATGCAAGCGACCATGGTAACGCTCTGGAATATTGTGGCCCTCACGAAGCAAGGGAAGCAACTGTGAGCCTCGCAAAGCAAGGAGAGCAGTTGACGCACGCGACTGCGAGGCCCGTGGGACTTAGGCTGCAATGAGCACCGCAGGCGCTCATCACGAGCCCTGTAGGACTAAGGACCGAAGAATGTAAAATGGCCGAGCCACACAACTGGAATTGCGAGCCCTGTAGGACTTAGGACTGAAGCCCGTACATACAACTGCGGCCTCGCCAAATTATGGATTTAACGGCCGAATGACGGAGCTGGAAGGCACTCATTGCAGGCCCAATGAGCGCCGCAACTGCGTCCTTGCAAAATTATGAATTTAACGCCCGAACAACGGAACTGGAAAGACAATGAAAAAAACACAAATATGCCTCAAATTTACTTACACACTCACACACAGCACAGGGAGAGAGCCAAGATACCTGTGAGTGCGGTTGCAAGCTAATTTGAGGCATATTTGATGTTTTTTCATGCTTGAAAAACGCTTAAGCAAGAAAAAAAATGTCCGCTGTAAAAAACATAACATTACGAAAACGAGGCTGAAGGCAGTAAAACAGAGCACAAAGCCGGTAACACTTAACACAAGGCAGTAACAATTAACCCAAGGCAGTAACACTTAACCCTAGGCAGTAAGACTCATTGCGAGGCCCCTAAAAATCACAGGGGCGAGAGGCTCGCAATGAGGTACAGCATTCCCAGTCTTCAAATTTTATTGCTGTCATTTTTGATGGGCAAGTTCCTAGTGTCTAAATAATTTATGTGTGTTCAGAATGTGCTCTGTGTTGGTGACTTGTTTTAGTGGTAATGATTGGTAATGTGGTCAGCTCATACCAATTGTTAGTAACAATAGTAACGGCAAAAATGTGGTTTTAAAAGTGAATAATGTGAATACTTTGTTGCTTATTTAATGTGTGCCTTTATTGCTATCATTGTTTACTGTGTGAAATATGGTGGGTGTAAATTAATAAGTGAACTTTTAAGTCCCATGTGTGATCAAAGCAGAAGGTCATAAAGTTGATAATGGCAAAACCCTGGTGACATGGAGAAACCTGACCCCACTAATCTATTGGCAGCATACAAATATCAGATGAGTTCTATCTAAAACACTGGAATAACAGGGAGGCTCAAGCCTGTCAATCAAAATCAGGTGTTTAGGATAATACCAGCTTTTTAGTGGCTGAAAGTTGGGTTGACCAGTCAGTAGGCTTGTGGGAGTTGGTTCTTTGTATTGTTTAATATCCCTGTGCAAGAGAGAATAAGGTCAGTCTCTGTACGGTAATCTAAATTATATTTCTTCTTGTATTATGCTCTATCATAAGTACAAGAGGGTAGGGAGGAGAAGAAGGATTTTATTATTTTAACAAGCCAGAATAAGCCTGTAACCTTTTGTATCCTGCAACTCTGAGTTGGGTCCTACTGAAAGGAATATTACTCCTAATCCTGTTGTTCCTGACCTGGAGAAACAAACTGGGTGCTGAGATTTCCAAACCCATTAACAGGGTGGACCTGTAAGTTAAAAGGTGGAAGGTTTTGGGATGTACCTGGTCCCATCACTCCATGGATCATTAAACATTGTATTAAAAAAAGTAGGAGGAAACAAATGAACCACCCTCTAATAGTGCAAATCAATTATTAATCAGTGCAAATCAATTATCAATAGTTCAAATAAAAAATCAACACCCATATAAAAGAAGTAAGAATACTCACATTTTTAAACCACACAACATGAGGTATATGAACAGCATACAGAGATATCCACTTGTAGAGAACTCTGTAAAGTTCTTGGAAAAGATTAATAGATGAAACCTTAACACAATGAAGTCCTTCTATTAGCAGTAATTTAGAAACCCTCTGGGTCTCCCTCCCTTCTTTCCACTGTAAAGACTTTTATACCAATTTCAAGTTGTGTAAGGAATGATATAAATAGTAAGGAACATATATGTAATATCAAAAACTCACCTCTATAGTGTTAAATAAAATCACTGTAGTGTTTTTAAATAAGATCAAATTATGTTTTGCTACTATTTTATAGTTTTTTCAATGATACACATTAGAAAACATGACATGCATGGTTATTTAAGCACCTTTTTGCTCTATTTAACCCCTTGTGGCTACTTGTCCATGTAGAACAATGTGATTCACATAGCTGGGACACTCCCCTAGTGTCTCCGTTGTTTGGTAGCATTTGAACAAACGGGAGATCAGCTGAATCCAAAATAGGTGAGTCAACTATGCTTTCTGGATGTGGCTTAAGCATCTTGTTACCAAGGCCACGTAAAGACCAATAAAATTACTTCTATACA
This sequence comes from Discoglossus pictus, assembly GCA_027410445.1. NCBI lineage: Eukaryota > Metazoa > Chordata > Amphibia > Anura > Alytidae > Discoglossus > Discoglossus pictus. The sequence continues at coordinate 439,968,725 of CM050164.1, forward strand.
GGAATCTAGTTCCACAATGAATAGGGCCACTGTACAAATGAGCAAGGACCTTTTCAAACAATAACAGACAGATACAAAATGCATTAATTTGAATTGATATTCTGGTTCATAGGTAAAGAAATGCAGTCCCTTCAGGGGAAAATACAGATACATTATCAACTATAGATAAGCACCAGATTTTACATATGAAAAAAATACTCAGTGTTTTAAAACAAATATATACATATATAAAAGATAATTTATAAAATAGGGGGTCCAAGGGATGAAAAATGCATAAAGAACAACTGGATCATCATGCAGCTTGGAAGCAGTCTGGGTCATGATGTCACTGACTTCATGATATATTTTGCTCTGCCCCATAGCCTACACACAAGTATCAGCTGGATTGTAACATACTTGCAGCATCACAATAGGCACCACCCGGTAGCAGTGCATGAGTCATCATAGCCCCGCCCTTTATTGAGCATTTTCAGTCTGCACCAGAGTCTGATTGGTCAGGCTTTCCTTTTATTTCAGCTTCCAGGCAGAGCTGGCCATGCCCCCTGCAATGGTAGGAGGAGTTGTAGCTCTGCTTGAGGGGAAAATTGATGCAGTCAAAAGGCAGGAGAAAAAATGCAATTTATATTTATGTTAAACTGCATACTGTTTTTAATAGCCTAAGCCCAACAAATAAACATATGAGAGTTACCTGTAAATGCACTACAGTGGCACTATTTTCTGATATGAAACATATCAAAGATATTCACCTTGAATAGGACCCATGGATCACCATCTTTAATCTTCTATGTATAAAACAATGTGGAAGTCTACTTAAAACACTCTAAAACTATGCCAGATTGCCAATACAACTTCACGGAAAGTTATAAAATGTATAAATACAATGTATTTGTAAAAAAGGGCATTCCCTTGACATTACTGTAGTGTTGTATATTAACACTTGCACTGACGTTTTCCTTGAACTGTAGCTTTTGTCACTACTCATAGCATGTTACAAATCCCTCCCCTGTATATAACCTAGTCAAGCCCATCAGACTCTTAGGACTTTAAATCAATTGTATTTGTCCTCAAAGAGTGATTGCAACACCCATACACTTAAAAAGCCCTATTTTTACCTAAACTCTCTTTTGCTGCTATAGGGCCCTATTCAATTGCAAGCCCTTAACCGTCAAACTGACCTTTTGGCTCCACACATGCTTACATATATAGATGTATTCAAATAACTCAAGCCCACAATAACATGCTCACAGCCCCAACACGCAAACCATGAACCCATAAGTAGCATTTAAGGGCATGATCATGATCAATTAACCAAGCCCGTAATTTACATTTTAGACAGAATCAATGGTAAATGAGACCGTCATCATGACGTCAGTAAAATATGGAGTTTAAACTACAATCAATTAGTGTTTATAAGTCTGATATGATATCGTACTCGTAATCCAGAAATGTAGAAATCAATAAAGCAACTGTTCTAGTCCATGTAGGTTCCATGTATTAACTCCTTGATTCCCAGGATTGATATAATATGGAAATAAAACTTGCAAAAAAATATTAATTCTAATGTCTTTTGTTGCTTTCCCAGTATTTTTAAGTACAGTATTGTGTGTTTATTTGCTTTTGCAGGTATACGAACAGGTGTTTAACCCATTTATCTAGTACTCATATAATTTGTTTATACATTTGCCATTTACTGGTTTGAAGGCTATTGCGGGCTTCTTGAATTGTTGTAATTGAATATGGATTTTGCGTCTTTAGCACTTGTAACATTTATGGGCTTGAAACATCAAAGGAAGAGATCAAACAGAGTTACCTCTTTGACAACCACAGTGCTTTTGAGCCTGTAACTTGCAATTGGACTAAAATATAAGTAACATTTATGGGCTCCATTACGGGGTCATGTAATTGCTATTTGGACAATTGAATAGGGGCCATAGCCTTTACTTTACACCTTCGTACTACATGTTGCAGTTTTATCAATTCTTAATAAACATTTTAAAAATGAAAAAAAAAATAGGCATTCCTCACAGAAATACAGTAATAAAACCGACTGTTGGTAAATAAACAAATGTTACTGATCCCGTTTAAGCATACCCTCTGTATCCCCAGAAACTATTTTAATAAACCAACTAGTCAACAAGGAAATTCCTATTTGCTCCTGATGAAAATAATACTTTTCAAAACATTGATTTTCTGTACTGTTATATGAACAGCAAAAGTTTGTTGAGATCTAATTAAGAAGTGATGATAAATTCTAGTGAACAATCATCAATTCCAACTGAGATAATTATTTTTAAATTAAAACTGTAAAATAATTTAAAATTATGTTTGCATAATGATATATTATATATGTAGCAAAAGAAATAAAGTTCTATTTTGCTCTCAACAAATTCTTCTTTACAGCCAGATTAAATTCAATTTCATTTTTTATTGTCACAATATGAAAACTTTATAATAGCTAAGGCCAGTGATCAAAAGTTTTAATTGAGTTGATTAATATGATTTATAAGTTTATTTTTGGAGAAACAGAATTATGAAAACGGTATCATTTTAGAATAATACACAGGTTAGTGTTTGAAAAGTTCTGTGCATAATACTGCAGTGTTAACTATTTTTTATTTTATTTATAATATATTAAATATCTAAAATATTATTATTATTAGTATTATGCACCCAACTCAAACGTAAATCAAATTGGCCACACCTTTTATATAATATATACAAATAATTTATAACTTAAAAAACATCATTACTAATGCATATACTCTCTCTCTCTATGTGTTAAAGGCTTGACCTGTATTTGTGGGTGGCACTACGGTCAGAGGGAAGATGGCTTCCGATCCAGATCATACCTATTCAATCATTTATTTTGCAAGGTAAAAATCACTGCAATATCCTTTTGTGCTCATTTTAGTCTGATAATTAATTAATTTCATACAATTACCCCCATTCCATATAAACACATACTTATTTCTTCTTAAATTTGTTAAATACATTTTAATTCTACTATTTATCACTCTATCAATCTATCTAATTATTAACCATTTATTTTTCCTGTAAAGTCATTAATTAATCTGGTAAACCATTTTATTTAATTTCTTAATACTTCTGATTCCTAAAGCATTGCTTCTTCAGGTCTGTCATCCCTACCATCTGAATTATTTAATCAAGACTCCTCTCTTATCTCATACAGAGTGTGGACCATAACTAAACTAATTGCTAAACTCAAGAAAAGGAATATTCCACACTCAGACACTGCGAGGAAAGCAAAATATTCATTACAATATAACCATTCGTTCTCAACTTCTCTTATGCATCCCACCAGGACACCTTTAGTTCACACAAATCAGCAAAGTGTCAACAACTCAGCTCACTTGCCCATAATGTATCTTCTGCCATATGAGAATGAAAAACTAATTTCATCTAATGAAATAGCTCAAAATAAAAACGTTAATGAAGTCGACATATCAGTAATAATTAATTCCAATGATCCACGCTTACAGAAGAAACTCGACATAAAATAATGTGTTCTAGCTTAGTCTATACACTGTCATGTGGTCAACTCATCCCAATAGATATCAACATTATTGAACTTAGCTACAGATATGGCGGTTCATAATTTTAGGATTACAACTACTTTTCACACTAAAAAAGCAGCTGCCCTAAAACCAATTCAATAATAAAAACAACTGGGCCGTTACTGATAATGATATATTTTGCAGACACTTTAAATCCTGCTATTTGTCACAACACTCAAACTAATGCTTTCTGCCAGAAACGTCAAGAATCTAGTACCAGTCAATCACAATAATCTACAGGATTTCATCCTTACTCCTTCAAACCATCAACTTATAGGGCAGCTTAGCCTATCTCTCACCACAGTGCTTCAGCAATTTGTAATAACTTTAATTAACGGTGATGCACATATAGCAGTTTTTTTTTACATATGTAACAACTGTAGATTTATCTGCGCCTTCTTAACCATAACATTCATGGCTATCTTCAATAAATTCTTATCTGTTTTTCCTGATAGTGATTCAGCTAATCAAATTATTTCAGGCCTTGAAGAAGGTTTCCATACCAGGATTATCACATATCCTACTTTCAAATAACCATGCGCAAATATCCAATCAAACATACTTAATAACTTACTACAATCTGAAATTGCAAAAGATTTCACCTTGGGCAATTTTTAAAATTACCCTTTTCCCGTCTGGCTTATTAATACAATAGGCTTTGTTATTCACAAATTTAGTAACAAAAAGCAAATAATTATCGATTCTTCTGCACCTCCTGGTTCAATTTTCTCAAGTGTTAATTCTCTAATTCCATCAGACTAAGTAACTCTCAAGTACGCTTGCACTGATGCAGTCATTACATTAATTATCCAAATGGCAACTGTCACAACCCTCATTTTGGGGCCAGGGTGGGCCTCCCCTGAACCCCAGCCCACTGGAATCATGGAGTCTGTTTTTTGGGACCCTAGCCATGTGGCTACCAACCTCAAAGGCTATTACAATGGCAATGAGATTTGTTTTAAGGAGTATAACATTTTGTTTTTATTTATGTGTAATAAAATGTTGGTATAATCTAGTAACCTATATAATTTCCTAGTGCTTGACACTAAATAATGTTGAGGGAAAAACTTTAATAGGGAAATTAGGGAATATTCAATGCAATCCAGGATGAGACACCATAGATATAAAAAGTAGAAGTGTGTCAATCCTAAAGTTGTGAATAAATGTCAAAGGGTGTCACTGTCCCATAATATTCTGGGATTTTCAATAGTGACCACCTTAATTTGACACGTAATTATAATAAATAGTAGTTGTTATATCACTGTGGGCCTGATATAAATATAGTAATGGTATCAATAATGTCTTTTGATACTTTTATGCAGGCCTAATATGCAAAATATTTGCTAATCATTGGAATGCAACAAGATAATTTTATTAAGGTATTTAGGAAAGAACACACTTATTCTAAAAATAGTGCACTAATGACAAATGGTTAAAACACTAAGAGACAAAAAACAGGGAGTAGTGGATGGTGCTGCTATGTATACGCAGTACTGTATTATACAGGGGAGGAAAAATATATCCATATATCTCTATAAATGCATATACAGTATATCACTTATAACATCATTAAACCGTAACAAAATGTTAGGTTTTACTGTTTAAGTGTAGAAAAAAGAGAAAAAGAGCATCACTTGTATCCCCTGTTGGCATAAAATATGCCTAGGTACTTGGGTTTTTATATGGAGAAGACATCTCTGCTATTGCAGCTCACATAAATTTAAATAAGATGCACCATCCTGCCCCTGCTCCTGACGGTCCGTTTCGCCCCTTTATTGGGCTTACTCATGGGCTAGGGAGTAGGTAGACTCGTGGCCTATTTAAGGCCTAGGCACTTATGGGTCTCACTTCCTGGTTTGCTCGTCACGCTGATCACGTGACGCGCGTTGATGTCTGACATCATGACGTTTATTGAATTAAGCAAACTTTTTTTACAAAACCGGGCGGGTTGACGTCTGACGTCATGGCGTATATTGAATTTAGCGAACTTTATTTACAAAGACGGGAGGCATTGGCGTCTGACGTCATCGCGTATATGGAACAACGCAAACTTAATTTATAGAATGAAAAAGACAGAAAGTTCTGTATAACAGATATACCCTCATTTATATTATGCATGTATTTGAAGATATATAGGATATGCTATAGGCAGAGGAGGCTTTATACAAAAAAAATATATATAATTATGGGAATTAAAAATATATAGATGTGGTGTGAGTGAAGTGTGTGAAATAGTACTGTAAAAAATTGTTATTTATTATTATAGAGCTACTTGAAAACATATGATTGAATGTGGTATGTAGGATGTAAGTGGAGTGAGGGAAAAATAGTGAATAATGATGAAGATGAACGAACTCAGATGTGTGTATGTGAATTAGAGAGTGCACAAAATGGTACTAGTTTATAACAAAGTGAGTGGAAATTTGTGAATGAATGCTGAAGTTGGTAGATCAGTATTTAAGTGGATGCTGGAAGTGTTATAATACAAAATGCTAAGTGTGATCGAAAGATATATATTAATGAATTTAAGAAGCTTAAAGGAGTAAGATGAAGTGTTGAATAAAAAAGGTTAATCATAAATAATATTTTTCCTCCCCTGTATAATACAGTACTGCGTATACATAGCAGCACCATCCTCTACTCCCTGTTTTTTGTCTCCTAGTATATTTAACCATTTGTCATTAGTGCACTATTTTTAGAATAAGTGTGTTCTTTCCTAAATACCTTAATAAAAATCTTGTTGCATTCCAATGCTTAGCAAATATTTTGCATATGAGGCCTGCATAAAAGTATCATAAGACATTATTGATACCATTACTATATTTATATCAGGCCCTCAGTGATACAACTACTATTTATTATATTTACGGGTCAAATTAAGGTAGTCACTATTGAAAATCCCAGAATATTATGGGACAGTGACACCCTTTGACATTTATTCACAACGTTAGGATTGACACTCTTCTACTTTTTATATCTATGGTGTCTCATCCTGGATTGCATTGAATATTCCCTAATTTCCCTATTAAAGTTGTTTCCCTTAATATAATGTTGGGCCTCATGCCCTGGTTATATACCCTGGTTCTTAAAGGTCCTTTTCTATGAGTACTTTGACCTTCTAGGCTCAGAGTTGTTTTCTGATGTTTAAAGCATTTAGGTTGTATTAAGAATATGCTAGGAAATTACACTATTATACCATGGGCCTCATTCAAATGCAATTTGGCCAATTGAATAGGGCTTTATATAAGCACAGGGCATATTTTTTTACAGAAGTTTTTAGTTAGTGAAGACCTTGCTTTTGGATAGAAGTTTACTAAATAAAAACTTCTGTAAAAAAAAATGCTCTGTGCTTATATAGAGCCCTATTCGATTGGCAAAATCGCAATTGAATGAGGCCCTATGTGTTTAGATGGTGCAGTGATGTAGCCCTGCAGCATGTAATTGTAGAGAAAGCAATTACTCTTAAGGACTGGATATAATAGTGACTTACTTATTAATGTTATAATGTTTATTTAGTAGTAATGATTGTGGGGCTTTATTTCATGAGTTAATTAGGATCCATAGTAATTACTGCTCCTTAGAAACAGGAATTTGAGATGAGGGAAAAGACATCCATATTTTCATGTTGCTGTCACCTTTGTATTAGTATGCCATGAATCGTCCATATTGCATGGCAAGTTTACTATTTAATACTCAGATGTTCTGGCACTGAAAGCCATTTGTTACCCCTACCCTGAGCTGATCAGATCAGCAAAGGTTTTGTAAACAGGAAAGAAAAGATGGGGGGAGTGCACCACCAACTCCTAGTACAAATCAATACACGGTATAGTATGATAACAAGATAAGCATATAAAGGCAAAACTAACATGCTCCTAACTCATACAGTCAATAGCATACGTATATATCCTCCTATATGTCCTTTTGGGTTTTCTCCCTCAGGGAGACTAGAATCACTTTATCCACATCAGATGCAGTATGGCAAAAAATGTGTATGAGTTTGGTGTTATAAGTAATGGTTTTTTCTCCAATATCTTCCTATAACTGTGGTGCAGGTGGTTTAGATGTTAACTCCTTTCATTGGCATGTAAGCACGCTGTAAAGGTTGCAGTGCCTAAATGAAGGTGCCAAAAAGAGAATGCCCCAGTTAGTAGGTAATAAATTGGATTAAATACCCATTTGCCTCCACTACTCATATAAATAATATAAAGCCAATACTACTGTATAATGAGTGAGTAAAAATGACTGTTGTTTATAAACCAGAACCTGGCGTGTTAATTACCCTGATGGATGTTTTGGTATTGTCAGAGAGGGTCAGTAAGGGAGCGGAATATGGGTATTGAGAAGGGAATTAAAGTGTAAGGAAATAGAGTTTAGAAAGGTCTTAAGACATTGTCTGTGTATTTCATTAATCCTGTTTCCATTATACACTTAGTATTACTGATACGTAATCCTTTATAAAGATTGTTGGGGAGGGATGCTGTTATGGGAGGGGAACTAGGGGAAGGAGTCTCGGGGAGGGGCACTAAGTTAGTACCAAGGTGGGTTGACCCAGAAAAAAAAATTACAGCCCCCTTTGGGGGGATGGCCCCAATTTTGTTTTTACACCCGGGGCCATGCATTCTCTAGTTCGGACACTAAATGGAGTCTTGGAAGTGAAACCTGGACTGGATCAACAGTGTCTAGATCATACTAAGCACAACTTGTATTTCCAAATCTCAAAAGCTTGGCACACTTTATTCAGTGCAGAGAAAGGTTTGTTATTTGCAAAAGATTTCTTTGTTGATATTATTAACATTATAAACATTACAAAACTCATTTTCATGCACCACCCCATGCCCATTTAAGATTCTCCGTCTTCATGAAAAATATTTTTTTATGAATAACCACAAAAAGATGGTAAAATACTTTGCAAAAACTCAAATTATTTTTTCTGAACAAAAATTGTGAACATATAGTAAAACTGGGCATAGCTGAAATTACTTTTCTAGCAACAAATTTGATCTCTAAAGCTACCTACATACACTATGCACCTAAGACTTGTACAGTAGATAGGTTTGACCTGGAGCCTCCAACAGATCGGTCAGTTCACTGCCCACATAATGCAACAATTCTTTCCTTCACATTTCAGATCAATTTAATTCGTAGAAGAGCAGTAGCCCTGTCAATACAATCACATGTCATCATTTCCATAAATGAAAAACTGTCATTAGTTATGTTTTGCAAATAAAAAAAATAGCAAAAAACAGATCAATTTAGCACTCCTAGCCTAAAGAGCACATCCCTCCCTCTTTCCTGTGAGATGTTTAGCCCTGCTATCAGAGCAGTGAGATAAGAGCATGGATCACATCAAGTGAGTATGCATATCCCCTACTAAGTAACATGCAACTTATTAAAGGGAAAAAGAAAATACTATAGTATTATGTGAATTGTTTATTTGGTTCTATCCATGGAAAGCCAAATTTTATAAAATCCAACTGAAACACTATTAATTGTCTGATGGCAATCAGATTACTCCCTGGACCAATACCCATCCTACTCTAGTTATACTACATTATCTTGTTTGCTCTTTTTATTAAAAAATCTATCCAACCCCTTTGTAAAGTTATTTATGGAAACTACTCTCATAACCGCATTTAACAGTGAGTATTGCAATCTGACTATCCTCATGGTAACTGAAAACCGCTTGGCAAAAATAGTTAATGACATAGCCTTATAATAACCCTCTTATATGCCTTTTTTTCTATAGAAAATAAGTCTAATTTGGCTAGTGCTTCTTAATAACTTAATCGCTCCATTCTCTTTATCAATTTTCTTTTCAGTACCCTTTTATAGCTCTACTATCCTTTTTTTGTAAAAGTGGTGTACAAAATTAGTATTTGCTTCCGTTGCTTCTATACCCTTCTTAATACAAGCTCATTTTTTTACTTGTCTTTACAGTCACTGCTTGGCATTGAACACTCTTATGTAGGTGGTTGCCCACAAGCACCCCTAAATCATTTTCTATCTCTGATTCCCCTAGATTTGTTCCATTTACATTATAAATAGCATATTTAATTTTCATTCCCAAATGCATATTGTAATTTTTTTTGTATTTAATCTCATCTGCTAGTAAATTGTCCATTCTTCTATTTTATGAAAGTATCTATGCAATTAAAGTATGGTACATAATTTTCTGATTTAATTACCTTGCAAGATTGGTGAAATATTTACTTTAAAGGGACATGAACATTTTTTATTGCATAAAAAAGATGGTGTTTGATAATAAAGTTACAGTGTGTTTTCTTTTTTCAAATAAACATATTGGGGCTTGACTTCTGCCAGGCAATGAGATCTGAAGACGAAAAAGTATGCTTTCTGCATTTCCTTTTAGTGTCAATGATGTTTAAACAGGTTTTACTTAATATGTTTTCATGCAAAAAAAAAAACAACTTTGTAATTTTGTATTTTTGTATTCCCTATGAAATGCTTGAAGAAAGGTGGTTGAGATATAACTGTCCATTTAATATAAATCTTGTGTTGTGGTTTTTATATAACAGTGTGAAGTTATTTGTCTGATCTCAAATATTTTTGCAAAGGATATAGTCTAATGTCCATCTTGCAAAGCAAAATGTATATCAGTCCTTTATATTGTTTGAATGTATGAGCATGATTATGCCCAGCAGTATCTAAGATCATCAATCTGTCTATTATTTATCTGATTATATTGGAACCTGATGATTTATCTTGAGTTATAGGGAAGTTCATGGCTGCAGGTGACAAGCTGATCAATTAGACTTTGCTCAGTAATTGATGATAAGCTTATCCTCCTTTTGTTAATGCAAGTTCAATCTCTTTGTGATTTGCAAAGCTTTTTATTCCACAGCTAAAAAGTGAAGTTATAATATATAGGATGTTAACAACTTGATTACTTTTGTGTATTTCAGCTGTTTGTATTGCAGGCAAAATATATTATTAACTCATTATTTGCCTTAAAAGCTAAATTAAATATTTTGAAATCATGTATTTTAAAAAAGGAGCCGATAATGACCCAGATGCACTACAAATGTATCTTGAAGATCTCTTGAATAAACTCGCCATTTCTAAATTATTCTGATGGGCATATGTACTTCAAAACATTACCCTTTACCGCAAAAAACAAAAGGATATATTTTGAAAAAAATTAACAAAACAATAAACTAAAATGTATATGCTTTATTTTGGGGGACTAGTCATCTTAAGAGGATACTTAAAGATCCAGTTCAAGGATGGACCAACCAATATCTGCAAGAACTGGCACAGGTGGATGCTTAGTATCCCAAACACTATCAGAAACACTATGAGCCCGATTTAACGGAGAAATCGTAAGTTACTGTAGCCCGTAAGTGAGGCCGTAAGTTAATTTGCTATTCTATTGGCGTCTTTATGCAGGCTGTGAGTGGGTTACGGGTTACGGCCTACAAAACTTTGGTTATCCCGGTACTTACAGCCTCCCAAAACCTTTGAACTTTCACTTCCACAAGAGTTACAATGGCTAAAATCGCAAATCGCTATTCAATTGCTCCACTTCCCCAAGCCCACAAATGTTTTCACACCCGTAAATGGAAAATTTAGAAGAACATTCTACGAGTGCTAGAGAGGACCCGCAAGGGGTTTAACCCCTGTCTGGCTCACTGTAAATGCAAACAAAAAAATCAATACTGCACCGGGGAAAGCGATGAAAGACATTAGAAGTAATTGCACAACAGTCTCAAGCTCGCAAATAAGCAGTAAAAACTATTAATTTTTATGTTCATTTCGGGGGTTATATTGATCTCGGGAATCAATGAGTTAATACTGGAATCAATGAGTTAATACATATCAGGGTACACATATGGACTAGAACAGGATTGGCATTCATTTTTATTATTTTTTATTTTGAGGATTCGCGCTTCCCATCGCATATAGAACCTAATTGATTGACATGTAACCTCCATGTATTACGGCCGTAATGATGACAGTCTCAGTTTCTATTAGCTGTTTCGAAATAGTAGGTTACGGCCTTGCTTAATTGATCATAATCCTGCCCTGAACTGCTCCGAACAAGTGCAGGGTTTACGGAGTCGGCTTTGGGCCCGTAACTTGCTGGCTCCTTCAATTGAATATCACTGTAATTGTAGATAAACGGGAGCCTGCAGCACGCAGACATACAACCTATATCCCATGAGATGCGAGCTTGCAGTTGAATTGGGCTCTATATTCATATTTTTGTTTGATTTTCTGATTGTTTTCCCCCATAGTATACTAAGCTAAGAACACAGGAATCCTCAAGGACACCCCCCCCCCCCACCCCATGGCAGACTTTCTGCCAAAGAAGTCGATATTGGACCTGTATGAACCTAACCTTCCCCATGGGGTTCCATAAGGACTCCCATAGTCCCCTACACTAAATATACATTAAAAAAACACTACATTAAAAAATGACACTTGTTATCGGAGGAAATATATGTTGCTATTTTATTAACGTCCTCCAGTGACTCACTCTTCAGCCCTGAATAAGCAGGCACTTCCATTTTTATGGAAGAACCAGTCAATTAGATTGGCCAAAATAGAAAATGAAAACCTGTTTGCAATAGTAATACTAACCCTAAAAAGTTAGGCTAGGAACATGCAACAAAATGTGGATGCACCTAATATTTGATTAAAGGCATATCTAAGTTTATTATGAATGTATCTGATAGAGGAGAATAAGTAGTGTATGCACATTTTTTTGCATTAAAAAAATATATAAAAAAAACATTTAACAACTTACCTTCATTTTCTAGACATAGAATTTTAGATTAAATTAGCATCAAGTTCATAATTAGTTTTGGCCAATCACAGGCACAGGCAGCTGCAATTTGTATCAATGTATGGGAATCCTGCCTGTGTTGCAAGGCAGCATGTGATTTGTAATCTGGCACATATCCATTTTTTTAAAATTCTCTTTATTAAGACACTGAGAGAGCATATAAAATCTATTTGTAACATACAAACGTGATACAAATTCCAACAAATAAACACTTCTTCATGTGTATTATGCACCTTTTTCAGTTTTTTCTCTACACAATAACTGATAACATTTTTCATATCATCAGTTTGATTTGTGCACAGTCATAAACTGAAATAAAAAAAATTAAAACATAAAAGGAGAAAGAAGGAGGGGGGGGGGGGGGGGGGGGGGATGCTGAGGTTGTAGGTGAACTTTCCGCCATTCCAATCCACATATCCATTTAAGAAGGTGCTATGTATTTTCATATAAGAGTCTCTCTGTGCAGCACATTCCAAACTTGATTACCGCTTCTTCTGGTAGTCCATTCAATGTATCAATTACTGTTACTGTTTTTTTCCACTCTCTGTTTGGTAGAGCTAACTAGGCAGCAGCTGACAATAATGGGGTGATTACTACATTTGCTGGTAGTCCATTCAGTGTATCTACTGCTGTTTTTTTTAATTCTCTCTGGGTGATTTGCACTTCTGCTGCTAGTCCATTATGTCTATCTGCTACTCTTTCTCTCTCTCTCTCTTTGCCAAGCACAGCATTTGTGCTGTGAGCTCAGCTGTGACCCCGCCTCAGCCTGTAATTAAATACTGCAGACCCATTTAACTGCACAGCCGAGTAACTAATAGATTTAAATCTGTACTTGTATACTGTGTTGCTATAGGCTAGCATGTTTTGGTGATGTAAGCGTTTTGGGGTGTGGAAGTCAGGATATCAATCAGCTGCACATAAATCTGTTTTAAGTAGACGGAAATTTTTAATACAATACATATTTTCTGTTAATCTGTAGCTGTTTGTTAGGGAACCTTCAAAACCCAGGAAACTTCTATACACCGTTAACCAAGGAAAATAAAGCTGGAGAAAAATAAATATTAAAAAAGTACCACTTCTTGATGGACTGCATCCAAGGGTACTGAGGGAACTGACTTCTGTAATAGCAAACCCATTATATCTAATTTTCCAAGACTCACTCTTCACAGGCTCGGTACCAGAAAACTTGAGAAAAGCAAATATGATAGTTTTATTTCAGAAGGGAGCAAGATCAAATTTTGGGCATCACTTTAGAAAGAACATTGAGAAAGATGAAAAGGGTAAAGAAGCTTATAACATTCATCCCTAATATGCATAACACATCTATCACACTCTAACCCATTAGATTATAGCTTTGTGAGTAAACAATCTTGTAATGTGCTTTGGGGAAGGCACTATATACCTTAGATTCTAAGCTCAAAGACAGGGGTCCTCATTTAATGTAATTTAATTACCATCATACTGACCGTTTGTCTGCGGGTAAGAAATTTGTTACAGTTACAGATTTATTTAATTGACTCAAGCCTGCATGTACACACTTAAAGGCTAATTCTATTCGGACGAAGTTGCACGCAGGTCCAGGGGTTGGTGGGTTTTGAGCTTCGAGAGAGAGAGAGCAGTATAGATTTCAGAGCACTTTCTTATGTTTTTATTGATTTATATTTCCAAGGACTTATTTCACACTTTATCTTTCTAAACACATATTAACTGATAACACATAATATACATACATATAGAGTATTAACACACATATAAATAGGCCACAACATCCACACACACCTCCCGTTCCTTTTTCCTCAACATAGATAGGGAGGTAGATGGGAGGGAGGGAGGGAGGGAGGGAGGGAAGGATAGTGGTGTGCAGGGAGGGAGGGATTTGCCCATAATTATAGGCACATCTAGCTCAGGGTAAGAGTGGGAGGGGCCTGAACCTGGGGGGTGGAGTTGTTGGGAGGATGGTCAGACCTTAGGGTCAGAGCAGGGAGGTCCGGATCTGAGCTGGTGGCCCTCCTCCGTGCCATACATGTCCACTGCATCACCCTATCAGGTCTGGGCACAGGGCCCAGGCTTGGAAGGAGGTAGCAGCCGCAGTCACAGCAGTTGGCCTGGCTGATAGGGATTTGAGGTCTGTCAAGCATCGCTTTGATGACAGCCGGGCAAAGCTGAGGAGGATGATGCAGCAGGAGGAGATATCAGCTACAAGTGTTGGCCCTCAAGTGACAGGATAAGGTAAGGATACAGAGAGAGCTCAAGGACAGGCTAAGCCAGGTGCCCATCTCTTGGTCCACTGACTGTGGTCACAGCTAAGCATTCCTTGTGACATGACACATCATTATTAATGGCCGTGACAATTGATTTACCATGACAACTACCTAATGGTTACTAATGCTTGTAGATGAGTATCAGGTAAGTTGCTATATTGTTACAGTTACAGTATTTGACACTGTGTACACTCCTCTGCCTTTTTTATGTTTTGACCAACCTTTTCAACTTTTTGGAACATGTGTGTAACTGACTTGGTGTATTTGTATCTGTCCAATTGGAGACCATATGTAAGTTCTATGCACATTACTTGTTGCTTTTATTACAAGGAGTGATGTACAGTATGATGATATTAGTATTCATCAGATTCTGGGTGCAGTGGTGTAGTGGCCACCTGTGACCCTACTAGATGCTATACATTGTAATTATTATACAGTATTACATTTAACTCTTTAGTTGTCCCCTTTTTATTAATTCACAGTCGGATACATTTCTGACTGTGCTCTGTGTATATAATAAAGTTTGGTTATACCGTAATCACTGTTTCTGTGTGTTTTCAATGGTTCGGGTTTTGGGACATAAACATACATGTATTTCACAATCATATATATGTACAGAGCTCATCTTCCTGTATACCCAAGTGGGGCACATGTCCATAAATTTATGTTGGGCCTGTAATCTACTCCTGTGGTGCAGTAACCGAATCATCAGGGCAAGTTATGTAATCCTGTGTTGTTGACCATACAGTAGTATGTCAAGTAGGACAATACTGGAGACCATGTATCTGATTTGTTTACATGACCTGCTTATCTTAATTAGGCCCCTGTCCCTCTGATCTGATCTCCTATGGATATGTTCATGTCTGTCAACGTCTTTCTGTGCAGAGTGCTTATGTTCAGTATCTCTTAATCTGGTCCCACTCATAGCAAACATCCACATAATATTTCCACAACCTACATGTAATACATGTAATAATCAGCATACATTGGAACAATGATACATTGATGGAACCGAGCCATGGAACAACATATATGTCACCATACACCCAGAACTCTAATACATGGGGGAACAGCATCATGAGGCCCCAGACTGGGGTCATATGGGTGAGCATAGTCCATCCTTTCACATACAGTTGCACATAACACCTAACATTTGCTTGCAGTGTGCCCTCCTTAATAATTATACATATTTACTGTCCAACATATTTTCAGAAAATATATTCTTTATGTTATTTGTTCATTGGAGAATGTTGTGTGATTAATTCTGACGAACTTCCCTGATGTTATATTGTTTTTAAGTGGTTTACTGTCTTTTTAATAGGGCACTCTTATGTCTTTAATAAAGCCCCTGCGAGTCCAATGGGGAACCCGTAATATTTTTGAAATAATTTGGCTACATTTGCGATTTACAGGTGTGAAGGCAATTGCAGTCTTGTTGCTTTGTTGTAATTAAATATCAATTTTGCGTATTTAGCACTGGAAACATCAAAGAAGGAGATAGGATCAAGTTACGTTGTTACAGTGATTTTGAGCCTGTAACTCGCAAACAGATTGCGAGTAGCAAAATTTAGCCAATTAGATATCAGTAACATTTACAGACTCAATTAAGAGCTCATGTAATTGTGATTTGGACAATTAAATAGGGGCCAGGGACATTCTTTTGTAGTGTGTTATAATTTAACTCCTGTATAGAGCTACAGAATGTATTGGGGCGTTACAAATAAAGGATAATAATAATAAAATATTACAAAGAAGTGCCCAAAAAATTGTAAGGGAAATGGAGGCACTAAGCTATGAAGAAAGACTATCCAAATTAAAGATATTTTCTGTAGAAAAGAGTGGATATGATTACCATATAAAAATGTGTCCAGGGGCAATATCAGACTTTGTCAAGGGAACTTTATGTGCCAAAAAAAAAGGGTTCTTCACAACAAGGCAATTAAAATGTGGAATTCTCTAACAAAGGGAAGTTTTACAGCAGTAACGATAGATACCTTTAAAATGGTTTTTGATATATTGTTTTATTAAAACTTGGTCATTCAGGCTTATCTTGGATAACTAGGAGAAGGAGGAATGGTGATCCAGGGAATATTCCGGTTGTCAGCATTTTGTCAGCATTTTTTACGAGTACTAAAGAGGACTCGCAAGGGGTTTAAACACCTGTTCTTAACACTATAAAAACAAATAAAAATATGGGGGGAAGCGATGAAAGACATTAGAATTAATCGCACAACAGTTTCAAGCTCGCAAATTTGCAATAATTTTTTATCTATTTTTTTTAATGTGTAATTTCCGTGTTATATCGATCCTGATAATCAATGGGTTAATGCGTATCATTGAACTCGCATAAACTAGAATAGTGAATTTATTGATTTTTTTATATTGCAACATTTCTGGATTGCAAGGCCGATTACAAATCGAACTTCTAAACACTAACTGATTGTGGTTTAAACTCCATCTTTTATTGACGTCATGCTGATGGTCTCATTTACTATTGGTTCTGTCTAAGCAGTAAGTTACGGGTCTTGCTTAATTGATCATGACCAGGCCCTGAAATTCTACATATAGAAGCATGATTTACGATTTTGGCTTTCTGTCATGTTCTTGAGTGTTTGAGACAATTTAATTGCTCTCTAACTGTTGCATTTTTTTTGGAATATAATGAGACCCCTAGTTCTTAATAGACAACATGTTTGTAGAAACTAAAAGAATATAATCCTTAAACGAATAACTATCATATGGAAATCATAATTTACTTTTCAACAGGCATTGCCTTTTTGCATTGCTTAATGGAGATGTTTTATCATCAGGGTGAGTTCTTGTAGACTGATTTGATTTTTTTTTTCAATCAAGTTAAAAACACTGGCCCTTTCAGTCTATGCTTCTTTTTATTCAAGGTGACCTCCCAACTTGTAGTTACAGATAAACAGATAAAGGTGACCCTATAAAGAATAAGTGCTTATGATACTATTAAATAAAAAACCTGTATTTTCCTCCTAAAACATTTTTCTGTGGGACATAGTTGTCTAGGCACCTAGGTGGGGAAACAGATACTCTGACAATAGGCCTTTAGTTGTCCTATCCCACATGGGGGTAAATACGTTATTTCAAAGGGGGTAGATTCTGATATGTTAAGGTAATTGTTCTTAGATATTTTGCTTGCAAGAATCACATAAAAAGAGGTGTACTGACAAAAAAAAAGATATGCTTTATCTGGCACACATAAAAATAGTTTGTTTCTTTTTTAGGTATTGGGCTATAATCCTTTGTATCCTCTGCTGCTATCCTAGAAGAAGGGGATATATGAACTGGATGAGATCTCTGGATAGGATTGGTCCCCCAGGCCGAAGAGCAGATTGTACCAGTAATGCTGTTCCAGTGATCCTGATGGTTCTGCTGATAATCTTGGTATGAACACCGGCAACCCGAGAGAGCCTTCCCCTCATGATTCTGAGGTTATGACCACCGGGCACAGAGAAGCCTTCCCCTCATGATTCTGAGTATGACCACCAGACACCTGCAGAAAGGACCTTCCCCTCATGGATCCCGAGGAAGCATTCCTGTATCCGATGGGTTAAACATACCCTTTCCCTGGTGGTGACAATACTTACAAAGCATGGACCCTGTTATGTACTTATATATCTATCTACTGGAAAAAATAAAAGATGTTTAAAAATAAAAGTTATAATGCAAATGGAACACGCATTAAAATAATCACAGTATATAGTTGTGAGCATTACGAGTTGGTTGCTAACGGCTTTATGGTGGTCGCAGCAGCGAGGCCCAGCAAGAGAACTGCGTCCCTCGCGGTCTGAGGCACTTGAAAGCGAGGGACGCAGTTCCCCGCAAATGCGAAAAGCTAAGCGAGGGGCCGCATTTGTGGTGGTGGAGCATCCCACGTTGGCTGTGTTTGTCCGCAAATGCGGACCCTCGCAAAGCGAGGGGGCCGCATTTGCGGTGGTGGAAGGTCCAACGTCAGCTGTGTTTTAACACACGCACGACTTTTTAAAAACAAAAACTCAAAGGCGCCTCACACGCGATTAACACACATACGCACGACTTAGAAAAAAAATGCACTGCGTCGTACACGTAAAAACCAACTGCCTACCTCGCAAAAAAATTACGTCTGCCTCACAAAAAAATACGTCTGCGAAACGACTCATTCCAACACGCAAAACCGGCCAACAACAGCGCGCATGAAAACATCAGAAACACAAGAAATAAACACAACGAACACATAAAAAGCTATACTTACTGCAGAGGGGGGAGGGCACCCGGCACCTCAAAAAGTTAATTTAACACGTGCATTTAAGTCCAAATAAACGAGTTTAAACTGCCGAAGATCACCTAAGCGAGAGAAAAAGATGGCCGCCGAACAAAACGAAAACGAGGCTACAGACGTAACTATACTACAGTGACCTCGCAAAAACTGAAACAACGGCTACAGTCAACTTTACGAGGTAAGTAAACACATACCTATGCGGCACTTGCTACACCTGGATATTAACCACCATTTTGAAAACTACTACTCATAAAATGGCGGATGGAACGCAAATTGTAAGCTGGGAACGCAAATAACGCATGCGTATTGCGTTCTAAAACGTCTGAGGCACTTGAAAGTTTATAAATACTGCCCTACTTTCTAGAAAATTCTACATTTCAACTCAGGTGATAAACGGAGGTGACTGGATAGTTAACTGCTGCTGTTACTTGAGAAGAGAATTGTTTTCCTAATTTCCTACTTTACATTGTGCAAATTAGGTAAGCTATAATATATTACAATTTATTATCAAGACAGGACAAAAAAAAAACAACTTTAACTAGGAAAATGTCATTTATGTATAGTGACATGTAACACGCACATTTATGGTGTATAGCCCTACAACAAACTATCTTAACCCCAAACTAATTAAACAAGTAGATTTTAAATGACATAAAAAAAAATAAACTTTTACCTAATAAAATATGATTCATGTATAGTGATATGTGACACGCACATATATGTGTATCATGTATAGTGACATGTGACAAACACATTTATGTGTGTAGGCCCGAAAACAAACTAATGTTAATTGAAACTAATTAAAGAAGTATATTTAAATGACATTCATTTATTGCAATTCAATATATAACCTAAAGCTCAATCTTTCCTTTTTTTTTTACTTTTCAAACAGACTCTGCATCAACAGCGTCACTCAAGAATTTGCACTGTGCATTGTGAGCCACAATCCCTTTTTAAGAACACAAACAAAGAAGAAGAGGTAAGATAGAAAAATACATTACATGCTGAAAAAGACCATGCTTTGCTAAATCAAAAAGAAGAAATATACAATTAACCATTTCACGTTCTTTTTCAAACAGACGCTACAAGAAGACCGGCGGATTAAGATT
Source organism: Discoglossus pictus (assembly GCA_027410445.1). Taxonomy (NCBI): domain Eukaryota; kingdom Metazoa; phylum Chordata; class Amphibia; order Anura; family Alytidae; genus Discoglossus; species Discoglossus pictus. The sequence continues at coordinate 439,988,758 of CM050164.1, forward strand.
GGCAGGAGGGGACCCTCTGTCATCGAACACTTCAATCAAGGTAAAAGTATAACAAGTACAAAAAAGAAAGGAACAATATATGTTTAATGGCCGCCAATATAACAAATGCAGCAACCAAAAAGTGGTGAACACAAAATAGGATAATGCTAAAAACATAGCCATAATAGCTGAAAATAGAAAAAACATTCATTTTCACTGTAGAAAAAACATTAAAGCTTCATAAAAAGACAAATTAAGCAAATCAAGTATGCAACATATGGTAGACAAAAAACAGGATTTGTACCAAAAATCAACAAACAAATAGCAAAGTTAATTAATATTCTTCTTTAATGTTTAAGAACCTATAAGCCTTACAAAGAAGCCTAAATAAGCATACCGAAAGTGGTAGAGACAAAACAGGATTGTACCAAAAATCACACAAACAAGTAGCAAAGTAAATTAATATTCTTCTTTAATGTTTAAAAACCTATAAGCCTTACAAAGAAGCCTAAATAAGCATAGCAAAAGTGGTAGACACAAAACAGGATTGTACCAAAAATCACACAAACAAATAGCAAAGTAAATTAATATTCTTCTTTAATGATTAAGAACCTATAAGCCCTTACAAAGAAGCCTAAATAGCATAGCAAAAGTGGGTAGACACAAAATAGGATTGTTCCAAACATCACACAAACAAATAGCAAAGGTAAATTAATATTCTTCTTTAATGTTTAAGAACCTATAAGCCTTACAAAGAAGCCTAAATAAGCATACCAAAAGTGTGGACACAAATAGGATTGTACAAAAATCACACTAACAAATAGCAAAGTAAATTAATATTCTTCTTTAATGTTTAAAGAACCTATAAGCCTTACAAAGAAGCCTAAATAACGCATAACCAAAAGTGGTGGACACAAAATAAGATAACGCTAAAACCATAGCCATCATATCCAAAAATAGGGAAAAACATTTTAACCTACATAAAAAAAATATAATTAAGTCAATAAAGTATGCAACATATGGTAGACACAAAATAGGATTGTACCAAAAATCACACAAACACATAGCAAAGTAAATTCATATTCTTATTTACTGTTTACTAAGCTATAAGCCTTACAAAGAAGTCTAAATTTGTATAGCAAAAGTGGTGGACACAAACAGGATAATGCTAAAAACGTTGCAATCATATCCAAAATAAGAAAAACATTAATAATTACAGTCATAAAAAAAGGAAACTAGAATATACAAATACGTTTAAATTATTTTAAAAGGTTGCACAAAAAACAGCATAGCAGAAAAATTCACCATAACAGATACAATGCACCAAAATAAATGAAATTTGTTATTTACTACAAATACATTAAATCAAATAACATTTTCATTTTTCTTTTACAACAGACACTGCGTGAAGAGCATCGGACGAAGACTTTCAACAGCGGACCAACAAAGATTCTGCTTGAAATCACACTTCAACCAAGGTACAGTATAACAAGTAAAAAATGAGAAAACTAAATAAACATGTTTGCTCTGCATCCGTGTCAACAGAAAAAAAAAACCAAGAACAATCACTAACTATGGCCCTCATTCAATTGCAATTTTGCCAATTCAATAGAGGTGTAAATAAGCATATCACATATTTTTTGAAAGAAGTTTTTAGTTGGTAAACATCTATCCACAAACAAGGTTTTCACTAACTAAAAACTGATTAAAAAAAAAATCTGCTTATTTAGAGCACTATTGAATTGGCCAAATCGCAATTAAATGAGGGCCTATAACTTTTACCAAAATATAACTGACACATTTTTGATTTACCTCTTATTTGTCTGTTATGGACAATAATGTTTAACAGTAAATCCAAACTTTAATCTACCCCAAAAAAAAGAAAACAGCATAGTCCACAAAAGTCTCAAAACATAGACTAAATAAAATTTGCTATTCTAAACTACCAGTCGTAATGTTCAGGGTTTTTAAGCATAAAACCTAAACACACACATAAAATAGAATAGTACAACAAATAGTAGTAACACCGCAAGAAAAAAAAAATGACCTTAACGAACATATAAGCTTTTAAATAAAAGATCAAAATACTATTATGACAATCCCTTATACAAAAAATTACAAAGACTAATTTTTGCCCTCTACTATGTCTGTTAGTTAAAAGTACAAAAAAAAAGTAAAGAACTAAAATATACATTTTAATTACCTATTAGATGTAGAAGAAGGTATACTGTCAGTTTCTTCCCTGTGCTATTCATCTAAGGCAAAAATTACAACCTACCACAGAAAATAAGACCAAAAAAAAAAAATACACTTATTTAACAATACAAAGAAACTACCACTACAATAAACTAAAAGCACATATAAACAAACTGTTGATAATAAAAAATGTACAAAACAAACTTAACATCTCAAACTAAACTAATTATAAATTATTTTCTTTTACAGATTAACATGGCTACTAACGAGAGAAAACAAGACAAGAAAAGACGTCAAACTAGAGAAAGACAAGAGAGATGGGCCAACCAGCAGACACCAGAGGAGAAAGAAATTCGACGAGAAAAAGAATGCAAAAGACTTGCAAGCAAAAGACTAATCAGCTGCAAAAATTAAAGATGCGCCAAAAAAAGCTACCAAGCAAATAAAGCAATTTACAACCTGTTTCCTCAAACATCAGATGACATTTTACCTGAAAAAATAAAAGAGATACCAAAAAAAGCCACCAAAAAAAGGCATTTAGAACCCTGTTCCTGAAAACATTACTTGACTTTTTATCTAAACCAATACAAGATATACCAAGAAAAGCCACGAAAAAAACAAAGCATTTAGAACCCTGTTGTTGAAACATTACATGACATTTCACCTGATGAAATGATAAGTCAAACTGCTATATGCTTTGCAAATTGTCCTTTACTCAAGTCTTTAGCAGTAGAGGTGCATAGTTGTAAGTACATGACTACTCAATGTCAGTTTTGTGAGGCTTATTATTTAAACAGGAGAGACCCAGAGATGGCAATTTATTAGTTGCTGTCAAAAAGGCAAGTTCAAACTTCCAGAAAGAAAATAATTTCCAATCTATTTACAAAACATTATGACTGAACCTACTTTTCCAAACTACAAACATTTTAAGAGAAAAACATAAGATAGTGCCATATTCTTTTTCATCTATGGGGGCAACATTAGCTGGCTAATGTAGCATGGTCCTTGGTGTTTTAAAGTCCAAGGCCAAATATATCATCAGACTTCACATTTACATCCAGAGGAAGGAGGAGCAAGAAAATTCGCTCAACTATATGTCCTAGATACAATGGAAGCTGTTGACCAACGTATGCAGATGGAAGAAAATAAAAAATGCTTACCCCCGATGTTTTTATAGAGCTAAATAACATTATGGACAATAACCCCTACAGTAAAGCTTACAAAAAATTGGGCAGAAGTAGAAAATGAACAACAACTTCATGCAAAAAGACATCAATTACCAATGCCAAATGTTAATATGGTGCTTAAAAGAGACAGGACATACGGATAAACGTCGTTATAACTTGCCAACATCAAATGAGGTTGCAATGGTGTTTTAAAATGATAGAAGGAGAACCACCATTTCAAAGAGACATTAGAATATATCCCAGAAATCAGGAGCAACCATTCATTAATATGAGTTATCTAAGTCCAAATTTAGATCCAATGACATATCCATTTTTTTCCTCACGACGTGAAGCAGGTTGGGCAACCAAAATTAACACTTCACAGTTACCCAAATGCTAAAGCCAGAATCCGAAATAATGTTCTATGCTTGAATTTAAAGTAGCTCAAATTGGCCATTCGAAATACCTTTAATCCAATTAATTTTATGTGGTGGGAAAACTAACACCAACAATGGATGTATTGATTCCTATTTGCAAGGTTGAGGCCAATAATTTAAACTTTATAAAAATATCAACAAGGATAAACTACGTGTAGAACAATATACGGGACTAATGGACTATGTTGCTGATGTGGCTACAAGCAGAGACATGACAGCTGGCAAATCCATCATTTTACCATCTTCCTTTCAAGGGATTCTCCCTCGAAATATGAGAGAAAGATACAATGATGCTATGGCTATTGTCACCAAATTTGGCAAACCCGATTTATTTTTTACATTTACATGTAATCCACAATGGCCAGACATTACACAAAATGTACTTCTTGGACAAAGTGCTTCCGATAGACCAGATTTAGTAGCCAGAGTTTTTAAGATTAAATTAAATGAATTAATACGTGACATCACTATAAATCACTTATTTGGCAAATGTCTTGCTTATGTACAGTATATACCATTGAATTTCAAAAAAGAGGCCTTCCACATGCAGATCTTCTAATAATACTTCAAGAAAAAGATAAATTAGATACTTCTGACAAAGTGGATGCAGTCATTGTTGCTGAACTACCAGATCAAGAACTATATGGTAGACTTTATGAGATTGTTCCTCTTCGCATGATTCATGGACCCTGTGGTGATCTTAATCCACAATCAACATGTATGGAAAATAATAAATGTTCCAAAGATTTTCCAAAAGATTATAGAAACAAAACCTATGCCAATTGTGATGGCTATCCACTTTATAAAAGAAGAGAAGGAGATAGTGCCATTATTCGTGAAAAAAAACTTGACAATAGATATGTAGTACCCTACAATCCACATTTACTCATGAAGTATAACGCCCACATCAATGTAGAAAGCCTGCACTTCCATCAAATCCATTAAATATGTCTACAAATATATTTACAAAGGCTATGATGCAGCTACTGTAGTTGTCAAAAGTGCAGACAACCCTGAAAGTAGTGAGTTAGTACATGATGTACTTGCATTTCATGTAGATGCTCGCTATGTCAGTGCGCCAGAAGCTATGTGGCGGCTTTTAAAATTTGAAATGCATGATAGATCACATGCAGTAGATAGATTAGCAGTACATTTGCCACAAAGACATTTAGTGTATTTCCATGCTGGAAATTAATGCATTGGCCCAAAGTGAAGATCGTCACACTACACTAACTGCATGGTTTGAATTAAATTCCACACATTCACAAGCAACACAATTCTTATATATTGAAATTCCATATCACTATGTTTTTGTGAATGAATTATGGAGACCGAGAAAAAGCAGAGGCAATAAAATAATCCCAAGAACACAGTCAGTCCAAGAGATGTTGAACCTTTTTGCTTACGGATATTACTTTTAAATGTTCCTGGAGCACAAAGTTTTGAACACTTAAGAACTGTTAATGACATAGTATATGAATCCTTCCATTTAGCTGCAAGACATAGAAACTTACTAGCTGATGATACAGAATGGGAAAGATGTTTAGAAGAAGCAGCACAATGTCAAATGCCACGGCAGATGAGAGAACAATTTGCATTTATTTGTATCTTCTCAAATGCTCCAAATGCATTAGCTTTGTGGGAGACATTTAAAATTAATATGGCTGAAGCCTTTATGCGACAATACAATAAACCGATTGCACACTTAAAAGCGTTAATGGAAATCCAAGAAGTATTTTTAACTCATGGATTAAGTTGTGCAAGTTTTAATTTGCCTGTTATAGATGACATAAACTTTGAAGACTATGACATTCAACTACAAGTAGAAAGAACAGAAGAAAGACTTGCAACTTTAAATTCGTTACAATTGCAAGCATTTAATGCCATTAAAAATGCAATAGATGATGACATGGTGACAGAGCGTTATTAATATCTTGATGGACCTGGCGGATCAGGAAAAACGTATCTATATAATTTATTAATGAGTTCTGTACGAGCACAAGGTCAAATAGCACTGGCTTTTGCCACTACTGGAATTGCTGCACTTTTGTTAGAAGGTGGAAGAACTGTACATAGTGGCTTTAAACTGCCAGTGCCTATTTTAGAAACTTCTGTGTCAGATATCCGCATGACATCATTACAAGCAAAGAAATTGAAAAAATGTAAATTAATTATAATAGATGAGGCCACAATGATGTCATGCTATGCCCTCCAATGTATTGACCGTTTGCTTCGTGAAGTCATGGATAATACTTTTCCATTTGGTGGAAAGGTAATGTTGTTAGGTGGCGATTTTAGACAATCATTACTTGTCGTTGTACATGGAAATCGAACTGACATTATCGAAACCTGTATAAAGTCAAGCACACTATGGAAACATTTTACCCATCTTCAACTGCAACAAAATATGAGATCAGAAGGCCAAAATGATTTCAATGATTGGCTTGTTAAAATTGGAGAAGGCAGAACAGAAAAAATACCACATTTACCTGACGACACTGTAGAGATCCCACCTCATATGATTTGTCACCAAGATATTATATCGGCTATATTTGAAGGTAGCATAAATAACCAGGAATATTCAGAGCTTGCCAACCAAGTCATACTAACGTGTAAAAATAAGGATGCAATAATCCTCAATAATGAAATCTTTAAAAAAAATAATGTACCACAAAGAAATTATCACAGTGCTGATTCTGTACTTGCTGATGACAATGAATTCATAAACTCACTAACTCCTTCTGGAATGCCACCACATATTTTCAGCTAAAGAAAGGTGCAATTGTCATGTTACTGTGAAATATGAACCCCAAAAAAGGCCTATGCAATGGGACAAGATTAATTGTTCAACAATTAAAGGACCATTTTATAGATGCTGAAATTTTAACTGGTACCCATAAAGGAGAGAGAGTTTTCATACCAAGAATAGATTTAGCACCAAGTGAAAGTAGTCTCCCTTTTATACTTCAAAGAAGACAATTTTCCATTATTATGGCATTTGTCATGACCATTAATAAATCAAGGACAAACGTTTAAATCTGTGGGTATTTTCTTGGAAGAACCAGTATTTGCACATGGTCAATTGTACGTTGCGTTATCACGGTGCAAAAATCCACAGGCTATTAAAGTTTACATTGAAAAGAATGAAAGTCAAGGGGATTTATTAGAAGATGGACGTATTTTTACGAAAAACATTGTCTACTATGAAGTACTATAACTTTTAAAGAAATAAAACCCATGCAAACTAAAATTTGAAAGCATTGAAAATACTAAACAATAAACAAAGTCAATGGAAGTACTGTTTATGGATGATTCCTCACAAAACACTTGCCTTGCATTATTTTTATAAATTATGTTAAAATGTTATTAACTATGTTACTGTTTCTAATGTTACAAGTTTGAAAACAATATTTTCAAGGTCATTACTTAGACTGATAAGAAAGTTCAAGTTTAAAATATACTTTCAAGTTCTTTACTTCAACATATTACAAAGTTCATGTTAAGAGCTCAACCACGTTTTAAGTCACAATGTAAATATTGTCGGTTATGTTAAGATTACTCCTGGATTAATGTTTATCACCAGTTCATGGGGTCAGGAAGGAATTAATTTAATGGGGTATGCTTCAAGGAGGGTTTTTACTGTTTGCCTTCCTCTGAATTCAATGTATATTGAAGTTAACAATTATTCAAATAGAAATTGCATGTGAAAAAAACATTACCTCAAGTTTACAATACTGATTAGTTTAAAGTTCAACTGTTTTTACATTCAAATGTTAATACTTTTAATACAAAATTATGTTAAATTATTAATTCACGATGTTACTGTTTATAACGTTCCAAGTTGGAAAAATGTTTTTTCAAGTTCCTTAGTTACACAGCTAAGAAAGTTCAAGTTTCAAAAAATATTATGTCAAGTTTCTTACTTAAATATATTACAAAGTTCATGTTAAAATTGGGTACGTTTCAAGGAGGGTTTTTACTGTTTGTCTTCCTCTGGATTAAATGTATATTGAAGTTAACAATTCTTCAGATAGAAATTGCATGTTAAAAAAACATTACCTCAAGTTTACAATACTGATTAGTTTAAAGTTCAACTGTTTTTACATTCAACTGTTAATACTTTTAATACAAAATTATGTTAAAAAATGTATTCACTATGTTACTGTTTATAATGTTCCAAGTTCAAAAAATGTTTTTTCAAGTTCCAAAGTTACACAGATAATAAAGTTCAAGTTTCAAAAAATATACTTTCAAGTTTCTAACTTAGACATATTACAAAGTTCATGTTAAAATTGGGTACGTTTCAACAAGGGTTTTTACTGTTTGCCTTCCTCTGGATTCAATGTATATTGAAGTTAACAATTCTTCACATACAAATTGCATGTTAAAAAACCATTACCTCAAGTTTACAATACTGATTAATTTAATGTTCAACTGTTCTTACATTAAAATTTAAATACTTTTAATACAAAATGCTTTAAGACTTATTGTTCACCAAGAGAACATTTTACAAAACTAAACATGTTTAATATCACAATACTTACAAGTGTCAAATATGTATATTAATAACTAAACAACTTTCCAAACATACACATCTCATTGCCGTCATTTTTTGACGGGCAAGTCGCTAGTTTAAATATATATTTTATGTGATGGGATAGGCCTATAAGTTAACGTGGAAGTTCTCACTGTGTGTTTCATACATTTGAATCCAGGGCAGTGTTACTTTTTCTAGAAAAAAAAATATTGGTAAAATCAGATTTGGGAAACAGGTAGAAGGGCATAATATTTTGATTTTTTTTCATGAGGAAATATATTAATAATCATGCAAGGCAACATGCTGTGAATCTCCATATTACATATTTTATTCAATCACAGTGTGCACAGTGCAGAATAACCTTTAACTTTAAATACTGCATTTATTAACTTTAAACATTGCATTTTTGAGAAACAAAAACTGAGAATCTGATTTCTCTCTAGTTTCCTTGAAAATGCCCCAGGTGTAGCTATTTTGGAGAGCAATTTGAAGTTATTTTTTGTAGCTTAGTTTTCAGTGTTATAATACTGCTTTTGAAATAGTTTATATAAATTATATGACAACAAAATCAGCGTGTGAATTGAACATAGACTTGCTAAATTAAAAACAGTATTTACAGATAACAATCTAAAGAAGAACATTTTCTATGAATAAGAAAATGAAACACATTATTGTACCTGGCATATTAATATTAATATTGAGGATCCTGCTCATGACACTGAATGTATTATTTTCAGGTTGGCGGAGGATGTTAAACTGTCAGAAAGTGCACATAGTGAGAAATATTGTTGCAGTATTGCACAGGGAGTCATCTCATTGTTGTATCTAAACTAATAAATTAAAAAGCAGATTCAATTCAGCACAAACTCTAAAAGTTTAAATATTTTTACTAATGTAAAATATAAATGCAACAAACGCAATAAGTGGGGCAACTTTTAAAGGTAGGCAGTGATGTATTATATTGCAACCTCTTCCTTTTTGCTAGTTTCACTTTATAATAATCCTATCGATAGATAGATTGATAGATAGATAGATAGAATATGATCACATACATCAAATGTTGGGCCTCTCCTTCCAATAAGTGGTCTAGTAGTAGCTGCAAAATAGTATGTGACCAACACATGAGGTATATGGGTCTCATAAGAACATCATTATCTCTATGGAGGTTTCCGAACACAGAGCCGAATTCAATTGAGCAATTGTACAGTATCTCACAAAAGTGAGTACACCCCTCACATTTTTGTAAATATTTTATTATATCTTTTCATGTGACAACACTGAAGAAATGCCACTCTGCTACAGTGTAAAGTAGAAAGTGTACAGCCTGTGTAAATTTGCTGTCTCCTCAAAGTAACTAAACACACAGCCATTAATGTCTAAACCGTTGACAACAAAAGTGAATACACCCCTAAGTGGAAATGTCCAAATTGAGCCCAAAGTGTAAATATTTTGTGTGGCGACCATTATTTTCCAGTACTGCCTTAACCCTCATGGGCATGGAGTTCACCAGAGCTTCACAGGTTGCCACTGGGGTCCTCTTTCACTTCTCCATGGTGACATCACAGAGCTGGTGGATGTTAGAGATCTTGCACTTCCCCACTTTCCATTTGAGGTTTCCCCAACGATGCTCAATAGGGTTTAGGTCTGGAGACATGCTTGGCCAGTCCATCACCTTTACCTTCAGCTTCTTTAGCATGGCAGTGGTCATCTTGGAGGTGTGTTTGGGGTCGTTATCATGTTGGAATACTGCCCTACGACCCAGTCTTCGAAGGGAGGGGATCATGCTCTGTCTGTTCAGTATGTCACAGTACTTGTTGGCATTCATGGTTCCCTCAATGAACTGTAGCTCCCATTGCCGGCAGCACTCATACAGGCCTAGGCCAGGACACTCCCACCACCATGCTTGAGTGTAGGCAAGCCACACTTGTCTTTGTACCCCTAACCTGGTTGCCACCACACACGCTTGACACCATCTGAACCAAATACATTTATCTTGGTCTCATCGGACCAAAGGACATGGTTCCAGTAATCCATGTCCTTAGTCTGCTTGTCTTCAGCAAACTGTTTGCGGGCTTTCTTTTGCACTAGCGACTTGCCTGTCAAAAAATGACGGCAATGAGATGTGTATGTTTGGAAAGTTGTTTCATTATTAATATCCGTATTTGACATTTCAGGAACCGTTTCTAAAAAATGACAGTCAATAAAAGAAAGTGTTGAAATGCTGTTTGTCACACAATGTGAGTGTACTGTGTGCCTCAAGTAACTAAATTCACCAAAAAGCAGAAATCTGCATGACATAAAATAAGAAAAACTAAAACCACCAAAAATAAAAAATGTACATTACAGAACCAAAAATAGAAACCTAAGTGACCAAAAATAAAAAAAAGGAACATTACAGAAAATAAAAAAAATACATTACAACCTCCCGTCACTACAAAATGTTTTTTAAAAATACACACCTGAAAATGAAATACATATAATACATACATATAATACAATACAACAGAATAAAATAAAATATAAAACAACACAATAAAATAAAATACAACTCAATTAAATAAAATAAAATACAATACAATTAAATAAAATACAATACAACCGTATGTAATATACATGCCACTATCTACTATACATGCCACTATCTACTATACATGCCACTATCTAATATAAATGCCACTATGTAATATATATGCCACTATATAATGTAATATACATCCCACTATGTAATATACAATACTATCTAATAATACATCCCCCTATCTATGTAATATAAAATACATGCTATCTATATATATATAGCTACCCTAATTGTAAGCTACAATAAAATAATTAAGCCCACTTACCTTTGAGATGTTTCTTCAGATCAGCAACCTACGGTAAAAAAGATTCCAAAAATTAATACAACACGTTTACATGAAATACCTAAACATTCTAAAAATTCTAAACATTCTAAATATTGTAAATATTATACTCACCTTTCCAGCATGTCCCGTTCCAGCATGTCATGTCCTCCATGTTCCGTCCGCCATGTTCCGTCGGCCATCTTTGCGTGTTGTCCGGGGGTACTGCTGTCAAAAAACATTACATTAGTGAACAAAAAGCAAAGTAAAATAAACACAATCTACATTATACTTACCTTTTCGGCCTTCTCGTCTTCTCAGGAAGCATCCGCCCCTTTAAAAAAAAAAAAAAAAACGACACACATCCGCCCTGGCTGATGTCTACGACGCTAATGACCTTCCTATGGAGTGTTCCAGAGTAAAATTGGCAATGGCGGCTTCTGATTAGCTGAAAAGGCTGTCTATCAAATTCAGCCAATGAGAAGACCCCATTTGTGAACCAATGAATATACACCCCAAAATACAACGCTGATTGGATAACACACCTTTCAATCTTTATTTGAACCAATCCTAAGGCTTTATTGCCATCAGCCAATCACAATGATACTGATTGGTGAAGACATCTGCACCTTCCCATTGGCTGTAATATTGATTGATTTTAACAGTAGCCAATGAGAATGCGCAAATCCTTCACCAATCAGTACGTGAGGGTGTATTCCATTGTGATTGGCTATTGTCAGTGCAACCAATCAGAATGCGCAGAGGCTCCAACCAATCACCCTGTGGGGGGGGGGAATTCCATTGTGATTGGCTGAAGGCATCTGCGCCTTGTGATTGGTTTAAATAAAGATTGATAGGTGCGTTATCCAATCAGAGTGGGATTTTAGGGTGTATCCCTTTCTGATTGACTCACACATTGGCGCCTCCTGATTGGGTGAATTTGATAGACAGCGTTTTCAACCAATTTAGAAGGCGCCATTGCTTATTTTCTTCCGGAAAATTCTCCTGGAGCCTAATTAGCGTCAGGGATGTCCGGGAGTGCGGATGTAAGTATATATATATATATATATATATATATTTTTTTTTTTTTTTTACAGGGCGTGGCAGAAGAGGATCCGGAGAAGGCCGGAGACATTGTGGGGAGGTAAGTATAATGTAGATTATGTTTATTTTATTTTGATGTATGTGTATTAATGTTGTGTTTTTTTAACAGGTGCCGCGCCGGAGAAGGATTGAAAGAATGCCGGACGGGACATGCCGGAAAGGTGAGTAGAATATTTATAATGTATAGAATGTATAGAATGTATAGAATGTCTATAATGTTTATTTTATAAGTGTAAACGTGTTGCACTAATTTTTTGTAATTTTTTTTTTGTAGGTGGCTGATCGCAAGGGACATCTGCAAAGGTAAGTGGTCTTAATTTTTTTTATTTTAGCTTAGACTTAGATTAGTTAATATATAGATAGCATTTATTGTATGTTAGCTAGGGGTTTTATATAGATAGCATAGGATGGATTGTATATTAAATTGTGTTATTTATTTAGATAGATAGGGAATGTATTATTATATAGATAAGATGTATATTAGATTATGCTATTTATTTAGATAGATTGGGTATGTATTGTTATATAGATAGGATGTATATTAGATTATGGTATTTATTTAGATAGATTGAGTATGTATTATTATATAGATAGGAAGTATATTAGATTATGGTAATTATTTAGACAGATTGGGAATGTATTATTATATAGATAGGATGTATATTAGATTATGCTATTTATTTAGATAGATTATGTAATGTATATTAGATAGTGGTGTATTGTATGTAATTGTATAGTAATTGTATGTATTTGTATTGTATGTATTTGTATTATATGTATTTCCTTTTCAGGTGTGTATTTTTTTTTCTGTAGTGAGGGGGGGGGTTGTAATGTTTTTTTTCTGTAATGTTCATTTTTTTATTTTTTGTGAGTTAGGTTTTTTTATTTTGTGTAATGTAGTTTATTTTTTTGTGAGTTCGTTTTTTATTTCATGTAATGTATATATTTTTTTGTGACTTTATTCTTTTTTATTTTCTGTAATTAGAGTGCTGGGGGTTAATAGGGAGTAGGTAGTGTAGATGTTAATAGGTTAGTGTAGAGGGAGTTTAGTTGATCTTTAATGTTTTATTGGAGGTGGTATAGTGCAGTATAGTGTTAATACTTAGTGTCATGATGGTCCTTGAGGACCATCATGGCACTTATGTGGTTAATGTAGTGTTGTAACAGGCCCATAATGGTGTTAATATACCCTTATGGGACTGATGGGGTAAATAGAGGCTTATGGGGGTCTGTATTGACCCCCATTAGAGTGGTGGGAGTTAAAAGGGGGTAGGTAGTGTAGATGTTAATAGGTTAGTGTAGAGGGTGTTTAGTTGATCTGTAATGTTTTATTGGGGGAGTATAGTGCAGTACAGTTTTTATACTTAGTGTCATGATGGTCCTTGAGGACCATCATGGCACTTATGTGGTTAATGTAGTGTTGTAACAGGCCCATAATGGTGTTATTATACCCTTATGGGAATGATGGGGTTAAATCGAGGCTTATGGGGGTCTGTATTGACCCCCATGAGTGACAGGCTTAATGAAGGGCTTATGGAGTTCTCTATTGACCCCCATGAGTGACAGGGTTAATGAGGGTTTTATGGGGGTCTGTATGACTCCCATGATTGACAGGGTGACAGTGTATTTTTTTTTTCTTTTACAACGGGTCCTTTAAGGACCTTTACAGTCCTTTAAGGACCTGTAACACAGGAATTTTGAATTTTGATTGCAGTGGGGGTCCCGATCGCGTGCAATCGGGACCCCCACTGCAATGGTTAATGTGGGGTTAATGCAGAGCTCGGAGCTTATCTCGGATCCCCTGCGGTTTATCCGGGTTTCCGATCTTAACTCGGATCCCTTCTTGGGTAAGTTGTAGGTGGCTGAGTAATCCTGGGTCTTTGAGCCTCCTTTTCATTTTTTTCGGCGCCCATTTTTTCTCTCGCTTAGGGGATTTTCGTGTGTGTGAACTCGGGAATTTGTACTTAAATGGAGGTGTAAGTTCGCTTTCTGAGGTCCTGGGTGCCCCCCTTGCTATGGGTAAGCTTTTTATGTTGTTTTGGTGAGTATTTGTGTGTGTGTTTTGCCTTTGTAGTGCGCGCGGGTCGGCCGTTATAGTGGGATTCTTAGTGCCTGTCGGTGTCTGTTACGTTAAGGTTGCCTCATTCCCTAAGTGCTTTGCGAGGACCCGCATTGCAAATGCGGCCCCTCGCTTCGTGAGGACCCGCATTTGCGGAATCGAGGGCCTCAGTTGCTGGCATGGAGCGCCTTCGGCGCTCCATGCCAGCAACTGAGGCCCTCGTCTGCGGTGTGTGTGTGACCGGTGTGAGGCGCCTTTGAGATTTTTTTTTTTCGTTGTTTTTTTTTGGGCTGGGAGGTTGTTTTTTTTTTTTTTTAAAAAGTGGTGTGTGTGGTGCGTTTGTGTTAACACAGCCGACGTTGAGCCTCCACCTCCGCAAATGCGGACCCTCGCTTCGCGAGGATCCGCATTTGCGGGGACGTTGGGATGCTCCACCACAGCAAATGCGGCCCCTCGCTTCGCGAGGACCCACATTTGCGGGGAACTGCGTCCCTAGCAACAACTCGCATGCTCACAACTATATATGTGATCATCTTCAGAAGAGGCTTCCTTCTGATACGACAGACATGCAGACCAATTTGATGCAGTGTGTGGCGTCAACCTCTGTAGCAATGCTGGCAGCACTCCTATGTCTATTACCCAAAGACAACCTCTGCATATGACGCTGAGCATGTGCAGTCAACTTCTTTGGTCGACCATGGCGAGGCCTGTTCTGAGTGGAACCTGTTCTGTGTGAGAGCAATAACATCAAATTTAACACACCTGCTCCCCATGCACTCCTGAGAACTTGTAACACTAACGAGTTACATGACACGGGGAGGGAAAATGGCTAACTGGGCACAATTTTGACATTTCAACTTAGGGGTGTACTCACTTTTGTTGCCAATGGTTTAGACATTAATGGCTGTGTGTTGAGTTATTTAGAGGGGACAGCAAATTTACACTGTTATACAGGCTGTACACGTACTACTTTACATTGTAGCAGAGTATTATTTCTTCAGTGTCGTCACATGAAAAGATATAATAAAATATTTACAAAAATGTGAGGGGTGTGTTGACTTTTGTGAGATACTGTAAGTTACTGGAGCCCGTAAGTGAGGCCATAAGTTACTTTGCTATTCAGTTTGCGTCTTTTTGCAGGCTCCAAGCAGTTTACGGTTTACGGCTTTGAAAACTCTGCGGTTGTTAAACCCGGAACTTACAGCCTCCCGAAGCCTTTGATCTTACCAATTTGCAAGAATTACAATCGCTAAAATCACAAATCGCTATTCAATTGCTACAATTCCTCAAGCCTGCAAATGTTTTCACACCTGTAAGTGACAAATGTAGAAGAAAATCACTGTAAATGCAAATAAAAAATCAATACCGCACTGTAAATGACAGACAAAGCAATGAAAGACATTAGAATTAATTGCACAACAGTCTCAAGATCGCAAATCGGCAATAAAAAAATCTTTTATTAAGTGTCATTTCGGGGGGTTATATCGATCGCGGGAATCAATGAGTTAATAGATATCAGGCCACCCACATGGACTAGAACAGTATCAACTTTCATTTTTATTATTTTGTATTTTGCAGTTTTGAGAGTCCGATTGCAAATCGGACCCCCAAATGATATTTGATTGACATGTAACCTCCATGTGGTGGTCTCATTTAGCTGTTTTAAAATGGGTGGTTACAGTCTTGCTTAATTAATCATGTTCCCGCCCTGAACTGCTACGCACGGGTGCATGGTTTAAGGTTTCGTCATTTGGCCCGTAACTTGAGGGCTTGTTCAATTGAATAGCACCGGAATTGTAGCAGAGTTCAAGCCCGCAGCACGCCCACAGACATACGGCTTGTATACCGCAAGATACGGGCTTTGAATTGAATCAGGCTCATAGTCTCTGAAGTGCAGTGATATGTGACAAAATGTTACAATTACATATATTTGATAAAGTTATCTTTTAAGCACTCTTTTATTTTTCATAAATAGGCTACCAGTACAGACAGTTAAATAAAGAAAGAGAAAATAAAATAATGCTTCAAACAGGCAACTTGAGATGTATGATTGGGTGTCTACAATGTGATAAGGAAGTTAAGAGCTCTCATACTAAGTACATAACATGCATGTACAATGTTCCGTGTTGGGTAGGAAAAGAGAGATGGGTGGAGAGTATAATGAACCAGGCAACAGAGCAATGGGCAAATAGATGGTGAGGGGAAAAATATAAGGATTTCCATGTCTCCCTCAAAAGACCAGTACATATGCATCCATCTTTAGAAAAGATAACCTGGATCTGCATCTGGCAAATGCAAAGAAAATAAGATGTAATAAGAATGACAGAAGGTTTAAAATTAGAGAAGATGAGAACCCATCTACAAACAGCTTACAATTTACCCCATAAGGGGGTAACTGTGGGCATAAAATACACATGCGATAATGATGAATGTAGTACAGATACCGTGGAATTGTATATACCAGAAGCTTTAAGTCATTAACCAGCCTTTCACATTGCACAGAAGTTAAAATAATGTGAGCTATATCTATACATCTGTATATGAATTGTATATTTTATTTACTCCATAACACTGAATAATTTATATCAGGTACTATAATCATGAAAAACTGTTTTAGTGCTTATGTTCGGATATGACTTTTGTTAACACTTTAACATATCTTGATAAAACACAAAATTCATGGGGAAATTACATTCTATTATTTTACTATACATTAAGAAAGTGTAAATCCCCTAAAATATGACATTTACTGCTCAATGTGGATTAATAGGCAGCTTATCACTATTAAACTGCAGGTTTAACCAAAGGTAAAATATAGCTTTAATCAATGCTGAATAACAAGATTCTCTGTGTACATTTTTTATTTTCCTATATTTTATATTACTATTAGAAAGAATAATGGTGCAATAATTCTGATTTGACAATGCTTTTAAATGTTTGTAGTCTACTGTGAAAATGATGTGCTTACTCCACACTCTTTGTTTATCACCCATGGTAATAAGACTGTGTTGTTTGAACATTTGTTTGAATTCATTCTTCATTTAACAGAATCAAATGGAAATCTATTCACTCTAACCAGTGCTGAATATGTTCGCTTTTATATATTTCTTTAAACATTTTTTTATGCAATGATGGTCTTAAATACTTAAAGAAGTAAATTATCCGGAAGGCATTACTATCTATAACTAAGCTGCAAGCAATATTTTCTACCATAAATTTAAAGGAGTATGTTTTATTTTATTTATTTATATTTGTACATAACATCTTTATTCATGAAGGGCCCTAGGCCACCTCAGGCTTGCCTG
The DNA here is from genome assembly GCA_027410445.1 of Discoglossus pictus. Classification (NCBI taxonomy): domain Eukaryota; kingdom Metazoa; phylum Chordata; class Amphibia; order Anura; family Alytidae; genus Discoglossus; species Discoglossus pictus. The sequence goes on from CM050164.1 coordinate 440,006,381, forward strand.
GGGTTGGAGGAAGGGACCACCTGACCTGGCAGGACCGGGTAGTGGCAGGAGGTGGCTAGCTGGGGGAGGTGGAGCGTTTCTTTAAACATTTTTTTGTGCAATGATGGTCCTAAATACTTAAAGAAGTAAATTATCCGGAAGGCATTACTATCTATAACTAAGCTGCAAGCAATATTTTCTACCATAAATTTAAAGGAGTATGTTTTATTTTATTTATTTATATTTGTACATAACATCTTTATTCATGAAGGGCCCTAGGCCACCTCAGGCTTGCCTGGGGTTGGAGGAAGGGACCACCTGACCTGGCAGGACCGGGTAGTGGCAGGAGGTGGCTAGCTGGGGGAGGTGGAGCGTTTGGCGCCAATTTCCACCAGTTTGCCCCCAGCTAGCCATGGCAGCAGATGCCCACCCACCCATCCCTAAAGTATTGTTGTTAACGTGATGTATATGTTGTACTGTTAAAAAAAAAAAAAGCTATGGATGAATAATAGTAAGTTGTGGATTATTTTGTTTATTGTCTGAAGTACTCGTTGTGGTGTATGGATCATTGAAGTATATATTATATGGTATCAAAAGTTAGTTTATATTGTCACAGCGGCGGGTGGTGAGGGGAGTCGCTGGGACAGTGGGAAAATTAGATTCTTCCCTACGGTGGTACGGATGTTCCAACACGGTAGGCCCTGGATGAGGCTTCAGGGCGTAGGGTGTACTGTCTCTGTCCAGGCTCCTCCCCTCGGGGCTATGTTTATTTATTTATCGTTATGGTTATTACGTCATGTTGTGTTTACCAATTAACACTGTGGCCAGTTATCTCCCAAGAAGTGGTCTGTGTCTAATTTTATATTCAATGGGTGATGGGTATAAATTCTTATATGCACATACCAACTGGACGTTGCTTAGGTCAGGGTTCTTTACATAGTTAGAAAACAGTACATTATTGTTGTAGAATATAAAGCAGTACATTTACTGGACAAACAAAAAAGGGAACATAACTTGAAGTTTGGGTTTGTTGCTGAAATGGTATAAGGGGCCTGAGGAGAGATCAGGGACATAGGCACTGTGTGCCCAAGCTGTAATATCAAATGTGTGGAAGAATTTCATCAAGGCTGGAAAAGATGGATCTTCAGGGAGGTGTACCCCTTCACCGGAAAAAACACCCATCTCATATTACACAGTCTCAAAAGCTGAAGGTATATTTCTAGGCAGGTTTTGAGACTGTCTAATATAATTTGGGAGTGTATTCCAGTTAAAGGGTGCAAAGTTTGATAAAGAATGGTAGCAGGACTGGCCACAATGTGGGAATGTGTTGAGAGGGATTTGGATTGTAGAGCGTTGAGGAACATAGAGGGGATTAGAAAGGCAACTATGAAAGAACAAGTCCATGCAGGCATAAGTTAGGAATTTAAAAAGATCAAAGGCAATGCATTATTATAAATATTTTTTTTTGGGTAATGCTCCAACATATTTCATATTGGGATTAAGCACAAATTAAAAAGCTTTCACCCACTGCAAAATAATGGAGGGCCCCATTATTGGGTTTAAAATCTAATGTACATAGTGCTTTCCCTAAAGCTCCTAACAAGATTAAAAACTTGCAAACATACATTCTAAAGGGTAAGGGTGAGGTACAGGGGTGATAGATGTATTGTGAACATTAAGGCTCGAGATGTTTGTAGCAGGAAGATAGTCTAATGGAGTGAGACAAGCAGTTTCAAAGAATTGGGGCAACACATGAAAAGTCATGAAAGCAGGAGTGAGAGGAGGTGATAAGAAAGGGGATAGAAGAAGGTTGTTAGCAGAGTGAAGAAAGGGGATGGATGAGTATTTAAAGACAAGAGCAGAGATATAAGAGGATGCATGCTCACAACTATATATGTGATCAGTGTGTATTAAGTATTTTCTCTATATTTGTTTACCTAATTGTATATTCAAACAAAAAAATAATAAATCACTTTTTAAACATAAAATAGATTCCTCAACCTTCTTGCTGCTGTGTATCATACCATATTAGAACAATTTAGCATTTATTTACCTCTGGATTCATTATCATGTTAAAATAGAGAGCTAAAATAAAAAATGCTTGGCAAGGAGTCAGATGGACCAAGATGATGTCTACCCCCACGCTTCCCTTCTCTAATATTTTCATAAGTTTTATACCCCCAATACACATTTTATATGCATTTTAATGTATCACCATTATAATAATTGTAATTTTTTTAGAGTGCCAGCAGATTGTGTATGTTTTTTTATGATATTATGTTATAATTGTTTTATATTATGATATTATACATTTTTAAATTGCAATACAATAGAGATAACAACCTAGAATAAAATAAGATACTATCTCTACCTTATTTAAAGGTTTACACGCACATTATCTAAGCAGTCAAATAAGAATGCAGGGCTATGATAAGCATTGCATGGATGATTAATCCAATCAGTTTCAGTCTCATCTGTTTTCAAATTCATCAACACATAATCTACACTCCTCAGGTCATGAATTTAGACCGGCTATTGCAGAGCCGCTGCTAAATGAACTTACTGTACCATCTGACACCCAGCTCTGATAGACTGTCCATTCAAACACAAACTAAAAGTCAATGACAAATCACAGGTCGTGTGTATTAGTAGTTCTAAGGAAAAATGGAGCAAGGCACAGTTCATTTTCTCACAAATATTAGAGTGTACTTTTGAATATATGAATTTGAAATAAATATTATGTCCTTATTCCTTCTTTTCCAGCAGAAGTAAAAAGAAAAATGGAAAGAAGAGTGTTTACAGCACATACTCTGATTTACCAAGTACAGATATGCTTATCAGGTTGGGGTTGCAAAGGTTGCCAATTTATAAAAACTTCTGAAATATGTACTTACATCTTACATCAAGTTGTTTTTAACTTAATCAGTCTACAAATAGCAAATTATCCACGGTATTTTATGTTGTACAATGGCAGAATATGAAATTCTGTTAGGCCTTTACTTTAACAGATCAGTGCACACTTACATTAACAAGACTCTGTAAAGAGTTTTTCTTTGAAGTCATTTAAGCATAATATTTGTGAATAGAAGGATCACATGCCTTTCTTAAATGATGCTGTGCAAAACTTTGATAACTTACTTTTTACAGTTTTCTGTGTAATGGCTCCTTTGCTACTTTCCTCTCCCTCTGACATTGCTAATGTTGGCCCACCTAGCACATAGAGCTATTCAATTGTCCAAATCGCAATCACATAAGTCTGTAATGGAGCCCATAAAAGATACAGATATTTAATTGGCTACATTTTTCTCCTACTCGCAATCGGTTTGCGAGTTACAGGTCGCAAAATCACTGCGCTTGTCAAAACCGTAATCCATCCTATCACCTCCTTTGATGTTTCAAGCCCGTAAATGTTACCAGTGCTAAAGACCCAAAATTCATATTTAATTCAACAAACCCGCAATTGCCTTCAAACCCGTAACTGGCAAATGTATCAAAAAATTCTATAAGTACCACAAGTGCTTTAAACACCTGTTGTAACACTGTAAAAGCAAATAAACACACACTACTGTACTTAAAAATACTGAGAAAGCAATGAAAGGCATTATAATTAGTTGCACAACAGTCTTAAACTTGCAAATTTGCAATACATTTTTTTCCCTTTTTTTTCCTGTTATATTGATACCAGGAATCAAGGAGTTAATACATATCAGGCCACCTACATGGACTAGAACAGATGATTTTCACATTTTTATGGATTTCTACATTTCTGGATTGTGAGTCTGATCACAAATTGGACGTCTAGCTGATCATGATCATGCCCTGAAGTGCTACGTATTGGTTCACGGTTTGCTTGAGCCTGTACTTGTGGGCTTGAGTCAATTAAATACATCTGTAACTGTAGCAAATTTCTAATCCGCAGACTTGCGGGCAGTGTGATGGTAATTACGGGCTTAAAATTAAATGGGGGCCATACTCTGCTAGTCTGTCAATTAAGAGAAAACAACCAAGGGTGTTTTTTCCCATGAAGTCACTGTCCTTGTCTATCTGGAAAAATTGTATCATCTGTGTTTGGCAAAACATCCATCTGATATGGTAGGAAAAGAGCAGCTGATAAGGGGCAAGAAAGCAGGGGAACCATGAGTATTTACAAAATAAGAGGCACTTTCTCTAATTTATTTGGGTTGTCTTACTTTTAACCCTTAGTTTTGGTGGAAAAGGGTTGTGATAATATGTGGAAACTATTTCAACTGAACCGTGAAAGAGTGTAACAACTGAAAAGAAATGATAAAGCTTTTTGCCCCCCAACCCTGCTAAGTAGGTAAGAAGGAATTACATTTATAACATTTATGATTCTTCAATTCTGACAAGCTAAGCTGAATACGTTCATTATATCTCCTAAACTTTCAACCTCAGAATGCAGTAGGATGGCATTTTCTATTTCTCATAATCATGATTATTTGTATTGATTTTAAGATATAAAGAGTTCTTCTACTGCTCTCTCTTTATTGTAATATGAAATAAAAGTATAATTTGACTTGCTTATCATCGTGATGTATTGTCAGTGTGTGGAATATATGAATATGATATTAATATAATTGCAAAAGTATCACTATTCATTTAAACAGTACTTCATGAATAGCTCAGATTACTGAAACAAATGGTCAGTTGGAATTTACGTTAAAAAAAAAAGCAATAAGATACAATTTGAAACCAAAGGGTGAACCCGGCACATAAGCTCACACATAGATCACAATCAACTGCCCACTGCAGGGCTTGAACGAGCAACTCCAGCAATTAGAGTCTGGAGCATTAACCCCCAGAGCCACAAGGGTGAATCAGGAACCAGCAGCAAATATGGTCAAACCCCCCCCCCCCCCCCCCTAGTTTGGTTTGGGGCTTGAACAATTTTTTAAAGGCCTCCATTCAGTATAGCTGCGATTGACATTGGACTTTTGTCCTTATATATTATTACAAATTATAATATAGAAAATAAAAATCACTCCAAAACATACAGAAAGAAAAACATACTTAAACATACAACATTATATAAATTGCAAATCATTATAATAAAATATGGAGATTATTTCTAATAATTGAGCTGTGTAACTCAGCTGGGATATATGTTTTTTTAGAATGCTTTAATTCTAATGATGATAATTAACGTGTATTTTTTATATGTTTGATGCAACCTAGATGAGCAATTTTAAGAGCTTTAATAAGCAATATTTTCTTGACTTGGAGAAACCAAGGGCCTCATTCAATTGAGAAATTGTAGTGTACGGAGCCCGTAATTTAACCCGTAAACTAATTTGCTATTCAGTTGGCGTCTTTTTGCGTGCCGCACATGATCTACGGGTTACGGGCTGAAAATCTCTGCGGTTGTTACAACCGGAATTTATAACCAATCTAAGCCTTTGATCTTTTAAGACAGCAAGACTTCCATTAGCAAATCGCTATTCAATTGCTACAGTTCCACAAGCCCGCAAATATTTTCAAACCTATAAATGTCAAATGTAGAAGAAAATCCTACGGGTACCAGATAGGACTAGCAAGGGGGTTAAACACCTTATAGTAGCACTGTAAATGCAATTAAAAAATAAATACTGCACTTTAAATAAGGGGAAAGCAATGCATGACAGTAGAATGAATTGCACAGCAGCCTAAAGCTCGTAAATCTAGAATCAAAAAATATTTTTTGTTATGTGTCATTTCAGTGTTATATCAATCTCGGGAATCAATGAGTTAATTCATATCAGGCCACCCACATGGACAAGAACATTTCCTTCATTCATTTTTATTATTTTGTACATTGCAGAATTGCGAGTTTGATCGCATATCGGACCCCTAAATGCTAATTGATTGACATGTAACCTCCATGTTTCACTGTCGTAATGATGGCGGTCTCATTTACTATTGGCTGTTTCGCCCTTGCTTAATTGATCATGATCACGCTCTGAAATGCTTCTTGTGATTGTTCATGGTTCATGGTTCTTGTACATGGTTTACGGTATCGGCTTTCGGCCCGTAACTTGCGGGCTTGTTCAATTGAATCGCACTGTAATTGTAGCAAATTTCGAACCCGCAGACATACGGCCTGTAGGACGCAATCTGCGGGCTTGCAATTGAATGAGGCTCCAAGTATTGTTATTTACAACAACCCTTTGATGCCTTTCAATTAACCAAATTGTAACCCACATGCAAATAGTTACTGTAATGTCAGTGTCTCATATTGTCTGTAATAGTCTGCAGAATTTCAGAACAGCAGGATTTGTTTAAAATTCTTGTTTACATTTTTTTACATTTTTTTTTTAAATGTGAAATTTTACTGTGAATTAGTAATAAAAATAATGTGTACAATTAAATAATTAGAGATTAAACAAAACTCTTATTACAAGGGGTTAAAGGGAATATTTTGAAACATATTCAATTACATATGGTATAGATTGATTTTAGAACATAATATTATACTAGAATTATTGTATATCAACAATGGTTGTATTATTATTATTAATAATAATAATAATAATAATTAACAAATTCAACAGAAAGGAATGGTATGAATGGCTACTTGGGTGAGTATTTAGTGATAAATGCAAACATGTAAGGGGGACAAGAGATACTTATGGCTTTAGATTTTAGCATTAGGTTGTGATTATTGAAACTAGGAAAAGCCAATAAATATCTTTGGTCAAATAGAGCAGCAGGATAGGAATGACATGAGGAATGGGACAGAGTTTTTGATAAATTGAAGTTTGGACTGTCAACTAAAAGAAAGTAAATGGCAGTAGTTGTAATAATGTATTATAGAGTAAATGTATGTTTTAGAGTTTTGGCAGCCTGTTATGTGAAAAGTGGTTTATTTAAGAAATATTATTTGGGTCAATGGTGGGCAAACCAGCCTGATGAGGAAACCCAGCTGTCCAAGATTTTTCTATCATTGGATTCAATATCTCTCTCCTATGAGTTACTCATTGTCACTCATTCTGATAAATCTACCTGTGCTAAAGCAGAGAAATATTGAAATCATTAACTGATAAAAAAAATGTCACTATCTAACACAAGATATAACTAAAATCCTAATACTTTCTCTCATCATATCGCGTGTTGACTACTACAACTCTGGGTGATGGGGAGGCCTCCTTGCTGGCCTCCCCATAACCCGCTTGTCACTACTCCAATCCATAATGAATGTCTCCACTCATGGGTGTAGGAATTGGGGATGTTTGTATGTATGTATATATAAGCTATTTTACGATATTTATACGATGAGCTGTATCCTCCCAGAATTATTCTGGCTCCTACATCCCTTCCTCTGCTAGACTCACCTGCCGTACTCAACACTCAATGTCTGTAGCTCCTTACTCAACTTGCTTCCAATAGCCTCCAGAATACCATTTTAAATTATGACCATAACTTACAAAACCCCACTATAACTCTGCTCTTGTCTGAAAATACTCCCTCATCCGCCCTCTTCGTTCTTCAAACAACCTTCTTCTTTCCTTTTCTTATCACCTCATCTCACTCCCACCTTCAGGACTTTTCTTGTGCTGCCTCAATTCTTAGAACTCCTTCCCTCGCTCCATCAGACTATCCCCTCCTGCTCAAGACCTTCAGAATCTCACTAAAAATACACCTGCTTAAAGAAGCTTATCACCTTCATGCTTAATATGCATAATGCATCTACCACACCAGACCCTTTAGATTGTAACTTTGCAAGTTTTTAATCTTGTAAGAAGGTGCTTTGGAAAGCACTTTGTATGCTAGATTCTAGGCTCAAAACAGTGCTCTCTAGGGGCCTCATTCTATTATCGGCCGTAAATCGGCCGTAAGGCTGCGATTCCTTGCGAGGGTTCAGTTAACTCGCGATTCTATTATACGGCCCCGCAAGGATCTCCTTTTACGGCCGGCCGCATATCTTGGAACCGGCCGTAATCTGTGAAATAGAAAAACTCAAAAATAAATTCAAGCCTGCACTGTACAGCTCTGTAAATGCTAGGGATCATATTGGGGGACATGAGGATTAATAGTAACCCCCTCTCAAGCTTGCACATCTGCCCAAACCCGAGTTCAAATTAACTGTTTATTTGCCGGCTGCGGCGGGGGTGTGTCTGAGGTGCTCCAAGCACTCTGGACTTTTTACATGGATATTTTACGGATATTAAAAATTAAATATTTTACGGATTTGAGTACAGGATAATTATGTGCTATTTTTTCTAACACCTAAAATCCCTTTATAGTCTTCTCAAAGTGCAGGATGGCTTTATTTGAGCTATTTTATGTGCTTAATTGGTGCTAGCGAGACCTTTTTCCTGCAAGTAACTGCGGCTCGTTTTTAGCCTTGCAGAGAGGTTTCCCGGAGCAATTGAATTGCAAATCTCTTGCGGCCGTTTTAGATCAAAGGCTTTCCTCCGGCGCGATCGGCCGCAAGAGATAGCAAGGCACCGGCCGCAAGCCTGCCGGAATCCCCGGCCGTAAGGGAATAGAATAGCCGAATAGCTTGCGGCCGGTCCTTGCGGCCCCGCAACGGCTGCGGCCGATAATAGAATGAGGCCCTATTAGTCTTGTACTTGTACCTAACCCTTGTAGAGCACTGTGGAATATGTTGGCGCTTTACAAATAACAGATAATGCTAATAAACTGTTGTATACCTTGTTCTAATCAAGTTTAATGCGGGTTGTTGCTAACGCTTGAGGGCTCACGTAGCGAAGTGAGGGCCGCAGTTGCTGGAAAGGTGCGCCGAAGGCTCTCCTTGCGCTGGTGGAGATGATCGCCGTAGTCCCTCATCCCTATGACCCACTACGAATTTGCGACCGTGAGGGGCCGCATTTGCGGAGGTGGAGGATCTACGGCGCCTCACAATATGTTAAAATCGACCACACAAGAGGGACTTGGAAAAAAAAGCATAAACACGCAATGACTAAGTATGGACTTAGACAAAAAAATTCGAGACGAGGGACTTCCATAACGGACTTAACAGACAGCGCACAGCAGCAAACATTAAAAAACACAAAAATACACACAAAAATAAAATAAAAAACATTACCCACACCAAGGAGGGACACCCAAGACCTCTGCAACACTGCCTAAACTTCCAATTCTGTCAAATTTACAAAGTTTACACACTCGAAAATCCCCTAAGCGAGAGGAAAAATGGGCGCCGAAAAAAAAAAAAAAAACAAGGCTACACGACCCCTAAAGCCGATAAATTTTACAAAGCAAATACAGCTTTTACAAAAACCTGTACGACCTACAACATACACCATTAGCAAGGACGCTTCGTCATACAAGCCCGCCTACCACATACACATTCGCAGCCATTTTACAACACTAACTTACAGAATGACGAAGTACACAGCTACCCTCGCGCACACAGCCTATTTACACTGCACACATTGCTGACACACCTAATGTTCCACAACAGTGCAAACGTACATTGTATGCTGCAGGAACATGAAAAAAGATTTTCAGCTCTTCAGCACAATGCGTCCTGCCTATATTACTTACAAATAGGAAAAGTATATTAATTTATTAATTTATTACTTATTAATTAGCATCATAAAATACATATACACAAAAAATAAAAAATAAAACACTATCGCAATAAAAGCCATTCACTATGCTCCTCAAAACGAGCGCCAACGCTGCTCATAGCACACAAACTACACCAGTGGACAGCCTTGCAATAAGCGCAAAAAGCAGATCAGCACTGACCTTACAATGACAGCAAAAGCGCCTCTGATAACAAAAATATTCAACAACCAAGAGGCTCGCAATGAGCGCCGAAGGCGCTCATTGCAAGCCACACGATGAGCGACGAAGGCGCTCAGCGCCAGAACTGCAATCACCGCCGACATCTCAGACCACCACAAAAAATAATGTCTGTGCCAAACACCATTCCTTGACTTACAATTCTGTTGCCGTAATTTTTTGATGGGCAATTCACTAGTATAACGTAGTGACCTGAGAGAGCAGAGTGAATGAAATCAAAGCAATAGGAATTTGGCAAGGTTGGTGAATTAGTGGCAATACTATTGAGAATAATACACGTGCTGTGGGGAAATTCAGTTGAAGGAAAACTATTATTGCATAAATTCAAGTAGTTATGTCAGAGGCAGTGGATAGTGAGTCAGTGATGTGAAACAATGGAGATATTGTTTTGGGTGAAAATAGAATAGGTACAAAGCACAGAGTCAAAGTATGAATCATGTGAAATGTCAACAGAATCGAAGGATGATAATGTGCTGCCAGACAAGACAGAGAAAGAGCAGTGAGATAGGTGTAATACAGGAGATCGGTCATATTTAGAGGTTTCAGAACTATATTTACACTGATTCTGAATCCTTGAAAAATTGACAGGGAGTAAAGAAAAACTATGTAATTATAAATCCATCTGCAGACTGCAACGGATAAGGAAAAATGTGGTCTGAGAACCAAGATCCAACATAAATCTATCCTTTGGCTTTTACCACTTTGATGTTATAAGTTAATCGACCAATATTGTAGACAGCCATACTGAGATAATAGATGAACAGCATTACAATTACAATCACTAGAGGGCACATCTGTCACCAGAATTTACAATGCATAATTATTTGCTGAAGCTTGATGAATATTTGCGAAAGACTTTACAAAACTTTGATGCTGGTAGATGTCCAAAATGTGTTTGCTTGCAAATCTTTCGTGAAGTTTTCATTATTTTGTCTTTATGGTTTAGCAGCCTTTTGCTAAATCATATTTGCACATTACATGCGTGCACATAATTTCGACTAATAAACTAAATAACTAATTTAGCATTGCAATTGTATTAGTATCACTAGCTGTAAAATGGGAAGCTTGAATGCTTTTTGTTAAAGAAATAAAATAAGCTTGTACAATCCAATAAAAGTGAGCAACGTTTAAGTATTTATATGCTCTATGATAAACATAGTTATTTTCTATCTCGCACTAGTGATTCTATTTTGTTTGCTAACTATGTATTATTAACAATCCATGTAGTGTGTGCATTCATTTTCCTTCATTATTAATTAGAGTGTGCATCTTTACAACGGTATATGAATTGATCAATGAATAAGCTGACTGGAGGATTTGATGACTATTACATTTTTTAATGGAAACATCAAAGCTATTCCATTACAGAGAAAGAAAATACACAATACATTATTATATATTCTACAATGCAGCAAATTGAAAAAGTATGTGTTTATGTGAACTCTTTCTTCTGTTCATTTCATAGTTATGAAGAGTGGGTTAGCCATGAATATCCTGTATTCCAGAGGAATAACCGAGAGGGTTGCAGTAATAAATTATACCTTTATCATTGGACATACATTTTAGTTAGACTAAATAAGATATCACCATATACTTCAATACTCTGATTATTCATCTTGTACTTTAAAAAAAAATAACATTAAACTTAATTGGACATGGGAAGAGTTTGTTCCATCTGAGAAATGTTATTTGTTAATTATATCACTGCATTTATTAGTTTGTCAACTGAAGGTCTCCGGGCAGAATAAACGGCATAACTGCTCTAATGGGCTTATCCCTGCCAATTAATGAGCAGTAATATAGAGGTATTCATCATTGTTGTCTTGCAATTAGAACTGCTGACTACAGTATGACTACAGTATTATAGTATTGTTACTTAAGCAAATGACCCTGAGGGTTTTTTTTTTGTGATAGGGGGCTCCAGACGTAGTCTCCTTGCTCGCTGTGCCTTAGGGAGCTCAGTTCTCACTGATGAAGCCCAATCAAGGCTGGGATGTACGTCTGGGGTTTGTTGGTTCTCCTGTTCAGGGATGAATTCCCTAGTATTTTGGGGCTGGGTCACTCTTTTGAGTGAGACCAGACTCATATACTACAAAATATTTCTCCATGTGAAGGGTTCATGTGTGCGAAAAGAGGCTGCTCTCTGAGAAGGTAACCAATCCTAAAGAACAAACCTACTCAGGTGTTGTTCGTTCTCAGGTCGAGCGCCTCTGCTACATTCATAGGGTTTTACTTAATATTTTTTCATGCAAAAAACAAACAAACGCTTGTAATGTTTAAAACATGCTATTTTAAAATCATGAAAAAAAATTATTTTACTCCATCCACCTTTCACTTCTTAGAGTGTGTTTTTAATAAATTATAGAAATGTGTTAGATGCTGAGCTCAGTGTATGCCATTGCTCATATTATACAAATTAGATACATAAACCTGAAATGAGTATTGATCTGATAACTTGTTTTTCAGTACAAGCTCATGGGGGTATCTTTCTTAACCCAGACGCCCACACATTTCCAGCTGAAGTCAACCTGTTCAGCTCCGCAACTCTACTAACAACTAAATTATCTGTCTCTAATATAAGCTAAAACACACATTTTGCCTGTAACAAACTCACATATAGCCATGATTTATGTATTTCTAACTCCTTTAATCTCTTGACAATCAAAAAAAAATTGGTAATCTCAATTGACTCTTTTTTTATTATTGTATTATCAAATTCATATTCCACTGATACATGGTTTGTAAGTATTAGCGTGTATGGTTCTGCATGTATTACTGTTTCTGTATGAAGTTCGTGGGTAGGTTTGTGACTTTGTATGTATCAGTGAATATGTGTTTTTTTTTTGTATTTCTGTTTGTATGCATCTGTATGTATCAATGTGTGATTTTGTATGTATTAGTAAGTGTGTGGTTCTGTATGTGTATTAGTATTCACGGTTTTGTATGTGTCAGTTCTGTGTAGTTCAGTATGTATCTGTGTGTGGCTATGTATATTTCTGCAGTGTTTATCTGGTTCTTTATAAGTATTTATTAAAAGGCCTGTGTATTAGGTTTTGCATGTCTACTATGACATCGGTCTGTGTATCTCGTTCTGTATGTGTATAACTGTATGGGTCTGTATGCAGGGCCGGATCTAACTTTTTGGAGCCCCTAGGCAGTGAAGTGGAGAAGCCCCTGTAATTGAGTATGCAAGGTATGCACAACCCCATTTTTGCCTTCTCTGTGCATGTAAGTTCCTTTTCCTGTTGTAACTGTCCTGTTCTAGGTGGTTACCCCCTAGTAGCCAGTCTATGAACTGCGGCATTTCATTGTTTTTGTTGAACCTAGAACCATTTTTTTTTTTAAGTTGCGCCCTTCACATGGCCTAGTTGGCCTAATGGGTAATTTGGACATGTCTGTATGTATCAGTGTGTGGTCTTTTATGTATGTGGTTGTATATATGTATGTGGTTCTGTATGTATTTACTAGAAAGGCTGGGAGCTGTAATGCATATGTACATTGAGCAAATTCTCATTGTAAATGGGTTCACATTTTTGTATACCATAGAGCTTGACATAATCATATCTTCTACTCACCACTGCCTCCTGCCAATATTCTTCACTGAAACTCTTAAGATATATGCAATAGTTATGTTGGCAAAGATGTCCTCCTCTTACCCCGGGTGACCTGGCTAATGGAAGAAAGACACCTCCTCCAGTCCTCATTCAGTATTTATAGTTCTGATTCTATTATGATGTCACCTCTATGGTATTATGATGTACCTTTTGAATCCCATAACAGTCTAATCATGTGGTCTACTTAGCAAATTCTAAGCGGTTATTTTTTAGCAGTAATGGATATCATCTGGTTTATTGCATCTGATACTTCTAGTGACATCTTTGTTTAACTTCAATTTACCAAACTTGTTCTAGGCAATTCAGGTATAGGGAACACAGTAAGTTTGGGGAAAGGGAAAGAGAAACAGAAACAGAGAAACTTTAACTGAATAGGATAAAAAGAGAATTTTGGGGTACATGGGGGAAAAAGGTAGACAGTGTGACCTGGTAGATTGAAGGGTATGAGTGATAGAGATATGCAAGTGGGGATAGAAATAAGGACACGTGATATAGAGATGCTTTATGGAATAGAGTGAGATTTTAAATGGGCAAAGAACTGTTGGAAGGGGAAGAAATTGAATTAAGGTGAAGTGGGGGAGAGGTGCTAGGATCTGAAATGGAGAGAGAAGAGTAAGAGGCTTGAGAAAGGAGGGGATGTAGAGGGAAGTGAATGTTAAAGAGGTCAAATTCCTTTTATCATAGGCCCTCACCTTTTTGACCTTTTAAAAAATGTGACCCTACCTGACCTGCACATTTCAGTGCTCATAAATTGCATATTTCTCTTGTCATGTAAATACACAGTTGGATAGGTTCACCAATCTATTGCATGGGCTGCAATGGACTTAGCAGAGAGAAATGGATTAGGTGGGATGCAATGCATAATAAACCATTCAAGGTATTCAGTAAGCTATGTTTCCTAGTAATTTATCATCCCATTGTAAGCCATTAAATAAGGTTGCTTACAATCACTGCACAACAAAGTAAAATAATGGGGGAAGATTTAATTAGCGCATATCTGACGTATTTAGGATACATTTATATTATTAAGTCATATTAGGAGTATGTTGTATTTAAACACTAGTTGCGATCACTAAGAAGGTTGCTGCAAAGAACAAGCTGTACTCTATGATAGTTCTTAATAAATCCACTTCACTGATTCTTGTGTGTTAGTTTATTTAGTTGAATAGTTTAATAAGTGACAATATGCCACAAAAGTTTGCAAAATACAAACAGACCTTATCCACTGCATTTACTAATAAGTTTCTTAGTATATAAATTAAACAACATGGTGACATTCATTTAAAATGACCCATCCTTAAATTCCATTTTACTGACCTCGTTTCTGTGCTTCAATAAGAAAACAAATCTTTTTGATGAAGGACAGCCCCAGGCTGCCCTTCATCAAAGAAACCTATGAGCTTTATTTGGTTAATGGCACTGTAAATGCATTAATAAATAAAGCTCATCGTTTGTTTGTTTAGGCATAAACTGTTAAAACCAGTATGCAGTTTAAATAAATATAAACTAAATAATATTTGTTCTTACTTTTGAGTGCTTAGATTTTCTTTCAAGCAGTAGCTGCTTTTTCTCCAGCTCTGTCCTGAAGTTTGGACTAAACTAAAAAATCTTGGCTAATCTAGGATGCTGTGGAGTAAAATGGGGAAAGGGCCTATGTATGCTTATGTTACTGTGACTGGATGGGGCCAATAGGGAAAGTTGCAAGCAGGTTACAATAGAGCTTTTACCTCTGTGTATGCATGGTCCAGCCCCCAGGCTGAACTGTTGACTCCCCCTTATAAGTCACAGGGAGGTGAAGAAAGGCAGTTCAGCTTAGGGAGAAAACAGAACATTTAAAAAGTAAGTAAAAAATGTAAATGTTTTCTTTATTTTAAATCACATACTGTTTTTATAATATATACTTGTAAATGCATTACAGTGGTTCTTTATAAAGAAGTTTAAAATAAATATATACAGTCTTTAATTTTAAATTATTGTATTTACATGTGTTTTAATGGCGACAAATGTTCACATTTGTCCATATTAGTCACGTGGGAGAAATTAAAAGAACATGAGATTCCAATAACATCTCTTTTAATTTGTCTTACAAGATTGTCACTAGAAATAACCACTTGATAATAGAACTGAATGGAAGTCCTATTAGGATAATGCTTCCCACTCTGAGTTTTCAAGCAAACTAGCTATCCAAGATGGAATGGCCATTAGACTTTAGCGTTAAGTTAAGATTTTCTCTAAAATTGTTCTTATATTCATGGCTTATATAGCTGCAAGTACAAATTTCACAAACATGTGAGGTTTCTCCCAGTAGTTCTGTAAGTGGGTTAGACAGAATGGCATAAAGAAAAAGGGAGAGAGCTTCACCATTAGACTAATATTAAATCATGAGAACTGGGGTCAGCAACACCAGTCTATTGAGTATAATTTATATAATAAAACTATTTTTACATCTCAATAACTGATAGAATATGACATTCAGATTCACTTCTTTTTCTCAGAGAAAAGCAACATTTACTAGGCTCTGAAAGGAACAATAAGCAAATCCACAAGTGGCACTTATGTAGTAGGTCAAGATGTATGCAATAAAACAAATAGAATGCAAACTCAATGTGACTTTTCTTTTAGAAATGTAATTATGAAATTATAATTACTATGTTCCTTTATGATCCACAAAAGTGAATAATACATTCAAATATTGTCCAGTAAATTGAATTTGTTCAGTTTATTATTAAGAAAGTGTACTGAAATTACTATATTTAAAGTATAGATATATATTTACATATTGGTAATACAGGTAAACACTGTAAAATAAATGTACCAGGGTGGCCTAGGCAGCCTATTTCAAGAGCAGAGATGCATGTGGAGGAATGGAAAGTTGCTCACAATATTATTTGTATGCTTTATTTCTTTTATAAATAAGGATCATGTAATTAGTGAATAGATAAAATGTGCAAAATATTATTGAGAGTTAAATAAGCCAATTTGTTATAGTTAGTTACAATGGGCACATTAAATGGAACTAATGTTCAGAATTGAAACAGGATTGACACAGAAATATGGATATCCTACCACCAGTTACATCACACCATTCTAAGTACATATAGTATATCTAAACATTATACTAACAGTAACATTCCCTCATCAAATAATCTTATGATGTAATTCAGGCCATCACATACAACATGTCAAATACCATCTACGATGACTTTATTACTGACATGCAATCAGATGATAATTTTAGCGTAACCCATCCAACTATTACAGAAACCTTCCATTGCTGTACATTTTATACACATAAATCATTCTAAAGCTATGAAAAAATATGAAACAATATAGGGAAATTACAGTACTTTAATTTAATTAAATAGAAATGAGGGCTAAAGGAAAAAAAGGAAAGAAAGTTGCAGATGAGGCTGCTTTCAACAATTATTTTTAAATTCCCAAACCTTTATGATTTACATTAAAAATTTCTGTAATTTAATTTGTGGCATTCGTGCCATTTAATTTAGAATGTTCCTTAGTTTTCACTTTTATAGCCTGGCACTAAAATTAATTTAAATATTTTGTGTGAAATAACATGTTATTTTTCAAATATATGTACTTATATCTGTAAGTATACATACAGATGAAAACACACAAGTGCAAAAGCTATAAAGATGCATGGACTCAGTCTGTGCTTCTTAGTTTCATCAGTGACCAATGATGCCAGCAGGAAAAAAGTTCCAACAATATCAGATGGTGATAGTACAACTGGACCACGGTCTGTGGTTACAGCTAAGCAGTTATTGTTAGATGACTCATCATTATCAAATGGTCATGGCTAGTGATACAATATATCATTACAACTACCTAATTGTCAATAATGCTTGCAGATGAAGATCAGTTGAGTTGTTATATTTTAACAGTCACAGTCTTTAGCACTGTACTGTACATGCATCTTGCTTTAGTTTTTTATTCTCCTGTGTCTTTTTTTAGGAAAGGACCAACTTTTTTTCAGATTTATTTTGGGAACACATTGTATGTGTGTAACTGGATTGGATTACATAGTCCAGTGGTTTATGCATCTGTTTAATTTAGCTAATGAAGACAAGTTGTAAGTGCTATGCATATTACTGGTTACAACAATTAATGATGATCCTTTTTGTCATCAGATTCTGGTTTACTGTGGTGTAGTGACCACATGTGACCCTAGTAGATGCTATGCATCATCATCATTATGCAGTATTACATTCCCCCCTTTAGGTATCCCCTTTTTCCCAAAGAGCCTCTTGTCCTTCTGGGATCCGGCAATACCACATCCATGATATTAATTCGCAGTTGTATACATTTCTGATTGTGCTCTGTGTATCAAATAAAGTTTTGTCATACCTTTATCACAGTTTCCAGTTTTACAGTTTATGTTTTCAATGGTTGGGAGTTTGGGACATCAACATACATCACATGTTTGTCACTTTCATATATATGTATACTAATGAACCCGAGTTACTGTCCAATAGATTGTTATGTCAACAAAACAGCCCATTACAGTGACAAAGGTGTAGTTTCAAAGTGGTTACATGTATTAGTCATGACTACTTTAGGTTTGATTCTTACCATCAGGTTATCATGCCTGCAGAACATTCTTGGTGAGGTTTGTGAGTTAATAAACATATCAGTTGTGATACTCTTGAGTATTAACATTCCCCTGAGGGGTTGAACACATAATATCAGCTGATATTATGAATTTATTGATACAAGAACACTTGATATGGGTTCACAACATGATAATGGGTATACATGTTGCCAAATGGCCAACAGCAATGACGTGGGAAGTTACGAAATGGGCGTAGCCAAGATTAGCCCTGATGGAGTTGAGTTGGCTGTTGATCCTCATGCCTCTGCACAGCCTCCATGTGTGTTTGCGGCCCTTCCTGATGGGTTGTACTACATTAGTGTGGTGTATGTTCCCCTAGAACTTGATAAATGTCATGTGGCAGTATCATTTTGCTACTGTTTATTTTTCCAATATGAATCTGATGAGTGACAGATATAAATGAGTATATTATAATTGTTTTGTCCACATTTGAGCCTCTGTGAGTACAAGGGATCATTTGTTAGGCAGTTTCATGTTTTTTTGTGTTGCAGTTTAGTCATATGGTGTGTCTTTAATTGCTTTATGCATTTTGCAGCAACACTTTTCATATTGGCATATGTATGATTATACAAAATGAAAAGAAATAAAACATTTTGGAGGTCTATTTGTTCCTTGTGTATTGTTGTTCAATGAATTATAATGCCTTTCATTGGTTTCC
This sequence comes from Discoglossus pictus, assembly GCA_027410445.1. Classification (NCBI taxonomy): domain Eukaryota; kingdom Metazoa; phylum Chordata; class Amphibia; order Anura; family Alytidae; genus Discoglossus; species Discoglossus pictus. The sequence goes on from CM050164.1 coordinate 440,025,030, forward strand.
CAATATTTTCAAGTACATTAGTGTGTTTATATTTTGCTTTTGCAGTGTTAAGGATAAGTGTTTAACCCACTAAATTTTTTTGCTACATTTGCCAGTTAAGGGTTTGAAAGCAATATCGGCTTTGTGAAATTGTTGCAATTGTACAGCAATTTTGACAACCCGCAGGATTTTTGAGACTGTAACCCAGCAAATCAAGGGTAGCTAGAAGAGGCCAATTGCATAGCAAAAAAATTACGGGCTACATTACAGGCTCCAGTAATTACAATTTGCTCAATTGAATGGAGGCCTAAGTATTAATACATCTTTCAGTTGATACAAATGTAGTTACTTGATGTCTTAATTACGCATAGCAGATATTTTTTTAAATAAGAGAGTATACAATTGCAATGTGTTTACATTATTTATAAAATACATTGTTTGGGGGTTTGAATGGGAACATAGTTTTAATTTCTGAGTAGAAGTACCTGAATAGAGAAGATAATGGGAATATGTATTTTAGAAAATTAAAAGTAAATACAGTCTTTATTTTTATTAATATTATATGCCATTATTTTACTTTAAGATGTTATTAATTTATATGCTTTAAGGATTTGTTTCCTGGGAGAAATATTAGTTTAGTCTGCATTGTGCCTGGTGGTATTAAGGTGTCTTAGGCAGCAGGACTCACATTGTGGTGCATGCTTAAATGGTGTAGAAAGCCAGGGTGCCTCCCTTTTCAGTTTGGATACAATTGTCCAGGACATCCTACGCAAGGACAAAAATGAAGTTGATTTATAATCAAGATTAACCAAGGGCCAATGTCTAAGTGCAAGGGCATAGAAATAAAAAAAAAATCTGGGGGGATAGAGTTTTACAAAGAAGCTTCAAGCAGTGGCTGAATGAATAAGAGCAATATCACTTCATGAGGAGCAAAGGCACTACTGTACTTCAGTAAACGTGCATAAATATATTGTGACAAAGTTATAAACATGGTATATGTAAGCCACAGACTCTGCAAAGCTCTATTTCCACAAGAGGACTGAAACGGTTAACTCCTGTAGCAATGAATTGATAAAGCTGAGCTTGGCCTTTAAAACGGCTGCTAATTACCTAAGTGGGAGATCAGTCGGTACTGGAGAGAGACACAGACAGCCACAAGGCATTTTAGAGCTAAGGAAAGACTTGCAGCAGTATGGAAAACTAAAATTCCCAAGGATAAAGACCAGTAATTTAAATATAAACTTATTTGACTGTTTCTTTTGTTTTACCCCTCCCAGGATTAGTTGGGAGTGGGCCAGTTTAATTTATGCTTTTGTTTGTTTTCCTGTGTTGTGCATTACTAATTATAATTTAGTAAAATTTGAAAAGCATTTAAAAAATCTCTTGTATTGATGTCCCTCCATAGAAAGTTCTGGAAACAAGGGAGGAGACACTTAACTTGTCACATGTGGTGTCAGAAGTGGGTTTAAGCCGTAGAAGAGAGAGCTTGTATAATAAAAGCCACTGCAGAACTACAGGCCCAAGCTACAGAAGACACAAAACCAATTATTTCTAGCATAGCTGCAGCACCTGCTAACCGCACAACTACTGTGATTCCAATCTCTTTCTACAGAAAATGAGTAGGAAAGATGATGTGGTAACATAGCTCCTGACCTTTGAAAGAATTGCTATCAGGGAAGCTTGGCTCCACAGATACTGGGCCAGTATATTTCCACCTTTCTTACATGATGAAGCTCAAAAAGCCTACTTTGGCCAGGAAACAGACCAAGCCATGAATTATTCTAATCTAAAAGCAAGACTACAAGAAGATCTAATACAGTAAATCAGTACTTCAAGAAATCAATTCAAACTGTTCACTGGAAGCTATGATCATAAGGGTGAATCTCAGATATTTTAGTCATATCATGAGAAGACAGCAGGGCGCAGCTACCACCATTGAGCTACAACTATATATTCAAAAGTACTCTCCCCTCCCCAGAGATTAAATTGTAACCTAATGGTATATAAAATGTAACTAGAGACGGTATTATTTAATTTTATCTGTTTTATAAATTTGCTTATTTTCATGTGTAATGATGTGCAAAAATAGGTTACGTGAAATGTGTGTAAAAAAACAAAAACACTTTTTGCATTTTTTCATTCTACCATGACCTTCCCTATCCTGGTACTTGTGTATGTTAAACTGTTTCCTACTTGCTACTATAAATAACACTCAAATTTGAAGAAGTATTAATTTTAATCAGTACTAGGTAAGTGTCCGCCCAGTGTTTATTCATTTGCGATCAGTAGTATTCATACTTTGCTGTGCAAGTAAATAATTGCATTTACTGGCATCATTTTAATTACAAACATAGATAATGCATTAAATGTATGGGTAAATAGAATTGATATTTTTTAAACTCTAAAGCAATTATCTCTTTTACTTCTTAAAAAGGAAATGCAAAGCTGAATCTGATAACCATTTCAGACAGAATTGGTTTGGTATCCTGTTTCAAACAAAAGTATAACTAATGCTCAAACTTGGCTCGAATTCCCAGAGTAAGTTGCTATAGTAACTCGTTGCATTGAGAGGATTGTTACCAATCGTGGCACACAACTACCAATAAAAATGCCACAGAATTATACAAAATTAAATATGAATTCTAACACAACGGGTGGGAAATTAAAAGTTTTAATCCAAAATTGCCCTGTTTAGTTAGTTATAGTGTATAACATCATATATTTTATTAAGAATACCCAAGATCACAACTATTTTCAATTTATTTGCAATTTTGCCAACCACACAAGTGTATAAAGGAAAATAAAGTCTCAAATTTATGTAGGCTATGCATTTAGAAAACACTTGACAATATTTTCTTGCATGAAGCACAAGGGTCTGGAGTAGTATTATCTTTAATTCTGCAGCACAGCTCCTCTCTCACTCAATCTGAAAACTTTTTTAGGTTGATTTCAGAGCACAGAAGCAGCAAACATGAAAAATAATGAAACAGCTAAGTCATTTTGTCATACATACATGGGTGTAAGAACTGGGGGAGGGGGTCCCCTCAGAATTTTCTTTGTTTGTATGTATGTACTGTATATATAAGCCATTTTACAGTATGTGTATGCAATGAGCTATACCCCCCTCCCCCAGAATTATTCTGGCTCCCACACCCCTGCATTCATAGTAACATAGGGCCAGTGATGAAGCTATAAAATGGAGGGCCCTGGTGCCAATAGAAATGTTGCTCCCAGCCGCATGTTTTGAATTGCGCCCCCTTGGGACTGAAGCACTCAGTGCTCCTCCTTCAGACCCTTCCCATAACAGTGCCACTCTTGAAGACCCCTTCCCATAACTGCTCTTCTCCCGAAGACTCCTTCCCATAACAGTATTCCTTCCCCACCCCTTTCATAGCTGCTTCCCTATCCTTACCTACTGCCTGTGCGAAGCTCCTCTGCCTGCTGCATAAGTCCGGGATGTGAGCGCTCCACTTTCCAGCAACATCCTCAATGGAGGATATATATATATACACATATATACAAATATACAGTATAAGTATACTATCTCTATATAGCATCCAGTCCCTCTCAACATCCACCTCCACACAGCACCCACCTCTCTTAACATCCATTCCTATATAGCACCCAGTCCTTGTCAGCAGCCATCCCCTCTCAGCCTCCATCCCCACACAGGATCCACCAACTCTCAGCACCCACCTCACAAAGCATCCATTCCTATCTTCTTTGCTCCCACCTCACAGAACCTCAGAGAACCAATCCCCTGTTCTTTTCTGTCACTTTGCAGCCCTTGCTCTCTTGCCATCTTCCCTGATACACATCCCCAGTGTGCTGAACTGCTTCATACTTGGACCTTCAGTAGAAATGCTCTTTTTTTAAACATGCACACACCAATTTCAGACAGGGGTGTATGGCCAAGGAGGCACACAGGAACCCAGGGGAGACCCAAGGGCACTGTGGTTGGTTGGGCAAGGATGGTGGCCCAAAGAATGCCTTATACTACAGGAAAAATAAATGAAAAGAAACAAACAAAAAGGACTCAGTATTGGGCCCCTCCAGAGAAGGGCCCTAGTGCACTGCATCACCTGCACCACTAGTAGATACGCCTCTGCATAGGGCCATATTCTATTAGCTGCTCGCAAATGCCTTAAACTCAAATTTGGCTGTGTTTTTTTTTTTTATAAATGTTTAGATGTATTCTATTGACTCCAGCTCGTAAATTCCAACCTCAGGGCTGAACTTGTAAACTCTGCCTTTTTAAGTCTGATTTCAGTGGGCTTAATCATATGATCTGATAATATTTAAGCAAGCCCGTAAATTACTTCTTAGACGCAGCAATTAGTAAATGTAATATTTGCTGATCAGGGTCGCAATCTATAAAATGCATTAGTTCATCTGTTTTAGTCCAAGTGGGTTTCATGATATGTATTAACCCCTTGAATTCCGAAATCAATATTACCTAGAAATAAAAGTTAAAAATAATAATTTTTAATTACATATTTGAGGGTTTGAGACTTTTCTTCAATTAATGCTAATGTCTTTCCATGCCTTCCCATGCTTGTACAGTACAGTATTGTGTGTTGAATTGCTGCTACAGCTATAATGTGTTTAAATAAGCCCTTGCAAGTACTTGTAATATTTTTGACAGAAACTTGATACTTTTTTGATTGTGAGTTAGACTTAATTTACGAGCTAGAGCTATGGGTTTAATAGAATATTGATTTTGTGTAACTTTAATTATTTAGAGCTTGTAATATATGTGCTGTGCTAAAACCAATGGAGTTCTAAAGCCACATTTTACATCTTTGGCCGGCCTGTAGTGATTGTGGGCGGGGAACTAGTAATCAGATTGAAAGTAGCTAATAGAATTTGTGGCAATATTAAGAGCAGTTTTAAGTGTGTATAAATATACAAATTGGGCAATAGAATAAGGCTCATAGTAAATGAAGTTGAAAAACTTTAGTGTGAACTGTATTAAGAAACTCCATCCCTTCTATTTCAAAGTGGGTTCTGGGGAACCATTGCACATGATATTTTGTTTACCGGTATCTAATTATGCCACCTCAATTATGCTCCTGGAGATGAAATAATATGTCCCCCATTTACCTAGAGGTAGCTAAGGTATTTAATGTTAAGGCAGGAAGTGCAATTTGAAGCTACTATAGGTTAAGTGTAGAGACTGTTTAGCGAGTGGTTTCCCTTAGCTAAGCTGTCATGTTATGTGATCTGAACGTCTGATTAACATGTTTTACTATTGTACAACACATTTTTTGGTGGACAATGATGCATGGATAATTTATACATTTTCTTAGGGAAAATATCCTTTTTAAGTTGTTATTTGATAAACATTTCAGGATACTATACATATTTAATATTTATTCATTATTTATTAATTTCCCTTTAAATTTAAAATAGAACAGCAGTTGATCACAATAGTCTTAGCTTAAAGGGACATGAAAAGATTTTATTTTAAAATAATAAATAGGCTGGACGCTCATGAACAGTGGCTTGGCATGGACTCACCATGTCTGAGTACCATGGTGTATGTACATTGCCAGATTCTGCAGTTGATCCAATTCCAGGAGTTTGCTGCTCTCCCTGAATTTTTTTCTCACATCCTATATATAACTCATCCACTATGGACATATCTTTTCACATACTCATGTTTATACAGTATATGTCAATGTCTGCTACTCTTATGTGTCCCTGTGTGGATTTGGTGTTATTAAAAGTGAATTTCTTCATTTATACTAAAATATTTATATTTATTGTCTTCATAACATCATTAGAAATATTACCCCAAGACAATGAAGGAGAGTTGGTGCCTTAGATCCCTAATATTAATAAAAGAAAGTATTCCAGTAGAAATCATTTTGGAACTTAAAATAAGTTCCATGTCTAAATTAATGAAAAGAGGGGAGGGGGAAAGACAAGGCACCACCTCCTAGTGCAGGGTAAAACAAATAGACAATAACACAGAAAACAAAACAAAGTAGATCAACTCACATGTGATAACCTCAAACACATGAGATATCTAGTGCGCCTCATGGGGCTGTCCCTGGTGTATACTTGCACAGGGCACTCGATCCTTGATGTATAAGGGTTAAATCTAGAGATGTCAATGTTCCTTTAACAGAGATGTCAATCCTCGTCTGGCAGTAATCCAGGAGTATCAAACCAATAAACATGAGTGTATTTTACTACTACTTCTTATAGACCTATAAGATGAAAAACCACCCAGGTTCTCAAAGTATGTAATAGAGTGAACACCTTGACTGCTGGAGACAAAGTAATTGGTCTTTTATTTGGGATACAAATTCCTGGTATGTGCAAGTATTGCAAACAATAAAAAAGCCAGATAAAAGTAACACATACAGTGGGGGGAAAAGTATTTGATCCCCTGCTGATTTTGAGCATTTGTTCACTGACAAGGAAATGGCCAGTCTATAATTTTAAGCGCTAGGGAATATGTTGGCGCGTTATAAATAAACGATAATAACGATAATAAAATGGTAGGTGTATTATAACAGTGAGAGACAGAATAACAAAATAAAGAAAAAGAAAAACGCATGTCAAAAAAGTTATAGATTTATTTGCAGGTCAGTGAGGGAAATAAGTATTTGATCCCCTATCAATCAGCAAGATTTCTGGCTCCCAGGTGTCTTTTATACAGGTAACGAGCTGAGATTAGGAGCATTCTTTTAAAGAAACTGCTCCTAATCTCAGCTTTTTACCTGTACAAAAGACACCTGTCCATAAAAGCAATCAATCAATCAGATTCCAAACTCTCCACTATGGCCAAGACCAAAGAGCTGTCCAAGGATGTCAGGGACAACATTGTAGACCTACACAAGGCTGGAATCGGCTACACAACCATCGCCAAGCAGCTTGGTGAGAAGGTCACAACAGTTGGTGCGATTATTCGCAAATGAAAGAAACACAAAATAACTGTCAGTCTTCCTCGGTCTGATGCTCCATGCAAGATCTCTGCTTTTTTATTGTTTGCCGTACTTGCACATACCGAGGGATTTGTATCCCAAATAAAATACCAATTGTTTTGTCTCCAGCCATCAGGGTGTTCACTCTATTACATACTCTGAGGATCTGGGTGGTTTTTCATTCTCTAGGTCTATAAGAAGTGGTAGTAAAATACACTCATGTAATACGGCTTGGTGTACATTTATTGGTTTGAGGCTCCTGGATTACTGCCAGACGAGGATTGACATCTCTATTAAAGAAGAATTGACATATCTGGATTTATCCCTTCTACATCAAGGATCGAGTGTCATGTGCAAGTATCCACCAGGGTCACCATCACGAGGCGCACTAGATACCTCATGTGTTTGAGGTTATCACATGTGAGTTGATCTACTTTGTTTAGTACGCTGTCTTTCCCCCTCCCCTCCACTTCATTTTTCTACAAGAAATACAAACATGGCATAAACTGTGTTCGGAGGAGAAGCAGCACACCTCCTGGTTTCGAATTCATACATCTATAACTGCTAAGACTGTTTCCACTCTGTGGGGGTGTTTGTACTGTTCAGACAAAGACTCTTATAAACACACACCTATAGAAGAGGACTGATAAAAGATCCTATCTCTACAAAGGTACCTTATAGATACATACCTTATAGGCGCATTGATTATACGGTATCATATCCATAGAGACGTCCATGTTTTAAGTATTTGTTTTTGTGTTTGTTACTTTAGGTTTGTAAGCGCTTCAACTATTTGTATTACACCACAGGTGTAGTACACCTTATTAGTTTCCATGTCTAAATTACTTTGGTATTTGTTCAACTTAAGTTTATGAAAATGATTGCATATAGATATTTGATTAGTAAAGAGAATAAAACAAAAATCAATAAAATATATTGTAATAACTCAAAAAGTTTAAACTCTTAAACATTCTGTGTTCTGTATCTGGGGTTATACAAATGGAGACCTTTACAAAATTAATTCAGCAAAGTATTGCACTCTCCGTATTAATTCTTTATCGAGAAAGTAATTATATTCTGTTATCTTTTTTAGGCATTAGAAAAATGAGAAAACAGACATCTTTATGGAAAAACATGAGATTACTTTACTCCGGCAGAACATAACTCTAAAATAGTTTTTTTTCACAGCTCAAACCGTTATATAAACTGTTAAAGATGACACAGAGGAGTAATTCTTTTTAACTTACTAGAAGGCTTGAGGGGGGGATTATAACCATGTGCCCAGGGATGTACCTCCATGTGAGATCAGACTGTAATTACATAATATCTGAATAAGAAAAGTTTGCATGCTGTATCAGATGGAAAAATACACCAGAGCACTAATTGATAATAAAACAGGCCTTACAGAAAATCCCAAAGATTTAGAAACAGTTCCTGTAAGATTATGCCCTCAATATATTATTCAGATTTACTTGTTACTTTTCTTTCGGCATTCATTAACAACAAAAAAAAATGATATTCAGATCAGAGTCTGGTTTTGGTTAGTTTTTTTTAATCTGAAAAAATATTATGCATAAATAAACTTGACGCAGCCTATGAAAATTTGCTTACAGGTTTTTGAACTAGGAATGTCAAAATTATATTTTTAATTATCCTTGAATTTAAATCTTTCCCAGAGTCTTTTCTAGGGAATCCTGTCTTCTCATAATATGGACAAAATAGTTGAGCTGTAGCTTTGTGATCATTCCTTCCAGTAAACAGCTTGTCTTGATTTCCTGTAATATTGATTGGATCTTCTTGGAGTCCAACACCATCATTCTATTCACCCTTCTTTATAGTCCAGCTCTCACATCAATTTGTTACTGTTTGGAATACCATAGTTCTAACTATGAGGACATAATGTAATATTTTTACTTGTTAATAGCTTGTCCATACTTGCCATAGCTTTTCTTTCCAAAAGCAAATATATTTTAACTTCATGGCTGCAGTAACCATCTGCAGAGATTTTGAAGCCCAAGAAAAAAAAAAGCTGTCACTGCCCCCACTTCTTCTTCCCCATCTATTTGCCAGGAACTGAGATTGCTGTTAGTCATGATATTCATCTTTTACCATTGAGCAGCAGGCCAGCTTTGGCACTTTCTTCTTTCACCCACATCAATACGCCCTTTAGTGCCTCCTTACTTTCAGGCCTCAGAGTAAAATTATCCGTGTATCTGAGATTATTGAAATGTCTCCCAGAAACATTAATTATGGCTGGGGATTCCTCCACTCTGGCATTAGGAATAATGTATTCCCAGTATAAGTTAAATAAATAAGGCAACAATATACAACCTTGTAGCACTGCTTTCCCGATCTTCAACCATTTGGTTGTTCTGTGCTCCATTCTGACTTGGTCCACATATAGATTCATCAGGATGTTCATGATGTGGTTTGGTATCCTTAGAAGAACATGCCACATTTTGTTGAGATCCACACAGTCAAAGGCTTTAAACTAATCTATGAAGCAGAGGTAAATGTTTTTGCAAGAACTCTCTTGCTTTCTTTATTATCCAGAGAACATTGGCAATTTGATTTGTTATGCTTCTACCACTGTGAAACCCGACTTGCAGTTCTGATCATTCTTGGTCCATATATTATTGAAGCCAAGCTTGCAGGATCTCAAGCATTATCTGTCTGGCATGTAAAATGAGTGCATTTCTTTGGTAATTAGAACATTCTTTTGCTTTGCCTTTTTGGGGATTGTGATATAGACTGGCCTTTTCAAGTCTACTGGTCATTGTTGCGTTTTCCAAATGTATTGGCTTATTACACGTAGCTATTTTGACATTAACCTTCATATCCATTCTTAGAACATGCACATTTGAGAGCCCTCTGGTTTTTATGTAAAAAAGTGTGTAGAAACTTATGGAAGGCTCTAAATGAAGCTTATAAAATGCAAAACTTAATACACAAATTATTGTGACCCTTAATCACACAGATTAGTGAATCTCTCTATGTTTCTAGGTTTCCAAAAATATTCATTTAAATGTATGTTAATATCTGCTTTCTTCAGTTGAGCTTGATAAGGCTGTTATGACCAAACCTACCCAGCAGATCTTTCAGTTTTCTTTATGATCCATTCACCAAGGCAGCAGATATCTCTAAAATCATCTTTCGTGGATGCAGCATTTAAAAATGTAAGCACACAGGATCAGCATACAGGATAGTAAAGAACTAAAAAGAACTGCTTTTATTGTGGTGGAAACATCATAAAAGGTTCAATGGGTGAACATTTAAACTTGAACTGATAACATTCTGGAACAGTGTGTGAGTCTTCTGGGTTTTGTGTAAATTGCGAATACAGTCATTGACAATGTTTCATATGCAAGGTATCATAACATCCACTCCACTAGTTGTACTGGACCAGGTAGAATTTCCCCATCCCACAACCAAATATGTCATTATTTGGCCAGAGTAATGGCCTGTTCTAAAAATCTTTCTGGACAGATCATATGAGTCCAAAGGGGCTGGTGGTCAGTTGGGTCATGACATTGTATTTATACTGTATATTTGTGTAAGATTTCAATAGGATTTTAATAATTGTAGTATAAAATCTACAGTACAAATGATCTTCTCTATTTCTTTGGGGAAGTCAATATATTTAATTGTGTAATTTTCAAACCTTAATTTTGTAGAACGTTTCGACCAACTATAACTTTAATGATAACCATAATTGTTACTTTTACCTTAGTTTCTGAATATTACAAACTATGTTGCATTTAAATAAAAACAGAATAGAAAACAATTGTCATGCAGCATTGATGGAATATATTGACAATTTATTGTTATCTTCAAATAATTACATTAATTTCTTCCTGTGAAATATTTTTAATTTGGTAATTTGGTTAAGCAACAATAATTATTCTTGTGTTTTATTATAAAGCACTTGCGGTAGTAAAAGTCACAACATGAAGTGAAAATAGAATAACATTATAGAGAATTAAAGCTTGTACTGAAAGAGAGTTTGAAGTAGATGTTGTTGTTGTTTAGTCGTTCAGTCATGTTCAACCCCTTTGTGACCCCATCTGTCAACTACTGCCCCACTGAGCTCCTTCAAGCTCATGTTCATTGCTTCAATGCCTCGTCTTTCCATCTCAGCTTCTGTTCCATTATTTGTGTGACTCCAATCTTTCCCAGCATTAGAGTATTCTCTAGGAAGCCAAACCATAAAATCATTGTTTAATCATTGTTTTGACCACTTTCAGTTTGCCTTGCTTCATTGTTCTAATGTTCCAGGCTCCTGTGCTTTAGTGTTCTTTGCAAAAGAGGACTTTCCTTTCCCCTCCAGACACATCCAAGCAGGGCTTTGTCTTGAATTTGGCCCAACCACTTGATTAAATCTGTTGCTACTCCTACTTGCCCTCTGCTCTTCCCCAGTAATGTGTTAGGCATCCTCTGACCTGAGAGCTTCATCTTCTGGTGCCATATAGTTATGTCTCTGTGCTTATCCAAGGATGGCAAATATACTGGAGTTCCTCCGTCTCCAGTGGACTGCTATTTGTCTGACCTCTCTGCTATGTTATTTCCATCTTGGGTAACACTACTTGGTATAACTCACAGTTTCATTGATATTCACAAAGATATACAACAATAATGGCAAGCAATACAGCAAACTTACAGACACTGAATTATTCTTCAATAACATTTAAATCAAGGCTGAAAATTCATATCTGCTTGGGAAAAATACATTTGTGAAATATATGAAATGTAACAAACTAACAAGATTACATTCTATGTAATCTATGAAAGAACAAAAAAAAAGCCAGACTAGAGCTTGAGTGCTGCTAGTTAGACTCTATGAGCAGTCACCAGTTCACTAGTGCTGCCAATAGGATCCCAATACCCGTAACTAGTAGATAAAACCTCCTATTAAGAGGGGTATAGGACTTTGTAAATGCTAGAGATCAAGGAGTACAGCACTCAACATTTATTGTATGATACATAGATTTTTCTCTACACATATTGAAAATATTCCCATACTGCCCCCATATCCCACCCCACCTCCACACACACAGCTAGCACAGTCAGTCCTGCTCCATTTGGCAATAGCAGTGACTGAGAGTCTTACTACATAGATATGTGGGCACTTCACTCCTCCCACAGAACATATAGTAAACAATGGATTTTCTAGTATATCCACTAATATATTGTATTCACGTCATACTACATTCCATAATGAACACCTCCACTAGACTCATCTCCCATACTTAATGCTCAGTGTCTGCAGCACCTCTTTGTCAGTAACTCCATTAGCAACCCGCTAGAGGTACTCACTAGCTACCCATATGCTCAAGAATAACATTTTAAATCATGACCCTAGTATATACAGTGAGGGAAAAAAAGTATGTGATCCCCTGCTGATTTTGAACTTTTGTCCACTGACAAAGAAATGATTAGTTTATCATTTCAGTGGTAAGTGTATTTTACCAGTGAGAGACAGTATAACAGAAAAAAAAAACAAGAAAAACGCATGTCAATAAAGTTATAAACTGATTTGCAGGTCAATGAGTGAAATAAGTATTTGATCTTTTATAAAGGTAACAACCTGAGATTAGGAGCACTCTCTTAAAGGGAGTGCTCCTAATCTCAGCTAGTTACCTGTATCGAAGACACCTGTCCACAGAAGCAATCAATCAGATTCCAAACTCTCCACCATGGCCAAGACCAAAGAGCTGTCCAAGGATGTCAGGGACAAGATTGTAGACCTACACAAGGCTGGAATGGGCTACAAGTCCATTGCCAAGAAGCTTGGTGAGAAGGTGACAACAGTTGGTACGATTATTTCTTAATGGAAGAAACACAAAATAACTGTCAGTCTCCCTCTCTCTGATGCTCCATGCAAAATCTCACCTCGTGGCGTTTCAATGATCATGAGAACGGTGAAGAATCAGCCCAGAACTACATAGGAGGATCTTGTTAATTATCTCAAGGCAGCTGGAACCATAGTCACCAATGAAGACAATTGGTAACACACTACGCCAGGAAGGACTTAAATCCTTCAGCACCCGCAAGGTCCCCCTACTCAAGAAAGCACATGTACAGGCCCGTCTGCCAATGAACATCTGATTCAGAGGAGAACTGGGTGAAAGTGTTGTGGTCAGATGAGACCAAAATCGAGTTCTTTGGCATCAACTCAACTAGCCGTGTTTGGAGAAAGAGGAATGCTGCCTATGACTCCAAGAATACCATCCCCACCATCAAACATGGAGGTGGTAACATTATGCTTTGGGGGTGTTTTTCTGCTATCCGGACAGGACAAATGCACTGCATCAAAGGGACGATGGATGGGGCCATGTATCCTGGGTGAGAACCTCCTTCGCTCAGCCAGGGCATTGAAAATGGGTCGTGGATGGGTATTCCAGCATGACAATGACCCAAAACACACAACCAAGGCAACAAAGGAGTGGCTCAAGAAGAAGCACATTACGGTCCTGGAGTGGCCTAGCCAGTCTCCAGACCTTAATCCCATAGAAAATCGGGGGAGGGAGCTGATGGTTCGAGCTGCCAAACATCAGCATTGAAACCTTAATGACTTGCAGATGATCTGCAAAGAGGAGTGGGACAAAATCCCTCCTGAGATGTGTGCAAACCTGATGGTCAACTACAAGAAATGTCTGACCTTAGGGATTGCCAATAAGGGGTTTGCCACCAAGTACTAAGTTGAAGGGGTCAAATACTTATTTCACTTTTTTTGTCACCTTCTCACCAAGCTTCTTGGCAATGGTCTTGTAGCCCACTCCAGCCTTGTGTAGGTCTACAATCTTGTCCTTGACATAGTATAACTTATAACTTTTTTGACATGCGTTTTTCTTGGGTTTGTTTCTGTTATTCTGTTTCTCACTGTTAAAATACACCTACCATTAAAATTATAGACTGATCATTTCTTTGTCAGTGGACAAATGTTCAAAATCAGCAGGCCATCAAATACTTTTTTTCCCTCACTGTAAAGCCCTCAAAAACAGTGCTTATGTCTCTGCTCTTGTTTCAAAATACTTCCTCGATTGCCTTCCTCGCTTTGCTAATGACCTCCTTCTATCCTCCTCCCTTTTTATCTCCTCTCACCTAACTCTATGGAACTCCTTGCCTTGCTCCACTAGACTATCCTTCTGTCTCAAAACCTTCAAAACTCACAAAAATGCATCTGTTTTAAGAAGTTCATCACCTTCTGCCATAATATGCACACAGCATTTTTCACCCTCCTGTATCAAAAAGCCCTTTGGATTAAAAATGTACACAATATATGTTTGATTTTAAGCTCAAAACGGCCCTCAATTGTTTTGCAATATGTTACAATTGTTTTTTTTTGTCTTGGAGTTGGAGGATTTTGTATTTTGAGCAAGAGTAGGTGAGATAAGAGGTTGGAGAGCAGGTTCTTATTTATTTTATTGATTTCTATTAATGAAAAAAAATTTTACTTGAATTTACCAGGCACATACAGTGGATATAAAAAGTCTACACACCCCTGTTAAAATGTCAGGTTTCTATGCTGTAAAAAATGAGACAAAGATAAATAATTTCAGAACTTTTTCCACCTTTAATGTGACCTATAAACTGTACAACTCAATTAAAAAACAAACTGAAATAATATAAAAATAAAATAATATAGTTGCATAAGTATGCACACCCTTAAACTAATACTTTGTTGAAGCACTTTTGATTTTATTACAGCACTCAGTCTTTTTGTGAATGAGTCTATCAGCATGGCACATTTCGACTTGGCAAGATTTGCCCACTCTTCTTTGCAAAAACACTCCAAATCTGTCAGATTACGAGGGCATCTCCTGTGCACAGCCCTCTTCAGAACACCCCACAGATTTTCAATCAGATTCTGGTTTGGGCTCTGGCTGGGCCATTCCAAAACTTTAATCTTCTTCTGGTGAAGCCATTCCTTTGTTGATTTGGATGTATGCTTTGGGTCTTTGTCATGCTGAAAGATGAAGTTCCCCTTCATGTTCAGCTTTCTAGCAGAAGCCTGAAGGTTTTGTGCCAATATTGACTGGTATTTGGAACTGTTCATAATTCCCTCTATCTTAACTAAGGCCCCAGTTCCAGCTGAAGAAAAACAGCCCCAAAGCATGATGCTGCCACCACCTTGCTTCACTGTGGGTATGGTGTTCTTTTGGTGATGTGCAGTGTTGTTTTTGCGCCAAACATATCTTTTGGAATTATGGCCAAAAAGTTCAACCTTGGTTTCATCAGACCATAACACCTTTTCCCATATGCTTTTGGGAGACTTCAGATGTGTTTTTGCAAAATGTAGCCTGGCTTGGATGTTTTTCTTCGTAAGAAAAGGCTTTTGTCTTGCCACTCTACCCCATAGCCCAGACATATGAAGAATACGGGAGATTGTTGTCACATGTACCACACAGCCAGTACTTACCAGATATTCCTGCAGCTCCTTTAATGTTGCTGTAGGCGTCTTGGTAGCCTCCCAGACCAGTTTTCTTCTCGTCTTTTCATCAATTTTGGAGGGAGCTCCAGTTCTTGGTAATGTCACTGTTGTGCCATATTTTCTCCACTTGATGATGACTGTCTTTACTGTGTTCCATGCTATATCTAATGCCTTGGAAATTCTTTTGTACCCTTCTCCTGACTGATACCTTTTAACAATTAGATTTCTCTGATGTTTTGGAAGCTCTCTATGGACCATGGCTTTTGCTGTGGTTTGCGACTAAGAGAATTTCAGGAAAGACCAACTAGAGCAGCTGAACTTTATTTGGGGTTAATAGGGGGCACTTTAAATGATGGCAGGTGTATGCTGACTCCTATTTAACACGATTTGGATTGTGATTGCTTGATTCTGAACACAGCTATATCCCCAGTTATAAGAGGGTGTGCAGACTTATGCAACCACATTATTTTTCTTTCTTTTCTTTCTTCCCTCCACCTAAAAGATTTCAGTTTGTTTTTCAATTGAGTTGTACAGTTTATAGGTCACATTAAAGGTGGAAAAAGTTCTGAAATGATTTGTCTTTGTCTCATTTTTTTACAGCACAGAAACCTGACATTTTAACAGGGGTGTGTAGACTTTTTATATCCACTGTAAATACTGATAACACATAATATACATAGAGTAATGCTCCACATAGATACACACATATCAAGGCCACACCATCCACTCACCCCTACCCTGCACCCTAACATAAAATAGATTTATATTCTTTTGGGGATTGTGATGGAGAAGGGGGGCAAGGAGGGAAGAGGTGGGGAGGATAAGAGGAAGAGAGAGAGGAGAGGGAGTAGGCCTGGGGAGTCTAGGAGAGTAAGGACAAGATGGAGTAGCGGGGAGGGAGAAGTAGGGAGAGGGCTAGGAGTCGTAATTCTGGGGGGAGGTCGGGAGGGGAGGTAGAGAGAGGGAAGGATGACCCCATAGTAATAGGCTCTCATAGTTCAGGATCAGAGGGGGAGGAACCAGGCCTCAGGGATTAAGCATGGAGGTTCGGAGTCAGGATGACAAGAGGCTGTTGGCAAGCACAGTGACCCTAACTACACAAGAAGATGGTGGTCCATCCTCAATGCCATATGTGCCAGCACCACTATCCTAACAGAGGGAGGGAAACTAGACCCAGGGGCTAGGCCTGGAAGGAGGTATCAGCTGCTGTTACTGAAGTCAGTTTTACGAATAGGGATGTGAGGTCAGTAAGGCATTGTTATGACGACAGTCGGGCCAAGGTGAGGAGGATGATGGATGACGATGCAAGAGCAGTGAGAACTCCAAGTGGTGGCACGAAAATTACTGTACAGTTTAACAAGTGGGAGATGATGCTGAAGGAGTCCTAGTCCAGTCCTAGTGGCCACACGAGATCCAGCCTCATTGCCATGTGAATATCATATACACCAACATACCCACACATGTACACTACATGTACACCACACACATAGTTAACACACATATCCCATGTAAATGCTGCCCACCAATGTGAGTGAAATCTCACTGGACTTCATTAGGGATAGCTGTATCATCTATCCCTCGTCAAATCCAAGAACCTTGCTTATCACTCTCATTGCTAGGCAGAATCATATGTGTGACAGCAATTACTGGATATATGTACAATGAGTAAACATCCAATGTAGATTTCATGTATGGGTGTGCCCACTGCAGCAAATGCAGATGCAGACTCTGTAGGGAGGGATGTTCAGTGTAGTGTACTAGCCTTTCGTGGATGACATCTCAGCAGCATGTTAATAAATATTGCTTGGAGAGATGCAAAGGAAGTATGTGTATGCATATGCTGCAGAGGGCAAACTGTAGCAGGAATCAATATACGGTATTGTTATTTGCCAATGACAACCAAGCTCATCCAGGTTCAAGGCAATAGGATGTTAGATATATAAGAACCCACAGCGATCAAATGATCCTACAATGGTGTTAAAGGAACACAAAAGCCCCCTATATGTGCTCTGCACAATTTTGATAGAGGGTGTAAAAGCACATAATAAAGTCTAAGTCCACCTACTATATGAGCAGTGTTTGTAAGGAGGCATATGTTTTTGAAGTGGAAGCTTATTGTGGTCATCCACCACCCACTGCACACTGAAATAAAGTGGAATACGTAGGTTGGGGTTAGAGGGTTATGTTCTCACTCCTAGCCTAGTCAGATACATTGGAACATAAATAAATACTTTATTTATGCTATCCATCCCTTCAACCTCACCATATAAGGTGTGGGCAACTAGGAGGTGTTATACAGTTATAAAGGTAGTCTGTAAGCATTTAACATTTCTCATACTCATGTCTGACTACATAACAAACTTTATTAAATGTGAACTGCTTATTTTAACAATTCATTACTATGCCAAACAATCATGCCCCAGGCCGTATAATCTGTGGATATTGCCATCACCTGAATGAAGTATTGTGGCTGGGAAGGGGGTGGGGGGGAGCCGGTGCCATTTAGTTGACGGGGAAGAGATGTGGAGATCTGCTTGTTGCAGGGAGACTTTGGTGAAACCTGAGTCATGTACATATACACACACTAACACACTTTCTACTTCCTTCCCACTATCATATTGCAGCTCTGTTATGCCAATTTAGATGCCTGGGTGGTTCCACTCCAACCACAAAACTTTATTCAGGGAGTGGAGAGATCCAGAGCTTATACAGTCTATGTGCATGAATGGACAATGGTAATTGATTGTTTATATGCACATTTCAATACATGTTGTCTTTTCAAGCCCGACTATTCTTCAGAGAGCACTAAAGTAGTAGTACTTCTTACCACTTCTTACCAAGTCAATTTTTTTACAATTATGCAGAAATATGAGTCACTGATTATGCTGACATGCATATACACTATAAATATGAATAAGGTGATCCATCTATAATGAGGATATCAATATGAACGTAAACATCCAGACATCCCACTATGTACCCTAATGTCTGACAAGTGGGTCATATGTGTATTCTACAATTTGATTGTCTTATGTTATTGCTTTTAAACTTCCAAATTTGCTAAAATATATTCAACTATAGTATCCAACAATTTTGATAAGAAATTTCTTTCATTAGCTTCATAAGGTTTGAGAGGATAATGTCTTTGAAAAATTGCAATTAAATCATAGCCTCTCCATTACAATTTAATATCATCTCTCCTGGTTCAAATTAAATACAAATCGGGTCACTAAAATCCAATTCAAATGTATTTTATGTCTGACAACTACTATCAGCAATTTTTAAGAAAGTTTATAAAAGTGCAAATCCATTACTATATTAAAATTAATAATAAAAAGTAACTTTTAATTCCAATTCCGTATAGCTGTTGCTTGTATTCCTCTTGAGTGTATAAAGACATTCACTTTAGGATTTACTGGTAAATGTCACCAGTGACAAATGTTAGATAATAAAACCAGCAGTAGTTGGAGACTTTTTTGCCTTGTAATCTACTTAGTTTCACAGACCAGGAAGCATTTAAATTTCTTTCTAGCACTATGGGCAGCCAGAGTATTGAGTTCATACGCTGAAAATCAATTCATTAGCAATAGCTAACATTTTTTACTCATGACAGACAAAAGTAAATACTGTATATTACAAAGTATTTCTTGTCATTACTGTAAAAGCTATGTTAATTGTTTTTATTGAATTTCAAGACAATAAAACACAACACACATCAATAGTCTCCGCTAGCTAGATGATATCAGGAGAATTATAAAAGCTTACTTTCTATTGCCTTTAAAAGAATGAAGAAAAAAATAATATTAAAAACAGGATTTTAAAATAAATTAATGTAACTGTAATGTACATTTTAAAGTAAATTTACAAATTATGTTAACTGTATTTATCTGATATAAATGCTACATGATTATAGGAGAGTGGCATACAATCATGTTATTTTGAGGGATATAAGACATAATTGTTTAAAAAATAAAAGTGTACAATTAGCATACCAAGGATTACAATAGAAAAAACTATAAATATTGATACCTTTTTTTATGGCAACACTTCTGAGGGTTTAGGATGTTAAAAAAAACTATATGAAATGGATATAAATGGAACTGTCTATTACACATTGACAGGGAATGCTCAGTTTTCAGACAATTAGTGCATGTATATTTGTATTATAACACAATAACGCTAATGTAACAAAATTTGTCATAGCATACCCTCATTTTTTATGTTATCGGCCATACAGTACATAATCTTGGTCCTCTCCTGCTAGATCTTAAAAAGTGTTCAGTGAAAGGTAAATGTCCATCCCTTTCTAATAGTATGGAGTTTAATCTGGGTATAGCCAACAATTCTCTGGGCAACTCCTGCATAAATTCACTCCAAATTATTTATTGCCAACATTTCTCCCTGTATACCTTAACTCTTGTTTGATACAGTTTGAATTATAGTTTACTTTGAGACTTTGAAGCTTAGATGGGCTAAGTACTAAGGGCCTCATTTAAATGTGATTTGGTCAATTGAATAGGGCTCTACATAAGCACATAGCATATTTTTTTTACAGAGGTTTTTACTTAGTGAAGATCTTGCTTTTGGACAGAAGTTCACTAACTAAAAACATCTATAAAAAACATTTGCTATGTGCTTATATAGACCTTTATTCAATTGGCCAAATTGCATTTGAATGAGACCCTAGGTGTTTTCTACTATGCAACCTTACAAATGTAAAGCATTTTATTTCAATGTCAATATATATTTTATTTTTTTCATGGAACATGGCCAACTGGACCAGCGAATGTGGAAATACCACAATTAGGCTATTGTTCTGAATCAAGAGAATGATACTTGACACTGGGATTCAAAGGCGGATCGATTTTGGATGTAGGCTATGATACATTCACCAGCAACAACCTAACAACTGAACTAAGAAATATATATATATTATCATATAAATTCTCCTATCTCTATTTACAAGGCACACATTTGTTTTACTTAACATACCAATAGGGAACCTGAAAACATTAGCACAAAGTAAACATTTTTTTAAATCCGTTGCCTAGGTTTGGGGAGAACATGGTATGCGGACAGTGAGAAATTATTGTATCTGGGCAGTGAATGGTAATTGGGTTACCTCACCTTCTCCAGCTGGATTCTCAGTAACAGTCCCCGGGTCCTAGCTCTGTTTGGGAGAAAGGGTACCCTGGTAGGGGTCAGTTTGTAGCAGTCTGTCCCAATTTTAATTAATAATCAATTATAATTTTGGTTTAATTATTATTGTTGTTTTAAATCACTGACATTTCATACATATTTATATCTTATTTTTGTATATTCTTTATTTAGTTTAAAGATGTTACATTACAAATATCCATTCACTTAATACTTAAACACCATACTTAAACACCTTTAAAAATATAAACATTTTCTAAATTAATTAAAAAATAATTAAGTTTATATCATGTGATATTATTGTTATTTTTATTTTTAATAATAACAATTTATGGTTGCCATATCATCTGTTCTAAATGTTGTTATTAAGTACAGTGGTGACATACTTGTGATTGTCAAAAGGAGAGAGAATAAGATAATTTAGAAAAACTGAAGGTCAGGCTACTTGTCATAACTGATTTAGGGCTCCCCTGCATCCAAAAGTTACACTGTTATCTGGGACTCTGATTGATAACATCAAGGCTATCAAAATGGACATTCAATGTTATGTTAAAAGCAACTAATGTGAATATCTTGTTGCCTATTTAATTTGTGCATTTATTTTCTAATATTGTAGTTTGTGAGGTATGTTAATATTTTTTCTTCTCCAATAGCACATATAAAAGAAAGTTATTTGCTCTAGGGTTGTAAAGCAAGGAGGAAGGCGTGGGGAGGTGGATCTTTTGGTGCTATGAAAAATCTCATTGGGAAGGAATAAAGGCCAGTCTGCTTTGTACTAAACAATGGTGCATGTATTCTTATTGTGCCCTAACCGATGGGATATTAATTATTAGTTATTAATTTTAATAAGCAATAACCTTTAGACTGATTTTGAAACCTGGTAGCTCCTGGGTTCTTCTAAGAGGTGTTTTTGCTGGGTGCTGAGATCTTGAACACAAAAAGGCACGGCCTAGAGGGAGAAATTATTAGTGTTACGACCCACGTCTGGGTCGTAACACTAATAAACACAAACTTAGTGACAGATGTTTTCGCATCCTGTTTAGTGTTCAGGTATTGAAGTTATTTCAGTGTTGTGGAGCATTTTAAGATCTCCCATATATAATACAAGATTTTTCAGAAAATGAAGAATTCTGCAGTGTCAGCATACTTTGTGGAGAAAGGGTTAACGTGCTGCATTCCTCTCCTCATCCTGCAGTTGCAGTTTCTCTTGTTAAGATTACAATTGTATTGGTACTTATTTCGGGGCTGGATCACTCTTTTGAGTGAGACCAGACTGATATACTACAGTATATTTCTCTCTGTGAAGGGTACAAGTGAGGTAAAAGAGACTGCTCTCAGAGTGGGTTATCATGCACATAGAAACATGGGTGTGGGAGCCAAAAAAAATCTGGGGGGGGGGGGGGGGATAAAGTTTAAAGAACTCCCAGGACAGGTAGCCACAAAGGTAAGTGAAGATAGGCAAACCAACAAGTATAAAGAAACCATACAGTAGTGGTACACTGCACAAAAAGAACCATATGTGTTAGAAAATCAAATTAATGTTAAGGTGATCTGAGGCAATACAGATTCCCCCTCAATTCTAATGGGGTCAGTCCAAGTCCACAAAAGGATTAATGTTTGACTGAAGATTATAAGAGACCTCCCTACAGAGTAAATCAGCTTGTTGAAAAATAATTTGGACGAGAGGGCAAAAAAAAAGGAAAAAAAAAGTTTGAAGAGAATGAAGCAGAAAGCTGAAAGGGGAGATAGAAAGTGAGATGAGAAAACTAAGGACTGGAAGACAATAAAGAACAAAGAGTAGAAGTGAGTTAAAACGATATGAATCAGCTGAACATATTGCAATTCAGGTGTTGTGGTGAAAAATACATATCTTAAAACATATACCAGGCATTTTACAATTACAATGTTGTGTGTACCTTTGTGGAAATACTCTTTGTGTTAATTCGTGCAAGGTAGCCTTCTCAGTCCTGATTGCTCATTGCATCCTCCCAGAGTTGTTAAAAAGCATGTCAAAAGCTTTCCTGGGAGAGACATGGTGCTACTCTGGTAATGCATGATTAAGTTTAATTTCACTATTTAGTGTTTCACCTATTCATATAATCTGGAAGGCAGGGTGTCCCCCCATCCCCCCAGTTCCTTCACCCATGCATAGAACTAACCTATTAAGTTAATTATCTTATTGAGCACCTCTATTTTTGTTGTTACATAATTATTTATATTTATTTATGTAATATTTGGTGGGTAAAAGAGAGATAGAAGCTCTCCACCGTACAGTAGTACAGTAAATAAATAGTACTTTTGTGTTGACATTTGAATGTCTAAAGCAAGTTAAAAAACCTGCTTCCAGCTCAGAATTCTGAGAAAAACAGTTATTACACTGCATTCTGGGAAGCTGAGCTGGGACATGCAAATGTGCCCACAAATGCAGTGTAATAACTGTTTTTCTCTGAACTCTGAGCTGGAAGCAGGTTTTTTAACTTGCTTTAGACATTCAAATGTGAACACAGATGTACTATTTATTTACTGTACTACTGTACGGTGGAGGGCTTCTATCGCTCTTTTGCCCACCATATATTAAATGATTGTTGTGGTGAACTACTTACTCATAAGGTCCACAACACAAGCTGAGATCCTGCCCCATGCTGATGTTAAGCCAGTAAGCTTAAAACAGCTGTACATGGATAGAATTCTCAGCTTGTGTAAAATCCAGCCTTGGCTTTGCATTAAAGCTGTGTAATTCAGCAGGCATAAGCTTAAAGGTAACCATGTTTGAAAATGGCTATGGGTTGAAGGGCAAGGCATTTGTGGGCACGTTTGCATGTCCTAGCTCAGCTTCCCAGAATGCAGTGTATTAACTGTTTTTCTCTGAACTCTGAGCTGGAAGCTGGTTCTTTAACTTGCTTTAGACATTCAAATGTCAACACAGATGTACTATTTATTTACTATATATATATATATATATACAGTATATATATATATACATATATATATATATATATATATATATATATATGTATATATATATATACACAGTATCTCACAAAAGTGAGTACAACATTTTTGTAAATATTTTATTATATATTTTCATGTGACACCTCTGCTACAATGTAAAGTAGTAAGTGTACAGCCTGTATAATAACATTTGCTGTCCCCTCCAAATAATTCAACACACAGCCATTGATGTCTAAACCATTGGCAACAAAAGTTAATACACCCCTAAGTGGAAATGTCCAAACTGGGCCCAAAGTGTCAATAATTTGTGTGGCCAAAAATTATTTTTCAGCACTGCCTTAACTCTCATGGGCATGGAGTTCACCAAAGCTTCACAGGTTGCCACTGGAGTCCTCTTCCATTCCTCCATAATTACATCACAGAGCTGGTGGATGTTAGAGACCTTGCACTCCCCCACCTTCTGTTTGAGGATGCCCCACAGATGCTCAATAGGTTTTAGGTCTGGAGACATGCTTGGCCAATCCATCACCTTTACCTTCAGCTTCTTTAGCAAGGCAGTGGTCATCTTGAGGTGTGTTTGGGGTTGTTATCATGTTGTGGGGTGGAGTAGCATGACATAGAGACCATAGGGTATGTGCTAAGACAGAGAAGAAAGCAAATAAACAAAACAAACAGGTCAAAAGTGCACATATTGAGCTAACATCATATCATAAAGAAACAAGAGAGTATAAAGTCTCCCACCAGTTGTATGGCACAATTGGAGCTGTCTAGACAATCTGTAATGGAACCATTATTATTTATTAAAATATTTAGTTTGTTTGTATTTTTTTTAGGATTGTAAGTGCTTGATGATTAATTATGGCAGCAAACCTATATCAATGGATTAAGAGTAAAGACCCATGCATAGTTTTGCTCACATTTTAATAAAAACATAGTTAAAAGCATGAAAATAGACTGTTACAGAAAGCAGCTTCTCTTATTATATATTTTTCTCCATATGCATAGTAAGGTGACTTCATACATTATTAGCACTGTGTCTGATTGTTCTGTTCTAATAATGAATTGTATTAAGTATAGTTTTGTTTTTAAAGTGTATACTAGCTTGATACATGGGCTCTACGGAAAACACAGGATTTCATGTTTTCACACCACTTAACAGAACATGGAGAACACGAACGAGGGAAGATAAAGAGGGGTAGGCAGAGAGGGGGTAGATAAGGGGAGAGAAGAGGGAATTTGGAGTGGGGGGTTATAACAGTTAGAGATTAGTTTCTCTGAGAGGTGGTTGTCAAAAGAGGGACATAAAGGGTTTGTACTGGAGAAGGGGTAATATGGGCAGAGGAGGGTTGGGGAGGGGGAGATAAGGGGAGAATGGATTTGGAGGAGGGGTATTTATGGGAGGTGGTTTATGGGAGGAGGATATAAGTCGAAGAGGAGGGTTTGAGAGAGATATGGAGGAGAATAGGGCTGGAGGAAATAAGGGGAGAGGGAACATGGAGGGATTGTGGGAGATAAGGGGAGAATGGGTTTGGAGGAGGGGTATTTTGAGTGGGTGGTTTGGGAGGAGATAAGTGAGAAGGAGGGTTTGGGAGAAATATCGGAGAGAGGAGGGTTGAAGAGATAAGGAGGAGAAGAAGCATGTATGAGATAAGAGAACAGAAATGGGTTATTTATGAGGTAAGGGGAGAGAAGAGGGTGGAGACTGAGCAACAGAGGTGGTTGTGGGAGACTAACGAAAAGAGTGGCTTTGGGGGAGGTAAGGAGAAAGAGGTGGTTTGGCGGGAGAGGGGAAAAAAAGGGGAGAAAGGGGAGTTGGGGAAGATAAAGGGAAATAAGTGTGAAAGAAGGGTTGGAGAGATATAGAGGGGATAGAAGCAGGTTGCAGGAAATATAATGGGAGAAAAGAGTTTTAGTGAGAGAGGGTGGATATTGCTGGTAGAAAGTGAGAGACTCAACAAAAGAGGGGGTTGGGAGAGATTTGAGGAGAGAGGGAGTGTAGGTGGGGGAGATAATAGGTGAAAGAGGGATGTTGGAGGGAGAAACAATGATAAATGATCAAGGGAAGAGGGTAGAGAGAGGTGTTGGGGTAAAATAAGGGGAGATAGGGGTGTAGGAGAAAGAGGCATTCTGCAGGGGGGAGATAGTTTGGAAAAAGGGGAGAGACTGCAGAAGAGAGAAGGTGGTGGGAAGACTGGGGAGAGAGAGGGAAGGGAATACAACGGGTAAGAAAAAGGTGTCTGGAGAAACCAACTTCATTGAACCTAACATGAAAGGCACAGAACATACATTTCTGTGGATTTCATTAGAAGATAAGTATGACTCATACACCTGTATTACTTACCAACAGTGGAAAGACCAAAGATCAGCTAAACATCTGAATATCTTTTTTATGCTTTGATAGTATAATTTGACAAAAATTAAAGTGGTAATTATAACGCAGGTTTTCAACTCTGCTGTGTCATAGATGAAGTCAGCTCATTAATGAGAAACAGATATTTTTATAGCAGATAGAAGGTAACAATAAATAAACTAAGATGAACTACAGGCAATGTATGTGTGTCCTCATTAACAAACAGTTAATTAAACAGTTGTTAAAATAAAGCTCAGTTTTCCAACTGCCATTGATAGTTCGATGGCAGTATGTATTTTAAAGGACCATTGAAGTTGGGTAAAATCTGTATCCAAATAATAAATAATAGCATGTATGCAAGCCAGTAACATGAAATATTTTTAGAGAAACTCTCATAATTTTAGATTTAATTAGGGGTTACATCTTAAATCTCCAGTATTTCTCTTTAACTTGAGAGGGGTGTCCTATGGGGAGTTCTAAGGTCAAGTGTGCTATTTAGAGAGGCAGTTTTCAACAGATGTGAACAGAGATCTTAGCTGAATCCACAGTTCTTCTAAGCAGTGGCGGAGCTAGATGATTAATGTAATTATATCACAAATATAGTTGTCGTAATTGCGGGCTTGCCAAAAGTTGTTGGTAACGCAATGTTAAAATTGCGGGCTTGCACAGCTAACCCCGCAACTGCGGGCCTCGCTAAGCGAGGGCCACAGTTGCACCCCGGCAATGAGCTCCGAAGGTGCTCATTTGTGCTGGTGGAGATGAGGACCGCAGGCGATCATCCCGACAACCTGCGGGACTTAGGCAATGAGTGCTGAAGGCGCTCACTGTTCTGGTGGAGATGAGCATCGCAGGCACTCATCCAGACGTCCTGTGAGACGGACTCAAAATTACGGCTTGTACTACTTAGTACCCAAAGCACGTTGATGGACTGCGGGTCTCGCAAAAATACAACTTTAACGGCCAAACCGTCAAACTGGAAACACCTGCAAAAATACACAAATATGACTCAAATTAACTCACACACAGCACAGGGGAGAGCCAGGGAGCCGGTGAGTGAGGTTCCAAGGTAATTTGAGGCATATTTAGCGGAAGCAGAAAAAAAAATGACGGACGAAAAAAATTAAACAAGAAAATGAGGCCGAAGGACGTAATACACGGCCGAAGGACGTAAATACGAACCCTAAGCATTAAGACTTAACGCAAACCAGTAACACTTAATACAAGGCAGTAACATTTAACTCAAGTCAGTAACACTTAACCCAAGACAGTAACACTTAACCCAAGGCAGTAGGCCCCTAAACTACATAGGCTTATAAAGTACACAGGGGGTGAGTCACACAATGAGTGCTGAAGCCGCTCATCGTGGGGGTCGCAATGAGTGCCGAAGGAGAACATTGCAAAGCAGGAAAGATGCGGATTGCCAAAAAACACGTTCACTGCAAGGCTCATTGCAGCGCAATGTTTTATTCACTTTAACTTTCCAACACATTATAATTTTTCCTCCACATTTCTTCCCTTGTAACTCATGCTGAAATACTATATATATTAGAATATATTGAAGTTAAGATGATAAATAACACTAATCTAATCTTCCTTAAATTAGTAATAAATATTCAAAAACAGTTTTACAAACTTTCTAAAGATATAAAAAAAACATGCTTTTCAAACCAGGGCTTATTATACTTGATGACTTCCAGATGAGGAGTGATAATCTAAATTTATCATAAAGATGTTTCTTAAAATATCATTAACTAATACTCGGGAGTTAAGCAGCACAATAAAACATAAAAATATTCTTAAGTGTCTCTTGACATTACATACGTCTACTGGTAAATTGCAAATTACATACATTCCTCATCTGGTAAATGATTGAGAAAGATAATAGTATCATAAAGATGTCATAAGGATACATAAGATTCTTGAGATGTGAAGTAACACTATTTGAGAGAGCAATTATAAAGTTAAGCATAAGTCATAGGTAACATTAATTAAACTGCACCAGGATGCACTTTCTATAAAGAAGTATTCTTTAAATTAGAACAATGGGCAACAAAAGGGGGGATGAAATTTAACACAAATAATTAGTATACATTTGGGAAGAAAAAATAAACCTAAATAGAGCAAATGTGGGTGAATCAGAGAAAATTATTTAGGAGTGCTAGTGGACAAATGACTCTCAAAATGTGCTCAATGCTAGGCTGCATCATTGAAGACTAGTAGCATTTTAGCATGCATTAAAGGTAGCATAGATGCTAAAGAAGCAAGTATAAGTCTGTCATAATATCTTGTAACCCCTCACCAGAAACATGGAGCGTATGTCTGTGGGATTGCAGTGGGCTCCCGTTTGTCTCCCATTACAGTGCTATTCAATTGAAGGAGCCCGCAAGTTGTGGGCCGAAAGCTGACTCTATAAACCATGCATTTGTCCGTTGCAGTTCAGACCGGCAATATGATTAATTAAGCAAAACCGTAACCTCCAATTTCGAAACAACCAATAGAAAATGAGACCTCCATCATTACAGCAGTAAAACATGGAAGTTACATGTCAATTAATTTGGTTCGGGGGTCCGATATGCAATGTGACTCGCAAATGCTCAAAATAAAAAATAATAAAAATGAATGCCAATACTGTTCTAGTCCATATGGGTGGCCTGGTATGTATTAACTCATTGATTCCCAAGATGAACATAAAAATACATTTTCTTTTACTGACGATTTGCGAGCTTGAGAGTTTTTCTAGCGTTTTCCCTGTTATTTACCCTGTTGATTTTTTATTTACAGTGCTACGATCAGGTGTTTAACCCCCTTGCGGGTCCTCTCTAACACTCATAGGATTTTTTCCTACATTTGCCATTTACGGGTGTGAAAATATTTGCAGCCTTGGCTTCGGTAGGCTGAAGTTCCGGGTTTAAGCATCGCAAAGTTTTCAAGGCCTATTGAATAGCAAATTAACTTACAGCCTCACTTACGGGCTCCGGTAATTTACGATTGCTTAATTGTATCGGGCTCATTGAGTGTAGGTTTGAGCACCACTTCAATAATTCAGATAAGGACAGCAAAATGAATATGTGAATGTAAGATATAAAGTTATGAGGAAAGGCTACCCACATTAAATTTATTTTCTCTAGAAAATAAGTAATTTATTGAGGTTGGAGGAAAAGAGATTTCACCGTCAATAAAGAAAGAGGTCTTTACAGTAAGGGTAATAAGATTGTGAAACATATAAATGACAGCTGATTTGGTACATACTTTTAAAAAGGAATCAGAAACACTTTTAGATAAACATGCCATAATACGATTGCAAGTTTATTAGGCATCAGGAAGAAATGTATTTTCCACTAAGGACACATAAGGTGGACACATAAGGTAGGTTTTTTGTTTACTTTCCTCTGGGTCAGTTAATATAAAAAGCACAATAAGCATCAGAGGTGATCTAATATGTATAAAATAAAGAGGCCTTGCACTCCACATGAGATCCAAAGAGAAACCAATAATTTTGTTTTAATTAATATCTTAAATCAACCACAGAACATCAAGAAAATTAGGAAGGTGTGAACATATAAGAACTATAAACAATATACAGAAATAACAGTTTATTATTCGATAGGATTTTTTCAGTACTGTGCCGGTTTGTTACCCTTTTTTTATAATGTATCGACTACGGGTATTATTAATTAACCGTCACTATATTTCAACATACCTGTTGGTTGTCGTGTAATGTGTTGTACCCATTATTACAACATTTGATGATTTGTATCAAAAACTCAATGCAAATTATTATTTTTTTAATTTTCTTTGTGTTATAAAACAAGAGAAAAGCTACACAACTATATGGAGTAAGCTATTTTCACAACAAATGATATATTAATGTAATACATAGTAATCTGATTGCTTCTTTTAAAGCATTACAATTTACAGAGGAGTAGAAATGTATGAAACTTTATAGAGCATCAAACTAAGGTAAATATAAGTAAAAGTAACCTTAAAGAAAGTTATGTCCATGTGAAGTTCAGAGACTTTTTTGACTGAGAGCTAAAATGTCAATACACTTTACAAACTACCCAAAGTAACTATTGAACATGGCATCAATTAAATCAAGCTCATAAAATATTTAGAAGGTTTGCAAAGGAAGTCTGCTTCAGTGAACATCAGCTATTAAACAAGGTAATGGAAAATAGAGAATTGCTGTAACTCAACAATGAATTAACAATATTTGTTTTCAATGTACGTTTCATGACAAACAAGGAGGCATTTACCATGGAAACCTCAATTGGATTATGTTTTTCAAACTACTGTCTACTGAACATTTATTTTTAACCATAAACAGTGTGCGTTTTCTATAGAACTTTGTCATAAAAAAAACATTAAAATCAAAATTAAAGTTGACAAACTGTACCTGCCACTTTGTGGATTCAAGTTTTTTTTTCTATTTTATAGAGTATTAAAACCTATATAAGCCATTCTATACAAACTGCCTCAGGTTATAAACCGTGCCTTAGACGTGCCTGGCATACTAATCATTGACAGTGCGTCTTATCACTTGGCCATAAATTACATGTTCTTATTAAGGGATCACTATTTACAATATGTTATTGTGCAGAACTAAACTTGATAATGGTCAAATATTTTTAAAATAATAATAATAATAATAATACAACCATTTATGTTTTTAACTATTGTATGTAATGCTTCTGAAAAATAAAAATTAAACTTTTATGATATTTTATTCAGATACTATGGGCATTGAATCTTTGGTTGATAACATGGAACCCTTTTTTCTCAACCTTTGATCCTTAAACATATGTTAGACTTAGCAAATATACCATGTTCCATAGACCCATGATATGTGCTGGTGTTGGAAACCACAACCATACCCCAATGGAAGCTTGTTTCTAGCACCTGGCAATATATAAGTTTAATGAGTCTAGGGTTCACCATTTTCATTTAAACCTAGATCTAAACAAAATAGATGAATCCTAGGTATTCAATATGGTAGGAAAAATGTTTGTAACAAATTGGAAACACAGAAGACCAAAGTTGTGCAATGAGTGTGTCTATGTGGCTGATGCACAATGTCTTCACATTGTTATCAGAAATAGGTAAAGACAGATAGGAATATAGCCCAAAAACTTGTGGGAACCAAGTGCCAACAATGTTTACTGTTTAACTATTGTATGCAATGAATCATACTATGAGAACTATATATAAAAAGTGTGCTATATCTGAAGAGAGGGCATAAGTTGGACTAAGATTCAATGTTAAAAAGATGAAGATCGTGGCAAACAGCAATCTCATCTCCTGGCAAGTAGATGGGAAAGAAGTGGAGGCAGTGACAGATTTGTTTCCTGAGCTCAAAGATCTCTGCAGATAGTGACTGCAGCCATGAAATTATAAGATATTTGTTTCTGTGGTGGAGAGCTATGGCAAGTCTGGAGAAGCTATTAAAAAGTAAATATATTACACAACAAAGGTCTGCATAGTTAGATCTTTGGTATTCTCAGGAGTAACATATGGATGTGAGAGCTGGACTATAAAAAATACTGAGCGTCGTAGAATTGAAGCATTTGAATTGTGGTTCTGTAGAAACCTGCTTAGAGTCCACTTGGCTCCAAAAACATACAAACAATCCATACTACAGGAACTCAAAATAAGCTGAGGGTAAGATCAGGAGTCTAAAGCTCAAATAATTTGGCTGTATTATGAGAAAACATGATTCCCTATAGAAGATGCTCTAATCCTTGGAAAGATTGAAGGCACACAAGGAAGGGGAGGCAGAGGCTCATATGGATAGATGAGGTAATTGAAGCAATGAACATGAACCATTGAGGGAACTCAGAGGAGCAGTGGCTGACAGATGTGCTTGGCATGCTGTAGTATATAAGGTCACAGAGAGTTGGGCATAACTGAATAGCTAAACAACAAAATATCTAATAAAATTGTCTTATTTTTTTCTCACACTAGAGGATAGACTGTTGGTCTATGTTGAAATATATGCAGGTCATTTTAAAGATATAGCAACTCAGTAAATCATGCACTTTTTCTGATGAGTAGAATATCATGTGGACACCATGATACATTAGGATAACTTCAGTAATGCTGAATGTTAGTTTCAACGTTTGAGAATTCCTACAGTGAGGAAATCACCTCCGCTGAGAGATCAACATATACATGATTCTGCTGCAAGTTATGGGGCAAGGGAGGTGGTTTCATTGTGGCCTAAAAAGATGTTAATGATCTAGATTAAAAGGAATCCAGGCAATCAAGTCCTATGGCAATGATCCATACTACCTTCAGTCTTCTATGGAGAATTCTACAGAGGTTGAATATGCATGCAGCATAGTATAACCTCTTTTCAGGTTCACAAATTGACACACTACTAATCAGTTCAACCCAGTGAATATAATCTCATTTTTGTGGGTTGTTTTATGGCTTACAATACCACAGCACAACCGCCTTTTCATGTTGTTTTAGGAGAGTGGAGGATTGAGAGTCTGGAGAGCTGAGACTATGAAGTCTGTTTCTGATTCACTGTCTCCCTACAAGTTGTGGCTATCTCCATCTTACCAATGTTGGTAATAAATCCATCACGTATAGAAGTCCAAAAAGTACACAAATACAAGGTTTTTCAGGCATACAACCATCTTACTCAGCTTCAACTGAATTAAATACAATAAAAAATAAGAGATCAACAGTTTTTTGCAGTTTGGTTCTTGACTCCTAACATAGAAAACTGAAAAAGTTGGACCAATGGACATTCAAATGGTAATGTTCCAATCTAAACTGAACGTGGAGGCCTAGTGAATCATAGGCGATCATTGTGTCCCGGGTGTTCTTGTAATTCTCTTGGCATCTTTTATTGGCCTTTGCTTTTATTAGAGGCTAAAATGATTTGTATGCTGGATTTAGGACTTTGAGAAGCAGCGTCAACAAGCGCATCATGCTGTAAGAACACTGAACTCTTATCTATCAAGCCATGTTCTATAATTTTTCAAGGTCATATTTATTACATTTCATGAGGTCTTTAATTTCTTCACCAAACTACAATTAAGAGGAATTTTAAATTCTACATATCTACTAATTGCAATGTCATTTAAATTATCTTTTTAATAATATATCCACTTTTAGTGTGTTTGGTACTTTGTATTTTAATTATTTGCAAATGACCTTTTTTACAAGCTGTATTAATCTACAAAAATGTATCTCATAAAGGAAGTATATTTTCACAACTTCTAATTTTATTCTCATTTCCTTCTGCTTTAGCAGATTGTCTCAGTAATTTTATATGCTCTGCGTTATTCCCTGTCAATTTCATCTTGTTTCAAAATTATGGTGAAAATGTCCCCAGAGGTTCAAATTAGCAAAAATAGCATCATGCATATTCATGTGCTGCTATAATGCCCATATTTTAAATAAATCCAACAATTGAAAATACTACAATTCTTACTAGAAACTGTGTTTCAGTAAAATAACTGAGCCATTTCAAAGTTACTATTCTGATATATTTTTTTTGTATCAGTGGGGATTTATTATACTGCTGTTAGTTGTCAAAGCAATGAAAACATACTGAAAATGCGATACTGTGTGTATCTAGCTGTATCTACTAAAATAATACTATTTATTAAAGTCATAAACAAGTATACAGTTGTACTGAAATGTTGTGATGATATGAGATAATATTTGTTGCTATTGTGCAGTCCTTCAGTTGTGCCCAACTTTGGGTGACCATATGGACACAGCATGCTAGGCATATCTGTCTATATGTCCGTATGGTTTTCTTGGCAAAAATACTGAAGTGGGTTGCCAGTTCCTTCTCAGTGGACTGTGATTTGTGTGATCTCTCTGCTATGACCTGGCTGTCTTGGATGACAGTGTATGGTATAGCTCACAGCATCCCTGAGACAGCTTCCCAAGACAAGGGGATGAGATAATATACATGTTGTTAGTAGCCCTCTCTCAAAACTCACAATATGTGTTAGGAACCAGCCCCACGCTGATGAGATCCAAAAGTTCAAAACAGTACTGTCTATTTGTAGGTTTCCTGCCTCATGCAAATACTGCTACTGCTTACTTCTAATATAAACCTTATGATATTTTCTAGGTTTTCCTAAAAGCCCCCTCCATAGCTCCATAGTTAATCAATCTTTGCAAAAGCATATACAGTTGCAAGCAAAAACAAACATGTTTGTTATAATGGTGTTTGCAGACTTTAACCAGTAATATATGACATATTTATGCATATTTTCACATAAAAACAGCAGTGATTTATTTTTCTCATTCAGTCAATCATGACTAAAATAAAGTTGGTCATTTGTGAGAAATCTGACACATTTCACTTTAGGTTTCCAACAATCTATAGCCTAGAGCTGCTTTATTTTTATATGGACACTTCCAATTTGTATTGGTTAACATGCCTTCCAAAGTCTGCTTTCTAAAAATGCTTTACCTATCAAGTTTAGTTTTTTAAAAGAGAATATAGCAAAAAGGTCACATGGATGCTTTAAAGGATGTGTTTATTTTTTTACTTTCTAAGAGCAATTTGGCCCTTACCAAATTTTGTTGTTAAAAAAAAAACACAGAGAAAAAAGTAAAACAATACAGTTTAATGTTGTATACTGTCTGCATAATATTACCTAAACTTTTATAAAATTGAGGTCTCATATAACATGATCATGTAGTGATTCCCTTGCTACCCTGTAATAGCATTCCAATATACCAATCTCATACAGAGGAACAGCTTAATGTATTGTGTTAATGTGATGGTAAACATTTGTTGGGTGTGTTGTTGTTCTTGACATATTGTTCTTGACATATTGCCAACCAATGCTGGTTTGCAAATGAATATGGCACCTACACTAAAGGAAGAGAGCCTGCTAGAGGGTGTCTAGACTGTGCTTTATTTAATTCAGTAAATTGCGTGGAGACCTGAGTAGAGCAAATGAGTGATAAGCCATGGTAGATTAAGGCTCATTTTGAGTCATGCTAGTAAGTTTCCCCTTTAATGACTTTCTCAAGCTTTATATAGAATCAGGGAAACTTAAATGAAGAAACAGCTGATACTGTGTACTGTACTCAAACACATGGGCCCTCATTCAATTGCAATTTGCCCAATTGAATAGGGACCTAAATAACCACATTACATATATTTTTTAAAGAAGTTTTTTGTTAGCAAGAATCTATCCAAAAGAAAGGTTTTCACTAACTAAAAACTTCTTTAAAAAATATATGTTATGTGCTTATTTAGGGTCTGATTCAATTGGGCAAATTGCAATTGAATGAGGCCTATGGAATCTAAGGACATACAAATTCAAGTGCAACTAGATTCAGAACTATTTTGACCCCACAACATCATACTTTATAGTATTCTTCTTAGGAAGAATTTGTAGTGAAGATAGATTTAGATAGAATCACATAGAAAATATAAAAGGACAGAAGTTTATTCCAGAGAGTGACAGACAGAAAAGCCCCAGAGAGCGATAGACAGAAAAGCCCAGAGCTTCCCGCTTTCCTAATAGACAAATCTTTTCTATTGTATCCACTCTTAGGACTAATTTTCACCAATTGCAATAGCCTCCCACCATATCTTTATGTACATGCATAATTCTAATGTGTATATATATACAGTGAAATGGTGTTTGATGTTCTGTCCACAAGAGAGCAGTCTTATTTAATGTTTAACTCTATATTTGTATGACCTTTGGTCTAGATATTTCATCCACATATTTTGGGTTATTAAATTCTCCTCTGTGTGTTATATCTCACCTGGTTAAAATAATGAGGAATAGAAGAAAGTAAAAGTATCATGTATAAGTTTTATCTTTGTGAGATTGTTCTGTTTCTTTCTCATGGCCTTCTACCTAACTCTGAAATACTTGCGTATGAGACCAAAATTATTAACTTTTCATGTGGAAAATGAGCACACAATAAGTATATATGTATTTACAGTAGTAACTATAAAACCAACCCAAAAGACCATAAATAAAGTAAACAATATAAAATAATCTTTTTTTTTATCTACAAATGTCACAACATTAGCAACATTAAAGGGCCATGGGACCCACTTTGGTTTTATGCATTTAAAAAAAAAATGTGGGCTCTATTCTATTGGCCAGATCATAAAACTACACACACTTAAAGTCGCTCATTAAATTGCCAAATATTCTATTAGTTACTCGCATTCCGATTACGAGCTACCTGCTGACAATCACTACAGGCCAGCCAAAGACATGGTTTACAGAGTCGGCTTTGGGCCAGTAACTTGAGGCCTTGATTACTTGAATAGCTCCGGAATCGAAGATGAACTGGAGCCCACAGCACACCCGCAGACATACGGCCTAGATCCTGTGAGATGCAGGATTGCAATTGAATAGGGCTCTTATTATTTAGAGCCTAAAAGCTGATGCTTTTAGTTTCAGTATGGAGATAGCACTCAATTGTGTGCTTAGCATATGATTACTACTAATCCTGAGATTAAAGACATGCTAATGCATGAAATTTATCCTAAATATATACCGTATTTAATGCAATTTTAGAATCGATGGAGCACTAGAATCGGCGGGAAAACTGCAAGACGGCTCTCAGATGAGCAGACAGTGCAAGGGGCCTGTTATCGGTGGAAGCGGCTCCTCAATGACACTGAAAGCCTAGACAGAGAGCACAGCACAGTGGCACACAGGGCCTGGCACCCGGTTAGCCTCAGTGCAGTGGCACACAGGGCCTGGCTCCCAGAGAGCCCCAGCGCAGTGGCACACAGAGCCTGGAACCCAGAGAGCCCCTGCACATTGGCACACAGTGCCTGGCATCCAGATAGCCCCAGCACAGTGACACACAGAGCCTGGCACCCAGTGAACTCCAGCCCAGTGGCACACAGAGCCTGGCAGCTAGAGAGCCCCAGCACTATGGCACACAGAGCCTGGCACTCAGAGAGCGCATTACATTTGGCCGTCAAATTTTTTTTGGGGATTCATGGGTTCCAAATTAGGAGTGCACTAGATTTGCATAAATACGGTAGTTCTAATCTGCATAGAGCTCATGCACGACTTGCCAGCTTGTATAAAATATATTTTAAGGGCCCATTTAAGCACCAGGCAAAGTATTGTGACCATCTAGTTCTCCACTTGCTAGTTCAAGAATACGGGCCTGATTCATTTGCTATTCAATTGGCATCTTTTTGCAGGCACCAAATGGGTTATGGGCTTGAAAACTCTGCAATGGTAAAACCCTGTACTTATAGCCTCCCTATGCCTTTGATGTTTCACTTTCGCAAGAGTTACGATGGCTAAAATCTCAAATCGCTATTGAATTGCCCCAATTCCCCAAGCCCGCAAATGTTTTAACACCCTTAAACGGCAAATGGAGGAGAAATTTCTACGAGTAATAGAGAGGACCTGCAAGGGGTTAAACACCTGTTCGTAGCACTGTAAATGCAAAAAAGAAATCAATACAGTACTGGAATGCGATTAAAAACAATATAATTAATTGGCAATAAAAAAATAATTTTGTGTCATTTCAGGGTTATATCGATCTCGGGAATCAATGAGTCAATACATATCAGGCCACCCACATGGACTAGAACAGTATTGGCATTCATTTTCATAATTCTGTATTTTAAGGTTTGCGAGTCCAATCGCATATCGGAGCCCCGAACTTAATTGATTGACATGTAACCTCCATGTTTTACTGCCATTATAATGACAGGATCATTTTCTATTGGCTGTTCCAAAATGGAAGATTATGGTCTTGCTTAATTGATCATATTCCCATGCTAAGCTGCTACGAACCAGTGCATGGGTTAGGGAGTCGGCTTTGTGCTGATAATTTGCGGGCTTGATCAATTGAATAGCTCCAGGAATCAGAGACGAACTGGAGCCCGCGGCACACTCGCAGACATACGGTCTGGATCCTGTGAGATGCGGTCTTGCAATTGAATCGGGCTCCAAGTGTTGATACATTAAAAAATAAAGTAATCTTTAAATAAAATTGTTTTAAATTGAATGTTACCTTCCTAGTACACTAGGAACACTGTATTGTGGAAGCCATTGTAGTCACCTGGAAGCTATTAAATTATCCAGTAGTTATGACTTATCTCCCCCTGTCACTGTGCTGTGTGCATGTGTGATTATACCGCAGATAAGTTCAGTGACTTCTACAGAACTAATATAAGTCATGTTATAGGAGGGAGGTAAAGACCAAGTAGCTTAGGCAGGTTAATGTTCATTTTTAAACAATTTTATTTGCAGGTTTATTGTTGAATTTATAATACCACATTTCCTGAACTAACAAGTGGCAAACTGATTACTTACGGTCCTTTACCTGACAGTTACACTATCTCTTTAAGTTATTTAAGATACTGTATAAACTTTGGAGCTCTTCCAATTTGGAAATGTTCTGGTATCTTGCTGTAAAGGCTAACAAGGGGAGTAAAGTGTTTTGTTTCTTGTATGATTGCAATCATAAGTATTTTTTAAATTTTAATAGCTTGTGTCAAATAGCTTTGAGGGAGTATTGCCAAACTCCACCAGCATACCATCAGCCTTATTAAATTACAATTCGGCAAATCCTAAATGGCTCTATATAAGCACATAGCATATTTTTTTTATAGTAATATAATTTTTTCGTTCGTGAACTTCTATCCAAAAGCAAGGTCTTCACGAACTAAAAACTTCTGTTAGCAAAAAATATTCTATATGCTTATATAGAGCCCTTTAGTATTTGCCGAATTGCAATTTAATAAGGCTGCAAATCTCTATGAGTGGCATAATTGTTGATAAAAAATAAAAATAAATACAGCAAAATGTATAATTATGCATTTTGTCTTATAAATGCATTAGAAATTGAAACTAAAGAGCATTTATACAAAAGTCAAATAGGACCAGCTGATGTTTTGTTGAATATTGTTTTTATTAAACATTTTGAAAAGATCAAATAAGAATAAAATATTTAACCATATAATGTGCTAACGCAAAGTAGCAAAAATGTTTTCGTTAAAGGAAAACTGAACTTCAAGCGAAAAAGCCCTTGTTTGTGACATATCTAACAAACTAACAACAATAGTAGATGTGTAAGCAATAAAGAACCTTTTTTAGAATTTTTTTTTTTTAAACTCTGTCTATGAATAAAGGCATTCATATTGTGCTTTTTGCATCACTTCCTTAGAGCTGGATCCTGTGGGTGTGTTTTGTAATCAATCGGTGAAAGAAAAAGTCTGAGGCCTTTGTTGAAATTGAAACTGACATCACACCCCTTCACCCTCACAGGCACAGAAGCAGAAACATCCCACTCACATAACTTCTACCATTCTGTCATGGATACCTTCTGGGTATATATATATATATATATATATATATATATATATATATATATATATATATGTACTGTATATTTGTATATATGTATATATATATATATATATATATATATATATATGTACTGTATATGTGTATATATGTGTATATATATATATATATATATATATATATATATATATACAGTATATATATATACGTATATGTATATATGTATATATATATATATATATATATATATATATATATATATATAGATAGATAGAGTTAATTTACAGTGATAATTTAAGTGGCAATTTAAAGTGTCATTCTTTCAACAGGACTGAATAAGGTGTAGGAAAAGAACGCAGTCAGAGTCCGTTGAATAGTGCCCTTCCTCAAACTCTCTGCCTTATTAGTGCCACAAGACTTCAAGAAGTATGACATGGGCATGGATTTTATATACATTGCATATTGAAGACTAAGTAACATGGAAAAATATGCTACTGCTGAAATAACTGGTCTACACGGAGTTAACATTCCAGCTCAACAGATAAGTCACATTACAATGACAAATTGACAGTGCTCAAGATTATGAATTGATAAGCAAACTCACCATATAATATATTAATTCTAAATCAGCAGGGGTCAGTGGAACTCAAGCAGAATGCAAACCCCACAGAGGCTCCAGCTGGCAACTCAACTAGAACTTCTGTATCCTTCAGATAGAAGTTCTGAGAGCAGAATTGTTTGGAATGGAGTGAATGAGTTCCATAAAATGTAATGTGTATTAAGCACTAATATTCTAGTTATTTCTGTTTCTCTTTCTAGCTTCCTCTTACTTCTTTCTATTTTAGCTACCCTTCACTATTCATTTTTGTATATTCTCGTTGTCTATTATACAAAAAGTTTTGGTTTCAAAAACTGCTTCCTGAGTTACTAGGATTCTGATAATAATGGGCCCTATTCTATTAGCCAAATCGTACATTTATGCACACTTAAAATCACTCTTAAAGTTGCCATATTTTTTTAGCTACTCACAGTCTTATTACGAGTTACTCGCCCACAATCACTACAGGCCAGCTAAAGATGCAAATTCGGATTTGGAACACCATTGATTTTAGCAAAGCTCGAATAATTAAAGTTACACATAACTCAATATTCTGATAGACCCGCAGGACTTGATCGCAATTGAAAAAAGGTTTCTGTCATAAATATTACCAGTACTAAATAAGAGTCACTTGGGTTTTTTCAAACACTTCTTAGAGCTGTAGCAGCAATTAAACAGGCAATACTGTACTTAAAAAGCACGGGAAGGCATGGAAACACACTAGAATTAATTACACAACAGTCTCCAAAGAATAAAGTATTTTTATATATACTATAGTATATATATTTTTCAATATACTATTTAGTATAGTATTTTTGACTGGTCATCCATATGGTAATAGGAAACGGTTGCTGAAAGATACATAAAACAATTAAAATAATTAAAGACACATGACTAGATTGCAATAAAAAAAAACATTTAACTGCCTTAGAAATTTTATGTAACACTCACAGAGGCTCATATATGTATGATAAAGGCTATGGATTGAAGAGCGAGGCATTTGTGGGAACATTTGCATGTCCCGGCTCAGCTTCCCAGAATGCAGTGTAATAACTGTTTTTCTCAGAATTCTGAGCTGGAAGTGTTTTTTTTAACTTGTTTTAGACATTCAAATGTGAACACAGGTGTACTATTTATTTACCATATATATATATATATATATATATATATATATCTATGTGGCGATCTGCTTTCTTCAGTCGGGCTATAAAGGCTATTATGGCCAAACCTACCCAGCAGATACACACGGTTCTTTATATCCCTTCACCAAGACAGTAGATGTCTCTAAAATGTCCTTCTCAGATGCAGTATTTAAAAATATGGACTCCTGCTCAGCATTAGAAAAATATTAGAAACTGTTTTTATTTCTGTGGAAACTTTTTAGACTGCATTCAGAACGGGCTTTTCCTCAGAGACACCAGCTAATTCTCAACTAAATCTCTCAGCTGCCAAACTCTGACAGTTACAGACAGACACAACATTCCAAATATTTAAAACTGAACCAAATATGCAACATACAGAATTAACATAACATAACATAATATAACACAACAAAACATATATAGAATAATCAACTTAACATAAAAACATATTACATTACAACAACAATTACTGAACCCAAAAGATGGTCAGGGGGATCATGACAATATATATATTTATTTATATATATATATATATATATATATATATATATATATATATATATATATATATATATATCTTCATTAACATATTTGAGTCAACATATCTATATTGGAACAAAAACGATTGGCAATAATACACTTCCACATGACATATATCATTTACCAGGGGAACATACACCGCTGTACGCCAGAGGTTAATACCAATCTGGAGATACACAGGGACCATATAAGGGGCTCTAATGCACTAACTATTATAGGGAAAGACGAACCCCAAATAATACTCAGCAACACTATTGATCAGGACCACAGCACACTGCGGACAGAGATCATCTACCGACATCCATGGGAAGGTGTGTCATCTGCACCAGAACCTTAGCTTTTAGAAAATGGGGTGTGAGAAGTGTTGGCATGGGCAGTCTCAGGCCTTGAGGTGACATTGATGGTGCCTTCATGGGTATATCACTTCATAGCACAGGTCAGGCACTGCATTGTCCAAGGGAACATTTAAGGAACACTCTGTTAGAGGCACAGGGGCATAGACATTTAGGGATGTGTTCAAGCTGTTAAGGAAAGCCAACAAATAAACAAGGAGGCTGTGGAAAGGCACATGAAGCAACAGCAAACTGACGTCCATCAAGGAAAATCTCAGGTACACCAATCGTGTAAATTCCCACACCTTTGCTGTTGGGCAAGTATACCAATAATATGTACGTGAATTATTAGTAAGTGTTATTGTATTGATTAATAATCTGGTTAACAACCCTTCAGGGAGATGGTGATACTGAACACTGCTACAATGTATACCTTTCCTGAGTATTAACTAACAAACATCACCAATAATGTTGTTCAAGCATGATATCAAAAATCGTTATAATAACACATAAAATAGTGCTTGAATGCGTTTTTGAAATATTAATACATGTGATCACTTGGAAACCACGCCTGTGTCACTGCAATGGGCTGGAACGTTCACATAACATTGTATTGTACCGTAAATAGGGATAATTAATTCATAAGGATGGAGCACTTCATGCAGATTTTAGGTGTTATGTGCATCAGTGTGTGAAATCATGTTAAAAATGATGATACAAACATCACTTTTAACATTGTAAGTGTAAATACTTGGCCATGACAACATCACATCCCAATTAACTTAAGATTAGGGACATGCAACATATGATTACAGTGCTCAAATGCATAAAGGGATGTGTGCACAGGAATATGATCCACATACAAATAAAAAATCCCTACATAAATTATATATATGTTGATGTTCCAAAACATTACCCATTAGAAACACACAGAAACAGTGATAACAATATAACAAAACTTTATTATATACACAGATCACATGTAAAATAAATGTATCCAACTGTGCATTAATATCATGGGTGTGGTGTGGGTAGATCCCGAAAGGACAAGAGGCTTTCTGGGAAAAAGGTAAAACCTAAGGGTTTAAAGATAATAATGTATAATAATAATGATGCATACGTTCTACAAGGGTCACATGTGTTCACTGCACCACAGTAACCATAATTTGAGAATTATATAGAAATGAAATTATACATCACTCCATTTAATTGAAATAACCAGTAATGTGCATAGCACTTACATGTGTCTGCATCTGCTCAATTAAAAAGATGTTGTAATTCAATTCGGTTATACACATACAGTGTCAAAACCTAAAAAAGTCAGAGGAGGATAAAAATCTAAAACAAAAACATTCAAATACAGTACAGTGCTAAATACCGTAACTGTAAAAATATACCAACTTACCTGATCTTCATCTGCCAGCATTGCTAATTGTTAGGTAGGTGTCATTATACCTCACTAGTCATGACCAATAATAATGATGTATATCCTATGATGTATATCCCATAATGAATACTTAGCTGTGACCACAGTCAGTTGTCCAATAGTACTATCAAGATTCATCATGATTTTTATGATATCATGATGTCTGAACACCTACCAATTAATAGTGGACACAGCAGCCATAATGTCTGTTACTAACATCAGACAAAGGTATCTGGCTTTGCTTAACATGGATTATAAAATAGGACATATGATTTAATTAATAGTGTGTGAGCTACATTTTTAGGATGGGATGTCATTGAAGGGATGTCTATCTACGGAGAGGGGGATCATCGACCATGTGTTGGGGTAGGCATCAGATTACAAAATATCCCCATCACATAGGTCATGATCCTCTATACTGTAGCTAGGCTAGATTATGTTAACATTTGGACCAATAGATTGTCACTGACGAGTGCTGTTGAGAATGTCCAAAACTATGTGCAGCATCTACATCCTCCTCTGCCTTGCCACAGGGCCATAGTCCCACATGCCCATATGCCTTCTCCCTAGGTGAGGGGGGCTGCAGAGGGAGGCATCCCCCCAGGAAGTAGCAGCACCTGAGGTGTTGGAGGCATTGAGGGAGGTGAGGATTGGCCAGGCTGCGGGTGAGTGGGGGAGGCCAAAGCAAACTAGGTGTCATCAATAATCAGTTGGATGAGCATGCTCTGGATATCTGATGACTGGAGGAGCCTGGATTCTATCACCAGGTTGTGCCTCCTCACTTCCCTATAGATCCTCTGCAGGCTGCCGTCCACCAAGGCCTGGTTTGAGGTGGCGGTGGTGGTGGCCCAGTAGGGAGGGGCCGGAGACCGGCTGGTGTTGGTGGTGTTGGGAGCTAGGTTGTGCTGGTGCCTGGAGGAGGTGGCGGTGGGGAGGGCCCCGGCTGCAATACAATTTGTTGGAGGCCATTGGGGTCAAATGCCATGGGTGTGACAGAAACTCCAGTAGGTGCCCCAAATGACCACATAAAGTGGGAGTGGTTCTCCTCATATGCCAGGCTCTCTAATCCTCTTCTTGCCTCCTCCTCCTGCAACGTTTCCTGTTGGGTGGTGATAC
The DNA here is from genome assembly GCA_027410445.1 of Discoglossus pictus. NCBI lineage: Eukaryota > Metazoa > Chordata > Amphibia > Anura > Alytidae > Discoglossus > Discoglossus pictus. The sequence goes on from CM050164.1 coordinate 440,069,280, forward strand.
TGCCTCCGCTTCTGGCTCAGTAGTAGACCTAGTATTGTTCATGGGAGAATAGCCTGTTTTTTTGGAGCTAGATCACTCTTTTAAATGAGACCAGACGGAAATGCTACAGGATGTTTTACCCTGTGAAGAGCACAAGTGAGGTTAAAAGAATGCTGCTATCTGAGTATATTACCAGACTTACAGAGCAAAGTTAGTTAAGCGTTGTTTGTTCTCAGATTGTGTTGTGGACTTCTGGAACAAATGAGGATGTTATTGAGCTATATTATAAAACAATAAATTGGTCATATTGAAGAATATTTTATCAACAAGGTTCTGAAAGACAGCAGGAATACTGCAGGGTACTATGACACAATTCAGTATTTGTAATGTCATTTTCTCTTCTCTGTCATTTTCTAACTTATTTGGTCAGGTTTGGAGTAATTGCTCCTTATTTCTTCAATATATGTTGCTCTCCTGCGTTATCTCAGCTCTTCAGTTATATGGTTTGTGTAGACCTGCATCAACTCATCAGAATATTCAGAGAAGAGTAACTTGATTCTTAAAGTAAGGAGCCAGACAGACTGTGGGGGTTTACATGTATACAATCAGTTTTTTTTTTGTTGCTTTCATGTCTGTACAAAATTTGTATTAGAATTACGGCTAACTACTTCTTGGAAACTTCTGTCACAGTGTACTGTGTTTCTTTTTCATGTCATACATATATTATAACTTCTTGTTTGTTATGGGGTGATGAATGCTCTATTAAGCTACAGTTGTGCTCAAAAGTTTGCATACCCTTGGTGAATTGGTAATATATGTACAATGAGTGAGCAGGCAAAACACATTTAATTTATTTCTTATGGGATTCATATTCAACTGTAGTTTATAACAGCATGGCACAATCATAAAACAAAACATGGCAACAAAGAAGAAAATTAAATGACCCTGTTCAAAAGTTTGCATACCCTAAGTTCTTAATACTGTGAATTTTGCCCACTTTAGCATCAATGAAAGCATGCAGTCTTTTGTAATAGTTAGCCCTTAATTCTTGCATTCGTCCTGGCAAAATTCCTCTAGGTTATGCAAAGTCTTTGGTCGTCTTGCATGAACCGCACATTTGAGATCTCCCCAGAGTGTCTCGATAATATTAAGGTGACTGTGATGACCACTCCACAAGCTTCACCTTTTTCTGCTGTAACATCTGGAGGGTCAACATGGCCTTTTGCTAAGGGTCATTGTCATGCTGGAACGTCCAAGAGTGTCCCATGCGCAGCTGTCGTGCAGAAGAATGCAAATTGTCAGTATTTTCTGATAACATGCTACAGTCATCTTGCCATCAATTTTCACAAGATTCCCAGTGACTTTAGAGCTCACCCCCCCAAACATCAGAGAGCCCCTACCATGCTACACAGTGGAGATGGTGTTCTTTTCACTATATACCTTGTTGACCCCTCTCCAAACATAGCTCTTATGGTTGTGACCATAAAGCTCTATTTTGGTCTTGTCACTCCAAATTACAGTGTGCCAGAAGCTGTGAGGTGTGTTAAGGTTTTGTTGGACATATTGTAACCAGGCTTCTTTCTGGTAACTCGACCATGCAGCTCATTTTTGTTGAAGCATCGTTGTATTGTGCTCCTTGAAACAACCACAACGTCTCTTTCCAGAGCAGCCTGTATTTCTCCTGAGGTTACCTGTGGGTTTTTCTTTGTATTCCGAACAATTATTCTGGCAGTTGTGGCTGAAATCTTTCTTGGTCTACATGACCTTGGGTTGCTATCAAGAGATCCCCAAATTTTCCACTTCTTAATAAGTGATTGAACAGTATTGACTGGCATTCTCATCTTTATGAAGTTTTATTACCTTGTTACGCAGGTCTTTGTTACGCAGGTCTTTGCTATGCAGGTCTTTTGACAGTTCTTTTCTGCTCCCCATGGATCAGTATCTAGCCTGCTCAATGCATCCACGTGAGAGCTAACAAACTCATTGACTATTTATACACAGACACTAATTGCAAGTTAAAAAGCCACAGGTGTGGGAAATTAACCTTTAATTGCCATTTTAACCCTTGTGTATCACCTTTTGTGTCTATAACAAGGCCAAACATTTAAGGTTATGTAAACTTTTGATTAGGGCCTTTTGGGTGTTTTCTGTTATCATTATGATTTAAAAAGGAGCCAAACAACTATGTGATAATAAATGGCTTCATATAATCACTATCTGTCCATAAAATATATTTTATTTTGCATGATAAGTCATATTTTCAAAATAAATGCCAAAGTTTCACAATTTCTGCCAGGGTATGCAAACTTTTGAGCATAACATGTATACTGAATGTAAAACGAGGGTTCACTAGTATCCAGGTTGGATAAGTGACATGAATTTAAATATTGTTTACCCTGGAACTTTAAATACCCTCAAGATGGCCTTGATAAAAGCCATGATATCATCCAACAGAATCATCTGATACAGTGGAGACTTCTGTTTCAACAAAGTTGATGCCAAGGCCAGGTTTTAACTATTGATTAGACATAATATATGCAGCTCTGGTACTATGAGTAGGATAGTTCAATAGCCATAGTTTAAAATGTGCTTTGTCGTCACTCTTGTGAGCCTTGCGAAGCTAGGTGAGCCGTTGAGGCATAGAAGCCTTCTGAGCTCAGAGGACTTAGGCAATGAGCGCCAAAGGCGCTCCTGCGTGCCTCGCAATGCGAGGCGAGCAGTTGAGGTATGAAAACACGTGGGACTTTGGCTTAAATTAACGCCGAATGCTCTCATGCGAGCCTTGCGAAGTGAGGCAAGCAGTTGAGGCATTGAGGCACGCAAGAATCTCGGGGGGAAAAACTCAGAAAAATATGAATGTAATGGCCGAACCACGGAAATATAAGAGAATTTAAGCCACATTTGCCGTGTTTCGAGAAAATCAGCTAAGCGAGAAAAAAAATAAAGTCCGAAAAAAGCGAAAATTCTGAAACTGGATGAAAACAAAGGCTCTGCAATGCCAGGCACGCAGACCCTGGAAAATGCACGACGCCACACAGTAAAATTTACATGAACAGTGGCAGGCACGCGGGACTTAGAAAATACACAACGCCAAAGACAGTAACACTTGCACAAACGAAATCTGACCTCAGAAAAATATGGATGTAACGGCCAAAGACAGTAACACTTGCACAAACGAAATCCGACCTCAGAAAAATACGAATGTACGAATGTAACGGCCAAACTGCGTAAATTAAAAAACAAGAAAAGCCACAAAAATATTAAAAAATAAATTAAAACACACTCACATACAGCACAGGGGGGGGAGGTAGGATGCCTGGGACTGAGGTTGCAAGCGAATTTAAGCCCAATTTGCAGTGTTTCCTCACTTGAAAATCGACTAAGCGAGAAAAAAATGGCGGACAAAAATACGTTAGAAAATCTGAAAATGGAATGAAAACAAGGCTAAGCACATTCCGACCTCGGAAAAATACTGGACCCTGAAAAATATGCGGGACTAAGAAAATACACAACGGCAAAGACACTAACACTTGCATGAACAATGACAGGCACGCAGGACTTTGAAAATAAAACCACCAAAAGATTCAGCAGACACACAGAGGAGAAACACACAGGGACAGGGGGGAGATGCTGGAAAGAGACACATGCCATTCCCAAGCACAAAACTTGCAGGTTAATGAACCCTGCAATGAGCGCCGCAGGTGGATGCCGGAAGAAGAGGGTGGTGTGAAGATAGATTGGCACAAAGTTATGCTAGGGCTTTATTCCTGTTATTCACTTGTAATTCAATAGAGTTGATGGTTCTCACTAGTGCTCAGTAACTTCACATTTCATGTTTGGTCCAGACAACCTATAATGCCTTTGGTTGCTGAACAGGTAACTAAAGCACCTGGGGTAGACCAGCTCACAGATGAGTATATCATAAGCAGGTGGAGAGTCTTCAACAAATTTGTTGTCCATTGCACAAATGAGTATCTCATAAGCAGGTGGAGAGTCTTCAACAAATTTAGTGTCAGTTGCAGGCAACTGGCAAAGCAGTCACAGTGCAAGATTTAATCAAGCTCACAGATACGACGTTGAGGCAGGTGGGAAATAATAGAATTATTGAGGTTAGAAGATGTGTGAACCAAAATAAATACATAACAATATATGCAATTAGCATACTTGGAATCATAGAATCATGCACAGGTTGGAAACAGCAGGACTGGTGCATATATAGGCATAGAAGTAGTCTTTGTGTGAAAAGTGATGATGGATGCATCACTGATGTGCATGAACAATGACTTCTGGATGTTAGCAATCTTCAGCCTAGAAACATCTCTATAGAGATGGTGCAATCCGAGCCTGTAATGCTGCTCCCGTATATTTCGCAACTATGTCCCACAATCATTACCTTTCCACACTGGGCTTTGACACAGAATATCCAGGAGGTAAAGATAATAAACTCCATACTAGCACTACTGTTTCACAATACAGATTTCTACTGTCTCCTACTAAATGGAAATATCTTCCCAACTTTGTACATCTTCTACCCAGGTAAATCCCACATCCGTCTTATAGCAACATATTTGTCTTCTCTTTTATTATTATTATTATTATTATGACAGTTCTTTGTAAAGCGCTAACATATTCTCTAGCGCTGTACAGGAGTTAAATAAAAAAAAATACAACATTAAATACATTGCAGAAAGTAGAGGGCCCCTTTCTTTGAGTTTAAAATCTTATATATATGGTGTGTTTTTTTTCAAATCATTTTACACGATTGAAAACTCGCAAACTTACAATCTATAGGGATAAATAAAACACAAATTGAAGTAATAAATGGAAGAAACAAGAGAATGGCAAGTAATTGAGGAGAGAGTAGGGGGTTAATTAGTGATTAAGTTGAGTGTATCAGCTGTGGAAAATGGAGGTAATAGAGTTAAACTTGAAATATAATTTAACACAAATGATAGGTAGGTTGCTGGGTGTGGACCGGGTAGGTGGGAGGGCAAAATATAGGAGTTCAGATGCTGAAGAGGGGTGGTGGTGTGTGAAGCTCCAGGTTTAGAGACAAAATTGTAAAAAGAAATGGAAAAATGTCAGTTGGAAATTAAATCTGCAGGATGGATGGTATCAGGCCCAGTGTCTGATCAAATCTCTGTAGAAATTTCTGCTCAGTCCTGGTGATAAATACAACAGAGTCAACTGTCAGTTCAGTTGGAAACTGAATCTGCACAATGGATGGAATCAGGCCCAGTGTCTTCGATTCAATCTCTTTAGAAATGGCTGTCCTCATTCTCTATCACTCACAACTTTTTCTCTCTTCCTGGTTCTTCCAAACTCTTATCTGCTATTGTTGCCCAGGTTTCTACATCTCCCACTCTCTTTAGATTGTAAGTTTGTGAATTTCAATGTTGTAAGGTGCTTTTGGGAAAAAGCACCATGAGCTTCATTCAATTGAGCTTTCGGGAGATCCGGCTTCGCAAATGTAGCCCGCAAGTTATTTTGCTATTCATTTGGCGTCTTTTTGCAGGCTCCGATCAGGTTACGGCCTCCGATTCACTGCGATGGTTCACATCACAAGATAATGCCCCTCCAAGCCTTTGATCTTTCACGGTTGCAAGAATTGCGAAGGCTAAAATCGCAAATCACTATTCAACTGCTCCGATTCTCCCTCGCAAAGCAAGCCTTCAAGCCTGCAAATGGCGAAAGTAGAACCACAAGGCACGGGTACCAAGGAGGACTAGCAAAGGGCTTAATGACATGTCCAGAGCACTTTAAATGCACATATACACACACTACTGTACTTTTATTTAAAGGGAAAGTGATGTTACGTCTTAGAATTAATAGCACAACATTCTCAAGCTCAAAACATTCTTACGTTTAATTTCTGTATTATATCGATCCCGGCAATCAATGTGTTAATATATATAATTGAACTTGCATGTAATAGAATATCATATTTACGGCTTAACTTCAATGAAAAATGGAGGTTGGATTTCAAAGTCCTACGGGCTCGAACCACCAATCACGATTGGACCCACATTCCATTAGCTGTTTCTAACCGGGAGTTATGGCCTTGCTAAATGGATCATGTTCAAGCTCGCAAATGCTACATACACTAGCATGGTTTACAGGCCAGGACTTGCGGGCTTGGTTAATTGAATAGCACCATAACTTGCCCCCTCCAAATTGAATGAGGCTTCGTGTACGTAAGATTTTACTTAATTCCAGTATAGAGATAAGGAATCTGTTTGGCGCGTTACAAATAAAGGATAATAATAAATGAGTAAATAACCTAAAATATTAAGGAACCAGAATTCTGTGTACAGTTGGATAGAGAAATACTGGGATGCATTAAGTGGAGCGTGTCAATATAAAAAAAATCCCATGCCTTAATGTAGGATTTGGCAATAGCTGAAGCTGACTGAACAATGGTTTTAAGAAATACATCTACCCTTCCACCTTTTCTATATTTCAGGATAATCTACATTTGTGAATTTCAAACAGGCTATTTTTGTTAATCCTTTTCATTGAAATAAATTCAGAAATGTCTTACTTACGTGTGTTATGTATCAATGTAGTTGTAGCTTTGTAAATCTGTAATGGCTAAATTAGAGTTGTTTCCTTTATAAAGTGTCTAGAAGTGACAAGAAAAGTAGTTCATTAAGCATTTAGATAATTTGTATTAATTGATTCCATTCCCTATTTTGCTTCTTAAATTTTCTTTACAACTGAAATAAGCTATTTTAGAGTGAATGCATTTATTAGTACAAGTGTTGCCGGAGGCAGTATTTTGTGCAGGGTTTTGATTTACGATAATTTCTGATTTAATGTACTTAGTTGTTCAAGGATTTCTTTAGACTTTAAGAACCAAACTTATCTGCTAACCTTTTTTGTGTGTATTATGGGCCTCATTCTATTATCGGCCGCAGCCGCTGCGGGGCCGCAAGGACCGGCCGCAAGCTATTCTGCTATTCTATTCCCTTACGGCCGGGGATTCCGGCAGGCTTGCGGCCGGTGCCTTGCTATATCTTGCGGCCGCTCGCGCCGGAGGAAAGCCTTTGATCTAAAACGGCCGCAAGAGATTTGCAATTCAATTGCTCCGGGAACCCTCTCTGCAAGGCTAAAAGCGAGCCGCAGTTACTTGCAGGAAAAAGGTCTCGCTAGCACCAATTAAGCACATAAAATAGCCCAAATAAAGCCATCCTGCACTTTGAGAAGACTATAAAGGGATTTTAGGTGTTAGAAAAAATAGCACATAATTATCCTGTACTCAAATCCGTAAAATATTTCATTTTTAATATCCGTAAAATATACATGTAAAAAGTCCAGAGTGCTTGGAGCACCTCAGACACACCCCCGCCGCAGCCGGCAAATAAACAGTTAATTTGAACTCGGGTTTGGGCAGATGTGCAAGCTTGAGAGTGGGTTCCTTTTATTCCTCATGTCCCCCAATATGATCCCTAGCATTTACAGAGCTGTACAGTGCAGGCTTGAATTTATTTTTCAGTTTTTATATTTCACAGTTTACGGCCGGTTCCAAGATATGCGGCCGGCCGTAAGAGGAGATCCTTGCGGGGCCGTATAATAGAATCGCGAGTTAACTGAACCCTCGCAAGGAATCGCAGCCTTACGGCCGATTTACGGCCGATAATAGAATGAGGCCCTATGTTTTTAGCCATTAAATGTTCAGCAGGCAAGTAATGCATAGATCAGCAAACTGTAACTTTGAAGAATAAAGCAGGCATGAAACAAGAACCTGTAAACCATAAAAAAAACTTTAACCTCAACACACAGCAAAACAAACTATTAAAAAAGAATATAGATTAGATGGTCCATCTAGTCTGCATCAGTGTTTGCTTCATATAAGCAGAGGTGGCTGAGCTTGCACTGTTTGGATATTATCACATATAATAGTTGTCAAACTACGAGTTGTTGTCACGCTTGCGAGTATCGCAAAGCGAGGCGAGCCGTTGAGGCACGAGCTCGCAAAAAAATATGACATTAACGGTGGAACCACAGAACTGGAAAAGACTGCGAAAATACACAAATATGCCTCAAATTCACTTATACACAGCACAGGGGGAGAGCCAGGGAGCCTGTGAGTGAGGTTGCAAGTTAATTTGAGGCATATTTTGCCTTTTTTAACAATAGAAAATTGCTGAAGCAGGGGGAAAAATGGCAGCTGAAAAAATAAAAAAATTCTGAAAGGCCAGGCACGAGGAACTTAGAAAATACACAACGCAAAAGACAGTATCACTTACACCAACAACGCCAGGCACGCGAGACACAGATGAACAACGCTAGGCACGCAGACACAGACAAACAACGCCAGGCACGCAGGACTTATAAAATACACAGCGGCAAAGACAGTAACACTTACAACGACAACGCCAGGTACGCAGGACTTATAAAATACACTGCGGCAAAGACAGTAACACTTACAACGACAACGCCAGGTACGCAGGACTTTGAAAATAAAACCAACGGCAGTCAGCACGCGCCACCAAATATTTAGGACAGACACAGAGGAGAAAGACAAAGAGAAGGGACAGGGCGGAGATGGTGGAAAGAGACACATGGCATTCCCAAGCATAAAAGTTGCAAGATGAGCGGCAAATGTGCTTAGAGGGGGCAGAACATCGCATTGTGTGGCAAAAAGCATTGCCAGGCTTGACATTTTATTGCTGTCATTTTTGACGGGCAAGTTGCTAATTTAAAATAATGAGCGATAAGCTAAAGAAGATGAGATATAATTAAAAAGAAAAAAACTAATCTATATATTGTGGCAAAAAAGTGAATAATGTTATATTCCAGTATTCTAAAATTATATATTATGTTAAGTAAAATCATTTTCAGAACAATATTGTTTGTTTAATTAAGAACAGAAAATCACAATTTATCATAGTAATAATCTCATTGAAGCATTTATCTCGAATTAGTATTCCACAAATCAACCAAAGGAAAAGTCAAGTTAATCTCCCCAGATACAATAAAAGTAAAAATTAGCCTTTGTACTAAAAACATATGGAAAACTGAACAATTAAAAAAAAACATAAAATTAAAAAGCAACATTTTTTTGCTTGTTTTTTGATAATTGATAATACGCAAATCATCATAGTATAGCAGTCCCATAGTATAATATAATATAATAATACTGTTATACTGTTTTTGCTACTTATACATAATAATAATAAATTAATCAGTAGTGTAAAAGACTATTATTGAGGTAAGGTGCAGAAATGAAAAACACATTAAAAGGATAATAATGGTCTATTTTCTTAAGACTGAAGTAAGATTTGGGACATCAGGTTTGAGAGGTGAGTCTTGTTATATTTAGTAAATAGAGATGTCGCGAATAGTTCGCCGGCGGACTTTTTTCGGCGAACATAGCATGTTCGCGTTCGCGGCGAACTGCGAACATATGCGAGATTCGACCCGCCCCCAATACTTTATCATTGAGCAAACTTTGACCCTGCATGTCACAGTCAGCAGACACATTCCAGCCAATCAGCAGCCTACACTCCCTTCCACACCCTTTCACCTCATGGACAGCAGCTAGGCAAGTATATTCAGTGTCCAGTGCAGTGCTGTAGGACTCTTGTGCATTATTATTATTATTATTACTACTATTTAATGTGTAGATGTACCAGCTGGGCATGCATTATTATTGTTATTATTATTATTATTATTATTATTATTATTATTATATAATGTGTAGGTGTACCAGCTGGGCATGCTCTTGTGCATTATTATTATTATTATTAGTAAAATACTACTACTAATAATAATAATAATGCACAAGAGCATGCCCAGCCAGTACATCTACACATTATATAGTAATAATAATAATAATAATAATAATAATAATACACAAGAGCATGCCCAGCCGGTACATCTACACATTATATAGTAATAATAATAATAATGTAGAAGAGCATGCCCAGCCGGTACATCTACACATTATATACTAATAATAATAATAATAATAATAATACACAAGAGCATGCCCAGCCGGTACATCTACACATTATATAGTAATAATAATAATAATGTAGAAGAGCATGCCCAGCCGGTACATCTACACATTATATACTAATAATAATAATAATAATAATAATAACAATAATAATAATAATAATGCTCAAGAGCATGCCCAGCCGGTACATCTACACATTATATAGTAGTAATAATAATAATAATAATAATAATAATAATATAGAAGAGCATGCCCAGCCGGTACATCTACACATTATATAGTAATAATAATAATAATAATAATAATAATAATAATAATGCACAAGAGCATGCCCAGCCGGTACATCTACACATTATATAGTAATAATAATAAGAATAATAATAATAAAGCAGAAGACCTCCCCTGTGTCTCCCCCCACTCCCTCCCATGTGTCTCTCTCCCCCCCTCTCCCCTGTGTCTCCCCCCCACTCCCTCCCATGTGTCTCTCTCCCCCCCCTCTCCACTGTGTCTCTCCCACCCTTGCCTGTGTCTCTATCCCCTCTCCCTTCCCCAGTGTTTCTTTCCCCACTCTCCTGTGTCTTTTCCCCCTTCCCTCTTCCCTGTGTCACTCCCCCCTCCCCTGTGTCTCTACCCCCCTCTCCCTTCCTGTGTTTCTTTCCCCCCTCCCCAGTGTCTTTCCCCCCTTCCCTCTCCCCTGTGTCTCTCCCCCCTCATCTGTGTCTCTTCCCCCTTCTCCCCTGTGTCTCTACCCCCTCTGCCCTGTGTCTCTACACCCTCTCCCTTCCCCTGTGTTTCTTCCCCCCCTCCTCTGTGTCTTTACCCCCCTTTTCTCTCCCCGGTGTCTCCTCACCACTCCCTCCCATTAGTCTCTTCCCCCCCTCTCCCCTGTGTCTCTACCCCCCACTCTCTCCTGTGTCTCTCCCCCCTCCCATGTGTCTCTTTCCCTCACCTCTCCCTTACCCTGGTTCTCTTCCCCCCTCTGCCCTGTGTCTTCCTCCCCCTCTCCACTGTGTTTTCCTTCCCCTCTCCCCTCTCCTGTGTCTTTCTCTCCCTCTCCCCTGTGTTTCCTCCCCCTCTCTCCTCCCCTGTTAGCTTCTATATGCATACATACATACGATAAGAAATCTGGGGGGGGGGTTACACCTTACCCCCCCCAGTTCCAACACCCATGTGTACTGTATAATATTGTATTGCATTATGTTATATTATATCACTAGCAACTTGCCTGGCACAAATGATGGGGCAATAAAGTTTGAAGCCATGGCAATGCTGTTTGCCACACAATGTGATGCTTTTTGTACTCTGAGGACCTTCAGCGCTCATTGTGAGTCTCTTCCCTCGTGTCCTTCATGTTTCGTGCTTTGCAACGATCAATCTTCGGCGCTCATCGCAAAGACAGATATATAAGTACAGTGTTAAATATATAATTTTTTTTGTGCAGTGTAAATTAAAAAATGTATTCAGGTCTCAGAGCATAATAAAGTGATTTAGATTTGTAACTGCTTTGAGAGTGCTATCGCTGGCAGCCAATGAGCAGTAATCCAGATATATAACTGCAGAGTAAAAAGTAAAACATTTTAGTGTAGTGTAAAGTCTTCATTTTTATTTTCCATTACTAATTAATACTTAATTAAATGAATGCACGATAATAACTATTGTGAATGAACAAATGTATTAGGAAGTGCGAAGCGTTAATGTATGTAAAGTAACCGCAGTGTAAAATATGCTATTAAGCGTATTTTTTTTATATATTTTTTTTTTAATAATAATGAATTAATTAATTACTAAAATACTTTACCTATTTTTAATTAATATATCCAGTGATCAATAACCTGAAGAGCTAACAATCAGTTTTGATTTTCCTGCAGCTTACAGTGTACATTTGGACTGTTGCTGACCCGAGGTGTAAGTGTCAGCAATGAGCGCAGTGCACGAGGGGAAACCGCTTGTATAGTCGTGTAACGCGCCATTTTAGATTTGTAATGTTATTAGTTGCAAGTTAGTGTTGTAAAATGGCGGCGATTGTGTATGTGTTACGCGGCTCGCCAGCAGTTTCCATTATTTATAATAGTGTATTTTGTACCTCGTCCGTTCCTAGGTAAAAGTCGTACATGGCTGGCGATGTTTTGCGCGGTTTGGGGTCGTGTAGCCTCGTTTTCATTTTTTCCAGACGCCATTTTTTTTGTCGCTTAGCCGATTTACAAGTGCCAACTGGGGAAGACGTTACAGATATCACATATATAGTTGTGAGCAGGCGGGTTGTTGCTAACGCTGCGGGCTTGCAAAGCGAGGGCCAGAGTTGCTGGCAAGGAGCGCCGAAGGCTCCCACGTCGGCTGCAATGAGCCGCAGGCGGGACTTACACCATCAAATTTACGGACTTACCATCCAAAATTACGGGACTTAGAAAAAAAACATTACGAGCTCACAAAAATACGACCTTAACGCCCGAACCGCACGCACTTAAAAACATTAAAAACACAATAAATACACACAACAAACACATAAAAAGCTTACCCACAGCAAGGCGGGCACCAAGGACCTCTGCAAGTGAAGTTACACCTCCATGTAAGTCCAAATTTATGAGTTTAGACACCCGAAAATCACCTAAGTGAGAGAAAAAATGGACCTTGAAAAAAAGAAAACGAGGCTACAGGACCCTAAACACGCAAAACACATACGGATTTTCCTAAAAAGCCGTACGAGGTAAAGATACACTATTAACAAGGACGCTAAATCATCCACACCCGCGTACCACATACACATTCCCCGCCATTTTACAACACTAACTTACACAATGCGGAAGTACCCAGCTACCCTAACGGCTTCCCCTCGCGCACGCAGCCTATTTACACTACACACTGCACACATTGCTGACACTTACACAGCAGCTCCACAGCACTGAAAACCTACATTGTATGCTGCAGGAACATGAAAACAGACTGTCAGCTCTTCAGCACAATGCTTCCTGCATATATTAGTTACAAATAGGTAAAGTATATTCATTTAGTAATTATTTAATTAGCATACAAAAATACATATACACAAAAAAAACATTATCGCATTAAACATAAAAGCCATTCACTGCGCGCCACACAACGAGCGCCAACGCTGCTCATAGCATACAAAGCCTTGCAATAAGCGCAAAAAACACATCACCGCCGACCAAAGAATAACAGCAAAAGTGCCTATCAGAAAAAAAATACAACCAACAGCCTCGCAATGAGCGCTGAAGGATCTCCGACCGCCAACAAAATTAATGTCTCGTCCAAACCATTACCTGCCTTACAATCTTATTGCCGCCATTTTTTGATGGGCAAGTCGCTAGTAAATATATAAAGATCAAGATAATAAAAGTATCAGGAAATGTAACACAAAGATGCATGCGCGTCTGAATAATACGACAAATACGGATTTTTGTCATAAGTGATATGATCGCAGTATTGGGTCATAAACCCTAAACACTGGAATCTGTTACATATAATTTACTGATGATGTCATTAATGGGCTTCAAGGGGGGGGGATCTCTTTTCATACTTTTTGAGCGGTGCAAATCCAACATACGCAGAGCGGAAACGCCACATCTGTGGGACACACACAAAGGGGTTCACTTTGGGAGAAAAAAACAAACAAATATAAAATATTTAATAATCATATTTTGATGTTACCAACAGATAAGGAAACGAAACTGAGGTTATTATATCTAATAGTAGCAAGCCTGGGAGTACTGGGAGTAATAATACTGCAGCAGGAGGTCAGGACTAATGTCACTCTATAGACACCCAGTCAGATAAAGGTCAGTACTAATGTCCCTCTATAGACCCCCAGTCATATAAAGGTCATTACTAATGTCCCTCTATAGACACCCAGTCAGATAAAGGTCAGTACTAATGTCACCTATAGACCCCCAGTCATATAAAGGTCAGTACTAATGTCACTCTATAGACACCCAGTCAGATAAAGGTCAGTACTAATGTCACCTATAGACCCCCAGTCATATAAAGGTCAGTACTAATGTCACTCTATAGACACCCAGTCAGATAAAGGTCAGTACTAATGTCACTCTATAGACACCCAGTCAGATAAAGGTCAGTACTAATATGCCTCTATAGACACCCAGTCAGCTAAAGGTCAGTACTAATGTCCCTCTATAGACACCCAGTCATCTAAAGGACAGTACTAATGTCACCTATAGACCCCCAGTCATGTAAGGTGTAACCCTTACACTACCTGATCGATACAACATCATACCTGATGTTTTAAAGCACGTTATTCCAAACAATTTAGGAATGTTAGGTAATTTATGCCCTTTATGGCTTAAAACCTGACTCTGTATCAACTATGTAATTTTCCGTGGGAGTTTTGCCATGGATCCCCCTCCGGCATGCCACAGTCCAGTTGTTAGACCCCTTGAAACAACTTTCCCATCACTATTGTGGCCAGAAAGAGTCCCTGTGGGTTTTAAAATTCGCCTGCCCATTGAAGTCTATGGCGGTTCGCCGATGTTCGCCGGTTCGCGAACATTTGTTTTAGGTTCGCGACATCACTATTAGTAAAACCTTAGCTCCACAAAATGAGTACAAGCTCACATGCACAACTTACACCTGGGGTCTGTAACCTTTTTTAGCCAAACAGACTAAACATGATAAACTTCCGAGTACAATAGCCGATACACAGGAAAGACAAATTGTACAACTGAAGAAATACGCATTAACATTATGAAGTATAATTTCGTTATTACATTTAGCTTTTAAAAGAGGCAGGGTTTTAAGACAGGTGCTATGAAATAAACAGGGAAATTAAGAAATATGACATGAATGTGACTATATAGCTGAAAGAATTCACAAAACAAAAGACAATTTGGATGTTATCTGTGACTCACAAAGATAAACATTGGTCAGGTCTGTGGTTCTTATTACGTTGATGGCTAGTCGAAAGAGCTATACAGGCGATCCCCAGGTAACAGACGAGATCCGTTCCTGAGAACAAATTTAAACCGGATTTGTATTTAACTCAAATCCTGGTGAATAATAATAATAGCAATACTATAATGTATATGTATATAAAATAAATTGAGCTCCTGTCGCACAGATTAGTGATTTTATAATCCCCCTCTCTGTTTATTTATATGATGGATGTGCTATCATTGTCATGTCACAACTGTGTTACAAAGAATTTTTTATCAAAATAACAAAATTAATAAAATATGACAAATTAAAAATGGATAAAGTAAGCAGTGTAGAGGTGCGTATTTTATATTTAAAAAAATAAAACAGTAGATTAAAAACAGAAACAGGAGAAGTATCATTAAGTGATCAACAATCTTAAAGAGGTCAGACAATTCCTCAGCAATTTTCAGAAGGTCATTTGAATTTAAATAAATGGAACAATCGCGGTTATTATAAAATCTGTTTTTTATTTTTATTTTGCAATTGTTTCTTTATTGTGTTAGAGAGTTTTTACATTAATTTATATTAAAAGATCACTGTAATGCTTATAGAATAGGATTTAATTTGTTTACTTAGCTAGTTTAGCAATTAAATCACTATCTGTAGAGCAAAAATAGTTTTAAATCTAGCACTTTTGTGGAAGTTTTGTTTCCACCTGTATCATCTGTCCAGTAGAAGTTTGAAGATCCACGTAGAGGGGACTGTCCTGATAGGAGATCTTATTGTTGCCCTGATGAGCCTGTTTGTTTGCCTCCTTCCCTTAATAGCTTTTGTGGACAATCCTACATTAGTCAGAAAAAATAGCACATCCTTCTGGTCAAATCCTGTTTTACTTTCATCTCCTGGTCACCTAAATCGAGGTGGAGATCAGCATATCTGCTGGAAGCTACAATGCAAATTTCAGATGTCATTTGTAAATTCTCGATTGATCAAATATTGATTTAATTGATCAGCAACTAAATAAACAGATTACACCTTATTGTATGACCAGTTGGTTCCCTTTAATGTACATGTGAAGATTGCAGTAGCTGTGAGTATCCAGTAGCTGTGAATGTGCAGTAACATGGATCATTTCTCCATACCAGGGGTGTTCAAGTCTGGTCTCGGAGAGCCCCTCCCAGTCCTCTATTTGAGGATATCCCTTCTGAGCACATGTGAATCAACCAGGATGACTGAAGAAGTGATTGACTCACCTGTGCGTAAAGGAAATATCCTCAAATCCTGGCCTCTGTAGGGCTCTCTAGGACAGAACTTGCCCCGACCCCTGCCCTATACAGTGATATATTTACAGTGACAAGCTTTTGAGAAATGCCACTCTCCTTTACACATATTTCTTTTGATTTAAAATTAAGAGGCACATCCCTTGAAAGCTTGTCACTCTAAATGAAATGTTTGTCAAATAAAACAAGGTATTGTGTTGGAAACACTTTGGCAAAAAAATATCTTGTTATTGCACTGAATAATACAAGCAAATGTGGTATTCATAACAAGTTGCAATGTTAGGGAATCTCATTTATGGAAGTGAAAGAGTAAAGGAGCCCGGTCGTATCTGTGGGTATATATTTCTTGTCAAATGAATGGGATCCTTGGATGCTGAAATTAAGTCATTGCCACTCAGTGATTTGCTATTTGCACTTTTATAATACAGAGAGTTGAATTAGACGCAACAATGGCTTACATATAATTGCATATGATGGACAATAACTTAAAGGTTCTTTTTTTTTTTTAAAACACTTCACAAAATTGTGGCAGACTAAAATTTCTGTTTAAAAAAAAGCAATGTTTGAGACAGCAATGGAATATTTATTCATACAACTTTTAAGTTACCGAAAATACTGTATAGACAGAACAAGATGATATGTTGTTATTTTGGGAAGTTTTGATGTAAAGGGACCTTAGTGTTTTTGGGGAAACATTAATTCAATATATAAGAAAACAGACACATGCATATACATACCTCTTGTACATACTCCATTTTTTTTAAATAAAAAATGCATATTGGTTATAACCATACATTTCATTGAACATAGAGGCCCAGATTTAGTACAGAGTGAGAATGGAAGTAGCAGATAATGCCCATATATCCTACAATCAAAACAAATAAAATATATAATTTTTATTATAACAGATACTGCAAGTACACATATCTATATGTATGTATATGTATCCTTACTTTTGCTGTGTTCAAATGTATATCAAATGTTATCCATGCCTATACAGGTGGTCCCCGGGTTACAGACAACCCTACTTACAGCTGACAAATAGTTGAGAAGAGGCTTCCGAGGCTTTTTGTATGAGTTTTTATGTTCTGTCGGTTTGAATTAAAAGAAAGAGCACAACAATTTCTGTACCTTATTATTACAGTACAGGGGTATTATTATTTTGACAGTAATACACTGTACTATTATTACCACATATGAGCCATTATGTCATTTTTATTATTATTCATCGGGAGTCTGAGTTACATAAAATATGGTTTGAATACGTTCTCAGGAATGTGTCTCACCCTTAACCCCATGACCGCCTCTATTTCATAACTATGGAACCTGCTAGAGTTTACTTGCTATCGTAAAACAAAAAAATCAGAAGCGTAACAAGTTATTAACTTAAGAAGTATGCATTGGACTTGGATATATATATAGGCTAGCAAAGTGTTGATGAGTCTTTTTGTGCCTCACACATCCCACAATAATGAGATATGATAATCTCCCTGTCGTGGTTGCGAGGTGCTTACTCTTTAATTAATATGATCTCTTGTTTGTATTTACCAAATTAAACATTGTTTTCTTGTAATTTTACAGAAAAACAAGAAATGTTATTTGTTCACCCAAAAATTAACAAATTAAATTGAAAAGCAATCTCTTCTCATATAAGTATAACTCTAAACTGTCTTATACACTTGCTTGAAGATCAAGTGTGCCATAATTCATACTGACTTTAACTACAGAATCCTCAAGAAATGGTAGAACACTATAACTACATCTGTACATCTTCCCAAGAGGCTGTTTCATTTACTGTCCACGACTCTGCTACATGGATGTGCCTTGATTTGTAAGATAGTTTTATTTTTTTGCACCCTGATAAGAAGGTCTAATACGATCTATTATCTAATGAGACATATAAGCTTTAGACATCTCTCTTTTTTCCCAGTCCCTTGAAACAGAATAAAAAGTCAATTCATCTTTTTCAAACTTTCGGTTTTCAGAAGATAAATATTTAATGCTCCGATAAGGTCAAAACTGTTTCTCTCTTTGATTGATGAAATTCAAAAAGAAGAAAGATGGACTGCTGTATGTCGTGATGAAAACTGGATGCCACCTAAATCAGGATGTGAGGTTACAGCTGTCACACTCTGGATAGGTATTTACATAAATAGAGGCAACAAGGAGTTTGTTAAATAAATCTATATATATACAACAATACTGTGTTTATTAATATATATTTTACCATTACTTGAGATCATGTTAAAGTGGCACGTGGAGATTCCAATTATGGTATATATTAAAATTATGGGTAATAATAATTATTGTATCAATTAAATATTATATTTAAAAAATGCATTTTCTTCTGTAAACATATTTTTTTTATTTTAAGTCAGTTAGCTTTTATGATCCAGTCACAGAGATTCATATATTTTGTTAATGAGTGTTCATTGCCATTGCAGTCAATAAATTGGTATGCTTAGACTCAAGGGGCCTCATTCAGTTGCGATTTGGCCAATTAAATAGGGCTCTATATAAGCACAGAGCATATTTTTTTTACAGAAGTTTTTAGTTAGTGAAGACCTTGCTTTTGGATAGACGATCACTAACTAAAAACTTCTGTAAAAAAATATGCTGTGTGCTTATATAGAGCCCTATTCAATTGGCCAAATCGCAATTGAATGAGGCCCAAGGAGCCTAGGGACCTATTAAATTCTCCCTCGTAGTTCTCTCGGTGCTCGCAAAATGCAGTTTTCCTGCTGTTTGCGAGAACCGAATCTCTCGCAGCCTGCTTTACGATATGACTGCGAGAAAATGGCCGAGAATAGGCTCCGAGAGAGCTACGTAGCCTTAAATCTATGCACGAGTCTCGCATATCGTAAGAATCCCTACGTGGACAAAAAGTCCACGCAAGGGATCCGAAAGCCTCTACGTGCTGCCTCGGAACAGCCCGAGACAGCAGTGTGAGGCTCCCCCCTGCACCCTATACACATCCCCATGCTGCAGGAGTCTCTATCGGGACCCCTGCAGCACCCCCACATTAACCCCTTGCAGCGGGGGTCCCCGATCTGCATAGATCAGGCCCCCCGCTGCATTTAAAACTTTTAAATTCCCCGCCGCGGCTCCTTAAAGGGACAGCGGCACACTATTACCCAATCCCGGCCGCGGCACTTAAAATTAACCCCCCTCTATGCTGGGGGTCCCCATCGGGACCCCCGAAGTGTCCCCACATAAACCCATTGCAGGGGGGGGGGCCCCGATCTGCATAGATCAGGCCCCCCGCTGCATTTAAAACTTTTAAATTCCCCGCCGCGGCTCCTTAAAGGGACCGCGGCACACTATTACCCAATCCTGGCCGCGGCACTTAAAATTAACCCCCCTCCATGCTGGGGGTCCCCATCCGGACCCCCGAAGTGTCCCCATATAAACCCCCTGCAGCGGGGGGCCCCGATCGGCACCGATCGTGACCCTGCTGCAATTCAATTTTAAATTTCCCGCCTCGTGGGTCCTCAAAGGACCGTAAAGGTCCTGAAAGGACTCGCACTAAAAATATTAACCCCAGGCAACTATAATTACCCCATTAACTCATGATGGTCAATCCAGACCACCATAAGGCCTAAATTAACCCATTAACTCATGATGGTCAATACAGACCACCATAAGGCTCTATTTAACCCATTAACTCATGGTGGTCAATCCAGACCACCATAAGGCTCTAATTAACCCATTAACTCATGGTGGTCAATACAGACCACCATAAGGCTCTATTTAACCCATTAACTCATGGTGGTCAATACAGACCACCATAAGGCTCTAATTAACCCATTAACTCATAGTGGTCAATACAGACCACCATAAGGCTCTAATTAACCCATTAACTCATAGTGGTCAATACAGACCACCATAAGGCTCTATTTAACCCATTAACTCATGGTGGTCAATACAGACCACCATAAGGCTCTAATTAACCCATTAACTCATGGTGGTCAATACAGACCACCATAAGGCTCTATTTAACCCATTAACTCATGGTGGTCAATACAGACCACCATAAGGCTCTAATTAACCCATTAACTCATAGTGGTCAATACAGACCACCATAAGGCTCTAATTAACCCATTAACTCATAGTGGTCAATAACCATCATGACACTAACTACAAACACTACACTATAACCCCCAATAAACCATTTAATCTAAACTAACCCCCCTCTACACTAATCTATTAACACTTACACTACCTACCTACACTACCTACCCCCTAATAAACCTCCCCAACACTCTAATTACAAAAAACAAAAAACCTACAGCACAGAAAACAAAAAACCTACAGTACAGAAAAAAAAAACAATTACAACCCCACCTCCCACTACAGAAAACAAAAAAATACATTACAACCCCACCCCCCACTACAGAAAATAAAAAAATTACACACCTGAAAAGGAAAGACAGATAAACACAATACAATACATACATATAATACATTACATACATTACATACAATACATGACATTACATATAATATATTACATATAATATATTACATATAATACATTACATACATTACATACAATACATGACATTACATATAATATATTACATATAATATATTACATATAATACATTACATACATTACATACAATACATGACATTACATATAATATATTAAATATAATATATTACATATAATATATTACATATAATACATTACATACATTACATACAATACATGACATTACATACATTACATATAATGTATTACATATAATATATTACATATAATACATTACATACATTACATACAATACATGACATTACATATAATATATTAAATATAATATATTACATATAATATATTACATATAATACATTACATACATTACATACAATACATGACATTACATACATTACATATAATGTATTACATATAATATATTACATATAATATATTACATATAATATATTACATATAGTCCTAATCAAATACCCCCTATCTATCTAACATACAATCTATTTAATTTAAAATAAATCCTAACTATATCAAATACATCCCCCTATCTATCTAATATACAAAAAATCCTAACTACCGTACATACACAGACCCTAATTCTAAAATAAAATAAAATAATTACAGTCCTAACTACACAGACCCTAATTCTAAGCTAAAATCAATAAATTAAGACCACTTACCTTTAAGATGTTGCTTCAGATCACTAACCTATGGGTCAAACAAAAAGAAAAATTAGTACAAAACATTAACATCAAATAAATAAACATTCTATACATTCTAAATATTCAACTCACCTTTACAGCATGTCCAGTCACTGTTTAGCTCTTCCGGCGCGGCCCTGTTAAAAAAAAAAAACACAATACATGAATACATGAATACAATATATAAACAATAAATAAAATACACAAATAAACATCTAAATATACATTTAACTTACCTCCCCGCGATGTCCCCGGCCTTCTCTCCTTCAGCCCCGGCTGGGCCGCGGAACCATCCGTGCTCTAAAAAAAACGAACGGAGGTCTGCACTGGCAGACCTCCCCGACGCTACTGAACCTCCCGGAGTCGTTTCCGGGAGGAAATTGGCATTGGCGGCTTGTGATTGGCTGAAAAAGCTGTCTATCAATTTCAGCCAATCAAAAGTCGTCAATGTGTGAGCCAATCAGGATGGGATACACCCCAATATCCCACCCTGATTGGCTTAAACACTTGTCTATCTTTCTGGGAACCAATCACAACGCTCAGATGCCTTCAGCCAATCACTATGGGATACACCCCCACGGAGTGATTGGTAGAAGACATCTGCGCATCCTGATTGGCTCCTACATTGACGACTTTTGATTGGCTGACAGCTTTTTCAGCCAATCACAAGCCGACAATGCCAATTTCCTCCCGGAAACGACTCCGGGAGGTTCAGTAGCGTCGGGGAGGTCTGCCAGTGCAGACCTCCGTTAGTTTTTTTTCTTTTTTTTTTTTAGAGCGCAAATGGTTCCGCGGCCCAGCCGGGGCTGAAGGAGAGAAGGCCGGGGACATCGCGGGGAGGTAAGTTAAATGTATATTTAGATGTTTATTTGTGTATTTTATTTATTGTTTATATATTGTATTCATGTATTCATGTATTGTGTTTTTTTTTTAACAGGGCCGCGCCGGAAGAGCTAAACAGTGACTGGACATGCTGTAAAGGTGAGTTGAATATTTAGAATGTATAGAATGTTTATTTATTTGATGTTAATGTTTTGTACTAATTTTTATTTTTGTTTGACCCATAGGTTAGTGATCTGAAGCAACATCTTAAAGGTAAGTGGTCTTAATTTATTGATTTTAGCTTAGAATTAGGGTCTGTGTATGTAGTTAGGACTGTAATTATTTTATTTTATTTTAGAATAAGGGTCTGTGTATGTTGTTAGGATTTTTTGTATATTAGATAGATAGGGGGATGTATTTGATATAGTTAGGATTTATTTTAAATTAAATAGATTGTATGTTAGATAGATAGGGGGTATTTGATTAGGACTATATGTAATATATTATATGTAATGTATTATATGTAATATATTATATGTAATATATTATATGTAATATATTATATGTAATACATTATATGTAATGTATGTAATGTCATGTATTGTATGTAATGTATGTAATGTATTATATGTAATGTATTATATGTAATATATTATATGTAATATATTATATGTAATATATTATATTTAATATATTATATGTAATATATTATATGTAATGTCATGTATTGTATGTAATGTATGTAATGTATTATATGTATGTATTGTATTGTGTTTATCTGTCTTTCCTTTTCAGGTGTGTAATTTTTTTGTTTTCTGTAGTGGGGGGTGGGGTTGTAATTGTTTTTTTTTTTCTGTACTGTAGGTTTTTTTGTTTTTTGTACTGTAGGTTTTTTGTTTTCTGTGCTGTAGGTTTTTTGTTTTTTGTAATTAGAGTGTTGGGGAGGTTTATTAGGGGGTAGGTAGTGTAGTTAGGTAGTGTAAGTGTTAATAGATTAGTGTAGAGGGGGGTTAGTTTAGATTAAATGGTTTATTGGGGGTTATAGTGTAGTGTTTGTAGTTAGTGTCATGATGGTCCTTGAGGACCATCATGGCACTTATGTGGTTAATGTTGGGTTGTAACAGGCCCATAATGGTAATAATATACCTTTATGGGACTGATGGGGTTAAATAGAGCCTTATGGTGGTCTGTATTGACCACTATGAGTTAATGGGTTAATTAGAGCCTTATGGTGGTCTGTATTGACCATCATGAGTTAATGGGTTAATTTAGGCCTTATGGTGGTCTGGATTGACCACCATGAGTTAATGGGTTAAATAGAGCCTTATGGTGGTCTGTATTGACCATCATGAGTTAATGGGTTAATTTAGGCCTTATGGTGGTCTGGATTGACCACCATGAGTTAATGGGTTAAATAGAGCCTTATGGTGGTCTGTATTGACGACCATGAGTTAATGGGTTAATTTAGGCCTTATGGTGGTCTGTATTGACCATCATGAGTTAATGGGTTAATTTAGGCCTTATGGTGGTCTGGATTGACCACCATGAGTTAATGGGTTAAATAGAGCCTTATGGTGGTCTGTATTGACCATCATGAGTTAATGGGTTAATTTAGGCCTTATGGTGGTCTGGATTGACCACCATGAGTTAATGGGTTAAATAGAGCCTTATGGTGGTCTGTATTGACGACCATGAGTTAATGGGTTAATTTAGGCCTTATGGTGGTCTGTATTGACCATCATGAGTTAATGGGTTAATTTAGGCCTTATGGTGGTCTGGATTGACCATCATGAGTTAATGGGGTAATTATAGTTGCCTGGGGTTAATATTTTTAGTGCGAGTCCTTTCAGGACCTTTACGGTCCTTTGAGGACCCGCGAGGCGGGAAATTTAAAATTGAATTGCAGCAGGGTCACGATCGGTGCCGATCGGGGCCCCCCGCTGCAGGGGGTTTATATGGGGACACTTCGGGGGTCCCGATGGGGACCCCCAGCATAGAGGGGGGTTAATTTTAAGTGCCGCGGCCGGGATTGGGTAATAGTGTGCCGCGGCCCCTTTAAGGAGCCGCGGCGGGGAATTTAAAAGTTTTAAATGCAGCGGGGGCCTGATCGGTGCCGATCGGGGACCCCCGCTGCAAGGGGTTAATGTGTGGGGGCTGCGGGGGTTCCTATGGACCCCTGCAGCAAGGTGTTCATGTGAGGACACTTCGGGGGTCCCGACAGGGACCCCCGCATTGAGGGGGGGTTCATTTTAGGTGCCTGGGGGGGGGTTTGGAGTACCCCCCACGGCAGGGCTTATGTGGGGGACTGCCGCGGAGGTCCCTTTTAGGACCTCCGCGGCACTTGATGAGGAGTGGGAGCCTGCGATATCATCTCGCAGGCTGTCACTCCTCATGTACATTTACGCAGTGTAGATACGTACGGGCCTGCTGCGTAGCTCATACGTTGCTCGCAGCAGGGCTAATTTAATAGCATTGTAAGTTAGAGAAACTTTGCAGTACGTAGGGCTTAAGTAGAAGCCTCTTATTTACGAGGCTGGAATTTAATAGGGCCCCTAGTCTTTTGTGCAGGAGATTGCACTCAAGGATATTAACCCAATATCTCAAGACAGATAAAAATGGCAAACTTGAATTTTTGTTTACTTTAGGAAAATGCTTTTTTTAAGGTAACATTCAATTGTCTTTAGTTTTACATTATACCATATGTGTAACCTCTGCTGTGTCACTGTAAATGGATAAGAAACTCAGTAAATCAGTTGTACATCATGGATAGAAGATTACAAATCATGTTGAAAAGCTGCTTAATTTTTTTAAATTGCTCAGATATTTGTAGTTGTTACTGGTATAGCCACTGAAGCTCTCCAGCCAGTAGTTATCACTGTTGTAATTGGACCCTATATATCTTGACACTCTAGAGCTTTCCAAGCACTTACACATACACAGATGATGTCACAAAGCCCAGTCACTATATAAGTAGATGTGCTGGGAGGATAAAGTAGTTTGAAGATCAACCAGCAAGCAGATGAAAAGCAGGCTAGGATATTTCCTGTTTTCTGCCTGCCAGACACTGAATGGCACGGCCAATATTTTCTTCAGTTTATTGTTAGTGTAAAGCTTATCATCTGCCCTACCCTAACCCTAAACCTTAACCCTTAACACTAACCCATAACCCCTAAATCTAGTCCTAACCCATAAACCTAACCCTAACCTCAATCTGAATCCTAACCCTAGGAAATTAAAGAAAATCTCTAGATGTCGGTGGCTGCCACTGCCGGCGGGCAAAAATAGTAAAAGGTCTACAGTCTACTTCAAGCAAGAGCCACACTATTAATTCTGTTGCCAACATATCCAAGAGTGAGTATCAAGTGTGATGTAGAGATTCAGGTAGGTTGACTTAGTGTTATAGCCATCTCCAGCACTCCCAAGATTTATTATACTGAATTGTATCTGGTATGTATTACCAATCTGTAATAGGTTTGGCTATTACAGATGTCAGTTCCCTCAGTGCTTTTACATTTAATATTTCTTCCTGAGTTAAAAAAAAAATATTTGGTAAAGGTAATGTATTACAGGGTTCCTTGTATAGGAAGACAAAATAATTAACACAGCTTGTTTTCCCTTTCCTAGTTAATATTAATTAGCCTGCCGGTCTCACATTTTAAGATTGCAATATTTTCTATTCTTGCCTTTTTTCCGTTTATATATTTGAAAAAAACTTTTTAGCGTTATTTTTCTTTTTCTTTACTATTAACTTTTTAATATTTATTGTATCCTAGTTGATTTTTTGCAAAACTTGTTATTTTCTCTGTACGCATATAAAGTTGTTTCTGTTCCCTCTCCCTTGTATTTGTATACCTGCTTTTTCTTTCTCATCTTGTTTGTTTTATAAATTATTAGTAGGCCACATAGGTTGTGAATTACTTATTTTAATGTTACTTTTACATGGTATGTGTAATTATTTAGCAGAGACATAAAGCTTGTTAGCTTTTTTCTGTATTTTAACCTGCCAATGCTTTGTTCCAGTGTACATCTCTAATGATGCCTTTGGAGCATTACATTTTGCTCTTTTAAAATTGAGCTTCTTTGTTGGGCCACTATGACATTACTTTTGAACATTTCAAAGCTGAAAAAAGAAATTCGAGATTGTGTGGACTGACTTATGGCAATACATAAATAAAATGTATAGTGAAAATAGTCTGCACAGTATAACCAGAGGTTTGGGTGCATGTAAATCAGTCTGCAGAATTTGCCATTAATAATCTTTAAAGTTAATATAAAATATATTTACCCTTTGAACCCAACCTTGTTTATATCCTGCCAATAGTAAATGAGACCTTCATCATGATGTGATCAAAACATTGAAGTTATATGTAATATGCAATCGAAGGCTACAAATTAATTAGTGCCAATACGTAATATTTGCACAATAAAGCGGTCTATAAAGTGCATTAGATCATCTATTTTAGTCCATGTGGGTTCCATGATATGTATTAAAACCTTGAGTCCTGTGATTGATATTACTCAGAAATAACATTTAAAAAAATATATATATTTTTTAATAGCATATTAGTGGGTTTGAGACTGTTGATCAATTAATTCTAATTCCCATGCTTTTAAAGTACAGTATTGTGTGTTTAATTGCTGCTACAGCTACATTTTACAAAAACCTTGTGAGTCCTATTTAGTACTATTTTTTACCAAAACTTGATATTTTTTTCAGTTGCAGGTTAGACTTTATTTGAGAGCTAGAGCTACTGGTCTAATAGAATATTGATTTTGTGTAACTTTAATTATTTAGAGCTCGTAATATTCGAGCTGTGCTAAAACCAATGGAGAGCTAAGGCTGGTTTTATCTATCATCCACATTATCATTTAGCATATGGTGGGGCAGAAGAATGATAGAAGCCCTCCACTGTGTACAGTAAATAGTTCATTTGTGTTTACATTTGAACATCTAAAATAAGTTAAACTTATTACCTGCTCAGAACTCCAAAAAATACAGTTATTGCACTGCATTCTGGGAACCTGGGCAGGGACATACAAATGAGTCCACAAATGTTTCACTCTTTAATCCAGTGCCACATTAAACGGCTCCTTTTAAGCATATGCCTCCTGTATTACCGTATTTTTCGCCGTATAAGACGCACTTTTTCTTCCCCAAAACTGGGGGAGGAAAGTTGGTGCGTCTTATACGGCGAATATACCTTTTCAAACTGCCTCTCTGTCCTCTTGATCTCACCCCAGCGCTTCCTACCAGCATCGCGTCGGCCGGTGCGTCCTAGTGACGTCACACACGCAACGCTGCAGTACACGAGGAGTGCTGGTAGGAAGCGCTGGGGTGAGATCAAGATGGCAGAGATCAGAAGAAAGGTGAGGATCAGGAGGGTCAGGGAGGGTCAGGGAGGGTCAAGGGCTCCCAAATGCTCCCAAATGCTGCAGTG
The DNA here is from genome assembly GCA_027410445.1 of Discoglossus pictus. Classification (NCBI taxonomy): domain Eukaryota; kingdom Metazoa; phylum Chordata; class Amphibia; order Anura; family Alytidae; genus Discoglossus; species Discoglossus pictus. The sequence goes on from CM050164.1 coordinate 440,096,843, forward strand.
TATGTGTGTGTGTGTGTATGTGTGCATGTGTATGTGTGTATGTTTGCATGTGTGTGCATGTATGTGTATGTATGTATATGTATGTATGTGTATGTATATTTATGTGTGTATGTATATGTGTATATATATATATATATATATATATATATATATATATGTATATTTATGTGTGTTGTATATGTATGTATGTGTTATATATATATATATATATATATTTGTGTGTAATGTAGGTGTGTATCTGTGTGTAAAGTGTATTTGTGTTTGATTCAGATTTTTTTTCTTTCTTGTTTTCCTCCTCTAAAAACTAGGTGCGTCTTATCTGCCGGTGCGTCTTATAGGGCGAAAAATACGGTATTTTGTTTAGTTGTTCAGTCATTTGTGGTTCTCCATGACCCTGTGGACTGCAGCATGCCAGGCACCTCTTGTGTCCAGTTGTGCTAATCCATAAGGTTTTAATGGCAAAGATACTGGAGTCGATTGCCAAATCCTTCTCCAGTAGACCATGATTTGCCTGACCTCTCTGTTATGACCTGCCCATCTTGGGTGACCCTATATGGTATAGCTCACATCTTCATTGACGTACACAAGGTATCACCACGACAAGGTAGCAATCCAAGAAGGAGTGCTGTTTTATTTACCTGCTCAGAATTCCAGAAATACAGTTATTGTACTGTATTCTGGGAACCTGGGCAGGGACATGCAAATGAGTTCACAAAGGATTCACTCTTTAATCCAATGCCATTTTAAACATGACTCATTTTAAGCATATGCGATCTGTATTACACAGCTTTAATGCATAGCAGAGGATGGATTGTGGAGGACCTACCACAGACAGCTGTTTAAATCTTTAGCATATGTGGGCAAAAGAGTGACAGAAGCCTCCACAGTACATTATTACAGTAAATATATAGTACAGTTGTGTTCACATTTGAAGGTCTAAAATAAGTTAATAAATGTATTACCTGCTCAGAATTCCAAGAAATACAATTATTACACTGCATTCTGGGATCCTGGGCAGGGACATGCAAATGAGTTCATGCTTTAATTAAATACCATTTATAATCTCAGAAAGTGTCAAGTATGCACTCAGAAAGCAATATCACTGCATTTAGACATTTCTGTGCATATACAAACATATATCAATGTACTATATTGCATCTTCAGACAGCTTAGGCAGAAACACACTCATGGGAAGGGGGAGAAATCTCGGCTCAGTGCCAAGGACAGAAAACCAAACACAGTTTCCCAATTTTCCATACGATTTTCAACAAGCAGTAGGAAGTTAACCTCTCAAAGCCAGAAAACTCAAGTGATAACAACATTTTTATCATTTATGCAATGTAAACTGCAATCTTTGCAAAAGTATTATAAGTTGGTCTAAGCTGTTCATAGATCTTTTGATAATTGCGTTAAGAGTATGTCATATTGTAAACTTAAATTGTTTGTTCGCCATCCCATGTGTTAAACTCATGACATATGTTCAGACATGATATTTTGCACCGTATTGTGCAAATAGTAAGTTTTTAAAAAAATATATTGTTGAAATATTTCTGTACCAGTATGGAGGTCCCTGGAGGCAGACCTGAAAAGTGTGTGGCTAAAGGGGACCCTTGACCTGGGAGAGCCTTCCGGTGCCAGACTGGGGAATGATTGGCGGGCTGCTTTGGTGGGAGTGGTTTGCCCCACCTCTTAGAAGCGCAGGCGGCATTTTAGATCGCTCTGTGGCTGGACAGCAAGGAGACATCCACCCTCCTTTCCCCAACTCAAAGTTTTTAAACAAAATGATAAGAGTTTAGAGGGGATTTTAGTTTTGGTAAAAAGAAGATATATGGTTAGTAATATAGTTATATATATGTAGAAGGATGATCACAAAATGTTCCTAGTAACTTTGTGATTAAATTTGTATTGGAAAGATGTTTTTAAAAAAATATCTATATATTAATTTATATGAGATCATTTTGTTTCAAGTATTGTGGAATTTACATGTCATAGCAGCGAGTGGGGAAGTTGCCCGTCCGAGTGGGGAAATTGCCCATCTCTACCCCTAGGAAGGTGTGCTGATGGCAAAAAAGTGGGGCCATAAGCTTGAGCTTAGGGTAAGGGGTTTGCTGCCAAAGCCTGGGCTCCACCTCCCCCATGTTTAACTAAATGTTATGTTTTTAATAAGGCCCTGTGGGCAGTTGTACCTCTAATAGTTGTTCTGTGTCTTTATTTTGGAGAAGGCACCAATGGATAGTGGAGGGTCATGGTTTATTGAATAGGCATGTACCACCAGTCAAGTTTTTTCTTTCACTTTTATCATAATATCACAGGTTGTATATGTATATAACATATATTAAGGGGAGTGGGAATGGGTGATATACATAAACAAAAATCGCAGGTGTGATTGTAGATGTATCTATCCATGGGTGTCTGAGACATAAATGTAGTCAACTGATCCGAGCCAGCACACATTCAGAAATATTATAACTAGCCAAATACTCAAGCCCAGGCAGCAATCCTGAGAAGAACCCAAACAAAATGAAGCCAAAAGTCAGAAACCACAAAGTCAGAATCAGGAACACAGGAACAAAGGAATAGGAATACTCAGAAGGGGACAAGCTACCAACTCAGCATATACTGAATACCTTCTGCTGGTGGTTATAGAAAGTCACAAACCATTTTCAAAATGTATACATTTTAGTTTATCACAGTCTGAAATTAAAAACAAATTAATTTAGGCTTGTTTCATTTTTATTTACATATACTGTAGGTACCCACATTAGCCAAGTAAAAATAAAAATAATAATAATAAAATATTCTGAAAATGATTTACTATTACCACTGTAAAATATGGATAAGTGAATACACCCATACAATTCCATTTGTAAACTTGCTCAGGTATATCCAATAATTTTACAGATTATACATCAATTTAATTGAATCCTACCAGTGATCATTGGTAGAGTATTTCATTAGTTCAGATAACACTGTGTGGAATTGTATTTCAAAACAAAGAGAATGTTGTGAGCAGAAAGATGCTTTCAAAACGAATTTCAAGATAACTCAGACACTTCTAGGCTCTCATTAACTTTCTCCCTGGTTCCTGGCTCCTACGAAGATTACCTCTATCTCAGGTACCTGGACTTCTAAGGATTCTCTGCCAATGTTACTGATTATTTATCAATTTTGTGATTAATATATGTTATTATATCTACTGACCTAGCCACTTTTCATCTAGACATAATTGTATACCTCTGATTTCCTCTGTACCATCCCCCATTATTAGCAATGTCTGCTAAGCCATGTATTGTGTACAGTAACTCTATATCCCACCCTAAGTTATTCCTATCTGCTTTCAGACACTTCTGGTCTCTCTCTCACCCTCTCCCTGGCTCCTGACTCCTAACAAGTTCACCTCTATGTCAGACACTGCTGTTCTCTCTCTTACCCTCTCCCAGGCTCCTGACTCCAAAGAACATCACCTCTAACTCAGGTACCTGGACTTATAAGGATTCTCTGCCATTATCACTGATTATTTATCATTTTGTGATTAATATCTGTTATTATATGTGCTGACATAGCCACTTTTCATCCAGACATAATTGTATACCTGTGATTTCCTCTGTACCATCCCCCATTATTAGCAATGTCTGCTAAGCCATGTGTTGTGTGCAGTAACTCTATATCCCACCCTAAGCTATTCCTATCTGCTTTCAGACACTTCTGGTCTCTCTCGCACTCTCTCCCTGGCTTATGACTCCTAAGAAGATCACCTCTATCTCAGACACTTCTGGTCTCTCTCTTACTCTCTCTCTGGCTCCTGGCTCCTAAGAAGATCACCTCTAAATCGGCCCTGGCTTATGACTCCTAAGAAGATCACCTCTATCTCAGACACTTCTGGTCTTTCTCTTACTCTCTCTCTGGCTCCTGGCTCCTAAGAAGATCACCTCTAAATCGGGTACCTGGACTTCTAAGAATTCTCTGCCATTGTTACAAATTATTTGTAAATTTTGTGATTAATATGTGTTATTAAATCTACTGACATAAAGTTGCTGTTCCAGGTCAGTTTGCGAAATATTGTATTCTGGCCCAGAGCGGGTACTTGAAATTAATTTCTGTGAACTTTATGAAGGTTATTACAGGAATCCCACCAAGTTATGTGTATTTGGTGAATTTGGTATTTTTCACCCTCTGGAAAGTCGCCGTTCTTGGTCATTTTTGCAAAATATTGTATTCTGGCCTGTAACGTTTCCTTGAAATAAATGTTATTACATGAATCCCACCTAGTCATGTGTATTTGGGGAAGTTGGTAATACTAACCGTCTATAAAGTCGCTGTTCCGGGTCATTTTGCGAAATATTGTATTCTGCCGGGTACTGGGTACTTAAAATTAAGTTCTGTGGAATTTATGAAGGTTATTACATGAATCCCACCTAGTTATGTGTATTTGGTAAATTTGGTATTTTTGACCCTGTGGAAAGTCAAATTGGTTTTGGTTCTTATATATTGTTCTCAATATTATCTAACACATCCCAGTGATATTGTCATTGATTTATTTTATAAATGGTTTGTTCCGGCCCGTTCCGTTCCGTTCCGGCTTTTACACTGTCCCGCGATTTTCTCTGTACCATCCCCCATCATTAGCATAGTCTGCTAAGCCATGTGTTGTGTGCAGTAACTCTATATCCCACCCTAAGCCATTCCTATCTGCTTTCAGACACTTCTGGTCTCTCTCGCACTCTCTCCCTGGCTCAATCCCATCCCTCCCTGCCCCACGTTAGATTTAATTTATTCAGCCACACTAATCTCCTATTCCTGTCCAATTAGCAGCTTCTGCTAACGATTCCCATTAACTATTTACACAATGTTTCCTCTTGCCTGCTTCTTTCTCATATCCCCCTGTATTTTCCTCAGACTCTTCTTAATTTCTCCAACACATCCATCTCACTTCTCATGCCCTCCTCTCCTCTTTTACTCTCCCACAAACTCCTTTTACTTAAGCTGTGGTTAAACTATGAGTCTCCTGGCATTTACATTCTCTGACCACTAGCGGCAGACATCATATTACATAATAGTACCAATCACTTTACATCACATCTTTTCCCTCTCTAACTAATGGATAACCTAATCTCAATATTTTCACAACTTCCTTCCTATGTACCTCTACTCTTCCTCAGGTCTCTGCCTTTTCCATTACCTTTAGATTGTAAGTGGTGAGTGTCTAATCTAGTGGGGTGCTTTGGGAAAAAGCGCTTTTTACAATACTTGAAGCTCCAAAATGGAACCTCCATTTTTTGCAGCTGTCAATATTGTATATTTCCTTGTGCTTCTCCCCTGTACAGCAATACAGAATATGTTGGTGCGATACAAATAAAATATTATAATAATAAAGATAATAAGATAATGTTGTGGAAATAGACAAAGGTATGGAGCACGGTCAAGAATGGAGTGAATAGAGGGCATAGGTGCGAGAGAAAAAAAATGCCCCCCCAATTTTTTTTTGTGTTGGGTTCACCCTTCCGGTGCAACCTATTTTATATTAGTATATATATATATATATACTGTGTATATATATATATATATATATATATATATATATATATATATATATATATATATATACACAGTGGATATAAAAACTATACACATCCCTGTTAAAATGTCAGGTTTCTGTGCTGTAAAAAAATGAGACTAAGATAAATAATTTCAGAACTTTTTCCACCTTTAATGTGACCTATAAACTGCACAACTCAATTGAAAAACAAACTGAAATCTTTTAGGTGGAGGGGAGAAAAAAAAAAAACAAAGTTCAGCTGCTCTAGTTGGTCTTTCCTGAAATGTTCTTAGTCGCATCCCACAGCAAAAGCCATGGTCCACAGAGAGCTTCCAAAGCATCAGAGGGATCTCATTGTTAAAAGGTATCCATCAGGAGAAGGGTACCAAATAATTTCCAAGGCATTAGAAATACCATCGAACACAGTGAAGACAGTCATCATCAAGTGGAAAAAATATGGCACAACAGTGACATTACCAAGAACTGGAGCTCCCTCCAAAATTGATGAAAATACGAGAAGAAAACTGGTCTGAGAGGCAACCAAGAGGCCTACAACAACATTAAAGGAGCTGCAGGAATATCTGGCAAGTACTGGCTGTGTGGTACATGTGACAACAATCTCCCGTATTCTTCATATGTCTGGGCTATGGGGTAGAGTGGCAAGACGAAAGACTTTTCTTACAAAGAAAAACATCCAAGCCAGGATACATTTTGCAAAAGCAAATCTGAAGTCTCCCAAAAGCATGTGGGAAAAGGTGTTATGGTCTGATGAAACCAAGGTTGAACTTTTTGGGCATAATTCCAAAAGATATGTTTGGCGCAAAAACAACACTAACATCACCAAAAGAACACCATACCCACAGTGAAGCATGGTGGTGGCAGCATCATGCTTTGGGGCTGTTTTTCTTCAGCTGGAACTGGGCCCTTAGTTAAGATAGAGGAAATTATGAACAGTTCCAAATACCAGTCAATATTGGCACAAAACCTTCAGGCTTCTGCTAGAAAGCTGAACATGAAGAGGAACTTCATCTTTCAGCATGACAACTACCCAAAGCATACATCCAAATCAACAAAGGAATGGCTTCACCAGAAGAAGATTAAAGTTTTGGAATGGCCCAGCCAGAGCCCAGACCTGAATCTGATTGAAAATCTGTGGGGTGATCTGAAGAGGGCTGTGCACAGGAGATGCCCTTGCAATCTGACAGATTTGGAGTGTTTTTGCAAAGAAGGGTGGGCAAATCTTGCCAAGTCAAAATGTGCCATGCTGATAGACTCATACCCAAAAAGACTGTAATAAAATCAAAAGATGCTTCAACAAAGTATTAGTGTAAGGGTGTGCATACTTATGCAACCATATTATTTTATTTTTATATTTTTTCTTCCCTCTACCTAAAAGATTTCAGTTTGTTTTTCAATTGAGTTGTACAGTTTATAGGTTGTACACATTAAAGGTGGAAAAAGTTCTGAAATGATTTATCTTTGTCTCATTTTTTTACAGCACAGAAACCTGACATTTTAACAGGTGTGTGTAGACTTTTTATATCCACTGTATATATACTGTATATATATACACAGCCTCCTCCTCAGTCTCCCCTCTCACAAGTGTCCCTCCAGGACTTCTCTCCTCTGTCCCCCTTCCACTGGCCTGTTTAAGTGGGTAGCAAGAAAAAAGCCACTCCTTAAAAAAAAAGTTTTTGATTTGCTGAGAAGCACCTTAAAGATTTTGTAGCTAAGTGGCAAAATGTGCTGTGAATCAAACTTTTTTCAAAATGCAAAACAGTATGGCCATGACGTCAGCAACACATATGTTTTAAATGTCGGTTAGCGTTTAGAAGTCCCATATATGATCGGGCTCGCAATTGAGCAATGTAAAAATCAATAAAAATGAATTTGCCAAACTCTTATAGTCCATGTGAATGGCCTGATATGTATTAACTCCTTGATTCTCGAGATTGATATAACAAGGAAATTAAGCATAAAAAATATATTTTTTATTGCAGATTTGCGAGCTTGAGACTGTTGTGCAATTAATTCTAATGTCTTTCATCGCTTTCCCTGTATTTTTAAGTCCAGTATTGTGTTTTTCTTTGCTTTTGTAGTGTCTTCCAAATTGTTCTATATAGTACTCATAGAATTTTTTTGTCATTTACGGGTTTTAAGGCAATTGCAAGCTTATTGAATTGTTGTAATTGATTATAAATTTTGCGTCTTTAGCACTGGTAACATTTACAGGCATGAAACATCAGAGGAGGAGATAGGATGGAGTTTTTGACAACCGCAGTGCTTTTGAACGTGTTACTCGCAATTGTAATGTGAGCAGCTAAAAGTAGTCAATTGAATATCAGTAACATTTATGGGCTCCATTACAAGCTCATGTAATTGCAATTTGGACAATTAAATAGAGGCGTATGTCTGGTGAAATCCCAATACACCTTAACATCGAAAGAACATTATTCCTTCAATAAAGGCATGATGGTTTCATCATCCTTTTGTGAAAGTGTTTCTCATCAGCTGGGACTGGTGTGCTTGTCAGGATAGAACAATGGTGAAAAATTCTTGAAGAAAACTGCCAGGCCTCAGCCAGGAATTTTCAAATGGATAGATGTTTCACCTTTGAACAAGGCAATGACCCAAAGCACAATGGCAGTACAGTGGCTGAAGTACAAGAATGAATGTCATAGTCAGAGGAGCCCTGACCATAATCCTATCTAAAATCTTTGCAGTGACTTGAAGAGGGTACTCCATCAACTCTGTTGAACAATTTTGTAAGGAGGAATGGGCAAATATTTCCACCACTGTGTGCAAAGCTGGTAGAGTTGTATCCAAGCAAATGTGCTGCTTTAACTTAAGGTATGACCACCAAATATTAGTTCAGGGTGTGTTTTCTTATCCAACCCAGGTATTCTAATTTTGTGTTTTAGAAATTTTGCTTTTTTGGATATTGCAAGATACAATTTGTAAATGTAACATGAAAATATATATATTTCTTTATGGACTTTAGGGCAACAAAAGAAAAGATGAGCATTTTGAAAGACGAGGTGACTTTCTATAACTAATTTTCATCCATAAATCTGTTAAGAAGATCTTTAAACACATCATTTAAGAAGTACAAGAAGTAGCAGGATTGTGGCACAGTCCAAATTACATAACTAAATATTCAGTGTACATATCCAGTTCGGAAGGCAGTCTTTATCACCACTAGTAATCTGATATAGACAAGTGTGTTTGCAGACCTGTAATATGCATAGATAGAGGTTCTAAATGTCTTGCTAAATCGGACAGTGTCAAACAGCTCCTACAGGATCAAAAACAGCAGGTGTTTGGATTTTTTGTGCAGGAGTATCCAATGGAGTCATATGCAATATCATTGTCTGTTGGTCCGAGGTCATGGAAGGCAGCACATAAGTCACAAGTTAGTAAACATCAAGTCAGCATTAGAAACACAGGAGCAAAGCAACAAGAATACCTAAAAGTGGATAAGCCAACAACTCTACTTGTTTATATAGTCTGCCTATAGGTTAGTTCACACACAATGCACATCCACAGTGAGAACAGGGAGATTGCAGCCAAATCCCATCCACAGCAATAGACACAATGTAACACAGACAGAGAATATGTTTTTGTTTACACTCTGGGGCAAATGTATACTTTGCAATAATTAAGTGATTTTGGCTCATGCAGGGAATGTTATTGAGGGGATCTCATCATTTTTGCAAAGATGAGTTGGGTAATTAAATTTGTGGCTATTTTTAAATTCTCTTGGTGGGACATTTGTACATACAAAAACTGTATATACCCTATACCATATTATTTGTTTTTGTTTTTTTATATACAATTGTAGATATTTATATTCAAGTATTTTGCCATTCTCTGTATGAATTAATATAATTTCCCCTTATACACATATATTTTTGGCTTATTACAAGTTCATTACAAGTACAAGGAGATGAACTCATGGCTTATCTTCACACAGCGCTTCACCTTGAACACGAGACACAAGCTGGTTCAGGACATGATCTATGTATCCAGAGTCTTCCATCACCCATTCATATTTTTTTTTAAAGTGATGTATTAAAAAGCTGCTAAAGATAAATTATAGGATAAGAAACTGGTTCTGAGATAATTTTCCTAGATTTATAGGTTTAGGTATCATCTGATTATTAGCACAGGTGGAGCTACAGCTGGTGCAGCCTCTGGAAGGCGCTGAGGCCCTGGCCTCTGAGGGGCCCCTTGTTCACTGCAGACCTCCCCCTGGACCTCCCAAGGGTCATCAGTGACCACCACAGGTCTCCTGTGGCCCCAGCAAGTCCTTTGTGGCCCATGTGGGTCCCCTGTGGCCACTGTGGGTTTTTTGTGGCACCCACAGCCACCGCGATTCCCCTGTTGCACTTGTGCGTCCTCTGTGGCCCACACAAGCTACTTGTGGCTCCCACTGTCCCTGCATGTACTCTGTGGCTACTTTGGGCCCCTGTGGCCCCCACAGGTCTCCTGAGGATCCTCTAAAGCCCTTGTGGCCTCCGCAAACCCTCCTGGCCCACTGAGGCCCACAGGGCTCCCTGTGGCTTTCCTAGGCCCCTTGTGGCCCCCCTCTGTCCTAGCAGGCCCCTGTGGCCCTCACAGATTTTTATAAGGTATGTACAGTTTTTGTATGTACAAATGTCCCAACAAGATAATTTTAAAATAGCCACAAAATTACTTACCCCACTCATCTTTGCAAAAATGATGAGAATGTTATGCACACCCAGATCCCCTCAATAACACTGCCTGCATGAGCCAAAATCACTTAATCATTGCAAAGTATACATTTGTCCCAGAGTGTAAACAAAAACATCTTGTCTGTCTGTGTTACATGGTGTCTATTGCTGTCATTCATTCATTGAATTTTAATGTACATTCATTTATTAAATATTAATTAGTAATATTATCAAAAAACCCATAAAACCACCACAAACAATATGTATATTTTACTATGCACTGATACATCCGTGTTGATGAAGATTGCATGACAGGGATGAATCCAAATATTACAAATGCTTTCCATCTTATTTGACAGTTTCATCATTTATGCAGCTGACTCAACACAGAGAGTGACGTTTGCAGCCTTTGAACAGCATAAAGGTCACCTTTACAGGTATATCATTAAATTATGTACTTAGGGAACAAAAAAGGGTTCTTTTTTTTTTAATTGATAACAGTTATTGATTAATGTCTAATAACATTTTAATTAATAATTAGTAATCATTAAAAAATATATATATATATTTTATACTGTAATAAAAGTAATAACACGTTTTAACATGCACTTATATATTTGCCTTAATGCTCATCCATGTACATTGCTTTTGGAAGTATTATTAATAATAATATAAAAAAAAACAAAAAACATTTTATAAGCGTTAAAAAAATATGTACATTTTAAAAGCACTAACATATCTGGAGTGCTTATAATTGCCTGACAGGGATAGGACCTTCAAAGCACTTACATATTTATAGCACTTTCTTACATTCTGCCATGTGCTACATTTAAAATGTTATAATGATTTTATTTATGAATATATTGATGATTATGCATTTATGTTTTTATGTTTTGCATCTATGCAAATTAAACATCATAGTTTCATTAACTCACAAATTAATTGAATACAAACAGTAAAAATTATTTTCATGTTATTTCACAGATTACTCATGTCTGCACCTGACTGAAGACAGAGAGGGAATTCTGCAGGATTTGTTTTCAAAGAACATCAATTTCACAGGTATATGATTTCATGATGCGCTTATTGTTTTGTATTGATGACAGCTAATGATTAATTAATTAACCTATATTTATTTAGGGCCTCATTCAATTGCAATTTGCAAAATTTAATAGGGCTCTATATAAGGACATAGCATATTATTTGGACATCAATTTTTAGTTAATGAACATCTATACAAAAATATGGTTTTAAACAAAAAAAGAAATTAACAAACAAATATGCTATATGCTTATATAGTGCCCTACTGAATTGCACAACTTGCAAATGAATGAGTCCTTTAGTATTTAATTATTCATTAAGAATAAAAAAAATAAAAAAAATTATGCATACATATATGCATACATAATTAACTTTTAAAGAATGTAAATTAGACCTCAGAAGTAAATTGATTTCATCATTAAGAAAATTACAAAATTGCACATTACTTTAAGCTCCATCTATACTTGGCTCATAGCTTTTTCTGTTTGCCCTTCTTTAGGAAAACATAATTAACTCTTTAGGTTTATTATTATTATTATTATTATTATTATTATTGTCTTTATTTATATCGCGCCAACATATTCCATAGTGCTGTACAGTGGTTTAGTACATGGCAAAAAACAAACTTAACACCTTATAAAGAATGGGGGCCCCTGTTTTTGAGCATATAATCAAATGCACATAGTGCTTGTTTCCAATACACTGACACACAATTGAAAACTCGCAAACTTACAATCTAAAGGTTTAGGTGTGATACAAGAGGGTGACAAATGCAAGATGGTGTTGTGAAAACAATTTGTTCAGTCAATTGGAGGGGTCTGTGTGTTGTACTGTAGAGTGTGGGTGGGAGTGTTATTAAGCTGTGGAGTGTGCAGTTGTAATTATAAAGGCTGAAGGTGATATGATTTTTTAAATAAATGTGTTTTAATTAATTTTTTAAAGGTTTTAGGGCAGGAATATAATCTAATGGAGCGAGGCAAGGAGTTCCAAATAGTAGGGGCAGCACGAGAAAAGTCTTGAAGACTGAAGTGAGAGGAGGTGATGAGAGAGGAGGAAAGAAGAAGTTCATTAGCAGAACGAAGGGGGCGGTTGGGAGAGTATTTTGAAACAAGAGCAGAGATATAAGGGGGTGCATTGTTGTTGAGGGCTTTATGTGCTAGGGTCAAGATTTTAAATGTGATTCGGGAAGCTATGGGAAGCCAGTGGAGTGATTGACAAAGAGGAGCTGCAGACACTGATCGTTTGGTATTGAAGATGAGTCTAGCGGAGGCGTTCATTATGGATTGGAGGGGAGACAGACGAGAGATGGGTAGGCCAGCAAGGAGTGAATTGCAATAGTCGAGTCGAGATATGATGAGAGAGTGTATTATAATTTTAGCTGTGACTTATGTAAGATAATGACGAATTTTGGAGATGTTTTTTAGGTGAAACTGGCAAGATTTTGTTATCGATTGGATGTGAGGAATAAAAGAGAGGGTGGGATCCAGTAGAACCCCAAGACAACGGGCCTGGGAGGTGGGAGTGATGATGGTGTTGTCAACAGTGAGAGATATTTGAGGAGTGGAAGCTGTAGTAGAGGGTGGAAATATTAGGAGTTCAGTCTTAGACATGTTGAGTTTGAGTTGATGGGTAGACATACAGGAGGATACGCTAGAGAGGCAGTTGGAAACATGAGCTAGAAGAGAGGGGGATAGATCGGGTGCAGAGAGGTAGATTTGAGTATCATCTGCATAGAGATGATACTGAAATCCAAAGGATTTTATGAAGGTGCCAAGGGAGGAGGTGTAGATGGAGAAGAGGAGGGGGCCTAGGACAGAACCTTGGGGAACGCCAACAGACAGCGGGAGAGGTGAAGAAGAGGTGCCAGAGAAGGAGACGCTAAATGTTTGATCTTTTAGATAGGATGTGAACCATGAAAGAGCTGTGCCCTGGATGCCAAATGAGCGGAGAGTTTGGATTAGAAGAGGGTGGTCAACTGTGTTGGAGGCAGGAAAGAGATCCAGGAGAATTAGAATTGAGAAGTGACCCTTTGATTTGGCAGTTAGCAAGTCATTGGTGACTTTTGTGAGGGCTGTTTCGGTTGAGTGTTGGGCACGGAAACCAGATTGGAAGGGGTCAAGAAGGGAATTAGAAGAAATAAATTGAGTGAGGTGATTGTAAACAAGCCGCTCAAGCAGTTTAGAAGCCAGGGGAAGTAGTGAGATAGGGCGGTAGTTGGAGGCAGAAGCTGGGTCAGATGAGGGCTTCTTGAGAATGGGTGTAATTATGGCGTGTTTTAATGAGGATGGAAACCTGCCAGTGTTTAGGGAGAGGTTGAATAGATGTGTGAGAGCTGGGATAAGTGCGGTGGATAAGGGAGGTATTAGCTGTGAAGGAATAGGATCATGTGAACATGTTGTAAGGTGAGAGGTTAATAATAACGTAGATACTACATCCTCGGTTACAGGGTCAAAGGAATCCATAGTGGAGAAGGGATTGGGGAAGGGTAAGTGTTGGGTGTTGTCGGCTTGTGGAAAGGATGGTGGGATAGGGCAAAGCTGGTAGGAGAGCTCATTTTGGATAGTTTCAATTTTGGTTTTAAAGTGGCTGGCAAAGTCATCAGCAGTTAGACAGGAAGGGGCAGGAGGTGGGGGTGGGCAAAGGAGGGTGTTGAATAAATGTTTAGGGTTGGAGGACAGGTTTGATATTAGTGATGAGAAGTAGTGTTGTTTGGCAAGATTGAGGGCAGACAAGTAGGAGCGCAAGGTAAACTTGTAGTGGAGAAAGTCTGCTGAAGTGCGAGATTTCCTCCATAGTCGTTCTGCAATGCGTGAGCATCTCTGTAGATATCGTGTTTGTGTGGTGGGCCATGGTTGTGGATGAGAGCGAGGGCATTTGCTTGTGATTATGGGGGCAAGAGAGTCAAGGGTGGTTAGAGTAGCCTTGTACTGTGAAGTGGCGATGTCAGGGCAGGCAAGGGTGGTGAGGGGCTGAGAAGGGGTTTTAGTACATTTAAAAATTGTTGTGGGTTGAGTGCATGCAGGTTTCTGAGTGTTCTGGTGGCAGGATTTAAAGAAGGGTGGTGAGCGGAAGATGAGGTGAGGTTGCAAGTTAGCAGGTGGTGGTCAGATAGGGGAAGTGAGGAGATGTCAAAGTTGGAGATAGTGCAGAGATTAGTAAAAATAAGGTCAATGGAGTGTCCACCACAGTGAGTTGTGGAATCTGTCCATTGTGAGAGGCCAAGGGAAGAGGTAAGTGCCAGTAATTTTGCAGTTGTTGGGGAGGTGGGTGTGTCAGTGGCTATGTTAAAATCGCCAAGAATGAGTGAAGGTATATTGGAGGAGAGAAAGTGAGGGAACCAGGCGGCAAAGTTGTCCAGAAATTGAGAGGGTGATCCAGGCGGGCGATAGACCACAGCTACTCGCAGAGGGATGGGAATGAAGATGCGGATAGTGTGGATTTCAAAAGATGAGAATTGGAGGGAGGGAACAGGGGGTATGCAGTGAAAAGTGCAGCGAGAGGATAGCAGTATGCCAACACCTCCACCTTGTTTGTTCCCAGGTCTAGGAGTGTGGCTGAAGTGTAGACCACCATAAGAGAGTGCTGCAGGGGAGGCAGAGTCAGATGGTGTGAGCCAGGTTTCTGTGATAGCCAGTAAATTGAGGGAGTTGGAAATGAAGAGATCATGAATGAAGGTAAGTTTATTGCAAACAGACCTTGCATTACAGAGGGCACATGAGAAGGGCAAATTAGATGGTTTGTAACAAGTGATGGGTATTAGATTATGGGTGTTTTGGGCATTTGCTGCCCTGGGGACTCTGCGTGGCTGACAGCAGGTGGGAATGAGTGAGGGGCCTGGGTTAGGGGCTATATCCCCACAAGCCTTCAGAAGAAGGAGAGAGAGTAAAAGGAGATGGGAATAGGACTTACATTTCTGCTTTTCAGCTTTAGGGGAGGGATGAGATAGTGACTGGAGGAAGGAGAAGAGTTCATGGGAGCAGGGAAGAGGAGAGGAAAGCAGGGAAGGTGAGATAGTTATATTATTGGAGACATGATGTGTAGACACAGTATAAGAGAGTCTGAGAAAGAGGCAGGAGGTTATAATAAGGAAGGTGGTGTGAGGAAACATAATGGCACTGTGTAAGCAAGTATTCTTGATGGGAGTGGTTAGAGGTGATAATCAGATGTCACTAATTGAACATGTGCAGGTAATTAGTATTCCTTAATATATTAAGTGTAAACAAGGGTGGGTGGGGACTGCTTTAAACTGCTTTCAGGTGGACTTCTATGGGAGATGATGCTCTGCCGTATGCTTTTAAAAGTATCTTAGATTGCTTTAAACTGCTTTCAGGTGGACTTCTATGGGAGATGTTGCTCTGCAGTATGCGTTTAAAAGTATCTTAGATTGCTTTAAACTGCTTTCAGGTGGACTTCTATGGGAGATGTTGCTCTGCAGTATGCTTTTAAAAGTATCTTAGATTGCTTTAAACTGCTTTCAGGTGGACTTCTATGGGAGATGTTGCTCTGCAGTATGCTTTTAAAAGTATCACCATTGATGTCAGTTATTGATTAATTAATTAACGTATATTCATTTATTAATTACTTAATAATTATTAAAAAGATAAAAAATAAACACTTATCAATATATATGTATGTGTGCAGTGCTTTGCTTTTTAATGTATGCCAATATAAAAAAAATTATGGTTTAATTTATTTCATGAAAAAATTCAAAATGGTTTTCAAATCATTGCATTCTTTATTGATGCTATTTTGCTTTGGATTGAGAGCAGCTACAAACAATATGTACAACACAAAAAAACATTACATCTTACATCTGTATTTACAATTACAGATTACAATGGTGGACAACGGAGAAGACAGGATTGAATGCAAAAGAAGAGCGGCAAGGGAAAGGAAGCAAAGGTGGAGCGATGCACAGTCCCCCAAAACTTCCCAAGGCGTAAGAGAAAAGGACCGACAGAGAATTTTAAATAAATGAAAATTAAGTAAGAATGCACAAAGTGAGTGTGCTGGAGCTTCAAAGAAAATAAAAAGTAAACAAAAACATGTCTGTGAAACATTTCCGAATGATCCAATATTGCCAATTGACACCAATGTTCATACACATGACACCAATGTAGATATAGAAAGTTGCAGTGATATCTATGTTGAGGAAGCTCAGGATACTGCATTTATTAGAGCACTAACAGTAGACACTCATTATTGTGGATTACATAATGTTGTTTGTCAGTTTTGTGGGGCCTATCATTGTCTTAAGGAAAGACCAACTGACAGAGACTTCATTAGTTGCTGTCAGAAAGGAAAGCTAAGACTTTCACAAAGACACACATTTCCAGATTACTTACAAAGTATCATGAGCGATACAACATTTCCAAATTATACAAATTTTAAAAACATAACAGTGCAATTTAATTTGCTTCAATGGGTGCCACATTAGCAGAAAATGTCCCAGGACATGGTCCTTACTGTTTTAGAGTTCAAGGACAAATTTACCACCCCACTTCACATTTTCACCCACAAGAAGGAGAGCAAAGGAAATCTGCACAGTTATATGTCTTAGATACAATGGAAGCTGTTGAACAAAGAATGACACTTCCGGAAAATAAACAGTGTTCGCGCATAGTCTTCAAACAGCTGGATGAAATTATGGCCAACAACCCATACAGTCAAGCACACAATCAATTAGCACAGGTTGAAAAAGAAAAAAAGAGAAATATGCTCAAAGACATCAATTGACAATGCCAAGAGTAAATATGGTTTTAAAGAGAGATTGCAACACTGATCAAAGACATCAGTAAATATTGTTGCCATGGTCTTTAAAAATGAAGATTGTGAACCACCTTTTCAGCGGGATATTAGAATATATCCACGCAATGAAGACCAACCTTTTATAAACATAAATATATTAATTTGTAATTTGGATCCAATGACATATTCCTTTTTCTTTCCAAATGGTGAACCTGGATGGGAACCAAAATTACAATTGCAAAGTTATCCCAATAGTAAAGTTCGTGTTAGATGCAATATTTTTATGCTGGAATATAAAGTGGCACAAACTGCTATTCAGGATTATTTTAATCCTATTTTATGTGGGGGCAAATTCACACAACAATGGATTATTGATTCCTATCTACAAGTCGAAGCAAATAATCTAAATTTTATAAAATTTCAACAAAATAAGCTTTGAGTAGAACTATATTGTGGATTGATGGATTATGTCGCTGAATTGGCTACCAACAGAGACATTCAAGCTGGAAGAGCAATACATATGTCATCCACTTTCCAAGGATCTCCTCGCAATATGCGAGAAAGATATAATGATACCATGGCTATTGTGACAAAATTTGGAAACCCTGACTTATTCATTACATTCACATGTAATCCACAATGGCCAGAGATCAAGGAACATTTTAATCTTGGACAAATTACTTCTGACCGGCCAGATTTAGTGGCAAGAGTATTCAAAATAAAACTCAATTCATTTATACATAATATAACTAAAACACAGTTATTTGGAAAATGTGTGGCTTTTGTTCATACCACTGAATTTCAAAAGAGAGGCCCGCCACATGCACTCTCTCATACTTTTAATTCTGCAGGAAAAAGATAAGTTGAATACTGCAGAGAGAGTGGATTAAGTAATTACTGCGAACTGCCACATCCAGAAAAATATTAAAAACTTTGTAACACACAGAATGATTCATGGTCCATGTGGAGATATCAATCCAAATTCACCATGTATAGAAAATAAAAAATGTACAAAAGAATTTCCAAAGCAATTTCGAAATGCAAACTTATGCTAATTGTGAAGGATATACTTTGTATAAAAGAAGACAAGGACAAACAGCTATTATCCGTGGACAAAAGGTTGGTAATAGATATGTCATTCCATACAATCCACATTTGCTAATGAAGTACAATGCACACATAAATGTGGAAGCTTCCACTTCTATTAAATCAATCAAATATGTGTATAAATATATATACAAAGGATATGATGCAGCAACTGTTGTTGTGCAAGGTGCAGCAAACAAAAAGGAAAATCCAATTTTACATGACAAACTTTCTTATTATTTAGATGCTTGCTATGTTATTCCCCCGGAAGCAATGTGGCGTCTTCTGAAATTTGAGATGCATGATCAGTCACATGCTGTGTATCGGTTAGCTGTACATTTGCCACAAAGTGAGTTTGTTTGCTTTACTGTAAGCAATGAAAGAACTGCCTTAGCCCAAAGTGAACATAGAGAGACAACACTTACTGCATGGTTTCAATTAAACTGCCAGGACACTCGGGCCAGACAATTTTTATATTTTGAGATTCCA
Organism: Discoglossus pictus; assembly: GCA_027410445.1. NCBI lineage: Eukaryota > Metazoa > Chordata > Amphibia > Anura > Alytidae > Discoglossus > Discoglossus pictus. The sequence goes on from CM050164.1 coordinate 440,115,437, forward strand.
TATCACTATGTATTTGTAAATGGTCTATGAAAAATATATACTCATAAAAGTATACCACAACTTTATGCCGTCAGTCCATTGAACGTTTCAGTTTAAGATTACTTCTTTTACATGTTCCTGGTGCACAAAGTTTTGTACATTTACGCACAGTAAATGATATAGTTTATGATACTTTCCTAGTAGCTGCATCAAAACTTCACAGCAGATGATACAGAATGGGAGAGGTGTCTGGAAGAAGCAGCACTATGTCAAATGCCAAAGCAAATGAGAGTACCATTTGCATTCATTTGCATCTTTTGCAATGTACCTGGTGCATTTACTTTGTGGGAAACATTTAAATTAGATATGTCGGAAGACTTCTTGAAACGTTACAATGAGCCCATTGCACTCTTAAAAACTTTAATGGAAATTCAAGAAATATTTCTTGCTCATGGATTAAATTGTGCAAGTTTTAATTTGCCTGATCCAGGATTTATTGATGACATCAACTTTGATGATTATGACATGGAGCTTCAAAAACAAAAAACAGAAGAAAAACTGGTAACTTTAAATACTTTAAAATTGCAAGCATTTAATGCTATCACAAATGCTACAGATGATGAAATGGTCAAAGGCCATTATTTCTATCTAGATGGCCCTGGTGGATCAGGAAAAACGTATCTGTACAATTGTTTGATGAGTTACATTCGAGCACAGGGTCAACTAGCAATGCCATTTGCAACTGGAATTGCCGCACTTTTGTTAGAAGGTGGCAGGACTGTGCATAGTGGATTTAAACTGCCAGTTCCCATTTTAGAAACATCAGTGTCAGATATTCGACTGAATTCTCTACAAGCCAAAAAAAGGGTCAATGGAGTAAGTATGGGCTCTAGAGGTTATATGTGATATTTACCATTTTACTGTTGATATGTTTTTCCAATAATGCATGAGTAACAGACATGACCTAATTATATTAAAATACCATTGGATGAAAAATACCATGTGACTAAGGAAGGGAGGATGGACAAAGATAAGAAATTATATACATATGAGGAGAAAAGAAGTGGGAAAAAACTCCTGGGAACTCTATTTTTATTTTCTTTGGCTATTCCTTTTATATATTTTTATTCAACCATTTCTTAAAAAGAAGACCAAAACATATTACTTCTCACAGAACAAATGGGAGTCCAAATCAACACGTGATCTGCTTTCTAATCTAATTTGCAAATCCCAGAAAAATCAATTACGAGTGCGGTTGTGGAACAAAAAATTCTACCTAGCCACCCATAAAAAATTGCGGGAGAACTGATACAAGTTGTAAATTACGGATAATGTTTCCACTGATTTTTCCCACTGACTATAGATAGAGTGACTCCGAGAGATTATCACCCCCAAACCCTATGCTAACATGATTTTACGTATCACTCGCAAATAAGGGCGCTGCCTTAACAGTCAAAATCATACACAAATGAGGCATTAACATTTGATCAATTTAAAAACAAATATAATCATGTGTGACAGGCATAGGGAAACATGAAATATCAGCTCAAAGCTGGATCAACCATTAAAGAGACAGCACACTATAACAAACATATGGCAAATCATATACAGTATCAGCACTAAAAAACATGCATAAGATCTACAGAGTAATAGCATAGCAATGCAGAACATAATATGATAGTACATGCATGCATCATGATACAAGGGTGAACTTGCAAGGACATGAGAAGGCCTTCATTAACAGTTAAATAAACATCACGGTTTAAATGAAATCCTGACCTGTCTGGGGAGCCCAGAGGAAAGGTTTGGGAACCACTAGGTTAACAGATTCATGAAATACACATGGCAAACAACTGCTGTAATCAAACAGCTATATAAACCACAAACACAAAACAGGATACAGTCACTCCCAGCATGGATAAAGAAACTATTCATTTGTAGATAAAGTATCTGCAAAGGAGGTCCCTAAGAAGGTCAGCAAATCTGTTACGATTATTGGTGACAGGGGACCTGGGTGTGAGGCGTGAGATTGAGGAGTGGGATGATGAGTGGATAGAATGTCGGTGAGATCCTCATTCAAATTGTCCTCCTCCTACTAATCCTCTCCAGGAGTTAATGCAACGGCCTTTGTTATAGTGGCTGATGTTGACTCACCTGAAATGAGAGAATGATGAGTGAATGAATGATCATGTCAGATCATGTGATCTTTGTGTGATCCTGCATTAATACCATTTCTTAATATGTGAGAATGTTGATTCACAAAGTGCAATCTGCACTTCATGTGGTCACTTACTCTGTTGAACTTGCTGTTCAGTGTGTGAGACTGACCATTCAGTGAACATCTCTCAGCATTAGTTGTTAAAATGCTGATGAGACTTTATACCTGATAGGCTAGTACATTAACCTCCACATGCAGCCCTACAGAGTCAGCCTCATATATGATAGTTTGAATGTATCTCCTCAAGGAGAAAAATCATCTTGGCATGGGAGTAGTTAGAGGCCCTGTGCCTGGCTGCAGCCTCTTGCCCTCCTAAGTGTGCCTAGGCTTACTGCACGCCATGCTCTCTCCCTGAGGCCTGTCCTTCACCGTCACTACCGCCCCCCCCCCGGTCAGGCCCCAACACCCTACCGTTACAGTTTGTGCGTATTGCTGAGGGCAAGTCCCTCCTTCCTCAACCTCACCTTTGCCTATATCTGTACTGGGCCTACTCCCACCACCCCCTCTTTCCTGTAAGCTCCTTCTACCTCCACCTCCTCTCTCCTGACAACCCTCTCTGCCATTTCACATCCTCTGCACTCCACAGATGTTACCCTCACACACCTTGTATACCTCCTCTCCTAGTCTCCTCCTACTATCCCTCACTCCTCTACCCTCTTTAAGATATCACAAAACATATATAAGAATAAATTAAAGTGATATATACCTGTTTGTGTGTGTGAGGGAAAATAAAAATGTTTGTACTATGTGTTTGATATTACCTGTAATGGTATGGTGGTGTATATGTGCCCTGTGACCTTGCTATATAGATATGTATATATATATATATATATATATATATATATATATATATATATAAATATGTATATATGTGTATTGTTACTCGACGTGTGTGTATATTATCTGTTATTAGTATTATGTGTTAAATCATTTAAGTGTGATATCATTTACCTTGATAGAATGCAAATAATAGAAATAACACCAACATGCCTGTTATCCTATTCTCTCTCTCTCTCTCTCTCTCTCTCTCTCTCTCTCTCTCTCTCTCTCTCTCTCTCTTTCGCTCCAAAACCCTCCAAACTCCTGAGACCTGGGTGGTTACTTGCTCAGTTTCAACAAATTGTGAGCCATTGGACAAGGCTTGTAAAAAGGCTGAACTTGGCAACCTTTTTGTGGTTCCCATTAGTTCCTATGGCTGCTTCACAGCTTTTACTTATGTTTATTGTGTTATGGAAATCAGACAACGGGTCCAAAAACTGGTCCAAATTGTTTAACTAACTAACTAAAGCATACCTAGCTGAAAGTGACCCCCTAGACTGCCCATACTTCACAGACTACATAGATAAGCTGCATAGATTCTGGCATCCATTCCAGGCTGCCTACCTGGTGACCACTTCCTCTAAGCATTCACACATCATTATTGGTAACAAACAATCACAAGCATATAATCTCTATCAGAATGGATAACCACAGCAACCAGAGATGCACCCCACCACAGACCTAGGCTAAATCCTACCCACTGAATTCCCTTATTTGAAACAAATACAATGCCCAAACTGATGTGGTGCAACTTTGGATTCCCCTTGCAGAGATGATATCATCCGCCTGGCTCCCAAAAATGGCAAGACGGTCTACAGGAGAGGCAGGCAGTGGAGCTAAGCTACCAGACTGTCATCTCTGTGGCTGTTGTATCATATCCGTAGGCAATGAGGGTATCCACCTTTTTACTGCAATGAGAAACACAAATTACTAACAATTTCCAGTCAATTAAGCACATTAAAATTAATCCTATCACTACTACTATGGGTTTAAAGAAATTTGAAAGCATATTTTGAAACCAAACACCAATAGATCCCATCCAGGAGAAGGGGTTCCATCCTTCTTTAGATATATCTCTAGATCAGACAATGAGATATTTAAACGTGATCTAATGACTGGTACATTTCTCCCTTTGGTACAGTTACCTCATGCTCCCATGTGAAGCCATGAGTAGGCCTTATTACCACAAATGTAATAGAGTCCTTGTCTCAAGACCCTGGGAATTATCTTACCATGATTTCACAGCCACTTTTGAAACCATACCATATTGTGTTGCACATGACCTTGACAGCTCCACTCATCTTCGTCTGTTTGCTCAGGGCAAGAACACCTGGGGGCACACAAAGCTTTCAATGTTGGGCATAGACATAAGCTGTTACAACCCGCATCTACCATATGACATGGTGTATCATTAGGTTACATGTTAAATGTTAAGGTAGCATTTTTACAATCTGTTTCCCCCACATGTACCTTGGGTAAACTGGCAAAGTAAACTTTTATTTTTGCTATGTGGGCCCCAGACACATTGTAGGTGGAGAGATTATACCATCAATTTCTAAGTATGTCCCTTGATCTGAGAGAGCATTATGAATAGAGTGATCTACATCTATTTAAACCCCATAACTATAATCTATCAGATTCAAATCATTCATTGATATTGGTACACCAATTAAAAGGATTCCTTTATGACTGGCAGGAATATGGGAACATATCCAGCAGTCGGTAGCATTCAGCTGCTTGGCAGTTTGTTGATGTAGGAGCCAGATGGAATTTGTCTGTTTCCTGCCGTCCACCTGTGCGTAAAGGTATAAAACACAAAAAAACAAGCAGAGCAGTATATGCATTTTGATAGATTCTTGATCCTTTTTTTGTCCCCAGTGGCCTCACCCTTTGAACACAGTTTTTTATCACTGACCTGGAAATCTACTAGCTTACAGTGGGAAGCATGTATCCAGTTTGGTTTCCCTTCCACCTTAACTGTGATGGGTGTGGTCAGTAATACCTGGTATGGGCCATCAAATCAGGGCTCTAAATGTCTCCTCACATATCTCCTTATCACCACCAAGTCTCCAGGGTGCAGGTGGTGAGTTCCGGTTGTTTCTTCTGGATCTGGTAATGAAGAGAAAACGTTTTCATGCAATTAAGTCAATTGCATTTGTAGCTGGACAACATAATCAGTTAAAGAAGCATACTGTCCATGTAACTCTTGTGGAAAGAAAAGTCATGTCAGTGGTGTTCTGCCACACAAAATCTCAAATAGCAAAAGGCCATGTTCTCCATTTGGGGTGTAACTCACTGCAAAAAGGGCTAATGGTAAGGCTTTTATCCAAGTAAGGTTTGTCTGCTTACAGATCTTAGCTATTTTATTTGTTAAAACACCATTTGCTCTCTTTAATTTCCCAGATGATTGTTGGTGGCAAGGTGTATGTAGATCCTGGTTAATCTGCCACCCTTTCATTATTTCTACAAACACTTGCCCAGTAAAATGAGTACCTTGATAAGACTCTACTATCTCAGGTAGAACATATCTGCACACCATTTCAGATATTAGCTTTTTAGCAGTCACACTTGCTATTGCCTTGGCAATGGGCCGAGCCTCTACCCAGTAGGAGAACATATCGACACATACCAAAACATACTCATAGACACCACATTTGGGTAGCTGGATGAAGTCTATTTGCCATCTTTGGAACGGATAGTCAGACAAAATGTTTCATCTCTACTTTTGTAATTTTACCTGAACTGTATTTGGCACAGATCATGCATTTCTTACACGACTCAGTTGCAAACTATAAGAAACCTGGTGCAAACCAAGATTTATGGACACTTGCAATCATTCCCCCTTTGGAAATATGGGAAGGGAGATGAGATAAACTGGCTAGAACAGGATATCACACAATCGACCATCCCCATGTTTTCAACCATCATTCTCCAACTTGCAACCAGCATTTTCCCACTTGCTCTGAGTCTGGGAACCTGTTTTAAATGTGTAGTCTAATTACACCTTTTAAACCATACCCAAGTGTACAGAACTATCCACGCATCCTAATCACAAGTCAAGCAATGGCTAGGTGCCCTTCCTACATATTCAGCAACACTACACAGCAAAGCTCAATACCATACACTGAAAAACCAACTAGGTCTGTGGCACATAATTCAGCATTTATTATTTCTTCATGGTCAGCTTGCCCCTTTTAAAACTCCCCATTCCTACTCCAGACAATAAAGACTATAGCATGCAAACACATATCAATTAATTGACTGTCCTTACATGCTTATCAGAACCCATAAAATATTGAGCCTTATTAGTTGTTATCTTAAAGCCTTTATAATTATATCTTAGGAACAGGTAAATATTATTGTACACGTAGTGTACCCTTAAATCATAACCTGGCGACACCTGATTGTCTTCTTAGACTTGTACCAAAAAAAACTACAAAATGTATTCTACCATGCAATGTCTCTATAAAAATGATACTTCTAATCTGTCATCATTTTGTCACATGTCCTAATGCATTGCAAATCAATGGAGTGTTCAAAAAGTGAAATAACATAACATTCCATAAACCTTTTAAAACAAAATACATTCTTTGGCTGGTAGCTTTAAATGAAATAATACTGCTTTGTTTCAATATAAAAACTTTAGCCAATATCCAGCATAATGTTTAACCCTTAAGTAAAAATGATTATAGCATATACTTTACATTATATTATCTTTATTTTCTATTGGCCACTTTAATCCAATTCTTTAGCATTCACTATTTTTATTTGTAACCAAATTTACTGAAATGTCATTTTCAATAATATTTTACATAAATATTAATAAATATCCAAAATGACCAACAGCAAACAAACATACAGTAATTTATAATATTCATCCAAAAGTGATCAGATTTCGGATTATATTATAATATAAAAACACATTTTATCAAACTGCCTGTCAGTCAGAGTGGATAATCCTTACATAGAAACATAATACAATCTGCACACTGGTTTCCCTAGGTGAACACCAATATTCAGTATACTATTCAGGGAACTCCCCATCTAGAGTATCACAGACCACTCCACAATCAAAACATACATACCTAGACATATATGTAAAAATTCACAGCTCCTAGAATTTTAACCATACGCTCACATAGCTCTCAGACACACACCAACACTCATATCCAGAAATAACACTCATGCAAACACACCCTAAATAATGATCAGAAGAGAGAGAGAAACCCCCTTTCCCTCAAGTCCAGAAACACACAAACCACACACAGGCCCTTACACTCGCTAACCAGTCTTGCAAACACTTAGCAACAACAAATGCTAACAACCCCACTACAGATCTCTATCTGTTCTGCCTCTTCCCTTTCTAACAATTCACATGCTTTGGTCAGGGTAAGCAACTCAGCACTTTGTAAATAACTCCCATTATGAGAAAATTAAAATGTAATCATTATTATACAAGACCACACATACAAGCGGACATATATTAACATGTACATACACACACATTACCAGATGTTAAAACATTCAACTTTTCTTAGGATGAATAACATTCAAAGTGTGTCTGATCACTTAATAACTGTACATTTAGACACATTAACACGCTCTCGACATACATACATCAACACGCAAGCAGGACACACCTACCAATCAGTACACACATAGTACACATATATACTGTACCAACGTACACACTAATACACAGATATGCACATCATTACATACACAATAACAAACATGCATATCCACATAGCTATACATGCATGACTATGTACATACAAACACACAGATCTATCTACCGATACAAATATGTAATAGTACAGACACACTGACACACTATATACACGCATGTAATTCTCACATACATACATACATTAGTGTGTACACATGTCTGCCCCCCCCCCACACACACACACTGTTCTCGCTGATGTTATAATTCTCCCAGCGGGGTAATTCAAAAGTGCCCCCTTTGAATCCCAAGATCCATTCCCTTAGTCACCTTGCTCCACTCTTGCAGATGCTGGCTGACCCACCTGCCATATTTCTTATTCATACTCTCCTGTGGGGTAGGATAACTCTTTGGACGTGCATTACTTGAGGGTGACACACTATCACCCTTGCTAAGATCGTTTCCCATAGCCCGGCTATGATGGAGGGGACTCTTAACCTTCTCTCTTGATTCTTAGCTACACTTTGGCTGTGGCTGTCAGGGAAATTTCCTCACTAGAATTCCCACACTATAAATTCCCGCTTTTGATCTCTCCAAAGTTTCCAAATGAGAAACAGCAGGCAGACTATCCCAAAAAGTATCATCTAAGTCAAACCACGCTTAGGTACTTGACCTAACAGTCTGATTATTCATGGGTGACTAGTCTGCTACAGGTCTGGGACATGCAGACTATGGTTACTTACAATTTACTTGACAAACTCAGAGAGATAGAAAACATTTGTGTCTGAGGACGATAGGGTCCTCTTACTTAGCACATCACTGCCCCCAGTGGCTTTCTCCACAGAGGGGCGTCTTGGGGCAGTCCAATCATAAGCTGTAAAGGAGCTCTTGCATACTGATACGGTGGGTTTTATGCACCAGTATCCTCACTTACTCATTCATAACAAAAGATATTAAAACACAAAACAGTTGTTTCAGGTTCTTAGAAGGTTGTACTTATGACAGGGGACAGAGGGTTCAGGAATCAGAGGAAAGGAGAGCTATTGAGATACAAAGGTTCTCACCTATTAGAGGCGCTGGTGGTCTCCTGATTCCGTCCGCTGGTCATTTTCCACTCCCGGGTTTCGGCACCAAGAATCTGTTATGGAAATCAGACAACGTGAAACAACTGGTCCAAATAAAAATATAATATTTGTACAATAAACAGATTACAAATACAAAGTGACTACATTTTAGCACTTTAACCAGTAACTCTGCTGACGCGCACTAGAATCAGATAAAACAGGGTTTATATATTTTCTTGAAGATGTTCCAGTGACGTGGTTCAACCACTCTGAGGGCTTCTTTATATTGTATCTGCAGAATCTGGATGGCCGGGTGGTTGACATCACCAAATGACACAGCAAACTCGTACACGCAATACAGAAATACATGAGCACACAAAAAAACATTTTGTCTACTGTGACTTTTAAACATTATTTAAAAATATAATTTTTCTTTAAGAATTGCATTTGCGCCCATTTTATCTGAGAGCAGATTGATTGATTGATGTGATAAATCAAGTTATTCAACTATGTTACAAAATCCATTATTATGAAAATCTAATACCAACATACAAATTCATTTAGTTTTTCATATTATATACTATTTTCTAAGTTGTTTTATATACATAGTTGTTTGTTATTATTTTCTTTTTATTTTATATTCTGATTTCTATGTAGATTTTTCTACCTAATTTTGCTATTTGCTATTTTTATTGAGTACATTGATTGTTCATTTTTAAATATGCGCTATATATGTTAATGCCAAATATACTCTGTGGAACAGGTATTTGATGTATGATGTTTTAAATTTGTTATCTGTTTATTATAGATTTTATATTGTAATTTATTTGAATATAGAATGTTTAACTCGTTCTGATATATAGTTTTTTATTTTGCTATTATTAATAAACATTGTTTAGCAAAGTGTATGTTTGCCTATAAATTATCATTTGGAAAAATGTATCATATTCAAATCACATGTACTGTTTCATTCGATATATATTTTTATAGGTTTAATATTTTTTATGCAATCCTTAAACCTGGTTAAATATGATCATAATGTGTGTTTTTCAGCTTCCATATAAGGAGAAATCTTTTTGTGCTTGTGACCGTGTAATATGCCATAGACTGAAATGTGTCCAGCCTTTGGGATGCTAAAAATCCCTGAAACCAAACTACTGTCGAGCTGTCCTGGCAGGCTCACTACTTCCGCTGGCTCAATCCACTGCATCAGGGTCAACTCCCATTTGCAATATGTAATGTTTGCTGGTGGTCCACCACCGGTTGCATGAGCTGCTCTGGCCTCCTCTGCCATCTTCCTCCACACCTTCATCTGGCTGTCATCATATCTGTGTTCCACAGACTTGACATCCCTGTTTGCAACCCCTAATGCAGCAACTGCTATAGCAACCTCACTCCTTCTGGCTAGGCCTCACTTCCCTCCCACCATGTATGATGCTATAGCAAGCACGTATTTACAATAGAAGGATCGTCATTTCCTCTGTGGTATAATTGGGGGCCCTGCAACCTCTTGCCCTTCCAACTGTGCCTGGGGTTCCTGGCCTCCCTGTTCTCTCTCTCTGGCCAGTCCATCATCTCTACTACCTCCCCCCTGGGATCAGACCCTTGATTCTTAATATTTTTTAGTAGTCAAAATAGCCCAAAACGTATCCCTCTCTCTCTCTCTCTCTCTCCCCCCAAAGCTCAGAAACCCACCAACGCCTAGACCTGTGTGTTCACTTGCTCAGCTACAGAACAGTCAAGGACTTGCGGTTTCAACAGGCTTTTAAAGTCGTTTTCTACAGTATTCATTAGTGTTATCCGGTTACCTATTAGTTAATTAGCCCTTGACATGATCGCAAATTACAGCCTTGCTTGAGTTTGGCATGCTTTATCAGATTAGATACCCAGAAGCGTTACATAAGAAACCAGGGTTAACGGGTTTAAAGCTTCGGCCCTTAAATTGTGGCCTTGTTCAATTGAATGAATCTGTAACTGCTGCAAATTTCAAGCCAGCTTGAAATTTGCAAGAATTACAGAGCGATTCAATTGAACAAGGTCACAATTGAATAGGGGCCCTAGTGTACTTCTAAGGTTTCCAAACCAAAAAGTAAACAATATAAACAATATTATACTATTCTATACTAGAACATAACAAATCTAAACTAAGAAGCATTCTAAATAAACACACAAGTTGATTACTGTCAAGTCAGTTTAGAAACGTTAAGAATTGTCAGAGGACTTGAAATGTCACCACTAATATTGCAAGATAAACTAGTTCATATAATGGATGGCAATTGTGAATAGGTGCTATACAAAATTCACTAATGTACATGTGAGGCAATGTGAGAGAGGGACTTGAAGAACCTCACCTTTATATTTCCATGAATAGCTCATCTCAAACCTACTATGAATGTATCATGGCGAACCACTTCTGCAAACAAACATTTAAAATGTCTCTGCAGAGGATCCAAATATGTATTATTTAAAACAATAGGTAACAACAAATACTTTATCGGCTAAATGTCATTAATAAACTATGACGTTTGCCATTTTCAGCTTACAGTCAGCAATTCTCATCCACCCATAATCATATAATCATATATTTTGTTAATGACAATTAATTTATTAATCATTGACATTAATTACTGAAATTAGACATACTCAGAATCAGGTGACTGTGTTTAAGACAGTGAACCCAATGACTGAGTTGAAAATGGCAAAATTAATTTTAAACATATATTTAATTGCATGAATCCAATTTTAATACTAGCCTAAACCTAATTTGAGGTTATCACATATCTGATATATTAAATGCACAATGAATTAGATTGTAAAGGTAATTCAGATATCATCATATTTTTAGTTCATTCCTTATATTTTTTCAGTTCATTCTTCTATGGTTAAAATTTTTTCATAAACAACATGTTTGTGCAAAATGCTGTTTATCTATTATAAAGGATTTAGTTATATTGATGGTGTGATTCTTTAACAAATAGCACTGTCTTATAAACTGTCTCAGTGCATCTCATTAATTGATTAATATACAGATCCTCAAAATAGACTACTAAGCATTTGGATCATACTAAAGCTTTCACACCAAAGCTTTTTTTCTGTCAACAGGGAATTGTTATTTCTTGATAATAAACACTAATGCACAATGCATTAGTAGCACTTATAACATGAGATTAGTGGGACTGTCAGCGCCAACAAGTCAATAGACAATCCCAAATAAGACATTTACTTTTTAACGTTTAAAATGCAAGTAAGTTTGGCAGAAGAAAAAAATCAATATATTAGTTTTCCATTGCTTTACCAAGGTTTAATTTTAGATCATCCAAATCTGGAGACTATATTGAATAATCTATAAAAGTTTTATTTATGATTTTAATTGATATGAATCAAACCGTATGCGATATGATACTTAAAATACAAAATAAACATTTAAATTAATAATTATGTTAACTCTTTGCACTGGCAGAAAAACAAAACTATTAAAACTTTATTATGGCAATAATAAGGTGTGTCACAACCTCCACCCAGCTCCTGTTTTCTCATTTTCCTCATCTGCTTTATTACTATTATGATTTTTACTATGACTCTTTATTTGTAAGACACTTGGGCCCCTATTACATTGTCCAAATTGTAGTTACTGGAGCCTGTAATGTAGCCCGTAATGTGGCCTCTTTTAGCAAGCCGCAATCGATCTGTGGGCTGAAAATCAATTGCAGTTGTCAAAATCGTTACTCCGACCCAGCTAAGCCTTTGATCTGTCAAGCCCGCAATCGCTAAAATTGCTATTAAATTGCTATAATTACTCAAACCCATCATTGTTCTCACACCTGTAAATGGTAAATGTAGCCAAAAATCCTACAAGTACTAGAAAGGGCTTGCAAAGGGGTTAAACACTGTTCGTAGCACTGTAAAAGCAAATAAAAAATCAATACTGAATCTTAAAAGACGGGGAAAATGATGAAAGTCATTAGAATTAATTGCACAACAGTCTCAAGCTTGCAAATCTGCAATCAAACAATATTTTTTTTAATGTGTAATTTACGTGTGGCAGACGCATTTCACTACTGGGATTCGCAGTTTCCTCAGTGACAAATCCTATAATAGGAGGTTGATAGGTGTATGCAAGTGAATACATAGTCCAAAATACCAATATAAATAGTGTAAATAAATATATATATATATATATATATATATACATTAATATAATAAAAATAATTATGATAATAATGACAATAGCACTAATAATACCAATATTAATAATAATAATGATAATAGTAATAACAACAACAACGATAATAGTAATTGTGAAATCACAACGGCAAAAAAAAAAAAAAAATAGAAGGTTGATATTATTTGTATTATGACAAGTTACTGTGCATTATAAATGCACATTGGTAGGTTTAAAATCACCAAAATTAATTATTAAGTGTTAGTGTACAGCCTATGAATCGTGGTACCAATAATACTTGAATAATAGATCTATTGTAAGGAATGCACCAATCATTGTCCTGCTCTAGGCCTGCTTCCATGGATATGTAAGAAGAGCAGGAACTGGAAAAAATACTCAAAATAATGCTTGATTTGAGATCGGGGCATGCTCCGAATGCTACCTTAAATGGCAGAACAATAAATCATAAATGAAGGTAGTTTACGCTTGTAGCCCAGAAAATTATACACATATAAAAAATGTACTATAGTTATTGACCCTGGATCGTAGGGACCTGGGCACTATGTGGGTCTGTATTGTGCCATTCCATCGGTGTAGTGAGGAAATGCCATCATATTGATAGGATGTGGAGGTGTCACAAAGGACTATGTCTCTAGGAGGATAGTCATGGGTATCTGGAATGGAGTTAGAGCATGGAATAATGCAGATATGTGGTATTATAGGTATAATCCTGGTGCTAAGTATAGTACCCAGGCCCTGTGGGGGGATCACCATGGGGAGCCTGCTATGTGGATAGTGGCCTAAGTAGGTGAGTTATAGTAGATAATAAATGATAATAACCAGGTGCCCATATCCTGGGGGGAAGGGGGGAGAATACCTTTGTATAGCTAGTGGCCCTAGAGATGTGTATGATGTTAGTAGGCCTTTGACAGCACAGTCTATGATGACCTGGAGTGTATAGAAAAAGTAGGCCTAAACTGAATATGGGGGCCTATGGCAGCACTGTCTATGATGGTCTGGAGTGGATAGAATTGGTGGGCCTAAACAGCAGTGTCTATTGGGCCTGGTGTCCTTAGGAGGGCCCCTCATGGGCAACAATGTATGCCAGACATGGCTGTAGATAGCAACCCTTGCCTTGTTCAGGGCGAGGCCTGCTCAAACCAAATGTGTAGGAATCGAGTGTCAGCTATGATCTCAGTGGATGGATTATATTGTCAATGTGGGAGGTGACACCCGACTTGGAGTGGTGTCATGGCTGTGTTATGACGCTTTTCCCTTACGTAAAATGGAGGACTGTGTATGGTTTGGCTTATACGAAGAAAAGATGCCCATAACCAAAATGGCCTCTTGTCTATTGCCTGTAGCTACGGGAAATGGAAGGGCAGGACCAAAACCTATGTGAAAACATAGTTAATATGCCTGTTCACACAGAGTGGGAGACTTAGAGTGACCAGGTAGAGATAGCTCAGGTGCCCTAATTAAAAATGGAAGAGCCATTTATGGTTTGCCTTATAGCGTGGAGGGATGCCCCTAACTAAGATGGCATCTTAGCCATCATAATTGAATGAGAAAGAGAAAGATCCAAACTAGTGAAAAAAAATATTGTTATACCTGTTCATAGAGGGGGAGAATTAAAGGACCAGTTATAGAATGCCCAGTTCACGAGGACTAGATTTACTGTGCCCAGTTCACATGGAGATATCTGACTATACTAAACTGTCTGGATACTGCCTTATAAAAAATACGACTATATCTATTTCAGTTTACCGTTTTCTGTAAAAATGGGGGACAATAGAGCTCCTATAAAATACAACAAATATCCCTCCAAAAACATGTTAGTGGTAGCCCCAAATCTACATCTACAGTCTTCTTTGTGCATAATATAATCCATGGTTTCTGGAGAAAGCATTCTTGGTCTGTTTCTGTATACAGTTTAAAGTGGTCAGGTTATGACTCCAGAAATGCGCCCAGATCAATGTCTCTGTTCAAACCGTCTGGTTCCAATATCTTTAGCTTGTGGATCATTTCGTCTCACAGCGGCTTAGGGTGAGTAACCAATCACCCCCACGTCCTGTAGACGAAATATGTTCCACCGCTTTGATCATACTTCATTTGGTGTTCTTATGTGCTTTTGTGAAGTGGGTTGTTGAGGTGCTCCCTGAATGTTTCTTTGAGGGACCTCTTTGTGTGGCCCACGTACTGCTTCCCGCAGATGCACGTGATCACATACACAATGTACCTTGTATTGCAGTTTGTCATGTGGTGTATTTTGTGTCTCCTTAGTGTGGTGTGAGAGACGATTGCGTCCTTATCCTTACTAGATACATAACCACAGGTGATGCATATCGTGGCTCCACACTTATGGGTTCCATGTGCTTTAGAGTTGATTGGAGTGCTGGTGCTTATCGTCTTAAGCTCACTTGGAGCTAGGAGATTCATCAGTTTTGTGTTCTTTTTGAATGTAACAGTTGGTGCCTCCGAGGAGAATGTCCTTAAGGATGTCATCTTCTCGTAAGATGTGCCAGTGTTTCCTAAGACTTGCTGTGATATCTCTGGCTGCTTAATTATACTTAATTAGATATTTTCTTTGGTTTACACTTTCTTTCTTTTGTGTATGTTCTTCCTTCTTTTTGATCAGTTCATTTTGGTTGATGTTTCTCGACTTCTCCTTTGCTTCTTTTATGATTCTCATGTTGTAACCCTTCTCTTGGAATTTACTGGTAAGTATCTTGCTCTCAGCATCATAATCTGCTAATTTTGAGCAGTTCCTGCGGACCCGACGGATTTGCCCAAAAGGGATGTTTCTAATCCATCTCAGATCATGTCCGCTGGATGCATGCAGGTAACCGTTTGTGTCAGTCGGTTTTGTGCATAGCTTTGAGATCACCCTTCTCGATTCTCCTATCAACACTACATCCAGAAATAGAATGGAGTGCTGGTCATGATTCATGGTGATATTATGGTTCATATAGTTTCTATTTACGTAGTTGAAAAAAGTGTTCATGCTTTGATGGTTGTCTCCTTCCCAGATAATGATGATGTTATAGGAGAAGGGATTGTTGTCCCAGATATACTTCTCCTCCCAAAGGCCCATGTATAAATTGGCGTAACCACATATTTGTGCAGGAAATAGTTATGTTCCAGAATGAACTGGATAGATGTGACTAAGAAATTGATCTGCAAGGTTTCCATGTCACCTTGTGATATCAAGAAGTGTTCAGTGGCTGCTGTTCCCTGATTATGGGGAATAGAAGTGTACAGAGCCGGGACGTGCATCGGTATGAGCTTTTCCATTCCACCTGTGTCAATCCTTCTAGGACATGTAATGTATGATGGTAGTTGATTTACCAAAGGTTGTAGGAAGAAGTCCACATACTGGGAAAGTCTTTTGGTGAGGCACCCAATTCCCGAAACTATCGGTCGTCCGGGTGGGTGAAGTGGGTCCTTATGAATTTTCGGAAGGTGGTATATGATGGCCTTCTTGGGGGCCTGTATGTTCAGGTATTGGAATTCTTTGGTGGTTAATAGTCCGTTTTGGCGAGCTTCTTGAACTAGGGTGTGGTATTTGTGGAGGTATGCTCCTGTGGGATCTGTTTTGAGGCGGATATAAGTATCTTGGTCATTGATGAGATTGAAGGCTTCTTCTAGGTAGTCCTCTCTGTTTTGTATGACAATCCCACCTCCTTTGTCAGCTTGTCTGATAGAGATTGACGAGTCTTTGCTGAGATCGTCGAGCTTTGATTTTTCATTTGTGCTGAGATTTGATCTTTTTATATATTTCTTAGAACAGATCTTATCGATGTCCTTCATTATGAGTCTGTTGAACACAGGTATATGGTTCCCTAGGGAATGGATAGGGAAGAATGTGGATGCAGGTCTCAATTTGGAGTGTATCACTCTCTTTGTTTCAACTTCTGTCTTGTCTGTAGAGTTGTTCATCTCCCCTTGTTGTGTTTGGCTGGGGATTATGAATTCCTCCAGTATCAGTAGGGTGTCATAACACAGCGCTGGACGTTCCACGTCATCAGAAACCCACTCCAAGTCGGGTGTCACCTCCCATACTGACAATATAATCCATCCACCGATATAATAGCTGGCACTCGATTCCTACACATTTGGTTTGAGCAGGCCTCGACCTAAACAAGGTAAGGCATTTCTTCGCTAGATATGGTAGACCACTACAGCCCCACATAGTGCCCAGGTCCCCACGATCCATGGTCAATCACTATAGTACATTTTTTATATATGTATAATTTTCTGGACTATAAGTGTAAACTACCTTCATTTATGTTTTATTGTTCCGCCGTTTAGCCCAATCTCAAATCAAGCATAAGTATTTTTTCCAGTTCCTGTTCTTTTTACCTATCCATGGAAGCAGGCCTAGAGCAGGACAATGATTGGTGCATTCCTTACAATAGATCTATTATCCAAGTTTTATTGGTACTTCGATTCATAGGATGTACACTTACACTTAATAATTACTTTCAGTGATTTTAAACCTATCAATGTGCATTTATAATCCACAGTAACTTGTCGTATATATAATATCATCCTTCTTATTTTTTTATTTTTTTATTATTATTAGTGCTATTATCATTATTATCATAACTATTTTTATTGTATTAATGTATATATATATATTTTTTTATTTACACTATTTATATATATTAGTATTTTGGACTATGTATTCACTTGCATACAACTATCGACCTCCTATTATAGGATTTGTCACTGAGGAAGCTGCGAACCCCACCAGCGAAACACATCTTGCACTTATTTTATTGTATTCATCAATGTTTTTTACCACTGGAATTGAACTCATACATTATCAATAAAGATTTATTCTTTTGGATACCATCTGTGAATACTTCTGCTTAGGACCACACTATTGCGAATGCGTGACAAGCACAAGACACCGGACTTATTAAGAGTATAAACCTCTGTATACTTATCTCGAGCCGACCCCAAAAATATATATATTGGGCATTTGGCACTTAGTATATGACACACTATCTCAGAACTGATTAACAAAAGTCATTAGAGGTAACCATCGGATAAGATATACTACAGATTGTGCGCTATACAGTCTTCCCCCATTCTCTTCTCTACTATAAGAAATTATTAGCATTTTCTTTCTTCAAAATTATTTGCTTCTTATGTTATAAATGTATTTGTTTTTGTCTATTTTCAGTGTCCAAATTTTCCAACAGGATATCCATTTTATTCAGTCTATAAATGCCCATATCATGTACATTGTGTGCATGTACACTGGGGACAAAAAGTATGTGATCCCCTGCTGATTTTGAATGTTTGTCCACTGACAAAGAAATGATCAGTCTATATTTTTAATGGTAGGTGTATTTTAACAGTGAGAGACAGAATTACAAAAAAACAACAAGAAAAACGCATGTCAAAAAAGTTATGAATTGATTTGCAGGTCAGTGAGGGAAATAAGTATTTGATCCCCTATATATCAGAGAGATTTCTGGCCCCTGGATTGTATACAGGTAACGAGCTGAGATTAGGAGCACTTTCTTAAAGGGAGTGCTCCTAATCTCAGCTTGTTACCTGTATAATAGACACCGGTCCACAAAAGCAATCAATCAATCGGATTCCAAACTCTTCAACATGGCCAAGACCAAAGAGCTGTCCAAGGATGTCAGGGACAAGATTGTAGACCTACACAAGGCTGGAATGGGCTACAAGACCATCGCCAAGCAGCTTGGTGAGAAGGTGACAACAGTTGGTGTGATTATTCTCAAATGGAAGAAACACAAAATAACTGTCAGTCTCCCTCTGTCTGATCTCACCCCCTGGAGTTGGTAACACACTACGCCGTGAAGGACTGAAATCCTGCAGCACCCGCAAGGCCCCACTGCTAAAGAAAGCACATGGACAGGCCCGTCTGAAGTTTGCCAGTGAACATCTGAATGATGCAGAGGAGAATTGGGTGAAAGTGTTGTGGTCAGATGAGACTCAACTCGCCGTGTTTGGAGGAGGAGGAATGCTGCCTATAACCCCAAGAACACCATCCCCTCTGTCAAACATGGAGGTGGAAACATTATGCTTTAAGGCTGTTTTTTCTGCTAAGGGGACAGTACAACTGCGCCGCATGAAAGGGACAATGGATGGGACCATGTACCGTCAAATATTGGGTGAGAACCTCCGTCCCTCAGCCAGGGCATTGAAAATAGGTAGTGGATGGGTATTCCAGCATGACAATGACCCAAAACACACAGCCGAGGCATCAAAGGAGTGGCTCAAGAAGAAACACTTTAAGGTCCTAGAATGGCCTAGCCAGTCTCCAGACCTTAATCCCATAGAAAATCTTTGGAGAGAGCTGAATGTTCGAGTTGGCAAACATCAGCTTCAAAACCCTAATGACTTGGAGAGGATCTACAAAGAGGAGTGGGACAAAATTCCTCCTGAGATGTGTGCAAACCTGGTGGCCAACTACAAGAAACGTCTGACCTCTGTGATTGTCAACAGGGGTTTAGCCACCAAGTGCTAAGACGAAGGGGTCAAATACTTATTTACCTCATTGAATTTGCAAATCAATTTAGAACTTTTATGACATGCGTTTTTCTTGTTTTTTTGTTTTGTTATTCTGTGTCTCACTGTTAAAATGCACCTACCATTAAAATGATAGACTGATCATTTCTTTGTCAGTGGACAAAGGTCAAAATCAGCAGGGGATCAAATACTTTTTCTTCCAATGCATTGGTTTTTTTTTGTCTCTTCTATTGTGGTTTTATCTGATTTCTAATTTTTAGTTATGATAATTGTACTAGCTAAAAATATTTTATTTATTAGTAGTGTGTTGATATATCTGATATAGCTAATCCTAATAATGCCTCCTCTGGTTTTCTAGAAATAGGAATAGAGAATATTGCGTGTTTTTCTAATATTGAATATGTTTCTTATTAGTTGTAATAATTTAGGACATTCCCATAGAACATGTTTTAAAGTTCCAGCTACATCACAGCCTCTAAAGCATTTTTCACTAAATAATAGGTCAAAGGGATTTTTGTATGACTTCCTCTGAATCAATCAACAATTCACAAAATATAAAGATCTGTGGACTTCTGAAACTTTGAACTTGATGGACTAAAAGTCTATTTGCATCCTAAAATGCTAACTTACAATATCATAAACTGTTCTAAATTCCATAAAGATGTCTCCTTGCCTATGCAATTTCTAATTGCCACCTTAACATACAAACACTGGATGATACTATAATCATGGGAAGTAGAAACTACAAATGTGTTATTTTCATCCAACTGGGCCAACACAGACCAAGGCAGAGCAACAAACACCCACTGACAAGAGGAAGACATAGCAGGAGCTTCAGCAACACAAATTTGTCCCCCATGAGGATGCTTAACCCAGGAGAAGCCCATTCACATAGTCCTGGGTCAGAGGTCTTGTGCCCCTGATCCTTAGGCAACACCAACAACCACCATCACCAGCATCACAATCAGCACCTGCAGCATCAGACACAACTCCCACACAGTCTTCAACATCAGAAGTGGAAGAGAAACTTGGAGAAGGACACTCCATCTAGGAGAAGGACACTCCAATATAACACCTACAACTTGAGGACCTTACTTTCACCGTCCAAGCTTGCTAGACCATGACAGATGAACCCTTAGTGTAAAGGGTGGGACCAGTACTGTGCACACTGCATCTCACCTAAAAACTCCATTGCACAGTGCCAAGGGGGCACATCTACATCTAGAACAATCAATATTTTAAAGCCCTGTAGTGATGGGAAAGGGGCAAAATGGCAGTGGCAGATGTCACTGGAAGCCTGCAGTCTCAATCCTGCATGGAGGTGGCTCAGGTGTATAGGTTGCATGATGTTGACCTTCGAGACTACAGCATCATTCGGCAGCACCCTGAGTGACCAAGTAGCCTTCTCTAGGGACAGCACTGCTTGCTCCACATGGAGAGGGGCCTAGAAAAGGTGGCCTAAAGAAAGCTTGTCTCTACTTCACCCAGTTGGCTAGCTGCAGCTTTTCCAAATGCGGTCAAAACTCAGTAAAAAACAAAAGGCTCACACCTGCATCACAAGGTGTACATGGACTGAAACTTGCATGTTCGAACATCAGAACTATGCTTGACACAACAGACAGCGGTCGCCCAGAACGACGTCTGCTCTAGTAGCCCCCAAACTATCAAGGCTGGCTATTGCCATTGATGCCCTCAGTGAAGTCGGCCTCCCAGGGGAAGGAAGCCTTCAGGAACATGGGGCAGGGCAGCCAGAAAATTAGAAACGTCGCTCAGGTGTGGTTTTCAAGGTCAGGAACCACATCACCTCCAAACTTGATAAACTGCCAAAGGGTCACTTTTACTATATCTTTTTTATGCGCCTCCCACTTCAAAACAAACAGCATGTTACAATTTTCAGTGTCTATGCCCCAACTCTTCAAGCAAAATCCTGCAGAAAAGGACAAGTTTTACACCGACCTGCGCAATCTTGTACAAAACATCCCTGCTGACGACAAGGTCATCATCCTCGGCGACCTCAATGCCAGAGTAGGCAAGGATTCAGAAGCTTGGAAAGGTGTTGGAAACTACAATGACAACGGGCGCCTTCTGCTAGAGTTTTGCACTGTGCAGAAACTCACCATCACCAATACAGTTTTCCAGCAGAAAGATAGACTAAAGTCAACCTGGATGCATCCTCGGTCCAAGCACTGGCATCTAATAGACTATATTCTGGTGCACCAGAGAGACCTTCAAGATGTCCTGCTCACCCGAGTGATGCCCAGCGCAGAATGTAATACGGACCACCGCCTGGTGCGCTGCAAACTTTGACTCCACTTCAATCCTAAACCAAAGAGGAAAGGAGCCCCAAAGAAGAAGTTACAGATTGGTAACCTCCAGTCAGCTGAAGTAAAGGCCACCTTCCAAGTGAATCTCCAGTCAAGACTAGAAGATCGCAGATTCTTTACAGATCCCTCCTCAGATGCTCTATGGGAACATCTCAAAACCAGCATCCTGCGGACCTCTGAAGAGGTCCTAGGTTTCTCCACAAAGGAAAACAAGGACTGGTTTGATGAAAACCGTCCTGAGATCCATGAATTACTGTTGGAAAAGAGATTCGCCCATCAAGCGCATCTCTCTCAGCCGTCTTTCCATCTTGTGTGTAGCAACTTCCACTGAAAGCTTTGAGAAATTCAGAACCAGTGGTGGACCGACCTCTCTGAAAGAACTCAACATTGTGCAGATGTCGGTGGCTAGAGAGGGTTTTATAAAGCCCCGTAGGCCGTGTATGGCCCTTCACACCTGGTGCAAAGCCCATTGCGCAGTACAGATGATCAAATACTCCTTACATACAAGGCATTGATTCTGAACCAATGGTCTGACCACTTTCAGACTCTATTCTGTGCCAACCACATAGTTTCAGTCTCTGTGCTCCGTCACATTCCACAACAGCAATGAAAACCGAACTGGATAAAATCCCTACTCTCGAAGAGACTGTAAAAGCCATTAAGCAGCTAAAAAATGGTAAGGCTACAGAAGTTGATAGGATCCCAGCTGAGATCTAGAAACATGGGGGCCCAGCACTCCACGCTAAACTCCATGAGCTATTTGTTTGCTGCTGGCACCAAAGCAAACTGCCACAGGACAATGAGCACCACTGACATGGTTTTTGTTCTCAGGCAGCTCCAAGAGAAATGCAGCGAACAGAACAAGGGACTTTATGTGACGTTTGTCGACCAAAAGTGTTCAACACTGTGAGCAGGAAGGGTTTATGGCAAATCCTAGAATGTATAGGATGTCCTCAACATGATCATCCAGCTACACGAAGACCAGCATGGCCAAGTTAAGCACAACAATGACCTTTCTGAGCCCTTCCCAATGAGCAATGGCGTGAAGCAGAGCTGTGTTCTTGCACCCACTCTATTCACGCTGTTCTTCAGAATAATGCTACAAAGGGCCACAACAGACGTTGATGTTGAGGATGGACTCTACATCCGATTTCGCACAGACGGCAGTCTGTTCAACCTAAGGCTTCACATAAGATAGTGGAACGACTCATTTGAGAGCTACTCTTCGCCTACGATACTGCCCTCGTTTCCCACACGGCAACAGCTTTGCAACAAATGGCATCTTGCTTCGCCGAGGATGCCAAGCTCTTCGGTCTAGACTGAAGTTCTCCACCAGCCTGCACCTCCTGAAGATAACTGTCCTACTTTCATCACTATTGGTTAGTCTAAGCTGAAAACAGTCCGACAGTTTACCTACCTGGTTTGCATAATTTCCTCACAAACAAAGGTTGACAAGGAAATTGACAACAGACTGGCAAATGGTGCATTCAGCAAGTTATACAAAAGAGTTTGGAAAAACATGAATCTGAACAAGTGGACAAAGGTCAACGTGTACCGAGCTGTTGTGCTGACCACCCTTCTGTATGGTTCCGAGTCTTGGGTTACCTACCGCCACCACCTACAACTTCTTGAGCACTTTCATCAACACTGCCTACGCACCATCCTCAACATTCACTGGAATGACCACATCCCGAATACTGAAGCATTGAGGCAATACTCTTGAAGAAGCAGTTACGCTGGGCAGGACTCATCTCTAGGATGGAAAATGATCGTCTTTCAAAGATTGTGCTATATGGTTAGCTCACCACTGGCAATTGTGACAGGGGAGGGCCAAAGAAGAGGTACAAGGACTCACTGAAACAGTCCCTTGACCATCGTCGATGGTCTGCCTTAGCTTCTGACCGAAAGGCATGGAGAAGTACCATTCACCACGCTGTCTCCTCTTTCGAGAACCCCTTGCAGGGCTGGTCTTGAGAACAAGAGGAAACGCAGAAAAAATGGTGTCACTACAGCACCCAGCCAAGAACAAACCTTCCCGTGCAACCACTGTGGTTGAGTCTGCCTGTCCCGCACCTCCTCAGTACCCCATAGATGTGGACACCCCTCTTAAATCTTAATTCACAAAGCCAAACCTACATACATATCAGGCCACTCACATGAATTAGAACAGTATCGGCATTCATTTTTATTATTTTGTATTTTGCGGTTTGGTGAGTCTGATTGCATATTGGACCTCTAAACGCTAAATGATTAACATGTAACCTCCATCTTATACTGCCGTAATGATGATGGTCTCATTTTATTTTAGCTGTTTCAAAATGAGTAGTTATGGCCTTGCTTAATAGATCATTTTCCCGCCCTGAACTGCTAAGTACAAGTGCATGGTTTACGGTTTTGGCTTTCCATCCGTAACTTGCGGGTTTATTCAATTGAATAGCAAGGTACAGTAATTGTAACAAAGTGCGAACCCGCAGCAGTCCCGCAGACATACGGCTGCGGGCTTTGAATTGAATGAGGCTCATAGTATCGTAATTATTTATATGGAAAAGATTGGCTGTTTAGATTGTTAGTAGCGAGTTTCCTATCTTGTATTGTGCTTTAGAAAAAAGCACTTTCTACAAAGATTCTACGTTCAAAATAGAGCCCTCCATTTTCTGCATTTGTTACTGTAATATTGTAATTTACCCCTGCATAGCGCTATGGAATATGTTGGCGCATTACAAATAAAAGTTAATAATCATAATCAAAATGTCAGGGTAATTAAAATATTCAGTTCAATACAGTAAAAGTTATTGCAGCCTATTTGCAGCATCCCCAGTAGTCACGTAATATGCATTTGATGAACATTTTTCATTTAAAGCTTAGACATTTGATGTTTCTACTATATAAAGAAAATGCATTATAAGTTGTTGCGGCACATAAACAATTACTCTTCAATGCCACTTACCATGCATGCATTGCAGTGATGAATTAAGGAAGTGGGTAGAGAGTTAGAAATAACATTGCTTAACTCAAATAATAAGGCAGCCTTCGTGAATTCCATGAAGGACATTACCACTATCTTGAGTGATCTATTGCACGTATAAGTCTAGTAAACCAAGTCCATTGTGTGCTATGTAAATTCTCATTCCTATATCTAAAATGTAATATCTTCTAATTTCTTCTATAATACAGCAGATACATTTATCTTTAGCCTTCTATAAATACACTGACTACTTTTGGGTGAATATGTGAATTAATATAAGTAAACAATATGCACTATTAACTTTATTCTATATAAACAAGACCACCTTTAAAATTAAAAAGGTGCACTATTAGGTAGCTGGAACAAAAAGTATTAATGAAAAGGACAGTAAATTCAGCACCTGTGTTGATACCAAGTATTTTCATTACATCATTATGGAAAGTTCCTTCTTTCCAAACCCCATTAGCCACTACAATTAAATTTGTTTAGGCAAAATGTAATCATCTATATGTCAGAACCACAATTTTATAAATAACACCTTATTTAAAGGTGCAAATTACAAATATAAAAACATAAAGACAAAATTACAAAATTCAAGCACTGTGCTTAACTTGTATGATTTCTGTTTTTATCTCTGTCTGAGCACATTTAAATTCTTGGAAATATATTCAAAGCTTCCCATCTGCACAATGAGCGTAATGAGAACACTGCTCTGTGTCTGTAAATTATTTTAGCATGAACCTGTTTTATTAGTATTTATTATTCTACAGTACATGTGTGATAAAATGCAAGGTCTGTCGACAAAGAAGTTAAGTCAACACCTTAAGCATGTCTTCTCTTTTAGGTTTGCTTTCATATAATACTTTATCTGCCATATGCCAATCTTCATGAATGGGTATTCATTCTAATGAGGTTATGAATAATAAAAGCAGATGTTATGCCAGCTTTCAGGCCTCTTGGGCACATCCCATCTGGATTGTAGTCCTAAATAAAGACTAACTTTTCGAGAAACCCTTTAAATATATTAATAATGATTGTATATTTCCATTTTTAAATTGCTTTCAGACTATCACAGGCACATCGTCAATTCTCCCAAGGTAATTTGAAGAAAATTAGAAGACCAGATGGGTCCAGTTTGATTTTATGAATAAATACTGGAAGTCCATCCAGTGCATAAAGAGTTTAAGCTAATATTACATATTTTGTGCAGAAATGTATACCTAGATTTACGATTAATAAATACTTATTTTTTATGAAAAGACATCTATTAGATCCATTGATTTATTGGAGAAAGAATAAGAATCACATAAATAATTAATGCCACCGTAGCAGATGTTTGTTTCAGATATCAAAACTTGGATGGTATTTTTTTTCTTCCACTAAATCTTTAAATGCAAAATAGGAAACTGTGATTTCTGGGCACAATTAAAAGTTTACAGCAAATTACTTTAGACATATTAGTAACAATAATAACATATATTCTTGTTAGTAGCTTGTTTCCTATATTGTACAGTTTTGAAAATGTTAATTTACCGACCTCAAGATATAATCATACTTGAGTAAACATATTAATGTAAAAAGTGTAATTGTAGTTATCACACACATAATAATAAATAATTTACTTTTTTGTGGGGGTCTTTTTATAAAGCATCTGCACAAAAATGGTAATACGGGAAAAAAATATATTAGAACATTTATTATATTTCTTAGGCTAACAGTAAATCAACACATATTGAAGGTTTCTGTATATAAAAACTACACAATATGATTCATACACTGACTGCAAATTACATGTCAGATGTTTTATATGTTACATAAAATGTATATTATGATTGATTTGTGATGTAGATCAACTCTGTTTTAAATATTTTATGATTTTGATAAACAATTTAAATCATTTTTAGGATTGTTTAACGAAAACTCACAGTTTTATTCTAAATATTAAGTTAAATAACATTTATGATGTTTTATATTACATAAAATATGCATTCTGTTAGATTTATGATGTAGATAACACTGAATTACATATTTAATGATATACTATTTTTAGGATTATTTTTTTACTAAAACACTCATTTTTGTTATAAATGCTATTTTCTTTTTTTATAAAAAGCAAAGCCTTTGGCCTACAGTATATAATGTAACGGGAAAGAGGTATTTGATTCAATATGGAACCATTTTAGTCCCAGAATGAAACTATTCTCTTTTAAAAAACTAAAAGTGAATATACTCAAAAAGTTTTTTAGAAAGTAAAACAATGTAAACCAAGGCTATTATTATAGTTTTATTATTATTATAGTTTATTTATAACGCACCAACATATTCCATAGCGCTGTACATAGATTAGGTTCAGACAATGATAAATACAGATTAACATTTAGCAAAGCAAGGAGGGCTTTTTGAGCTAGGAATCCAATGTCCATGGTGAATTCCCAAAGTACTTAGGCTATCTATTATATACAAATATGCTGTTGTCAAGGCCATTATTGCACTCACAGAACTGCATGTTTGAGCTGCTTCCCTAGTATATGTTGTTGTTCATTAATGAGAGTTGAAACAGCACTGAGAATTGAAATATAACCATTGTTTTCTCCATCATTTATTATGTAACTGTAAATGACAGTATCATTCCATCTGATCTACCCCTCGCTGTGTCTTTCTGTGTGCACTCTTTCTCCCTCTCTGCGCACTCTCTCACTCTGTGTGTCCACTCACTCTCTGTGTGTGCTGTCTCTGTCTGTGTGCCCCTCCCTCTCTCTCTCCCTCTTGCTCTCCCTTCCTCTCTCTCTCCCTCTCCCACTCCCTTGCCTCTCTCTCAGTCCCACCCTCCCTCCCCCTCTCTCTCTTGCCCTCCCTCTCTCCCTCCCCCTCTCACTCCCTCAGTCCCTCTCTCTCTCCATGTCTTCTGCTCCCCCCCTCTTTCCTCCCCCTCTCTTCCATCTCTCATTCCCTCCTCTCTCCCTTCCTCCATCCCTCCTCCCTCTCCCTCCCTCTCTCGCCATCTCTCTCTCCATACCTCCCTCTCTTTCTTCCTCCCCCTTTCTCTCTCTCCCTCCTTCTCTCCCTTCCCCTCTATCTCCCCTCTCTCTCCCTCCCCCTCTCTCTCCCCATCTCTTTTTCCTCCTCTCTCCCTCCCCTCTCTCTCCCTCCCCCTCCCTCTCCTCTCTTTCTCCCCTCTCTCTCTCTCTCTCTCTCACTCCCTTCCCCACCCTCCCTCTCTCTCCCTTCCCCTCTATCTTTGGGCTCACAAACACACTTGCAATTATGTCCTAACTGGGCATGGAACTGCACATATGTGACTTTGACGTGCATTCGCCATTCTTATCTAATCGCGCAGTTCCTATGTAATCGTGCATGTCCAGTTAGGATGTAATTGCAAATACACCACGCAGGCATTACTCACATTCTAACAACTAAAATATTGGATTATGCTTTATAGAGACTAAGGCCCACATTCAATTCGAGCCTCGCAATTCGATCACAGACGGACCATTGTCTGTAAGTGAATTGCGGTCATCGGTTCTTCTCCGTTTGCGATGCTATTCAATTGTTCAAGCCCGGAAGTGACCAAATAACAATAACAATTAAAAGATTTCCCTGATCATCATCTATGAGTAGTGCTAACCAAAGTTAATGTGCCATGGACATTCACCTGCCATGCTCAATAGTAAAAGATGTGTAAGTTCACAAGGAGTGCCTCACTGTGACCACAATCATTTTGCCAGGAGTATTATCACCTATGTTCCCTCTAATTTTTTTGGAGTGTGTGTACGCTAAAAATTTCTGGTGTGCAACATTTTGCAATGAGAATAAACTTTTGTGCGTATTAGCAAGTCAGGTGATAATAATCAATGTTATTGTGTCTTAAGCTCATACATTGCTCGAAATGTAGCCTTCATTTACAATATAACTGAGCAGTGGTTAAGAAATTAAGCAAGTTTTACATATAGAAATAGATTTATTACTAATACTAAGTGTTTCAATTTGCTTCCACATGTAACAGGAATTCAACCTTTTTAATTGTATATAAATAATATTGGGTGAACTTCTTTTCACAAAGCTACAGAGTTATTGAATTTACAATAGATCTTATAATACAGTAGACTCTCAGTTAACCGGCCACAATGGGGATTGGTGAATGCCGGATAAATGTAGTTCTGGTTGCTTGAGAGTTACTATTAAAAGAGGCCTAGATTAACTGCACATAGGATGCTCTGCTAACTATATTTGTCAGTGAGAGCTGCTCTAGCTGCAGCAGCTTTCACTCCTCGCTTACACACAGGTACGTTTGGCTGGAGGGTGCGGTGCTAAACGCAGGAAATGTAACAGCAACAGTGCACTGGCTCAGTCACTCATGCATGTCTGCTTCCAGGTATAATTGAATTGCAGAAAAGTACAGTAGATGAAATCTAGTTACCTGTAAGTCTGTTGTGGCATGACAACCTGGCTCCTGGCATTTGTTGAGCTCTGTAAATCTTAGTACAGTATTACATTTTTTTCTGGTTGCTTGAGGGTGCTGATTGCTGTAATAATGTCAATAAGAGTGATCTTTTACTTTGCTATCACTCTGTTCCTTTTGATAGGATTAAATTGTGAATAAGGGTAGGAGTAATTGTACAATAATGGCTTTTATACTGTATTCATTTTAAGTGTTTTAATGATGATAACTGTGGCAGATATTAGTCCATATATCAGAGCACACGTAAACATAATAGTGTTAGTCTAAATCCCAAGGGACACAATCCTTTATTATATTAAAGTATACCATCACCACTATTTTTTACTAAATAGTAACTCCTTTAGATATTCTAAACATGGGGACCTTCGGTCATTTAACCACAGATTCCTTTCTTTGTTCCCACCAAGTCTTTATCTCCACCAGCCTGAAAGAACATTGATTTCTAATTCCCTATAGGTGGATATTTAATATTAGTTTTCCTATGAACTTTTTTCACCCGGGGCGAAATAGATCTCCATTGACCGTATATCCTTTCCCTTTTGCAATGCATGATTATTTTCTTTGTTATGTGCACATAATGTTTTCCCCATTAACTTTTTCCTCTCAGTTAGACATAGATCTCCATTGACCCTTTTCCTTTTGCCCTGTGTGATTCTTTTGTTATGTGCACACAATGAAACACTGTTTACACAGCATGGAAGGGTGAATGACGCTGATGCTTTGAGAGCACAAGCTAATGTAGGACGTCAGTGTCTGACGTCAGAACCATATTTGCCCTAATGCGTTTCTCTGCCCACCAGAGCTCTCTCAAAGGGAGCCACGCCATCATTCACCCTTCCCTGCAGTGTAAACAGTGTTTCAATGCACATAAATAAAATATTGATACAGGGCAAAAGGAAAAGGGGTCAATGGAGATCTATTTCTCCCTGTGTGGAAAAAGTTAATGGGGAAAACTAAGATTAAATATCCCCCTAGAGATCTGTGTGCGTTCAATGTTTAGTTGTGTGCACTCATCTCAGGATAGGTGTGCACATGCATAAATCGTAACAGGTCATCCATATTGCCTTGCAGGGAAGGGTGCAGGTCTGTTCTGGGATGTACCAGGCATTTCAAAAGCAGGAGGTGGCAGCAGAGGAAGTGGTGGTGGAATGAAGAGGTCCTGGGGAGTGTGATGTGAGTAGCACAGATGGCAGTGGGCCTGGTTGTCCAGGCTTTAGTGGATGGTAGGTAGTGGAGGTGGCAGTCAGCCTGGTTGTTCATGGCTCCAGTAGATGGTAGGAGGTGTAGGTGGTGTTTTATCTTGGTAGTAGGTATAGATGGCTATCTGGGAGGGCCTGGGTGGAGATTCATAATAGGTGGACAGTGGTCCCGGGCCCTCTGGCCTAGTCAGTGGTTCCACTTCCTCCCCTTGCCAAATATCATCTGGAACATCAACATCATCAGGATCCATCCAAGCCTATGGGTCTGTGGTAGGCGTGGTCCTCATGAGTACTGAAAAGAGTGACACATAGTGTATGAATTAATATTATTATATAAAGAAATGAGCAAACTAATGGATACAGGAATTGACATAAATATTTCCTTATGGATTGAGAGCTGCTAAAAGACAGGAAGCAAAGGGTTGCAAATGGAACATACTCTGATTGGACTAATGTGGTAAGTGGGGTTCCTCAGGGCTCAGTATTGGGTCCCCTCCTTTTTAACATATGTATTAATGACTTGGAAGTGGGATTGGAGTGTGGTGTCTCCATTTTTGCTGATGACACAAAGTGGTGCAAGGTAATTAAATCAGAAAATTATGTACTTTGCCTCAAAAGGGATTGAATAAATCAGAGGAATAAGCATCTAAGTGGCAGATGAGATGTAATACAAATAAATGTAAAGTTATGCATCTGGGAAGGAAACATTGCCATACAATTTATAAACTTAATGGGGCAAATCTATGGGGTATCAGATATTGAGGGATTTGGGGGTACTTGTGGACAACCGCCTAGGTAACAGTGCTCAATGCCAAGCAGCATCTGCAAAGGCAAATAAAAAATTAGCATGTATTAAGAAGGGTATAGAAGCAAGGAGCAAATATAATTCTACCACTATACAAATCCCTAGTACACCCTCATTTGGAATATGGAGTACAATTTTGGGCACCAATACATTACAAGGACATTTCAAAGCTGGAAAAGGTACAGAGAAGGGCAACAAAGCTAATAAGGAGAATGGATGGGCTAAGTTATGAAGAAAGACTAACCAAATTAAACTTATTTACTCTAGAAAAGAGGCGTCTAAGAGGGGATATGATTACCTTATATAAATATATCCAGGGTCAATACAAGGCTTTGTCAACCAACCTTTTTGTGCCAAGAGGTTTTCAACTGACAAGGGGACATCCTTTGAGACTAGAAGTAAAAAGATTTCACCTTAAAGAAAGGTTCTTCACAGTAAGGGTGGTTAATCTGTGGAATTCTATTCCAAAGGAGGTGGTGACAGCGGATTCGATAGATAACTTTAAAAAGGGATTGGATATATTTTTAAATAAAAAGGGCATTAAGGGCTATCCTGGATAAATAGGGGGGAGTATTGATCCAGGGATGAATCTGATCACCAGTATCCGGGGTCAGGAAGGAATTTTATATTTTTTTATCTGTTAAGACAATTGGCAAAGTTTCACTGGGTTTTTTTTCTGTTTGCCTTCCTCTGGATCAATTAACAATAAATCTGTGTTTGCAAATCAGGGGAGATCTAAAAAAGGTTGAACATGATGGACTAAAGTCTTTTTTCAACCTAAATTATTATGTAACTATGTAACTGGCTGCTGTGCATTTCTGTATAACTGACATCAGGGTCACTTCAGACATAATTGGCTTTCATGATTGTATTATACCAGTGTTCCTCAACTCTAGTCCTCAGGGGACATTAACAGTTCACATTTGAGGTATATGCTGCTCAAGCACAGGTGAGCTTATCAGAGGCTCAGCAGATGTTTAATTACTGAGCCTCTGAATAGTGTGTGCACAAGCAGGGATATGCCTACAATGTGACCTGTTGGTGGCCCCTGAGGACTGGAGTTGAGGAACACCTATCAGACAAATTAAGATCTCTGTATGAAGAGCTCTGTATGAAGAGCTTTGTTGATCATGGCTCATATCAAAATTTGGTCTGCAGTCTGCAGCTCATGAGTACACATGCTCTGATAAATCTGCTGTGCAGTTTCTGAGACTGACCGATCTGTGACAATTTCTCAACAATAGTTGTTAACATGCTGATGAGACATGGTCAAGGATAGGCTAGTCCTGTATCTGCATATGCTGCAGTGGGTACACCCATACATGTACTCTATATTGGATGTTAAATCACTCTCAATCTATTTGGTGACAGCTAATCAGAACAGGGTTAACTGCTGGTTCAATCCAGTCCCTCGATGTCCTCTCTCATTAAGTACAGTTGATGCTAATTGGAGGGCCACCATCTGTCGCTCTGGCTGCTTTGGCCTCCTCTGCCATCTTCTTCTTGACTTTGATCTGGCTGTCATCATACCTGTGCTTGACAAACCTCACCCCTGTTAGCAAAGCCCAATGCAGAGACAATTTTAGCAACCTAACTCCAAGCCTGTGCCTCCCGGCTTGGCCTCACTTCCCTCCCCCCATGAATTATACTGTAGCGGGTATGGATTGCATGGAGGAGTGCTCTCATCTGCTCTGGGGTATAATTAGTGGCCCTATGTGTGTGAGTTATGTGATATCAGCAATTATCTATGGTGTATATTAAGTGTTAATATTTTTTATAATAGAAATAAGCAAAAAATCTTACAGTACAGCTCCTTCTCTTTCACTCTCTGATAATCTCCAACCCACCAACTCCTAGACCTGCTTGTGTACCTGCTCAGCTACAACACAGTCAAATTTGTAGGCGTTGCACACATTTTTAAATATTTCCCGACAAGTTGATTAGCATTTTAGGCTTCCTATTACTTCTTAGGACTGTCATATGGTCGCAAATTATGAGCTTGTCAAATTTTTGTGAACGTCTTATAACCACGCCCACAAAAAGCTTGTGAGCGCGGGCAGGGTTTACGAGTTTTAGCGTAAGTAGGTAAATTGTGGGCTTGCTGCAATAGAATACATCTAAACATTTGAGCTTTCCACACATCCCTCAATTTAGAGGAGTGCTCCACATATAAGGACAAAATCCCAAACCCTTCTGTTATTTTAGCTCAAGCTCTGGGAAAAGTTGAAGATTAGAATGGAAGTCGTGCACATATCAGGTGTCAATCACTAAAATTAATTTACACATTATAAAGGATGGTAGTAATAACATATGATACTGTATATTTTTTAAGAATATAAGTGTCCCTCATCAAACATTTGAAATCTTGATAGGTAAGTTTCAGATGACCTGTAGAAGGAGTTATACAAATTGTCCAAAACCCTAACACATCCCGTTACAGTAAACTTTAGTTACTTATTGCACTTTACTTTAAAACTATTTTTTTTTAATCACTACAACAGTTCAAAACAAGCATTGTTAAAAATTAAATAGTCTGTTGTAATTACTGAGGAAATGTGATATTGTAATTTTTTGAATTTTCAGAACATAGTCTCATCTATTGATATTGTATTAAAATTCATAGCAAATTGTCCTTCATTCATGCAATAATACCATTGTTCTCAGGTCTACCTGGGTTATAAAATTCTATAATTAAAATGAAAAAAACATTTTCTGCCAGTGAATAATGTTTTGTAGATATTTTGCTTAAGAAAGATAGTAAAATTAATTAATGCCTATTGATATAATAAACATATACAAATTATTTTATACGTAGTTTTTTCTTTACTCAAAATACAAAAAATAATATCAGGCAGAATAGTTATAGATTTATGCAATGAAAATTACAACATTTATTCAACTATGGCTATGACTAGAAAAGATAACAGAGCAACTATATTAGAATAAGGTAAGGAATATATAATTTACCTTTATATAAAAATGATGTACAAATAAACTATTTAAATAGAAATTAAAATAAAAGATAATATACAAAACACTAGCCTATCTCAAAGACTGTGAAGTACTGTGAAGATCTGCAATCACAATTTATATTTTTGGAAATAACTATAACAATATTCAGTGATGCATTTTACAGTTCCTGGGAAGTTAGTTCAATTTTGGAGTCTTGGTAGACACACTACTAGTGTTTTATAATATATTGAATAGCAGTAACCTGGATTTGTTTTTTTCCAAGAGATGTTGTATTAAAGATAGTTAAAGGGACTCTTAGGCGGATTGTTTTGTTAAATATAAATATGTTAACTAAATTCATTAATTTAATCTTCCTCAGTTTAATTATAAACATGTATACTTCACTTACGTCTCAGAAGTCCCTAAAGTAAATGATCCTCATCTTCTGGAGCTTCCTTCTGGCTTCCTCATGAGAGCAGTCATCTTGTACAATTGTGATCCACAGCCACACCCACAGGGGACAGGCTTAACACTTCCAGTGTCCCATACTGCTCAGACACACAGCATGTCACTGTATGCTTGAAGCAGTATAAAACACTTGTGAAACCCCTCCCCTGTCGTCACATCCTTAGGTCACAGTCATACTAGATAGCAGCTTTCATGAGAGAAAACTGAAAAGAAGGGGGTTCCAGAAGATGAGAATCATGTTTTACAAAAGCCGGGCGGTCCTAGTTCCTGAAACCACCCAGCGAGCCAATTGATGTCTTTCACCTTTCTTATCACATATTATAATTGTCTAACTACGAGACGTCGTCACGCTGCGTTGCGCAGTGCGTACGACTTTGCGATGAGCGCCGCAGGCGCTCATCGGCCGGCGAGCCTCGCGCAGCGAGGCGAGCCGTTAAATCGTAGCACTTTGGCAATGAGCGCCGCAGGCGCTCATTGCAGGCGAGCCTCGCGTAGCGAGGCGAGCCGTTATATCGTAGCAACGCTACATCGTAGCACTTTGGCAATGAGCGCCGCAGGCGCTCATTGCAGGCGAGCCTCGCGTAGCGAGGCGAGCCGTTACATCGTAGCAATTAGAAAAAAAAATACGAGGTGAAAAAAATTACGAGATAAGCGGCGGAAGAAAAACACTAAAAAAAACACTAAATACACACAAAAAAAATAAATAAAGGTCACTTACAGCATGGGGAACCAGGCAGGACGTCTGGAAGTGAGTTGGAACTGCAATTTAGATCGATTTAGCCGAGTTACAAAGATCGAAAATCGGCTAAGCGAGAAAAAAATGGCCGACAAAAAAAATGAAAACGAGGCTATACTACTACGAACTGCGTAAAACACCGCCACAGACGTATGTGTTAGAAAAACAACGAGATAAAGGATGCGGATTAACCGCACAATGAGTAAAAAGACAGTAACGAGTATATTTTACGAAAACGAGATTACCGATTTACGCATTAACACAGAATTCCCGCCTTTGTCTCGCGCCACATAGAATTTCCCGCCGAAAACAACGCATTTGGCTCGCGCAACTGCGGATTTCCCGCCTAAAACATTGGTCACAAAGCCTATATATAGGGCACATTTCACACAGGACTGACACTTTCTCCTCAGGTGATGACAGTCTGACTGGATGTTTTCGGATGCCGGGAAATCGCAATAGATTGTTAGCTCTTCAGTATACTGCTTCAGCATTGTTATATTAAAAAAGGTAAATATATTATTTCTAATTATTAATTAATAAATTGGTAATTACTTAATAAATAATAGATAATAAAGTTAATTAATATAAAACTAATATTGTGCCTATTATTTATAATTAGTAATTAATAAATTGGTACTTAATTAATAAATAATCGAGAAGAAATTTAAGTCATAGAAAAATATTAGTGTGCCTATTTAAAATTATTAATTAATAAATTGGTAGTAATTAATAGAAAAATATTATTGTGCTTACCTGTGTGAAAGAATTGTTAATAACATTCATAATGTACATTATTAGTTATTAATAAATTATTAATTATTAATATTAATTATTAATATCAAAATTAAGAAGATCAATAAAAAAATATTTTTTAGTAATTAATTATTAATGTACATTAATTTTACAATTATTTGGTTATATGTCATGATTACCTGTGTGAAACAATTGTTAATAACATTCATAATGTACATTAATTAATTAGGAACACATTAATTCATTAATTATTAATGTACATTAATTTAAGAACTATTTTGTGTTATGTCGTCATTACCTGTGGGTAAGAATTGTCATTAACTTTCATAATCTATCATTAATAATCATTAATTTGAACAAAGGTTAAGAATGTGCAATATTTTGTATAAAATAAACCAAAAATAAAAAATAAAGCCGATATACTCATGCTTAGATGTTAATGTTAGATTGAGTCACACATTAGTTGAATATTAATGAACATTAATTGATTATTAGTTCATTAGTAATGTACATTTTTTTAAGAAGTCATTTGTAACATACTCATTTTAAAATAACAGTAAAAAAAAAAGCCTACATGCTGATGTGTTGAGGTTATATTTAGTCAGACATTAATTTAAGATTAAGATATATTCATTGATTCATATTGAAAAAATAACAGTAAGATTGAGTGTATGTTTAGAATCTATGCTTACATATGTGTGTTCATGCTGATTTATTGATATATTTTTTTTTAAGGTTTTTAATGTATGCAAAAATAGTTATGTTAAGCCTCATTGATTAAGTAACAGATTATACATCAATTACTATTTTGTATAATTGCAGGGAAATCTACGTGAATGACCAGAGATAGTGACGTTTCAACACATTGAACAGCATAAGGATCATTTGGACAGGTACAGAAATTAAATTATGAGGTTTTTAATGTAGCCGAATATATGTCTGTTGATGTTCATTTAATGATATTGATGAAGCAAAAGTTTACAAATATTATCTATTTGATTTTACAGTTTATTCAGATCTGCAAGGGAATAAACAGACAGCGTGACGTTTGCAGCCTTGGAACAACATCAACATCATCCTCACAGGTATAACATTTAATTTTGTAGTGATGCATACAAGAAGGCTATATATTATATATTTGGTGTAAATTTTAATTTGTGGAAAATAGAGAGTACTTATTGAGTCATTTAATGTATGATATTTACTCAAAAAATGAAAAATCATGAAAAGATAATAATAATTAATAATAATATTTCAAGAAAATAAGAAGCTTACAACACTTGCAAAAAAAATAAATTGATGGTATGCTGTGAATTCAATCAAGAAGGAATGTCATTGAAGGATTAATAATATAAAGATAGATATGTGCAGCTATTTCCGATTTCATATATGTCAATAAAATACTTTAAAAAATGGTTTCATTTCTTTCAGTCTAAAGTGCAACAATTGAAAATGTTTTATTAGTTTATTTATCTACTTTCATCGAACAGTACAAAAAGGAAAAAAAATGTAGACAAAACAAAGAATAAACAATAATTGCATTTCTATTTACAATTACAGATTAACATGGCGGACAATGGAGAAGACAAAGTTGAACGCAAAAGAAGATTGGCAAGGGAAAGGAAGCAAAGGTGGAGAGATGCTCAGACACCGGAGACTTCACAACGCTTGCGAGAAGAAGATCGACAGAGACTTTTAAATAAAAGAAAGATGAGTAAGAAAGCCGCAAGTGAGTGTGTTGGGGCTTCCAAGAAACGTAAAAGTAAACAAAAACATCTCTCTGAACCATTGTGCAATGATTCTATTTTGCAGAATGACTTGAATGTAGACACACAAGAAAAAAATGTACATATAGAATGTGGGTCTGATATTTATGTTGAAGAAATGCATGATAATGTGTTTACTACTGCAGTAGAAGTAGATACTCATTATTGTGGATTACTTAATGTGGTTTGTCAGTTTTGTGGGGCCTATCATTTTATAAAGGAAAGACCTTATGACGGAAATTTCATTAGTTGCTGTCAGAAAGGAAAGGTCAAACTTCCAGTAAGACACCCATTTCCATATTATTTAGAATGCATTATGAGTGATCCAACATTTCCAAATTATAATAATTTTAAACAAAACATAAGGTCTTATAACAGTGCAATTTCATTTGCTTCAATGGGTGCAACATTAGCAGAAAATGTACCAGGACATGGTCCTTATTGTTTCAGAGTTCAAGGTCAAATATACCACAGAACTTCGCATTTACACCCACAAGAAGGACAGCAAAGGAAATTTGCACAGTTATATGTGTTAGATACGATGGAAGCTGTGGAACAAAGAATGACACTTCCAGAAAATAGACAGTGTTTGCGCATAGTCTTTGAACAGCTGGATAAAATTATGAAAAAAAACCCATATAGTCAAGCATACAAACAATTAGCACAGCTTGAAAAAGAACAACAGGAACATGCTCAAAGACATCATTTGCCTACACCAAGAGTCAATATGGTGTTAAAAAGAGATCGCAACACTGATCAGAGAAGATATAATTTACCTACTGTAAATGAGGTTGCCATGGTGTTTAAAAATGAAGATGGTGAACCACCTTTTCAGCGGGATATTAGAATATATCCACGCAATGAAGAACAACCATTTATTAATATCAATATATTAAGCTGTAATTTAGATCCAATGACATATCCCATTTTCTTTCCAAATGGGGAACCAGGATGGGAACCAAAATTAAAATTGGAAAGTTATCCCAATACTAAACTTCGTATTCGATCTAATATTTCCATGCTGGAATATAAAGTGGCACAAACTGCTATCCGTGACTGTTTTAATCCAATTTTACATGGAGGAAAACTCACTCAACAATGGATTATTGATTCATATTTACAAGTTGAAGCCAATAATCTAAATTTTATTAAATATCAACAAAATAAATTACGAGTAGAACAGTATTGTGGATTAATGGATTATGTGGCAGATTTAGCTGCCAACAGAGACATTCCAGCTGGAAGAGCAATTATTTTGCCATCCTCTTTCCAAGGATCTCCTCTCAATATGCGAGAAAGGTATAATGATGCCATGGCTATTGTTACTAAATTTGGAAAACCAGATTTATTTATTACATTCACCTGTAATCCACAATGGCCAGAGATCAAGGAGAATTTGAATTTGGCACAAACTACTTCTGACCGACCAGATTTAGTGGCAAGAGTATTTAAAATCAAACTCAATTCATTAATTCATGACATCACTAAAGCACATTTATTTGGACAATGTGTGGCTTTTGTTTACACCATTGAATTTCAAAAAAGAGGATTGCCACATGCTCACATACTTTTAATACTGCAGGAAAAAGACAAGTTAAAAACTGCAGAGAGAGTGGATTCAGTAATTTCGGCACAATTGCCAGACCAAGAAATATATACAAAACTTTGGGAGATTGTTACACATAGAATGATTCATGGCCCATGTGGAGAGCTGAATCCGAATTCACCATGTATGGAAAATAAAAAATGTACTAAAGAATTTCCAAAACAATTTCAAATGCAAACTTATGCAAATTGTGATGGATATCCTTTGTATAAAAGAACACAAGGACAAACAGCTATTATCCGGGGCCAAAAGGTTGATAATAGATTTGTCGTTCCCTACAATCCACATTTGCTCATGAAGTACAATGCACACATCAATGTGGAAGCTTGCACTTCGATTAAATCAATTAAGTATGTGTATAAATATATATACAAAGGATATGATGCAGCTACTGTTGTTGTACAAGGTGCTGGAAATGAAAACGAAAATCCAATTTTACATGATGAACTTTCAAATTATTTAGATGCTCGGTATGTGAGTGCTCCGGAAGCAATGTGGCGCCTTTTGAAATTTGAGATGCATGATCGATCACATGCTATCTATCGTTTAGCTGTACATTTGCCTCAAAGTCAGATGGTTTGCTTTACTGAAGGAAATGAAAGAACTGCATTATATCAAAGTGAAGACAGAGATACTACGATTACTGCGTGGTTTAAATGTAAACTGTCAGGATACGCATGCCAGACAATTTTTATACATAGAGATACCATATCACTATGTATTTGTAAATGGTCTATGGCGACTACGAAAAAGAGATACCCATAAAATCATACCACGAATTTATACCGTCAGTCCAAGGGACATTGAACGTTTCAGCTTAAGATTACTTCTGTTACATGTTCCCGGTGCACAGAGTTTTGAGCATTTACGTTCAGTGAATGACATAGTTTATGAGACATTCCTATTAGCTGCAAGACATCAAAATTTCATAGCTGATGATACAGAATGGGAGAGGTGTCTGGAAGAAGCAGCACTATGTCAAATGCCTAAGCAAATGAGACAACAATTTGCATTCATTTGTATATTTTGCAATGTACCTGATGCTTTCACTTTGTGGGAAACATTTAAATTAAACATGTCAGAAGATTTCTTGAAACGTTACAGAGAACCAATAGCTCTGTTAAAAACATTGTTGGAAATCCAAGAAATATTGTTGGCTCATGGATTAAATTGTGCAAGTTTTAATTTACCAGATCCAGGACTTATAGATGACATCAATTTTGATGATTATGACACTGAGCTTCAAA
This sequence comes from Discoglossus pictus, assembly GCA_027410445.1. Taxonomy (NCBI): domain Eukaryota; kingdom Metazoa; phylum Chordata; class Amphibia; order Anura; family Alytidae; genus Discoglossus; species Discoglossus pictus. The sequence goes on from CM050164.1 coordinate 440,156,141, forward strand.
AACAAAAAACCCAAGAAAAACTGGCAACTTTAAATAATTTACAGTTAGAAGCATTTCATGCCATCACAAATGCTACAGATGATGAAATGGTCAAAGACCGGTATTTCTATCTAGACGGACCAGGTGGATCAGGAAAAACTTATCTGTACAATTGTTTGATGAGTTATATTCGATCACAGGATCAGATAGCTTTGCCATTTGCAACAACTGGAATTGCTGCACTTTTGTTAGATGGTGGTAGAACTGTGCATAGTGGATTTAAGCTGCCAGTTCCCATTTTGGAAACATCAGTCTCAGATATTCGACTCAATTCCATACAAGCAAAAAAATTCAAAATAACTAAACTAATTATCATAGACGAGGCAACAATGATGTCATGTCATGCACTGCAATGTATTGACAGATTCTTAAAAGAAGTGATGGATAATAAGTTGCCATTTGGTGGAAAGGTGATGCTGTTAGGAGGCGATTTTAGGCAAACATTACCTGTTGTGCCACACGGAAATAGAACAGAGATCATTGAAACATGTATCAAGACCAGTAAACTGTGGCAAATATTTACACATCTCAAATTAGAATTAAATATGAGATCTGAAGGCCAAAATGAATTCAATGACTGGCTCATTAAAATCGGAGATGGAAAACATCCAGAAATACAGCATTTACCAAATGATACCATTGAAATTCCATCAGAAATGGTTTGCAATGAATCACTCATATCAGCCATATTCCTAAACACTCTTAATAATGAGGATTACACAGACATTGCAAACAAAGTAATATTAACATCAAAAAATATCGATGCCTTGAATGTAAATAACGAAATTTTAAAATACATCAATGCACCACAAAAGAATTATTACAGTGCAGATTCGATTCTGTCAGATGATAAAGACAGTGAATCGAATTTTAGTATCGAATTTATTAATTCGTTAACACCATCTGGAATGCCCCCACATATTTTACAATTGAAAAAAGGTGCAATTGTTATGTTATTGCGAAATATGAATCCAAAAAAAGGACTTTGTAATGGGACCCGATTAATTGTGCATGAGTTAAAAGATCATTTTATACATGCAGAAATTATAACTGGGACCCATAAAGGTGAACGAGTTTTTATACCAAGAATTGATTTAGCTCCAAGTGAGAGTGGTTTGCCCTTTGTCCTTCAACGGAGACAATTTCCAGTTATCATGGCATTTGCTATGACCATTAATAAATCCCAAGGACAAACTTTTAAGTCAGTTGGGATTTTTTTAAAGGAACCAGTTTTTGCACATGGACAACTCTATGTGGCTTTTTCAAGGTGCACTAATCCAAAAGAAATTAAAGTGCATGTTGAAGAAAACGAAACTCAAGGTCATTTATTGGACGATGGATGTGTTTACACCAAAAACATTGTCTACTATGAGGTGTTGGAAAGATAGTGGACAATGGTTTCATTTTACTGCCAACATTTTATGGGACTCAATATGATTGTACAAAAACAATATTTCAAGTAAAACATCTAAAGAATGGACAAAAAAAGATAGAGAACAGTGGTTTGACTTCCAGTACTAAATTAAAGTACTTTGGGACTCTTTAAACAGGGGACCACTATTTCAATTATGAAAATATATCTGATATTTGCAGAATGGACTAAATGAAAAAAAAAAACAACAGTAAAATATCCTGAAACAGATTGGAATGGGTTCAAAGTTTTAGATTTACATGATTGGCCCCACAAAAACAATTCACAGATTTTTCCATAATTTACAAAAGTTAAATGTTATTGTTTGAAGTTACAATTTAAAATGTTAAATATGTGTTTTTGGAATGTTTACAAAAGTTGGGTAAATATATATGTTGTATAGTCAAATATATATTGTTACTATAAAGTTTAAGTATTTAGTAAGAATTTGAAATGTATTATTTACAGACAAAGTATTGATTCAGGGAGAAATCCGATCGCCAGTTAATGGGGTCAGGAAGGAATTAATTTTTTTCCCTCTTTGATACAATTGGACAAGTTTCAATAGGGGTTTTTTATTGTTTGCCTTCCTCTGGATTCAATGCTAATTTAGTTTAACAACACTTTAACAAATATGTTACAAATGAGAAAAAGTATGTTATTGTTAAAACAATTTAATTACTCTAAGTTAATATAATCTGCAGTTACTCAGTGATAAATATGTATTGAAAAGTGTTAGTATTGGTAACAAAATGTTGCACAAATGTTTCATATACAAGTTGCATGTTACAAAGTTTAATGTTTGGGAAATATAAGTTGAAAGTTAAAAAAATAAAAAGTTAAAAATAATAATGTGTTTTTATTTTTAGAAAAAAAAAGGGACAAATGTAGCTGACTCATTTGGAGATGCAAACAAATTTCACAACATTTAAATTTTATTGACCGTCATTTTTTGACGGGCAAGTCGCTAGTATATATATATGCTTGATAGCCCAAACCCAGGACCATTACATCACAGCCTTCAACATTATTCACCACAAGTAACTAAAACAGCATCATTCTTTGAGTCATGAGTGGTGTTTATCAATTACATTCTATGGGAGGTGTTACAGAATCCAGGTAATATATTCACAGAGACACTTAATTGATCTGTATACTCCATGTGCAGGATAACAGCTCTAAAATCTTGCATATATTTATCGCAATAATAAATGTACTGGATAAGAGTGCTCTCAAACACATAGGAAAGGAATCAATGATTTTTTTCCTAAGCACTCTAGATAAACTAAGCTAAGTAACTGAAATATTGGTCAGGCATCTATTTAGTATACATTATTTAAATGCAGATCTCAGAAAAATAAGCTTTAAAGGAACACAGGACTCATTTTACAGTTTTTTTAGTAGTGACAGAGGCATTTTCAGTATTTGAATATCATCCCTCCATGAACTGCTGTCTATATAGCGAGACTGAGGCACTGGAACCTGTGGTGCAGAACCGAGTAACAGAATGGTGACTGCATAGTGTTTTACAATCAGTTTCAGTCATGTAGAGAGATAGCATGATAGGTGTGGAGCTGGTCATGGAGTCTACCCGAGAGATGAGGAGCAGAGTCGTCAAAGAGATGACAGCGAAGATAGCCAAGTCGTAATCGACGATGTGCCGGTGGTGACCAAGGCGGCATGGCAGTCGCGCCCCACTAGGGTCCGGAAGAGACCAATTAGGTACAGTCCCTGACTTTTCTCCTCTTCACTAGCAAGACGACCTAGGGCTGAGACTGGTGACAAGTTGGCTATGCCACAGCTTAGGACGGCTAGTACCGACTTGCAAGCCGACTGTCCAGCAGGACCTCCCAAGGTCCAAGGCAGTAACTGAGAGCGGGGTTTGGCAGTTACGGCGGCACCAGCTTACGTTGACCGCAAAATGGCAGGTGACGCTGACCGGTCCTGGTTGGTGGAGCCATTGGCAGGCCTGAAGGCTTGTTACACGTACAACAAGGTGGTCTGCAAGTGGGCTCCGAATTGCTGCTTCAAGCATGCAAGCTCCAACTGCCGAGGGGATCAGCACCTCACTAGACGTAGCAGACCAAAGGGCAGGACGCCCATACGTCTATGCTACGGTAGCTTGCCAGGAAAATGGTGTCCAAAACAGGTTTTCCCTCCAATGCGACTTGTTGCCTGGGGGTCGAGGGGTCAGTTAACTTGAGTTTGGTGCATGAATTCCTGGATGTTGCGGCGGAAAAAAAGTAATCTTGAGGTCCGCTTAGGCAGAACGCCAGGTCCGTTTGTTTCCCCTCCAATAGAGGGCCTGGTTATCTACCCCTTTGGCTTCGTTCCAAAGAAGGAAGGTTGGGAAATTCTAGCTAATCCAGTACCTGTCACATCCCAAGGGTGGATCCATTAACGACAGTATCGCAAAAGAGCACTCTGCAGTCTCCTATGCGTCGTTTGATTGGGCGGCCGAGATGGTTCAAAAACCTGGGGTAGGTTTTTTCTTGGCGAAGGTGGACATCGAATCGGCATTTAGGTTGCTTCCGGTGCATCCATCGAGTCACTGGTTGTTAGGCTGCTTCATCAAATACAATTACTTTGTCGATCTATGCCTGCTGCTGGGGTGCTCCATATCGTGCGCCTATTTTTAGGCATTTAGTACTTTCCTACAGTGTGTCACGCGGTCGGAAATATCAGAGTATCACTCATTACCTGGACGATTTCCTATTTGTGGATACCCGCGGTTTCTTTCTGGAAGTTTTTACCAGAATATGTCATGACTTTGGAGTGCCGTTGGCCCATAATAAAACGGAGGGACCTACGATGCGGTTGACTTTCCTGGTGATTCAGATTGATTCCGTAAAAATGAAATGTAGTCTTCCTTGGGAAAAAGTGACATACAAGCCAAGACAGGAGGGTGTCATTATGGCAGTTACAGTCTATATTAGGAAAGTTGAAAAATGATCCCGATGTGTAGGATTTTTTGCAGGCGAATGTCATTGGCGACCATGGGGATCATGCACGCTCACTATTTCATTAAGGTCTTGAGAGCCATCCTGGATGATGCAAATGTCTGGTTGTCTTTTCTCACAGACTTTAACGGTTCTGAACTCATACCCAAGGGTAGTACCACTAGCTCGGACTTACACACATGCGTCCGGGGCGATTGGCTTCGGGGCCTACCTCCGTGGTCGGTGGTGTGCTGCAAGGTAGCCAGAGGAGTGGGAAATGGCGGGTCTCACAAGAAACCTTGCTTTCTTGGAACTGTTGCCCATAATGGTGGCGGTCTTCATTTGGGGTTCAGATTTCAGGGACCGCCGGGTGCTGTTCTTTACGGATAATATGGCGGTGGTATAGGTGGCCATTAGTCTCACAGCAGCATCAGTCCCTGTGGTGCGTTTGCTTCGGCATTTGGTGCTCAGCTGCCTGCACTTGAACATATGGTTTTCAGCCAGGCACTTTCCGGGGTTAGAAAACGACATCGCTGACGCCCTTTCTCAGTTTCAGGAGGAGCGGTTCAGGATGCTGACTCTGGGTGCGAACGACCGGGTGAGGTCGTTCCCAAGGAGTTTTGGGAATTTGGAGAGGTCAGGTAACAAAAGACTCATCAGACAGTCTGTTGCCACCGATGACAGGGGCTGCGTATAAATGAGTGTGGGCAAAGTGGAATGACTTGGTGGAGGTGGCCACGTAGGAAGAAAAAAGCCTGGGGATTCTACTGTGGTTTTTGTTATGGTGTGCGGAGGAAGGGGACACAAAGAGGACACCAGACATCAGATTACAGCCCTGGCTTTAATGTTCAAGCCAGATACGTTGCGTCGTATGGGGTATGTCTATCGGTGATCGCTGATCACTTTTCCGTTGTTGACTCTGCTTTTTCGCAAAGCTTTTTCCCTGGCGTTCTTCAGGGAGTTTAGGATAGGGGAGTTGGTTGAGAAAAATAGACACAGTTCAGGGGGCCTGCAATAGGCAGATACCGGTTTGAGGGAAGACACAGTGGTTGCGTAGGTCAAAGAAGGAGCAGGTTGGAAAAGGGAAGGAGGTAGTACTGCACAGGGTCAGTACGGAATGTTGCCCCCATGAATGTGCAAGGGTGTACCTCCAGCAGCGACTGGCGGGGCGGTGTTCACTGCTTATTCACGCTGATGGAACGGCATTGTCTCGGTATCAGTTTGGAAAGGTTTTGAAAGTGGCTTTGGAACGGTTGGGGCTCTGCCAGACGCTGCGGTTAAACGTATTGGGAGATGAGAGTCTCAACGCTTTAGGCCTTACATACAGCCTTTGGCGGCAGTCTAACGGAGTCTCTTTTTTACTTTTAGGTGGAAAGAAGCAGCTATGGATCGTGGGCTATTCATACGTGTACTGGTGCCCACAGGTTAGCTTCAGTTACAAAGAATTACATACAACTGGGCTTTCAGGTCATGGACTTGCACATGTGGTGGTTTGGGATTTGGGGTTTGCGGTGGTCGCAAGCGAGTGGTCTATTGGATACCTACGCCCATCTCTACGAACAACCCAGGTTACTGCTTTATCATTTGGTCGGAAATTATAAAGAGGCGTTCGTGGAGGAAAGCCAGGGATCCGGTCTTGCTGGACAAAGCTAGCCAAAAGATTAACAACCAGATGGCGAGCTTTGTAAGGAAATTGGGGAACATTGTGATCCGTTACAAGGACTTCGATACGGTGGAGGTGGATGATTTATTTTCCACTGATAAGGTGCACCTAACAGAAATTGGCCTTGAACTCCTCACATTGGAGTTCAGGGAGGGAGTTAATCAGGCCTTGGCTTTGATTTGCGACAGGGGAGGATCGCAGATGCGTGAGGGGCCCCTTCCCTGCTCTGCGGCAGGAGGAGAGTCGCTCGGCCCACTGGCCTAAGTGGGCGTGGCCCTACCTCACGTAAGCATTGGGAGCCCTGGGCACAGGCCCAAGGCGTGAGGTCACTGTCCGTGGCTGGGCTCCTCCCTCAGAAATAGGTTAATATATGTTAATGTGATGTTAGGTAATTTACTATGTAAATTAAATAAAGCTGTGGCTCGTGTTTTTCCCACCCTTTTGTTGTGTCCATTTATTTTCTCAACTAAGCCCCAATGGATCATGCTTGGGTCAAGTCCGGTGCGGAGGCAGCACACAGCGTTGCCTGACCCGGTGGAGCCTGGGGTGTCGGGATAGGTGGGTGGCGTCAAGGGGCGGGACTTCAGCACATTTTTGCAGGCTTCCTGTCAGTCCTGTGTCAGCCATCATCAGGAAGCCCACTCCCTCCCCATGTTATTGACTTTGTTTTATGTGATGTTAACTGAAGTTGTAAAGAAGTTGTAATTTGGTGTTTAAAAAAAATAATAAAAATAATACGATTTTTTTTTGATAAGTTATGAATATGATATGGCGAGAATGACCTCATGTATGTTTCATTTGTTGATGATCTGTAAGTTTGTTGGCGAGAGGTGTCACCTGGCCCACTGGCCTAAGTGGCCGTGGGCCTACCTCATGGGCATGCTGGAGTAGGCATTGGGAGCCATGGACACGGGCCCAAGGCATTAAATCACTGTCCGTGTCCGGGCTCCTCCCTCAGAAATAGGTTAATATACTGTATGTTATTGTGATGTTGGGTAATCTACTATGTAAATGAAATAAAGCTGTGGCCCATGTTTCTCCCACCCAGTTGTTGTGTCCATTTATTTCAGCAGCTAAGCCCTGATCGATCATGCTTGGGTCAAGTATCTGCTGTACATTGATAGACATGATAACTAATTTCCCTGCTAAACACGCTTACACACTTGCAAAGCAATTACATTTTTATCCCTAAGAGATGACAATTATATTGATAATTAAGCCACTGCTGTTCTGATGAAGTCAAGCCTTCAACAATAAAAGCCTACACCCACTGTTATGGGATACACTATGAGACCTCTGATTGCTGGTTCTAGAGCCTGTATACAATTGTTTCTAATTGTTAGGACAGATTTTTTTTTTCCCAGTTGTGTGAGCAATGTGATTACAATTAAGCAGCAAATCTATATTGTTTAATGCAGAACGGTTACAAATGTTGACCTACAATTTGACATTGCATTAAAATATTCTGAAATAGCCTCAGTGTAACAACATAACACACATTTATTTAACAAGGCATGCACCTTTCTTGTAAACATCCTTTGTCATTATTGTTCCAACAAGTCTTGTAAGGCAAACATGTATTTATTCTATAGGACTATTTTAAATACCAAAATGAATACATAACATGCATATTTGTGTGTACTGACCTCGATAATTTGGCAAATGCTTCTAACATACGACAGATATGAAAATTAAAGATTTATCAGCATTTTTTCTTTCTTCTCACTGAAGATCTTCAGTCTTTTTTAACAAAAAATGAAGAGTTGTAGACCCTAAGGGGCCATTTAGCACCACAGTGGATGTGGTGCTCAATGGCAGATATTTTGGATGTTATCAAATATTTTGAAACCTTAGGAAAATGCTGAGACTGAGTTAGTGTGGGAACACTGTCCTAATGAGTTACAGCCTTATTAAATTCTGATTTGGCCAATTGAATAGGGCTCTATATAAGCACATAGCATATTATTTTTACAGAAGCTTTTAGTTAGTGAACCTTGCTTTTGGATAGAAGATCACTAACTAAAAACTTCTGTATAAAAATATGCTCTGTGCTTATATAGAGCCCTATTCAATTGACCAAATCACAATTTAATAAGGCTGTTAGTCTGGGAACACTATCCTAATTAACTGTCCTAATGTGTGAAGCTAACATCAAGTCTCACACATTTTCAATGTGATAAATACAATACTTAAACACTATACAATGGTACCTTGGGTTAAGTTGGCTTCGGTTTAAGTCATTTCCGGGTTGTCGCACTCACAAAATCGAAATCACAATTGCGACTGCTGCAGGCTACTGAGAAAAAAGAGAATCACCATAAGACTCAAAAAAGGCATAATAGGCAAATATGATGGTGGTAGCCTCATCTGTGATCTTGCTGCAGAGTTCAAAATGCCAGGAGCAACAATCGCTAGCATTCTGAAAAATAAGGAAGCCATTAAAAGGAGCTGATGTGGCTAAAGGTGTGGTTACCATCACCAAGCAACGGTCAAAGACATTGGAGGAAGTTTAGACATTATTGTACGTTTGGATAAACAATAAACATTTAGTGATAGGATTTCCCAGGCACTGATAAGCAAGACAGCCAAACAACTGCATGTTAATCTGACAAAAGACAAGCCTACAGAGAGCTGCTGAAAACTTTGTCAGGGAGTTTAGGCATTGACCTTGGATACTCAGTTAACACTCTGTTGCTCCGGTAAACTTGGGGGCTGAACCTAGCAGAATAGTGATGTACGAGCTTTTGTGGAAAAGTATCACCCTGACAAGGCTCAAGCAAGCCGCAACATGCACTTGTTTAATGAGCAAACAATGTCTCACTTCAGAAATATTTTGAAACAAATGAAGAAGCTTGTTTCAAAAGGTTTTTTGTGAAGTGCCAACCAGCAGAGTTTCCAGCACGGTGCAGCGGTGTTAAGAGACATAAAAGACAAACATCACCTGTGCAAGTGCCTGATGTTGCAATGGAAGCGGACTCCCTTCCAAGCAATTACCTGTCTCCTAATTCTCATCCTCTACATTGCTACCATCCTATTGGGTTCTCTCAAATATGTAGAGTTAAATTAAAGTTTTCTCTTTTATTGATCTCAGTACAGTTACAGTGAAGTTAAATTCTAAGTTATTTGATATAATTATTGTTGTTTAGTAACGCCTATTTAGGTTTTGATCAAAATAAAATGTGAGAAAATGTTAAAAAATCTGGCATTTTTGGTTTAAATTGTGCAGTTAGGAACGGATTAATAACTTAAACCAGGAGTGACCAAGTTCGCTCTTGCTGGGTCGCACACAGGCCTGGATTTGAACATTTCCTTTATGTGCACAGATGCGTCAATTAGGATGACTGAAGAAATGATAATCTCGCCTGGGTGCAGCAGGGCTATCCTCAAATCCAGGGCTTTGTGGGGCCCAGCAGGAAAGAACTTGGAAACCCCTGATTAAATCGAGGTCCCATTGTATAATAGTGTACAAAGTTCTTATAGAGACAAACTTGTAAATTTTGACAAACTGGTAACCTATTCAGGAAAAAACTTCAAAGTACAGTGCCTTGCAAATGTATTCACCCCCATTGGCATTTTTCGTGTTTTGTTGTCTCACAACCTGGAATTACCATAGATTGTTTGAAGATTTGCATCATTTAATTTAAGGAACATGCCCACAACTTTGAAGATGTTTTTTTCTAATGTGAAGCAAACAACAAATAGGACAAAATAATAGAAAAAGTCAATGTGCATAACTATTTACTCCCCTAAAGTCAATACTTTGTAGAGCCATCTTTTGCGGCAATCACAGCTCCAAGTCGCTTTGTATAAGTCTCTATGAGCTTGCCACATCTTACCACTGGGATTTTTACCCATTCCTCCTTGCAAAACTGCTCCCGCTCCCTCAAGTTGTATGGTTTGCGCTTGTGAACTGCAATATTTAAGTCTGACCACAGATTTCTATTGGATTGAGGTCTGGCCTTTGACTAGGACATTCCAACACATTTACACGTTTCCCCTTAAATCACTCAAGTGTTGCTTTAGCAGTGTGTTTGGGGTCATTGCCCTGCTGGAAGGTGAACCTCCGTCCTAGCCTCAAATCATGCACAGAGTGGTACAGTTTTTGCTCAAGAATATCCCTGTATTTAGCACCATCCATCTTTCCCTCAACTCTGACCAGTTTACCAGTACCGGCTGCTGAAAAATGGGATGTGTTCTTTGGGTGATGTGGTGTGTTGGTTTTGCGTCAGACATAGCATTTGCTTTGATGGTCGAAAGGTTCCTATTTTAGTCTCATCAGACCAGAGCACCTTCCTCCAAACATTTTGGGAGTCTCCCACATGCCTTTTCGCAGAATCAAAACATGTAATTTCGTTTTTTGCTGAAAGTAATGGCTTTCTTCTTGTCACTTTACCATAAAGCCCAACTCTATGGAGCGTACGGCTTATTGTCATCCTATGTACAGATACTTCAGTCTCTGCTGTGGAACTCTGCAGCTCCTCCAGGGTTACCTTAGGTCTCTGTGCTGCCTCTCTGATTAATGCCCTCCTTGGTGGGCCCTCCTTGGTGGGCGGCCGTCCCTTGGCAAGTTTGCTGTTGTGCCATGTTCTTTCCATTTGGTTATGATAGATTTGATGGTGCTCCTGGGGATCATCAAAGATTTGGATATTTTTTTGATAACCTAACCCTGACTTGTACTTCTCAACAACATTGTCTCTTACTTGTTTGGAGAGTTCCTTGGTCTTCATGGCAGTGTTTGGTTAGTGGTTCCTCTTGCTTAGGTGTTGCAGCCACTGGAGCCTTTCAAAAAAGGTGTGTATATGTAATGACAGATCATGTGACATTTAGATTGCACACAGGTGGACATCATTTCACTAATTATGTGACTTGTGAAGGAAATTGGTTGCACCAGAGCTTTTTATGGGCTTCATAACAAAGGAGGTGAATACATTCACACATGTCAATGTTTTCTATTTCTAAAAAATAGTTTTATGTATATATTTTTCTCATTTCACTTCACCAACTTAGACTATTGTGTTCTGATCCATCACATAAAATTCAGATTAACAAAACATTGAACTTAAGGTTGTAATGTAACAAAGTAGGTAAAAAGTCAAGGGGTGTGAATAATTTTGCAAGGCACTGTATTGGTTATTTGAATTAGGCCTGCATAGTTTGTTAATAATGGTCAAAATCTTTAATAAAGTAAAATAAATAGTCTCTTCAATTTAAAATGATTGTTTGCAAAAATGTTGAAGTGAGAATAGACATAGTTTTCTTTTATAGTCTGGAGTTATTTAAGAGGAAACCTTGGATACAGTTAATGTTACAATTGAATACTTCCTCTAATGCAAAAAAACAGCAACATGGACCATGGTCCCTACCATGTGACAAACTAGGAGCTCCATTTAATTGAGCAAATTTGAGATCCGGGAGCGCGTAAGTGAGGCCGCAAGTTAATTTGCTATTCAATTGGCGTCTTTTTGCGGGCTTGAAATGGCTTCTGAGTTACGGCCTTGAAAAAATGGCGCTGATCAAACTTGTAACTTACAGCCTCCAGAATCCTATGAACTGTCACTTTTGCAAGGCTAAAATCGCAAATCGCTTTTCAATTGCTCAATTTCTCCAAGCTTGCTAATGTATTCACACCCGTAAATGGCAAATGAAGGAGAAAATACAACGAGTGCTAGAGAGGATTGCAAGGGGGTTAAATACCTATTCGTAGCACTGTAAATGCAGATATTAAATCAATACTGCACTGTAAATAACGGGGAAAGCGATGACAGACATTAGAATTAATTGCACAACAGTCTCAAGCTCGCAAATCGGCAGGAAATTTGATTTTTTTTAATGTTTATTTTCAGGGTTAAATCGATCTCGGGTATCAATGAGTTAATATATAACAGGCCATTCATATGGACTATATCGGACCTCCGAACCTAATTGATTGACATGTAACCTCTATTTTTTACTGCCGTAATAATGATCCAAAATGTGAGGTTACAGACTTGCTAAATTGATCATGTTCCCTCCCTCAACTGCTCCAAAACAGTACATAGTTTATGGTTATGGCTTCGGGCCCACAACGTGCTGCCTTGAGCAATTGAATAGCCTCGCAATCGGAGAGGAACGGGAGCCCACAACTCACTCGCCAACATTCGGATGTCTGCAATCGAGTTACGGGCTTCCAATTGATTATGGCCCTAGGTTAACAAAAAATACAAAAAGGTCACCCCCTTGCATTATATTTACATAGTAATCTATTTTTCATGCATTTAAAAGTGCGCGCATTAAATAAAGTTGTGTTTTCATAGTTACATAGTTACATAGTTACTAAGGCCCTCATTCTATTATCGGCCGTAAAACGGCCGCAAAGCTGCGATTCCTTGCCGGGCTCCCGTTACCTTGCAATTCAAATAGACGGCGCCGCAAGGATATCCCCTTACGGACGGCCGCATATCTTGCAACCGGCCGCAAGGTATGAAAACTTTAAAAGCAAATATAAATTCAAGACGGCACTGTAAAGCTCTGTAAATGCTAGGGATCATAATGGGGGACATGAGGATTAATAGCAACCCCCTCTCAAGCTTGCACATCAGCCCTAATCCGAGATTTCATTAACTGTTTATTTTCCGGCCGCAGCGTGGGCGGGTCTGAGGTGCTCCAAGCCCTCTGGACTTTTTCCACGGATATTTGACATAAATTAAAATAAAAATTATTTACGTAGGGGAATGTTGTGCTATGAATGCTAACACCCGCAATCACTTTATCGTCTCATCAGAGTGCAGGATGGCTTTATTATGGCTTTATTATGTGCTTAATTGTGTGCTTGCGGGACCTTTTTGCTGCAAGTAAGCTGCGGCTCGGTTTTAGCCTTGCAGAGAGGGTTCCCGGAGCAATTGAATAGCAACCGTGATTTTCTTGCGGCCGAAACTCTTGCGGCCGTTTAAGATCAAAGGCTTTCCTCCGGCTCGTGCCGCAAGGGAATAGAATAGGCAAATAGCCTGCGGCCGGTCCTTGCGGCCCCGCATCTCCTACGACCGATAATAGAATGAGGGCCATAGTATTTAAGGTTGAAAAAAGACTTTCAGTCCATCAAGTTCAACCTTTTAAGATCTCCTCTGATCTGCATTATGCGGATTAACTATTAATTCATTAGTTGTTAATTAATTATTAATCAATTATTTAAGGTTTTTTTTTTTTTCATTATTAGTTAGTCCAGAGGAAGGCAAATAGAAAAAAAAATAAAAAATACAAGCGAGACTTAGCCAGTTGTCTCAAAGGGAAATGTAAAAAATTTGGATCCATACTGTCTCTCTAACCCTGAATTCCCTTTTTAATTAGAAATAATCTAGTCCCCTTTTAAAGTTATCTATCGAATCCGCTGTCACCACCTCCTCTGGTAGAGAATTCCACAGATTAACCACCCTTACTGTGAAGAACCCTTTTCTTTCCTCTTAGACGCCTTTTTTCTAGAGAAAATAAGTTTAATTTGGTTAGTCATTCCTCATAACTTAGCCCCTCCATTCCCCTTATTAGTATTGTTGCCCTCCACTGTACCTTTTCCAGCTCTAAAATGTCCTTTTTATGAAGTGGTGCCCAAAATTGTACTCCATTTTCCAAATGAGGGCGTACTAGAGATTTGTATAGTGGCAGAATTATATTTGCTTCCCTGGCTTCTATACCCTTCTTAATACATGCTAATATTTTATTTGCCTTTGCAGCTGCTGCTTGGCTTTGAGCACTGTTACCTAGGTGGTTGTCCACAAGCACTCCCAAATCCCTTTTAATATCTGATACACCTAGATTTGCTCCATTAAGATTATAAATTGCATGGCTAATTTTCCTTCCCAGATGCATAACCTTACAATTATTTGTATTAAATCTCATCTGCCATTTAGATGCCCATTCCTCAATTTTATGTAAATCCCCTTGGAGGGAAAGCACATCATTATCTGATTTAATTACCTTGCACAACGTTGTGTCATCATCGAAAATGGAGATCACACACTCCAATCCTACCTCTAAGTCATTAATAAATATGTTAAAAAGGAGAGGACCTAATACTGAACCCTGAGGAACCCCACTTACCACATTAGTCCATTTACAACAACCCTTTGCTTCCTGTCTTTTAGCCAGCTCTCAATCCATGAGCAGATATTTACTGCAATTCCTGTATCCCATAGTTTGCCCGATAGTCTCCCATGTGGCACTGTATCAAAAGCCTTTGCAAAATCCAAAAAGACTACATCCACTGAGTTGCCTTGATCCAGGTTCCTACTAACTTCCTCATAGAAACTAATTAGATGTGTTTGACATGACCTATCCCTCATAAATCCATGTTGACTCCTACTTATAATCCTGTTCAAATAGACATATTCTTGTATATTATCCCTTATTAACCCTTCTAAAAGCTTCCCCACTACAGAAGTGAGGCTCACTGGTCTATTATTCCCCGGATTTGCTCTTGCTCCCTTTTTAAATATAGGTATCACATCAGATTTTCTCCAGTCATCTGGTAGAGACCCTGTGTTGAGTGAATCTTGAAAAATTAAATATAATGGTTTGGCTATTACAGAACCCAGCTCCCTCAGTACCCTTGGATGTATTCCATCAGGAACCGGGGCTTTATTAACATTTATTTTTTTCCAACCTCTTTTGGATTACTTCCTGTGTTAACCAATTATTTGGCAAAGGTAGTGCAGTGTCCCAACCACTTGTACCTCCCTTGTGTATACCGAAGAAAATAACCTATTTAGCTCATCTGCCTTTTCCTGGTCACTAATTTTCAGACAGCCTGTTTCACATTCTAATGTTCCTATAGCTTCCTTCCTTGCCTTCTTCCCATTAATATACTTAAAAAAATATTCTAGGGTTAGTCTTACTCTCTTTTGCAATACATTTTTCATTTTCTATTTTAGCTAGTCTAATCGCTCTTTTGCAAGCCTGGTTGATTTCCTTGTATTCCCGTAAAGCAGTCTCTGTCCCCTCTTGTTTGTATAATTAAAATGCCTGTTTTTTACTCCGTGTCTTGATCTTTAAATCATTGTTAAGCCACATGGGTTGTGATTTACTCCTTTTACTTTTATTCCCACACGGTATATGCCGATGTGTATGTATATTTAGTAAGGATTTAAATGTTGCCCATTTATGTTCAGTGTTTTTACCTATCAGTTCTCTGTCCCAGTCTATACTTTGTATTGCTGCCCTTAGACTGTTAAAATCTGCCCTTTTAAAATTAAGAGTTTTTGTTGGCCCCTTAAAATGTTTTTTTTTTAATTCAATCTCAAATGAGACTGTGTTGTGATCACTGTTTCCCAAAGGTTGCCCTATTTCAACATTTGATACTATATCAATATTATTTGTTATGAGTAAATCTAAGATAGCTTCATTTAGAACTTGCCCGTGCTTAGCTGCATTTCCAATCTGTAACAATAATTGTATTTCCTCACTTTCAGCTATATTTGGGGGTTTATAGCATACTCCTATTAATATTATTTTGGAATTTGCTGCTCCGCTATTTAACTCTACCCACAAACATTCAACTTTATCACTAGGTCCACCATAAATATCTTCTCTGACTATAGCCTTAAATTCAGGCTTAACATACAGACAAATCCCTCCTCCTCGTTTACCATTGCCTCTATCTTTCCTAAATAGGTTATAACCATCCAGATTAACAGTCCAGTCATGAGATTCATCCCACCACGTTTCGGTAATGCCTATTAAATCCCATTTTTCATTAATTGCTAATAATTCTAACTCTCCCATTTTTCCTGGCAAGCTTCTGGCATTAGCAAGCATACATCTTATGTTATGAGTATGTAGTTCTGAAGTGCCTGCCACTGTACTTGATTTACTTAGTACTACCTCCCTATTGACTATACTACCCCTCCCCCATCTCCTCCCCTATGAGTTGTTAATTCATCCCTTATACCCTCTACAATTTCTACCCCATTACTTATATCTAGTCCCTCCCCCCCACCTGCTAGTTTTAAAACTCCTCCAGCCTTTCTAACATCCTATCCCCTAGTACAAATGCTCCCTCATCATTAAGGTGCAATCCATCCCTACTGTAGAGATTGTACGGAAGTGAGAAGTCAGCCCAGTGCTCTAAAAAGCCAAACCCCTCCTTAGTGCACCACATCTTTAGCCACGCATTAACCTCCCTAATCTCCTTCTGCCTCCCTGGGCTAGCACGTGGCACTGGTGGTATCTCAGAAAATACTACCTTGGAGGTCCTTGCCTTCAGCTTATTACCTAGTTCTCTAAAATCATTCTTTAGGACACTCCATCTCCCACTAACTTTGTCATTGGTACCAATATGTACCAAGACCGCCGGTTCATTTCCAGCCCCTCCCAATAATTTGCCCGATCCACAACATGACGAACCCGAGCATCCGGGAGACAGCAAACTGTTCGATTGCTGGGATCTGGGTGACAAATCATCCTGTCTACCTTCCTTATAATAGAGTTCCCTACAACCAAACCTGTCTGTTGTTCTGCCTATTCTGCCCTTCCTCTCCTCCAGTAGAGCTGTTCGCCCGGCTGTTAGAGGGTACAGCTCTATCTGGCATTGCCATTCCTGAATGGACATCCCCAACAGTTTCACTCAATCCAGCAAATCTGTTGGTGTTTACCAACTCAGAACTGGCCTGCCTCCTCTTGTTCCCCTGCTTCCCCTTGTAACTGTAACCCAGCTGCCTCCCTGGACATCCTCACTAGCCCCAGCTCCACCCTCCATGCTAGGCCCAGCTAAACTGTGCTCAGTGAGCACCAACCCCCTTTCCAGTGGAGCAATATCACTAAGTGCTGCAATTCTCCTCTCCAGATCTCCAATTTGAGCTTCCAGAGAGGCAACATGCTCACACCTCTCACAGAAGTATGGAACCTGGATCATCTGTTCCGGTATTGCATACATATGACAGGATGTACATTGAATAAGGTTGCCACTGGACTGACTCATAATTATTATTATTGTCTACAAAATTTCAGTGGGAAAAATAAAGAATATAAAATAATATATTTATATAAAGTTTTCCTCCTTTGCACTATAAATCTGCTCTCCCTTTTCTTTGAAGTCCCTCCTTTTATTTAAAATCCTAGGCTTTTACTAGAATTGCACTTGATACTGAAAATGTTTGCAAGCTCACAAGTTCCCCTTCTCCTGTTTATATTAACTTCTGCCTTCGCACCTGGGCACAATTAGTGCACTCTGCAATTTATCAGCCTTTACTTGTAAGGTAAATCCACTTGTAAACAGGCCCCAAACCAGCTCACAAACCTTTTATACAAGTTAAACAGTCAAGCAACACCCCTCTCACCTGGGCACAATTAGTGCACGCTGCAGTTTATCAGCCTTTACTTGTAAGGTAAATCCACTTGTAAACAGGCCCCAAACCAGCTCACAAACCTTTTATACAAGTTAAACAGTCAAGCCACACCCCTCTCACCTGGGCACAATTAGTGCACGCTGCAGTTTATCAGCCTTTACTTGTAAGGTAAATCCACTTGTAAACAGGCCCCAAACCAGCTCACAAACCTTTTATACAAGTTAAACAGTCAAGCAACACCCCTCTCACCTGGGCACAATTAGTGCACGCTGCAGTTTATCAGCTTTTACTTGTAAGGTAAATACGCTTGTAAACAGGCCCCAAACCAGCTCACAAACCTTTTATACAAGTTTAACAGTCAAGCCACACCCCTCTCACCTGGACACAATTAGTGCACTCTGCAGTTTATCAGCCTTGTAAAAAAAACAAAAAACATATTAAATAAAAACTATTCAAACTTCATTGAAACTAACAAGAAGTGCAGAGGGCATACTTATGGCTGTGGATTTAATTGACTGCAAGTATGAGTCATACATCTGTATTACTGCTCACGGGCAGACAGGAGCAAGTCCCCAAATCAGCTACACAACTTGTCATTTTTCCTGCTTTCCGACAGCATTCTTTGACAAAAGAAAACACAGTGTTATCAAATGTCCTCTTTCAGATGCAACAAAGGGAAAAAAATGCTTTAAATGTCCTTTTAATAAATCAAATGCTACAAGACTAATTCTTCAAAAGATCATACTGAAACGAGGAGTCTTTAGTGGTTCTTAAAATGTATACTAAAACTGCTTAATTACTCAACGATTATTTAAATAACATGAATAAGAGGGTGCAAAGCAACCTTCATTGTGTGATCCAAGATGTTAAGTCTTTAGGTCTTCTAAGATAATTCATATCTTAGATTTACAACTTAACTTTTACAAATATTGCAATAAAGTCCTTACAAGTTGACTGTAGCTAGTAAAGACATTCCCAGATGTTCACCTTAAAACATAATAATTTCTCAATAACCCAGTAAAAAGTGTTTTAAAAATATTGTATGTACGGCCACATCCTCTTTAAATGAATCATTTTTATGGGAAGTAGGTGGTTGACTCTGTCAAAGGAAGCAGAGAAGACTAAAAGATAAATAGTAAAAGTGACACTGAGGAAGTGATTTGTTACATTGGTTGAGTTTGGTGATGGAAGTCATGTTGCAGAGAATAAAGAAAATTAACAGTGATAGGTAGCAGGTAGTAGCAAACAAGAGGTTCTAATCATTTTCTGAAGTCATTTCTTCCTAGGCCCACAAGGTAGTTGGCAAGGGCCACACAGTTTCAGGGATCAGCAGGCTGATTAAAGTTGCTGGTGCAGTGCTTTGGAAAAGTATGTCCATTTGCACAGACATGTATATATGTAGTGACAATTTTGTCTGTAAGTACTTTTGATACACTGATATACATAAATTAACACTGGTGGTAGATTAACACTGAAGTGGGACCAACAGAAAACTACTTTAAGTTAAGTCTGGTTACTGTTTGAAAAGATATGTAAATTTGCCAGTGGACAGCAAGTAACTGAAATGATGAATAAGGATAGACTTTATAGTGGCAGAAAGGGGAAGGAATAGTTTGAAAGTGAAGAGAGCCAAGAAAGAAGTTTGATGAAAGGATGCCATAAGTTAGTCTGACGAAAGATAGAGCTGAGACAGGCAATGAGAAATAGGATTGTTTGAAGAGATTTTGCACATAGGTTTAAGATCACATGATAAACCTGTGTAGATAAGTGTAGAGAAAAGGCAGGAACTGCACCAGTTGAACAGAAGTAGTAAGGACATTTATACAGTATAATGTTTTTTCACTAAAATGTTTTTTTTGCAAGGAAATATTGGTGAAAAGTAGCTCCTCAGCAGTATTTATTCTTGGAGATAAGTTGCTTACTTGATTCCGTCTGAATGTCTTTTGATACTGTATGATTGTTGCATCCCTGCATTAATATTTATTTATGTATTTATATGTACATTTATGACCCTTGCTGAATATGTGTACATTTGATTAATTATTGTTGATCCTGGTTAAATATTTATGTATTTGTATTATAGTTATTAATTATTATTATTTCGGTTACTCCAGCTAAATATGCAGTTAAATGTATACAGTGCATTGCCAAAGTATTCACCCCCGTGACCTTTTACCTGTTTTCTTACATTACAGCCTTAAGTTCAATGTTTTGTTAATCTGAATTCTAAAATGATGGATCAGAACACAATAGTCTAAGTTGATGAATTGAAATGAGAAAAATATATACATAAAACTATTTTTTAGAAATCGAAAACAGAAAATTGACATTTGCGTATGTATTCACCTCCTTTGTTATGAAGCCCATAAAAAGCTCAGTTGCAATCAATTACCTTCAGAAGTCACATAAATAGTGAAATGATGTCCACCTGTGTGCAATCTGTCACATGATCTATCATTACATATACACACCTTTTTTGAAAGGCCCCAGAGGCTGCAACACCTAAGCAAGTGGCACCATTAACCAAACACTGCCATGAAGGCCAAGGAAGTCTCCAAACAAGTAAGGGACAATGTTGTTGAGAAGTACAACAGCAAACCTGCCAAGAGACGGCCGCTCACCAAAACTCATGGACCGGGCAAGGAGGGTATTATTCAGAGTGGCAGCACAGAGACCTAAGGTAACCCTGGAGGCGCTGTAGAGTTCCACAGCAGAGACTGGAGTATCTGTAATAGAACAACAATAAGCCATACACTCCATAGAGTTGGGCTTTATGGCAGATTGGCCAGAAGAAAGCCATTGCTTTCAGCAAAAAACAAAATGGCCCATTTTGAGTTTGCTCAAAGGCATGTGGGAGACTCCCAAAATGTATGGAGGAAAGTGTTCTGGTCTGATGAGACTAAAATTGAACTTTTCGGTCATAAAGAAAACGCTATGTCTGGCGCATCACCCAAAGAACTCCATCACAGTGAAACATGGTGGTGGCAGCGTCATGCTGTGGGGATGTTTTTTTAGCAGCCGGGACAGGGAAACTGGTCAGAGTTGAGGGAAAGATGGATGGTGCTAAATACAGGGATATTCTTGAGCAAAACCTGTACCACTCTGTGGGTGATTTGAGGCTAGGACAGAGGTTCACCTTCCAGCAGGACAATGACCCCAAACACACTGCTAAAGCAACACTTGAGTGGTTTATGGGGAAACATGTAAATGTGTTGGAATGGCCTAATCAAAGCCCAGACCTTAATCCAATAGAAAATCTGTGGTCAGACTTAAAGATTGCTCTTCACAAGTGCAAACCACGCAACTTGAGGGAGCTGGAGCAGTTTTCCAAGGAGGAATGGGCAAAAGTCCCAGTAGTAAGATGTGGCAAGCTCATAGAGACTTATCCAAAGTGACTTGGAGCTGTGATTGTCGCAAGAGGTGGCTCTACAAAGTATTGACTTTAAATAGTTATGCACATTGACTTTTTTGTTATTTTGTCCTATTTGTTGTTTGCTTCACAATAAAAAAAAAACATCTTCAATGTTGTGGGCATTTTCTGTAAATTAAATGATGCATATCCTCAAACAATTCATGTTAATTCCAGGTTGTGATGCAACAAAACATGAAAAATGCCAAGGGGTGTGAATACTTTTGCAAGGCACTTTATGTGTCTATATTATAATTATGGTTGACCCTTTGTGATTATGTATATATGATTTTAGGGAGCCCTAGCTGAATATATATATATATATATATAAAAAATAAAAATGGGGGACCCTGGAGGAAATACGATTATAGATGACTCTGATAAAATATGTACGTGTTTATAATTATAGGTGAACATGGCTGAATATGTATTCATAAATATAATTAAAAATTGAGGTTGAATATTTATATTATAATGCTCCCTGGCTTATGTCCCATATATGTCTATAGGAGACCTTGGCTGAAAATGTGTTTGTTTGTATGAGACACTGACTCAATATATACAGTATTACTGTGATGATTCCAGGTGATCCTCTCTGAATATGTATACATTAATATGATTATAAGAACCCTTGGCAGAATATGTGGACATACTGTATATAGTATTAGAGGGGACCTACATATGTACATATTTGTTTGATTGCCCAGGACCATGGCTGAATATAATGTATACTTATTCAAATGTAGGAGACCCTAGCTGATTATGTATATATTTGTATTATATTTATAGTGGGCCCTTAGTGAATGCTGATATAATATTATAATATGTTTAGATTGTATCAGTAAAAGTGATCCTGACTGATTATAATTACATTTATATGTAGGGAACCCAGAGGCGGCTGGTGAAATTTTAAGCTGGGAAGGTGAAAGACTTTAGAAATGCATATATGATATATATGTGATATATACAGTATATATATATATATATATATATATCACATATCATAATTGTCAAACTGCGATTCGTCGCCACGCTTGCGAGCCTCGCACAGCGAGGTGAGCCGTTGAGGCACATAAGTCTTCCGAACTCGGAGCACTTAGGCAATGAGCGCCGAAGCGAGGCGAGCAGTTGAGGCATTGAAACACGTGGGACCAAAGGCGCTCCTGCGAGACGAGCCGTTGAGGCACAGAAGTCTTCTGAACTCGGAGCACTTAGGCCAAAACGCGGCACTTGGGCAGAAATGAGATAGAAGACGCTCCGGTAAGCCTCGCAAAGCGAGGCGAGCAGCTGAGGCATTGAAGTATTCAGGACTTAGCCTACAAGCAGTTAGGAAACGCGGGATTGCCTTAGGCTGCAAGTGGTTGAGGAACGCGGGACTTTACAAGGTCGAAATTTAAGCCGAATTTGGTGAGAAAAAAAATGGCTGCAGAAAAAAATGTAAATGAGGCTACACGACCCCGAACCGTGCAAAACACCACCAGGCACGTACGACTTTTACCCAGGAAATACACTATTAGAAAGGACGGAAAATGCTTGTGAGCCGCGTAACACATAGAAAAATGCTGCCACTTTACAACACTAACTTGCACCTAATAACATTATGATTTTAAAATGGCGCTTTACACAACTAAACAAACGGTTTGCCCTCGCGCACGCAGCCTATTTATACTACACACTTGGCACATTGCTGACACTTTCTCCTCAGGTCAACAACAGTCCAACTGTACACTGTATACTGCAGGAAAATCAAAAGAGATTGTTAGCTCTTAAGGATATTGATTGCTGGATATATTAATCAGATATAGGTAAAGCATATTAATTTATTAATTAATTATTTAATTAATTATTATTACAAAATATATATATATATTAAAAAAAAAAAGCTAAACAGCATATTTTACACTGCCGTTACTTTATGAATACATAAATTTAATAATTATTATTTAGTAATCTAAAATAAAAATGTATACTTTCCACTGCACTAAAACATTTTTACATTGTACACTGCACTTATATATCTGGATTACTGCTTATTGGCTGTTAGCGATGGAACTCTCAAAGCAGTTACATATTTAATTCACTTTATTATGCTCTGAGACCTGAAATTTTTTATAATTTACACTGCACTAAAAAAATTGTATATTTAACACTGTAATGATATATCTGTCTTTGCGATGAGCGCTGAAGATGATCGTTGCAAAGCACAAAACTTGAAATAAATGAGGGGAGAGGCTTGCAATGAGTGCTGAAGGTGCTCAAAGGAGCAAAAGTACACAAGGGGAGAGGCTCGCAATGAGCACCGAAGGTGCTCAGAATAGCAAAAGTACACAAGGGGAGATGCTCGCATTGAGCTCCGAAGGTGCTCAGTGGAGCAAAAGTACATGAGGGGAGAGGCTTGCAATGGTACCAAAGATACTCAGAGGAGCAAAAGCCTTACATTCTGTGGCAAACAACATTGCCGTCAAATGTTATTGCCGTCATTTTTGATGGGCAAGTTGCTAGTATATATATATATCTTGGATTTCCCCAGAGCTCAACAGAGGCATCAAATGTACTTTATCTAATTAAAAACTAGCTGTATACCATTTTTGCCTGATTACTTATGCTCTTAGTTGGGCTCAATTTTTCCAGACAATTTCTGTTTTCATTGTGCAGTGGCTCTTTAACTCTCATAATTACTCTGTTTTTATTTGCGATACAAGTCATCATGATATATGTTTGTTTAACATACAGTGAGGGAAAAAAGTATTTGATCGCCTGCTGATTTTGAACATTTGTCCACTGACAAAGAAGTGATCAGTCTATAATTTTAATGGTTATTTAATTATATTTTAAAAGTGAGAGACAGAATAACAACAACAAAAAAAACCAGGAAAAACGCATGTCAAAACAGTTATAAATTGATTTGCAGGTCAATGAGTGAAATAAGTATTTGATCCCCTATCAATCAGCAAGCTGTCTGGCTCCCAGGTGTCTTCTATACAGCTAACGACCTGAGATTAGGAGCACTCTCTTAAAGGAAGTGCTCCTAATCTCAGTTTGTAACCTGTATAAAAGACACCTGTCCACAGAAGCAATCAATCAATCAGATTCCAAACTCCCCACCATGGTCAAGACCAAAGAGCTATCCAAGGATGTCAGTGACAAGATTGTAGACCTACACAAGGCGGGATGTGGAGTTTCAATGATCATGAGAACAGTGAGGAATCAGCCCAGAAATACACAGGAGGATTTTGTTAATGATCTGAAGGTAGCTGGGCCCATAGTCACCAAGAAAATAATTGGTAACACACTACGCCGAGAAGGACTGAAATCCTGCAGTGCCCACAAGGTCCCCCTGCTCAAGAAAGCACATTGGAAGATTGCCAATGAACATCTAAATGATTCAGACGTGAACTGGTGAAGTGTTGTGGTCAGATGAGACCAAAATCAAGCTTTTTGGCATCAACTCAACTCGCCGTGTTTGGAGGAGGAGGAATGCTTCCTATGACCCCAAGAACACCATCCCCACCATCAAACATGGAGGTGGAAACATTATGCTTTGGGGGAGTTTTTCTGCTAAGGGGACTGGGCAACTCCACCGCATCAAAGGAACGATGGACGGGCCATGTACCATCAAATCTTGGGTGAGAACTTTCCTCTTTCAGCCAGGGCATTGAAAGTGAAGGTCATTAAGGTACTGGAGTGCCTAGCCAGTCTCCAGACCTTAATCCCATAGAAAATCTGAGGAGGGAGCTGAAGGTTCGAGTTGCCAAACATCAGCCTCGAAACCTTAAGGAGAGTATCTGCAAAGAGGAGTGGGACAAAATCCCTCCTGAGATGTGTGAAAACCTGGTGGTCAACTACAAGAAACGTCTGACCTCTGTGATTGCCAACAAGGGTTTTGCCACCAAGTACTAAGTCAAAGGGGTCAAATACTTATTTTACTCAATGACCTGCAAATTTATAACTGGACAAATGTTCAAAATCAGCAGAAGATCAAATACTTTTTCCCCTCACTGTATGCTCGCTGTGATCCCATAGAAACTTAGAAATAATATGGCTCAACATTAAATGCATTTAATAAACAAGTAATAGCTCGGCGTGTGTATGAGTAGCTATGTTGTAAAATGGCTGTGATGGGTAAATGTTTGTGATTTGCTCACACAGCAAGAGAGAGATGTACACACACGGAAAAGAGAAAAAAGGGTGCTTGCATACCTTGCATGCTCACTTGCAGGGGCTCCTCCACTTTACTGCCCAGGGACTCCAAATAGGTACTGGCCATTGTTCATTTTTTATCTGATAAATCAGAAATTCTTCTAACTTATTGGAAATTCAGTGAAGACTAGTGAATATATATTTTATGAAATCAACTTTTAGCTTTTTTGTGGGCAAATATGTGTTTATAACTTCAAATTAATATAGCACTCACTCTGGAATTTAAGCTGCTTAAAGTTACTTTAAGTTACTTCTGCATTAAGGCATCCAATATCCACGTCAATGACTAAAACATATTGTGCTCACCTGTAAGTGGCAATTAGCAGCGTTTATGCCTTTCACAAACCCTTGGGCCATGGATGTCCTTTAAGGGGTTATTGCTAGGTGCTATAGTGATATAGGGGGCCAACCTGGACGTGTAATCTGTAGTCTATATACCAGTGGTCAACATGAGTTAATGGGGGATCAGGATAATAAAGCAAATACTGATAGTAATTGTAATTATAAGAAGCATAAGCTATCTTAGTCTCATTGTCAATTAAAGGACCACTATGGTCATTAAGTTTGGTATGGTATTTTCAATAACTAAGCTTGAAAATGATAAAAAAAAAAAAAAACTTTAAATGTTTAACTTTTAAATGCAATTAATTGATTGATTAAACAAAACAACAAAGTTAGAGGTGCTTAATCAGACAACAAACTAACCTTAATAGGTTAGTTCTATGGACACGATAATCCACTCTGAGAGCAAACGCTTTTAGCTCACTTGTGCTCTACACAGGGAGTCTGGTCCCACTCACTAGAGTGACCCAGCCCCGAAAATACCAAGCAGTTCTACCCTGAACAGGAGAAGCAGCAAACTACAGACTGTGAAGGGCACAAGTGAGCTAAAAGAGGTTGCTCTCTGAGTAGGTAACCAGACCTATAGAGCAAACCTACTTCAGATATTGTCCGTTCTCAGATTGATCACCTCTAATTTTGTTAATTTGTCAATTAATTAATTAGTTAATTTTCTCAGCTGATTCTGTTAAGGGAAACCTTCACCAGATTCAACAACAGCATAATTACATTTGAAAGTTTTATTTGGATATTTTTTGGTAAGAGAGTATGATTGCAGAGGAAATGGCAACATAACTATACATATATATAATTAGAATGATGGATTCCATAATTTTGAAGTTTCTAAATTAATTTCTTACCCTTAATTGTTTCTTCATATACTAAAATGAATTATTACATGCATTTATTTGTGATTCTGCTATTACCACTTGGAGACCTTGAATGCAGATTTAGTTGATGTGTCAGTCCTCAGTGCCAGTGCCATTTAAAATAACTAATGGAAATCTTATTCATTTAAAATACCTCTATTGAGAAAGCAGTTGAATCAAGCAGCTCCTACAAGGAAACATTTTGTCCATTACCAAGTCTATTTCTTCCAAAAAGTATTCTGTAAATATTAGACTGGAGTAGAGCTTTAATGATTCCTACCATTCAAGAAAAATAGATACATTGCAATAATGCAAACTCTTCTTCTATGCAAGTAATTTGTTCCTTGAGATGCCTGTTTAATTATTGAAGTAACATCATGAATAGTTTAAAGGGATACTTTTTTTACATTGATTTTTTAATTGTCTCTTTACCAAGAGCAAAACTAATAAGAAATTAAATTAACTACCCATGGCTATCTGTGACTTTGGAACAAATAATCAGGAAAAATGTCATGATAGTATAATTTAGAAAGAAATATATGTCCAAGAACCCATTAAAAAACAAAGACAAGTGTTTCACCTTTTCATGTACAAAATAAATTATAAGATCTCAGACTTTAAATGATTTTTAATTCAGTTGTATAGTTTGTCTATATAATAGTGTCCTAATAACTTCTGTTTTTATGGAACATTGTATACCTTTTGAAGAAGGAAAATAGAGGAAACATACTTTAGTCTTATAGGAACAATGTTCTTAGAATTAATTAACAACATATATGACTACACTGTAGTCATATATTTAAAATTCACTCTTTTGAAGAACTACACTTGAATTATGCAATTATGCTGTTAATTGCTGTAGCTGTACCTACATTTTGATGCTGCTGATCATCTTCCTGAATTGTGAGGAGACTTTGAGTACAAAGGATGCTTCTGTTTGCGCAGTGACACTGGATATCTAAAATTGACAGTGATTATAATAATAATTAGCCACTTGCCCGTCAAAAATGACGGCAATACAATTTGAAGCCTGGCAATGCTGTTTGCCACAAAATGCGAGGATATGGCTCCTCTGAGCACCTTCGTCGCTCATCGCAAAACCCTGCGCTGATTGCCTTCAATGCTCATCAAATGGCTCGCATTGAGCGCCTTTGGCGCTCACTGCGAGCCTCTCCCCTGCCAAGCCACACCTTTCCTGCTTTGCAATGATCCCCTTTGGCGCTCATTGTGACCCCCACAATGAGTGCTTCATCGCTTGGCTCATCCCGTGGCTCGCAATGAGCGCCTTTGGTACTCATTGCGAGCCTCTCCTCCTGTGTACTTTATATGCCTGTGTAGTTTAGGGGTCTACTGCCTTAAGTTAAGTGTAGCTGGCTTGAGTTAAATGTTACTGCCTACTGGTTTGCGTTAAGTCTTAGTTCTTAGGGATCGTATTTGTGTCTATTGGCCTCGTTTTAAGTCCTTCGGTCTCGTTTTTGTTGTTCCAGCAACCATTTTCTTCTCTCTTCAGCGATTTTCATCCGTGAAAAAAGGCAAAATATGCCTCAAATTAACTTGCAACCTCACTCACCGGTGCCCTGGCTATACCCCTGTACTGTGTGTGAGTGTGTAAGTTAATTTGAGGCATATTTGAGGCATATTTGTGTGTTTTCGCAGATCTTTCCAGTTCAGTGGTTAATACGGGCCATTATTTTGCGTCCGTTGCTAAGTCCAGACCTCGCAATTAGCTCAAGTCACGCGTGTCTCGGGATGAGCACCTGCGGCGCTCATCTCCATACCTGCAATGAGCACCTTCAGCTCATTCCAGGGCCTCGGGCAACTGCATCCCTCGACAAGCCTTCGGTGCTCATTGCAGCTAAGTCCCACAAGCTTCCACCCCTGCAACTGCAGACCTCGCTTCGCGAGGGCCGCAGTTGCGGGACACAACTGCGTCCCTAGCTAGAGGGCCGCAAGCGTGACGACAACTCGCAGATTGACAACTATTATAGTTGATAGAGCTTTCAATTTATTATCTTTTATATGAAATAAAGGTTACAATAGAAGGTACCTTTTTAGCTTTCTCTAATCTGTTGCCTGAGCTGGGTAGCGGCTTTAAAAGAACTGGAAGCTTCTATCTGAACAATGCAAATGTAAATGATGAAACAGCCAGTGTTTTTATTAGGACTAATGAAATGCTTGTTACCAAGGATATAAAAGTGAAAAATGTAAAGGCTGTATGTGATGAGCTCCACCTCCAGTTCTCTTTGCTTTATGAGATGAATAAAAAATATTAGTGGATTATATTATGAGACTGGAAGAGGCCATACTTTACTGTATGTTCTGTGTGTCTGGGAGAGAGAAGTGGTCACATGTAGAACAAAAGTTCCTAGGGGCTACAGTGAGGTTCCAACAACTGATGTTAAATAGAGTTATCCAGGAAGACTCTTGACTGGCTGGTTTTATCTCAAGGTATACTGATATTTTATTGTGTTTCACTGTTCTGAATATGTGTATGTTATTGAGGAGACATGGTTCAGGTTCTATTCCTTGATAACTATAATTTACCAAATGTTATAGACCTTCTACTATAGATCTTTTATATACCTAGATACTAACAGTCCTATTAAATTTCCCCAACTGCAAAACTCGTAGCCGTAAAGGAGGCAGCAAGAGTTATGGCTGTTAAATTGGTGTCTTTCAGCTGCCCGCAAATTATCTGCGGAAAAACCCTATGGGCTGTCAAAATCCGGCCTCTGTCTCTGGTAAGTGTTTGATCTGTCAAGCCTGTAAATGTTACGATCGCAAATCACTATTAAATTGCTACAAATCCTCAAAGACGCACGGGCGTTCAAACTTGTAAATGGCAAAAAGAGTCAAAAATATTACGGCCTCCAAATAGAACCCACAAAGGCTTTACAGACGAGTTCTGAACATTTTAAAAGACAATATAAACACACCAGTGGACTTTAAAATATGGGGACAGCATAAATAGACATTACAATTATTTGCACAACAATCCCCAAATAAAAAATAGGCATTTAAAATAATTTATTGGATGTTGGAATGGTGATGCATATGCCAATATGATTAAATTGCAACACAAAAACATGAAACTGATGCCATATTAACCCTTTCTCACTCACAGAGGCTCTAATGTGTACCCTGGAATATATATATAATAACATATACATCTCGCTCATCACATCTACATTGGGAAACCAAATAGTGGACAAATTACACCACCACATCACATATATCAAGTACCAGGGGAGCATTTTATTATTTGCTGTTCAGTTCTGTCATGTCCAACTCTCTGTGAACCTATGGGCTGCAACACATTTAGCTAGGTCTCTGCCTGTGCTGTTCCACAAGGTTTGCATGCCAAAGATACTGTATTGGGTTACCAGTTCCTTCTCCATTGTACTGTGATTTATCTGACCTCTCTGCTATGACCTGCCCACCTACAGTGACCTTACATGGTATAACTCACAGCTTCATTGTAGCACACCAGTCCCTTCACCGTCACAAGGCAGCAAGCCAGAAGGGGCACTGGGGGAAAATACACCACACTAATCTACTCTAACCCATCAGGAAGGGCCGCAAAAACACATGGAGGCTGTGCAGAGGCGCGTGGAGTGACAGCCAACTCACCTCCATCAGGGACAATCTCCACTACAGCCATCCTGGAACGTCCCACGCCATTGCTGGTGACCATGTGTCAATATGTATACCCATTCCCATTTGATGACCTCCCATTAAATGTTTTGCTATCAATGTATTCACAATATCACTTGTCATATTCCATTTAGGCCTTCAGGGAAATGTTGATACTCCACACTATCATGTGTATTAACCGTTTATTATCATATAATATATACACATATATATATATATATATATATATATATATATATATATATATATATATTATTTTTTTAATATCATATCTTATGATATTGTTATTATTATTATTATTATTATTATTATTATTATTATTATTATTATATGTATTAATCTATTGCATAGTAACTAGGGTTCATTAGTTTACAGATATAGGAATGTGACACAAATGAGATGTATGTGGATGTCCCATAACCACAACCATTGAAAACACACTGACATGGTGAGAACGGTATAACAAAGCTTTATTTCATACACAGAGCACAGTCAGCAATGGGCAAGACTGTGCATTAATATCATGGGAGTAATGTGGGCGGATCCTGGGAGGGCAAGAGGCTGTGGGCCATCACAGGACACCTAAATGGTTACCTGCTAGACAAGATCATAAGGATATATAGTATACACTAGGGTCACATGTGGTCAGGACACCACAGTAACCATAATCCGATGTGACATAGGACCATCAAATAACACTCCATTTCATAGAAATACCCATTAATGCGCATACAGCAACCGTATGGTCTCCATCTGCTATATTAAACGCATGGTACAAATCATGGATCATGTGATACTAATCAATTCCACACACACAGTGTACAATAATGATGATTCTGAAATAGGTGATAGGAATCTGGAAAACAGAAGGGGTTAGAACAATCATAAGCAGTTATAGTACATTGTTTTTGCTCTGGACACTACAATAAACCAATTTACATTAACGTCATCTACCAGCAGTGATAACCATATTGATTCTGTTCTGTTCAATCAGTGTTCCCGGAATATGTTAGGATGTGTACTACAACAAGGCATGCTTCACTGTGAACACAATCTTTAAGCAAAGAGTACTATCACTATCTACATGGAATAGTTGTGCTATGCTGATATCACATCTCACTGGTATATGGCTGGTACCAAGGCCAGACAGAGTACACTGTTCACATTACCCTTTAAAACATGCACATTGATCCTGATGTCAAACCAAGGAAAATATCCATTTTGTTTGTGGATTACATAAAATACATGAATCCGCTTTCATACTATTAACGGGATGAAATGCAACTAAAATGCATGTATAACTACTGCTTTGGATTAGCAGATCCCAATAAGACCTTGCAACTGTAAAGACAGGACATCATTCATTATAACTGATACTCACACCAGTCATGTTTACTAGTGAAAATATATGTAGTCATATATTGCAATTCAGATCCATCTGCAGTGGTGAATGACAATGTTCGAATGCCTCTTGGGAACTAGGTTGACTGTTTACTCACATGATGGTATTGTACTTCTCGAAGATGAAGCCTTCATGGTCATGAGATTTGGCTATTAACACCTACAGAGACAATAACAAGATATAATTCATAACAATATTCTGATTAACTACAAAACTTTATCCACATCATAACCAAGCATGTACACACTCTGTAGTCAGCCAATAGTATGACAACATCTATACCAATCAGTATTCAGTGAGGAGTGAATAAGAGGAGGACTTCGTGGATGGTCCTAAGACCTCCTCTTACGCAGCACTGGGCACCCATCTTACGTGCCCGCGGCACAATCTCCCTCTTCCACGTCTAGGTGGTGTTTGAGCGTGAGGTGCCATTACATTGGGTGGCTGGGGATCAGGTTGAGATTGTGGTGAAGTCTGAGATGAGGAGGCCACTGTCTCGGGTTGCAGTTGTGAAACCGAAGGCTGGAGAGGTAAGAGCTGGCGTTCGGCTAATTGGATGAGTTGCTGTCTCTCCCGAATCATCTGTTCCTCATATCTCTCCATCCTTCGGTTGTGCCTCCTCACCTCAGAATGGAGCGATCTGTTGCTCGCCAGGAGGGTGTGTGTGAGCTAAACCTGCCCTCTGAGCATTCTGAGCCTCTCAGCCCATTGTTCCTTCTGTGTTATGTCATCCCTGGTGATACGGGCCATGATTTCCTCTCAATGTCAGGGGTGGTGGTGTTGATGGCATTGGGGCTGATGTTGACGGTATTCGGCTAGAGGTGTCGACATGAGTGCCTGAGGTGACGGCAGCAGAGCTTGAGGTGACGGCAGCAGGGCCTGTGGTGATGGCAGCAAGGCCCAGGGTGACGGCATTTGGGCATGAGGTGTCAACAGGAGTGCCTGAGGTGTCGGCAGCAGGCTCTGAGGTGTAGCTGGAGTGTTAGGCCATGTTAAAGGACCCCATTGTGTGGAAGGCCATGTTGGGGGACCCCATTGTGTGGGAGTGGTTGTGGCCTGCAATGGCTGCAATCTTGTTGTAGCAGGTGGCAGCTGTGATGATGGCTGGGGCCAGGACAACTTCATCAGGTTTGGTGTGGTTGTTGGTTGGCTCCATGACATGCCCGGTGAAAGGGGCTGAAACAGCTGTGCATGGCTGGATGAAGAATTTGAGGCCCAGGCAGTGAATCTCACTCCTGATATGAGGGTGATCATCTGGATTGTGAATGGCCAGCTTCTGTGGATGGTCCTGGGAAACTTCATAACATATACACCTTTTTTATGTATCAACCATCACAACAAACTTTAGTAACAAACTCAGATACTTAACTGACTATACATAACAGTTATACTAACTGTTATACTAACAGTGTAACTTTCAGTTTGAATTTAAATTGTCATCATAAGTTAAACATACATAGAGAAGCAACACAACATAACGTAATTAACATACATAGGGTAATCGATGTCACAACCTACTATGATGATGGGATCTAGAGTATCCTAGTACTCTTATTCCCAGTAGGTTTTAGAGCTAAGATTTGGGTGACTCAGACCAATGGACAGATTCAAGAGCATACGGATGCAAGAGCATATGTTCCAGCTCATTGGTAGCGTGCCTGGGAAATCTGGAAGGGAGTCAGAACGATCTCCTCTACCAGCATATGCTCCTGGGTCAATAATGCATCTGTACTCAAAGTTATGATGAAATTAAGAACAACATTTATTTCACAACATCATATTTAATCACATCACACAAGGATAGGGGGAGTGGCTACCCTAAGCCAGCACCAAATGACCTCTGGCCAATCACAGAGTGTCACACCGTGGGAAACATGAGGCTCCTCCCAGGTCCGCCCCCTAGGTGTGGCTAACAGAGTCATTTGGGTCCCGGCAGTCAAGAGAGACACATCTCTTTGCTCTGGCCCAGGCCCCTGGATCTGGGTTAGATAGACCCTAGAGAGGCCCCCTGGAGAGATGGTGCCCCTGTGTCTGTTGGGACTCTATTGTTCCTGACTTAAGTATGTGTACTTAAAGGATGAGCCTTGGTGGCCAGCTGAGTTCCTTCTCCTATTGCAAGATGTATGTGGCAATGTATCCAGCATGACTGCCCCATACTATCATATACATATGTGTATATATTCCACACACTGTCAGTCTATTTAAGTACAAGCGTAAAAGCACACCCCACATAAAACCACCTTATGTACTCATAGAATATGGGATTGGGGCAGTGTTTCCACATCAATCCATCTCATGGATTATGATGACTTTTATTGATGGTGATGGGAACCCTGCTCATTTCCGTAGACAATAATCATAATAATATAACAGTATAACCGTATAACAGTATAACAGGGGGTCTGGGCACCCCAAACCACCAGGTATCGTCTCTTGTGTAAACAGCCTGTGACAGACATCTGTCCAAGTTCCAGATGACTGCCAAGTGAGCCATGACAATTACCCCCCCCAAGTACAGATGTAGGTATCCTGTACTCCAGGATGCCTATCTGGACTGACAATCAGGGCTCAAGTTGGCGCGACAATCCATCTGCGTTCTGGTGGAATTTCCCTTTGAGGTGTTGTACCGTGAAATTAAAAGTTTGTAGGGCTAAACTCCACCTCAGTAGTCGGCCATTCTCTCCAGCCACTTTAGATAACCAACAAAGAGGGTTATGGTCTGTGGTGACTGTGAACTGTCTTCCGTACAGGTAGTGCTGTAGTTTGCGTAGAGCCCAGACTACTGCAAAACACTCCTTTTCTATAGTTGCATAGACTGTTTCTTGTTGCAGTAGCTTCCTACTAATGTAGGCCACTGGCTGCTCAACTCCCTGGTTGTCTGGCTGACTCAATACTGCCCCTATGCCATACATGGAGGCATCAGTCTGTACCACGAAAGGGCAGTTATAATCTGGGGCAGCCAGGACTGTGGAGCAGGTTGGAGCATCTTTCAGTGTTTGGAAAGCCAACTGGCATGCAGAAGTCCAATTCACTTCCCTGGGTAGCTTCTTCTTGGTGAGATCCGTCAGGGGTTTGGCTGTGCTGCTGAAATCAGGAATCAATTTTCGGTAATACCCAGTAGTACCTAGGAAAGCCATCACCTGCTTCTTAGTTTTAGGGGTGGGCCAAGCTGCTATTCCCTCTACCTTGGTTGGTTCGGATCTTAACTTCCCATTCCCCACCAAATGACCTAGGTATTGCACTTCTGCTCTAGCCCATTGACATTTGTCAGGTCTTATGGTCAACTTAGCTTGGTGAATTGCCTGCATAATTTGGCTAATGTGCCTTATGTGGTCCTCCCAAGTCTGGCTAAAAATGGCTATATCATCCAGGTAGGCCTGGGCATACTCTTGGTGCTCCTTGCAACAATGTGTCCACTAGTCTCTGGAAGGTAGAAGGAGCATTTTTCATCCCAAATGGCATTACTTTAAACTGGAAGAGTCCAAAGGGGGTGATAAAGGCAGAATTCTCCTTTGCAGTCTCTTCTAAAGGGATCTGCCAATATCCTTTAGAGAGATCTAAAGTGGTTAAATATTTGGCAGTACCTAGCTGGTCCAACAACTCGTCCATGCGTGGAACAGGGTAGGCATCTGTTTTGGCTTTATCGTTCAGCCTACGGTAATCCACGCAAAAACGAGTGGTTCCGTCTTTTTTGGGCACCAATACTACTGGAGATGCCCAGGGACTACTGGATTCTTCTATCACTCCCAACTGTAGCATAGTGCGTAATTCTGCCTGAATGTTGGCCCTAACTGCCTCCAGTACCCTGTAGGGGTGTTGCTTTAAGGGGGCACATTCCCCGGTTACTACTGGGTGGACAGCTAAGGGGGTACACCCTGGCTTGGTGGTGAACAGGGAGTGGAAGGGTTTTAAGCTGTGGGACAGCTGCTCTTTCTGCTCTGCGTCTAATTCCAGGGTCTGCTAAATACCTTCTCCTACTGTATCCTGGTCTGCTTTGTTTAGCATATCTGGGATCTGTCCCTCCTCTGGTTCGTCCTAAGTGGCCCTACAAATAGCTAGTAGGTGAGCTGCTCTCTGCACGTACACCTTAAGTCTTTTGATATGGGCAACTCTGGTGATGGCCCTATCCGGGTCTATCATTACTACATAGGCCTTGCTCCCCACTTTCTGGCTGATTGTGTAAGGCCCTACCCACTGGGACTGTAATTTATTCTGGGGGTGAGGTTCCAGCATAAGCACCTTCCTTCCCTCTTCCAGAATTCTATCACTGGCCCCTGCCTTGTAGTATTTCTGATCCCTCTGCTGGGCTTTCCTCATGTTTTGGCTGACTATTCCAGTTAGTCTGGCCATGTTCTCTCTGAAGGCTAGTACATAGGTGTCCACTGGTATGGGTTGCTGCCTATACTCCCTTTCCCATGTTTCCCTAATTAGGCTTAAGGGTCCTCTCACATGTCTCCCATACAGGAGTTCAAAGCGGGAGTGCCCTGTAGACTCCTGGGGTACTTCTCTATATGCGAACAGCAAACATGGCAACAACCGTTCCCAGTCTGGTTCCTGTTCTTTAAAAGTGGGTATCATATGTTTAAGAGTCCCATTGAACCGCTTGCATAGACCATTAGTCTGGGGATGGTAGGGGGTAGAGGTAATATGCTTAATGCCACACGTGGCCCATAGCTGTTCCGTGACCTTGGCCATAAATTGTGGGCCTTGATCGGACAAAATCTCATGGGAAACCCTGTTCTGGTGAATATAGTTACCAAGGCGTCTGCTACCTTTGGAGCTGTTATACTGGACAAGGCTACTGCCTCAGGGTACCTAGTGGCATAATCTACCAGGGTAAGGATATACTGCTTCCCCGTTCTACTGGCTCTAGCTAGGGGCCCAATGATGTCCACAGCTACCCTCTGGAAGGGTTCTTCCATTACTGAGAGGGACTGTAACTTGACCCTGCTGTTCTTCTTGAGAAGCCAGTTCCTTTGGCAGGCATCACAAGAATGGCAAAACTCCTTTACATCCTTATCCAACCCTGGCCAGAAAAATATCTCTTTCACTCTACTCCGGGTTTTCTTCTCCCCTAAGTGCCCTCCCAGGGGTATTTCATGTGCTATTTGTAGCACCTTGCCCCTATATAGCTGGGGAACCACTAATTGTTTCCTGGGTTCTCTGCCTACCTCATTATTTATAGGTACCGTGACCCTATATAACAACCCCTTATCCCAGATAACGCTGTATAGGTCATCCACTCCTTTGCCTCGTGCTGCCCTGTCCCTTAAACCAGCCAAAGTCTCGTCTTTCTGCAGAACTGCCCTGATCTCCTCTCCCTTGGCCCATCCTAAAGTTAATGTATTAGCAAGCAATGGACTTAGCTCAGGTCTTGGGTATCCCCTCTGCTCCTGGTATGCCTCTCCAGGGTGGTTGCTCTTGGCTTGAGCTTTGGTAATGGGCTGTACATGTTGGCTCGTCATGTGGCCCAAATCATTGCCCAGTAAAACATCCGCGGGGAGCCCATCCATGACTCCCACTTCCTTGCTTTGGTTCCCCATGCCCCAGTCCAAATTAACGCGAGCCATGGGGATGGTTAACTGTTCTCCTCCTGCTACCATCACCCACATTTCCTTTAGGATAGAATCTATAGGGCGTACCCATTTGGGTAGGACTACTGTGACTGCTGATCCAGAGTCACGGTAGCCAGTAGCTTGGCGTCCTTGTAGCCACACAGCTTGCCTATGTTCTTCTCCAGATAGCTTCTGCGGGTTCCTTACAGTATAGACCCCTGGATATCCTCCCTCTGCATCTGGCTCCCAAAGAGCTGCGTTGGAGCTCACCGGCCCCTCAGTCCTCTCCCCCAAATAATGTACTTGGCGGTGGGGAGGTCCTCCAGAGTAAAGTGACCTCGTTGGTTGCAGTTGTAGCATTCTGAGTTCATTGGTTTGGTCCCCCATTGTGTCCTATCAATCACCTACTTCTGAGGAGCAAATGTTCAGGAATTGTTCCATCAGTACCACTTCCAATATCTGTTCAGATGTGATGGCTCCTTGTGTGGACCACCACTGGGTACAAGCTCGCCTTAACCTAGCCTCCACATGAGTGTCTGCTGGTCCTTTGGTGGTGCCCCTGAATCTATCCAAAAATGTCTCAGGCATCACAGTATATCTGCTCAGCAACACAGTGCACAAATATTTATAATCCTGGGCATGTTCCCGTGGAAGGGCTCCACATGCCACACTGGCCCTTCCTGTTAACTTGTTTAGCAGCAATTTGGCCCATTCTCCATAGGGAATATCTTGGACCCCACATTGCTGCTCAAACTCCTGAAGGAATTCGTCCATATTGTCCATACCATCCTGGAACTTCTTAAAGTTCTGGTATGCCATCTTAACTCATACTGGCAATTCCTCTGTGCGGCAACCAAGCCTTTGCTGAACTTGATCCCGCTCCCCAGTGCACTCCTGCCAGATTCTCTGGTAATGCTGGTCCAGTAAGTTGCTTACCTCTTGTGCGGTCATCTCACTGGGGTATAAGTGTCTGGCTTCTTCATACCTCCTTGTTGCCTCTTT
Organism: Discoglossus pictus; assembly: GCA_027410445.1. NCBI lineage: Eukaryota > Metazoa > Chordata > Amphibia > Anura > Alytidae > Discoglossus > Discoglossus pictus. Next base: position 440,193,935 of record CM050164.1, read on the forward strand.
GGTGATGTCTTGCTCTGGTTGGGGTCTTGGAGCCCTTGGTGGTCCCTCACCCAACTCCTCTGTTTCCCCATGCCCTGCTCAATTTTTCTCAGAGCTGCAATCATCACCGCTCGTTGGGCTCCCTTCCTCCTAGAGATTCCTTTCTGCTTCATCACCTCCCTTAGCTCCGCTGAGGACCATTCCTCGTATTGCTGCTCCATTCTTGGTCTTTCTGTAGAGTCGTCCCACCGCTGCCACTAATTGTCACAACCTACTATGATGATGGGATCTAGAGTATCCTAGTACTCTTATTCCCAGTAGGTTTTAGACCTAAGATTTGGGTGACTCAGACCAATGGACAGTCCTTGCGGATGCAAGAGCATAAGTCCCAGCTCATTGGTAGCGTGCCTGGGAAATCTGGAAGGGAGTCAGAACGATCTCCTCTACCAGCATATGCCCCTGGGTCAATAATGCATCTGTACTCAAAGTTATGGTGAAATTAAGAACAACATTTTATTTCACAACAGCATATTTAAGCACATCACACAAGGATAGTGGGAGTGGCTACCCTAAGCCAGCCCCAAATGACCTCTGGCCAATCACAGAGTTTTACACCGTGGGAAACATGAGGCTCCTCCCAGGTCCGCCCCCTAGGTGTGGCTAACAGAGTCATTTGGGCCCTGGCAGTCAAGAGAGACACATCTCTTTGCTCTGGCCCAGGCCCCTGGATCTGGGTTAGGGAGACCCTAGAGAAGCCCCCTGGAGAGATGGTGCCCCTGTGTCTGTTGGGACTCTATTGTTCCTGACTTAAGTATGTGTACTTAAAGGATTAGCCTTGGTGGCCAGCTGGGTTCCTTCTCCTATTGCAAGATGTATGTGGCAATGTATCCAGCATGACTACCCCATACTATCATATACATATGTGTATATATTCCACACACTGTCAGTCTATTTAAGTACAAGCGTAAAAGTGCACCACACATAAAACCACCCAATGTCCTCATAGCATATGGGATTGGGGCAGTGTTTCCACATCAATCCATTTCCGTAGACAATAATCATAATAATATAACAGTATAAACGTATAACAGTATAACAGGGAGTCTGGGAGCCCCAAACCCCCAGGTATCGTCTCTTGTGTCAACAGCCTGTGACAGACATCTGTCCAAGTTCCAGATGACTGCCAAGTGAGCCATGACAATCGACATAACATAAAAACAGGGGCAACATAACAGCTACTCCACCCTTTTAGATGCAGCATTCCAGTGATCATCTCTATCCAACAAACACCTGCACGCTATGGCATTAAGTCCAAGTGTAAGTTATTGTCTTGGGTGGGGCAACAAATAGTTTAAAAATATCCATAATCCCTGCAACTTCAAGAGAAGCACTTAGTCTCAGTAGTCTTTCCATATGGCCAGGACCAATGCCCCCTTCTTCCAAGTGGGTTAGGAACAAGCACAATTTTATTGGGGGACTACATTTAAATGGTGTCCTGGGAGCCCTTACTGGAAGTCCATATAAAGAGAACCTCCAGGCTAGCAGCGACTTGGAATAGTCCTTCTCCATGGCAACCCTTTCCAACCACATCAGTGAAGAAAACACATGACATGCTGTATCCGGGGCAGTGCCAGGTCCCATGGGCAAAAAGAAGGACAGCAATTTTCCCCTTTCCATTCCTGGCCTTCCATTCTGGGTTTACAGAGTGGGCTTGACATACCCAAGCTAACTGGTAATTGCTGGTCCTTCAGTTGTTGTTCTGGCAGGATCTCAGGTTTCATCCTGTTTCCTGCCCCTGGATATATGTCTAGCTCCCTGTTTATCAGCTGGATAACTATTGTTGGTTCACAATCCAGGTTTGGTTCTTCCAAGAACCCGGAAGCATGGTGGCTCCACTGCAGACTTCACTTGGCCTGCTTCCTGTAAATTATTGCCCCCTTCCAGAACCACAGTTCCCAACAAATCAGTGCTCTCTAAGGGCAAACAACAATTCAAACAGTTGTATGCTTCTAGGCCCTCATGGTGGCAGGATGCATCTTCTTTATCCTTGTTTCTGTCTACAAGATTTCAGGGCTCATCCCTTCTCCTGCCCCCTGGTCTGTGGCTAGCAACCCGACTGTTTTTATAACTACTGGTTCACAGTCCATGTTTGGTTCTTCCAAGAACCCTAGGAGCATGGTAGTTCCCCTCTTTTTCATCCTCACCCGGTTGGCAGGGGTCCGTCCACCCCTTTTAGCCAAGTCTTACCCTGAGCATTCTTCTCCACCAGCTTCACATGCTTGGCTTCCAGCTGCAGCTCTCGCTGGATCAGGGGTTCAATCAGAGCAGCCTCTTTAGACCCTGGTTTTAGTAGCAATTCTTGGCAGTGCTGATTATACAGGATCACCACCCTTTCGGAAAGCCCCATTGCCACATGCTGAATCACACTGCTGTACCTCCCGGACTATTTTCATTAACTCCAAATTGTAGTAGGTAGCTCGTTGTAATGCAAAAGCTGGTACCATCTTGCCATCCTATTGCTTTTCTACATAGAGCTCTTCTCACACCAGATCTGCCAGCCATTCTGATAGCTCATCTCCTTGCTCAAGCCTCATGAATGCCATTTGCTTACTTATAAAAGATGCTGCCAGTTGCACTTCTGTGGCAAGCCAGTGTGCCCACCGCTCCGTCATCTTTGTCATCTGGCTTCTTTTCTCCTGGATCCCTTCTGCTAGCCAGGCACTCTACTGCCTGTAGGCCTCTGCAACACCTCCAAGCCGCCGAAACAACTTGGTTTCCTCAGTGGATAAACCTCCAGATGCCATCCTAGCTGCAGGTTTCTGCTGAACTGTCTAACTAATAAGCTCCCTTTTCACCTAGACCATCTCTAGCTGGGCTGCTACTTTGCTCTGGACTTCCACAGTCACTGGAGAGAGTCAGGCAGGCGCTTCTCTTCTCTTCCGGTATATTTCCTGCCTGATCTGTGCCAGGAGAGTTGCAAACTGTTCCATAGCTCCTTAGGCATTATATCTCCACTTTTGATCCTTCTAGACACCTTGTCCTTGTAGGTAGTCATCCTGCTGCTGGTTTCTGTTTATGAGATCCCACTGCTTGCCACCACTTGTTACAATCTGCTTTCTTCAGTCGGGCTGGTAAGACTGTTATGGCCAACCCTACCCAGGAGATCTTTGAGGTTCTTTTGATCTTTTCACCAAGGCAGCATATGTCTCTAAAATCCTCTTCCTTGGATGCAGCATTTAAAAATGTGAGCACACAGGATTAGCATACATGATACTATATCTGGACATGTGGTGCTGAAACTACTTTTATATTGGTGTAAATTTCATAAAAGATACACCTTTTTATGGATCAACCATCACAGCAAACTTTACTAACGAACTCCGATTTTTTAACTGATTCTATACATAACAGTTACTGACTAGCAATGGAACTTTTAGTTTGAATTTAAACTGTCATCATGGAGTGGACACAGAATCTAACATCATTCTTATTATTATTTATTAACTTGTAATATTTTAATAATACAATATTAACAAATGAAGAAAATGGAGGGCCCTGTTTTGAGCTTAGAATCTTTGTAGAAAATGCTTTACCCAAAGCACCCTAAAAGATTGGAAACTCACTACTTCCAATTTAAAGGGAATGGAAGAGGTAGAAACGTGGGGAAGAAAAGGTAGGATGTGAAAGTTTGCTTAGGTGGGAAGGTGTGAAAACTTGGAAAGGTTTTTCATTTGCAAGTAGAGGGAAGGGGTTTCATAGAGAGTGGTTAGAGGTGACTGGATTTTATGAACTTTAGAACATGAATGAAATGTGATTGGAGGAAGGAAAGGAGCTTGTGGGAGCAGAGGAGAGAGGAGTTGAGATGTTAATGGTGTTGAAGACATAATGTGGAGAAAATTAGGAGGATAGTCTGAGGCACAAGCAGGAGCTTAAGATGAAAAATAAAGTAAAAGGGAACATAGTGGCCAAGAGACTAGACTAAGAGGAATAAGTAGGAATAGTAATTATGTGCAGTTGATTAATCAGGTGCAAGTAATTTGAGTGATTCAATAAATTAAAAATAGCCAGGGTGGGTGGGAGACGGGCAGGGAGGAAGGGGATGACTGGTAAGTGTTGTTTTGGAAGTTAGCAGAGAAGTGGAGCAGACTCAGAGACAACTGAAATAGACAAACATGTGTAAATTAGGTAGGGGAGGTAAGGTAATTAGGCATACATAGCGAAGCAACATTACATACAGTAATTAACATACCTAGAGTAATCAACATAACATGAAGACATATTAAATAACTGTAACAACTACTGCACCCAAAGGGTGGTCAGAGGGATCATGACATACATCCTTTATCATGGCAGACAAAGTGTTAAACAATATTAACAGTCAATGGAGATTTTCCCTGGGGATTGCCCCTTCCCATGTACTAGCCCTGCGGATCCCCAATATTGATATAATGAAGGGGTCCTTATGGGGAGCCATGGGGGGCCAAAGTTAGATTGGGTATACCAGGGTGATGAGGGTTATCATGAGGGATCCCTCAACTCATAGTGTATGGGAAACTTTGGAGATCCCCCAACTTATATGCCATGGGAAGGTGAATTCTTGAGGTTCCCCCGGCTCATAGCGTGTGGCTGGTGTTCATAGTGGGTATTGGGGGACTCCTGGCATCCTTGTGCTCATAGTTCAAAGTAGATATTGGAAGCCTCATATTGGATGGCAGTATTAACTCCTTAAAGGTATCAGATAGTGAAAATTAAGCCTCAAATCTGACACAAGAGGTGAAGAGAAAAGAAAATGAATCAACACCTTGTGCAGGTCACCAAATACCTGATGAATATAACACAAGATCAACAAATGTGTCAACTCTCATCTGGAATAACCTCAAATGGTCATGAGGTATATGTAACGCAATCTATCAAAATGTCAATCTTACCCTGTGGTGGAGGAAGTAGGCTTGGTAGTGGTTCCTTCTAGTAGTGTCTTGATGTCGGTATTCACTTGGGCATATTTAATATACCTATATCTACTAGTTTACCAAAAATGGCACTTAAAGGTAGTGTTATTGTCTTAAAACAAAACAACAACAACTTGTTTTTCTATATGTTATGGCTATGTAAGTAAAACCAAATGTCTTTTATTGGTATATTTAAATTACAAAATCAAATAAAAATCTAAATATCAAAAGACACAAGGTCCAAGATCCTTAGACCTATGTATATAAAATCTGGTATAAAAAGTTCTGGTTGATAAACACTTTTCTCTGCTATTTAGCAGCTTCTTCACTATCTCAAAGTTATAGAAAAAAACAGGAATATACTGTATAGTGTGGTATTGCATATGTTAAACCTAAATTCAATGGTTCATGAGACACACACAAAATTCAAGGGTTCGGTTTATACTGTAGTTCTCCATGATAATATATAATAATAATTTCTAACAATATAGTGTTTTGATATTTATGTTTTTATTTGATTCATTGATTTTGTATTTTAAATATACCAAGTGAATCACAACATCAAGACGCTAATGGAATGAACCAAAACCAGACCTACTTCCTCCACCACAGGATAAGACTGACATTTTGATCCATTGTTCTTGTGTTATATTCATCAGGTTTTTGGTGACCTACAGTAGGGGTTGGTGTCCTTTCATTTCTCCTACCCTATTTTGTCATTACATATCTATACAGACACACAAATGAATGGTATTCATCTAAGAAACACCAGACATCCAGCCTCATTAAAATTGGAGGCCAGTACCTCTAACGTGAGGCTCTCAATGGCTGGAGGCTTGAAATTCCCCTGTGTTACGAGGCTATTCAATTGGAAGGGGCTGCCAGCTACGGGCCGGAGACCCTAAACCGCAACCCAGTCCGTGAATAGGATCAATTAGTCAAACCCATAGTAATAGGTTGGATGTAGCCAATGTCAATAGAGATTGCCAGCACGGCTAATGAAAGCCTGCGGGAACCCCAGCAGTCTCCCAACACCAGCCCTTGCTACAGGGGTCCTGAATAGGACACCTATGGCAGTTAAACACTTAACCCCTACCGAGGTTCCTAAAGTTAACGCCCCTATGCTGGGGTCCTCATCAGGACTGGTATTACCCCTTTGTTTCGGAAGTCCTAATTGGGACCCCTGCTGCATTTAAAAATCCAAATGTTGCGCCTTGCGCGTGCTGAAAGGACCTTAAAGGTCTTTAAAGGACCCACACAAACAAAAAATTAACCCCTGCTGCAGGGGCACTATAAGTTCCTCCAGCACCTAAAATGAACCCCATCACTCATGGGGGTCTATATAGACCCTCATGGGACAATACTTAATCCTCCCAATACATTATTAACGCTTTCCTTACGTATCCCATTTACCCATATTAACCATCCTCCAACTAATGAACCCCCTCTACCCTATCCTATTAACCCCCCTCTATCCGATCCAATTAACCCCCTCTACCCTATCCCATTAACCCCCTCTATCCTATTCTATTAACCCCCTCTACCCTATCCTATTAACCTCCCCTTTACCCTATTCTATTAACCTCACCTCTACCCTACTTTATTAACCTCCCTCTACCTTACCCTATTAACCTCTACATCACCTACCTAACCCCCTAATAATATCCCTAGCACCCCACTATTTACAAAAAATACAATAAGCGACTTCCAAAAAATAAAAAACATACATTACTGAGAATAAAAAAATACATTACAGAAAACAAAAACAAACTACTGAAAAAAAAACCGAAATTACATGAATTTAAAAAACGTACATTATATATATATATATATATATATATATATATATATATATATATATGCATATATAATATCCCATTCTGATTGGCTTCAAGCATCTGCAACCTTTGGATTGGCTGCAATTTGGTTGACAGTTACATCAGCCAATCAGAAGGTGCAGATGCTTGGAGCCAATCAGAATGGAAAACACCCCACAGGGATGTATCCCATTCTTATTGGCTGAAGGCTATAGCGCCTTCTGATTGGACTAAATATGATTCACAGTTATATCAGCCTATCATTATGGGATATAGGGGTGTATCCCATTTTGATTGGCTCACACATTTGCACCTTCTGATTGGCTAAAATATAATTGAAAGCGATTTCAGCCAATTAGAAGGAGCCCTTTCTATTTTTTGAGAGGAGCATGCGCAGGAACCTTTATTTGCGGCTGGTAGCTCCTCAAGGTGCTCAAGTTTTTTCCAACGTCGGGATATTTTTTGTAGGGGTCCTGCCTGCGACTACTGAATGTAGACTGGGGCATCTCTGAAGGGCCCCGGAGGACCCTTATGGCACTGATAGTGTTAATATAGGGGTTAATAGTGTCCTATAGGGGTCTATATAGACCCCTATTGGACTGAGGGGGTTAATTAGAGGCTCATGAGGGTCTTTATAGACCCCCATGAGTGATGGGGTTAATTTTAGGTACTGGGGGGTACTGTTAATTTTTTAGTTAGTGCGTGTCCTTTAAGGACCTTTAAAGTCCTTTCAGGACCTGTGCGGTGGGAAATTTGAATTTTTAAATGCAGCCGGGGTCCCGCTCGATGCTGCAAGGGGTAATATGGGGACACTGCGGGGGTCCCGATGGGGACCTCCAGCATAGGGGAGTTCATTTTAGGGGTTAACAGTTTTACTGACGCTATTAAATTGAAAATAAGTGCCCCACAACACAGCTAGCCAGTAACACGCAAATGGAGGCCAAAGCCCAATGAGTTCTGTGGAGGACTTGCAAAGGCTTCTACAGAAATCGCGTTTGCTGCGGGAGCAGCAAAACAGACCCCTGATCGGGCCCCCAACCTCCCTCTGGCACCTAAAGCTCCCCCTGCTCCCTAAAAAAATCCCCATGCTGCAGGGGTCCCATTTGGGACCCCCACAGGCTCCCAATATTGGCCCTTGTATGTGATATATTGTATCACATACAATGTGGTAATAAAGTAAAAAAGTTAATCACAACCTATGTGGCATAACATACTAGAAAGAGGGAACAGAGGCAAATTTACATCTGTACAAAGAAATTAACAAGTCTTCGCCTAGAGTTGTCCCAAATAGTTCGCCGGAGGACTGTTCCCGGCGAACATAGCATGTTCGCGTTCGCGGCGAACTGCGAACATATGCGATATTCGACCCGCCCCCTATACTTTATCATTGAGCAAACTTTGACCCTGCATGTCACAGTCAGCAGACACATTCCAGCCAATCAGCAGCATACACTCCCTTCCAGAGCCTTCTAACTCATGGACAGCAGCCATTTTGGAATCATAACTAACTTGCAGTCTTACTGAGAGGAGGCTGAGTGTAGGTGATACTGCTTCAATAGGGAAAACCATAGCTAGGCTACTGTACACAGTGTGCAATACAGTCCTGAAGGACTCTTTTGATCTCTGCTGCAAGGACACCCCTGTGTCTCTTCCCCCCCTGATCATCAAGGGAGGGGGGAGGATGATGAGGGAGGGGGAAACAGACACAGGTGAGGATGATAAAGGGATGGGGGGAAAGAGATACAGGGGAGGATGATGAGGGAGGTGGAAGGATGATGAGGGAGGGGGGATGAGACACAGGGGTGGGTGATGAGGAAGGGGGCAAAGAGACACAGGGGAGGATGATAAGGGAGGGGGGAAGAGACAAAGGGGAAGATGATGAGGGAGGGGGAAAAGAGACACAGGGGAGGCTGATGAGGGAGGGGGGAAAGAGACATAGGGGAGGATGATGATGGAGGGGGAAGAGACACAGGGGAGGATGATGAGGGAGGGGGTAAAGAGATACAGGGAAGGATGATGAGGGAGGTAGGAGGATGATGAGGGAGGGGCGATGAGACACAGGGGAGGGTGATGAGGAAGGGGGCAAAGATACACAGGGGAGGATGATGAGGGAGGGGGTAAAGAGATACAGGGGAGGATGATGAGGATGATATAACTTATGCAAGTGCACAGTGCCACTCATATCTGTTGTCACAGTAGCTTGCACGCATAGTACCAATCTGTCAAAACCTGTAATGATGAATGAGGTCTAGAGTAGCCTGGTTCCCTTATCATCTATAGGTTGAGACCTAATGTTTGTTTGACTCCAGACCAACACATGAGTTCCATCAGCACACAAACTCAAAGCCTCCATCCTCCTCCTGGTCCAGCATCTTCAGCCACATCAACCACTGCTGTCCTCCTTGCCCCCTCTCAACCATCCGCCACTCCGTCTCTCGCCTTGAGCAGTTCCTGCTCATCTGCCCATAGTCAGGTGCCTGTAAAGGACATGTTTGAGCGTAAGAAGTAATGTCACAAAGTGCCCCAAATTTGAAGTGATACGACCAACCAAGCATCTTTTTCCATCTCCAGGCCTTATATACGTGCCCTGATAGGTGACGTAACAAGTATTAAACTGATAAGAGTAGTACTTACAAACACGCCACTCCTATACGGTGGCACCTTTGATTGCACGTGCCGTGCCCCAAAATTGAAGTGATACGACCAACCAAGCATCTTTTTCCATCTCCCGGTTCTAAAAATCCAGGCCTTATACACGCCCCCTGATAGGTGACATAACAAGTATTAAACTGATAAAAGTAGTACTTACAAACACGCCACTCCTATCTGGTGGCACCTTTGATTGCACTCGCCATGCCCCAAATTTGAAGTGATACGACCAACCAAGTATCTTTTTTCATCTCCCGGTTCCAAAAATCCAGGCCTTATACACGCCCCCTGATAGGTGCTGTAACAGGAATTAAACTGATAAGAGTAGTACTTACAAACACGCCACTCCTATCTGGTGGCACCTTTGATTGCACGTGCCGTGCCCCAAAATTGAAGTGATAAGACCAACAAAGCATCTTTTTCCATCTCCTGGTTCTAAAAATACAGGCCTTATACACGCCACCTGATAGGTGATGTAACAAGTATTAAACTGATAAGAGTAGTACTTACAAACACGCCACTCCTATCTGGTGGCACCTTTGATTGCACGTGCCGTGCCCCAAAATTGAAGTGATACGACCAACAAAGCATCTTTTTCCATCTCCTGGTTCTAAAAATCCAGGCCTTATACTCGCCCCCTGATATGTGACGTAACAAGTATTAAACTGATAAGAGTAGTACTTACAAACACGCCACTCCTATCTGGTGGCACCTTTGATTGCACGTGCCGTGCCCCAAAATTGAAGTGATACGACCAACAAAGCATCTTTTTCCATCTCCCGGTTCTAAAAATCCAGGCCTTATAAACGCCCCCTGATAGGTGCTGTAACAGGTATTAAACTGATAAGAGTAGTACTTACAAACACGCCACTCCTATCTGGTGGCACCTTTGATTGCACGTGCCGTGCCCCAAAATTGAAGTGATACGACCAACAAAGCATCTTTTTCCATCTCCCGGTTCTAAAAATCCAGGCCTTATACTCGCCCCCTGATAGGTGACTTAACAAGTATTAAACTGATAAGAGTAGTACTTACAAACACGCCACTCCTATCTGGTGGCACCTTTAATTGCACGTGCCGTGCCCCGAAATTGAAGTGATACGACCAACCAAGCATCTTTTTCCATCTCCTGGTTCTAAAAATCCAGGCCTTACACACGCCCCCTGATATGTGCTGTAACAGGTATTAAACTGATAAGAGTAGTACTACTTAACACACCTTATAATAATGCAGAGAGAGGCAATGCAGTGAGAGGAGTCTGAAGAAGAGGAGTCAGAGGAGGAAGGTGGCTTTGAGGAGGTGGAAGACCAAACACAGCAGGCGTCCCAGGGGGCTTGTTGTCACCTTTCGGGGACCCTTGGTGTCTGGGTGGAGGAAGAGACCTTCAATGACATCAGTGAGGACAAGGAACAGGACATGGCTAGCTTGGTATCCAACCTTGTGCAAATGGGGAGTTTGCGGTTGTGCAAATGGACTGTTTGCGGTTGTTTACAGTGCGTTAAACGGGGAGTTTGGTCTGTCACACTACCTGATCGATACAACATCATACCTGATGTTTTAAAGCACGTTATTCCAAACAATTTAGGAATGTTAGGTAATTTATGCCCTTTATGGCTTAAAACCAGACTCTTCATCAACTAATTAATTTTCCGTGAGAGTTTTGCCATGGATCCCCCTCCGGCATGCCACAGTCCAGGTGTTAGTCCCGTTGAAACAACTTTTCCATTACTATTGTGGCCAGAAAGTGTCCCTGTGAGTTTTAAAATTCTCCTGCCCATTGAAGTCTATGGCGGTTCGCCGGGTTCGCCGGTTCGCGAACCTTTGCGGCGGTTCGCGTTCGTGGTTCGCGAACCGAAAATTTTATGTTCGCAACATCACTAGTCTTCGCCGAATATTTGGATAATGCAGGAAGTAATCCAAAAGATGTTGGAAAAAATAAATGTTAATAAAGCCCCAGGTGCTGATGGAATATATCCAAACACAGGGTCTCTACCAGATGACTGGAGAAAAGCAGATGTGATACCTATATTTAAAAAGGGAACAAGGGCAAATCCGGGGAATTATAGTTCAGTGAGCCTCACTTATGTAGTGGGGAAGCTTTTAGAAGGGTTAATAAGGGATAATTTACAATAATATGTCTATATGAACAGGATTATAAGGAGGAGTGAACATGGATTTATGAGGGATAGGTCATGTCAAAGAAATCTAATTAGTTTCTATGAGGAGGTTAGTAGGAGCCTAGATCAAGGCAACTCATTGCATGTAGTCTTTTTTGATTTTGCAAAGGCTTTTGATACAGTGCCACATGGGAGACTATTGTGCAAACTTAGGGATACAGGAATTGCAGTAAATATTTGCTCATGGATTGAGAGCTGGCTAAAGGACAGGAAGCAAATGGTTGTTGGATAATTATGTACTTTCCCTCCAAAGATATTTACATAAATTAGAGGAATGGGTGAATAAATGATGGATCTGGGAAGGAAAAATAGCCATGCAATTTATAATCTTAATGGAGCAAATCTAGGGGTATCTGATATTGAAAGGGATTTGGGAGTATTTGTGGACAACCACCTAGGTAACAGTGCTCAAAGCCAAGCAGCAGCTGAAAAGGCAAATAAAATATTAGTATGTATTAAGAAGGGTAAGGGAAGCAAATATAATTCTGCCACTATACAAATCTCTATTACGCCCTCATTTGGAATATGGAGTATAATTTTGGGCACCACTTCACAAAACGAACATTTTAGAGCAGGAAAAGGTACAGAGAAGGGCAACCAAACTAATAAGGGGAATGGAGGGGCTAAGTTACGAAGAAAGACTAACCAAATTAAGCTTATTTTCCCTAGAAAAAAGGTGTCTAAGAGGAGATATGATTACCTTATATAAATACATCCAGGGTCAGTATAAAGATTTGTCAAGGGAGCTTTGTCTGCCAAGAGGTTTTCAACTGACATAGTACAATCCTTGAGGTTAGAAGTAAAAAGATTCCACCTTAAAGAAAGAAAACGGTTCTTCACAATAAGGGTGGTAAATCTGTGGAATTCTCTACCAGAGGAGGTGGTGACAGCGGGTTAGATAGATAACTTTAAAAGGGGACTGAATTAATTTTTCTTTCCCATTTTTCTTGAGACGATTGGCTTAGTTTCACTTGGGTTTGCCTTCCTCTGGATCAATTCATTATTAATAAAAAAAACAAACATCAACTGTTGATTAATAATTAATTAACAATGAATTAACAACTAATTAATTAACTAATCCGCATATTGCAGATCAGAGGATATCTTAAAAGGTTGAACTTGATGGACTGAGTCTTTTTTCAACCTCAATTACTATGTAACTATGTAACTATAGAACAAACCCAATTAGGTTTGTTCTATAGGTATACTCAGCTACTCAGCTAAACATGGGTTGAGATTTTTAGGATTTTAACACCATTCAGCAGCCATTTCTCATAAGTTTATTTTAACCAGACCTGTAGAACAAACCTTCTTAGGTGTTGTTCATTCTCAGATTGAGAGCCTCTGACTATTTTTGTTTAGTAAGAAATAATTTGTTCTCCTTCTAAGAGAATTGGCAGTGTTTCAATGGGGAATTTGTTTGCCTTCCTATGGATCAATTAACAATTATGATTATATAGTAACTACATAGATCAGAAAAGATCTAAAAATGTTGAACTTGATGGGCTAAAAGTTTTTTCAACCTGAATTACTATGCTACTATGATTTGATGGGACTTTTTTGGTTCCTATCTGCCATCAAATCTATGTTTTTACATTACCATGTTTCTATCACTATAACTCAGCACTGGCAAGATTATCTGCCTATCAATGCTCTCATTATAATGAAGAAATTCTACTGCATAATGCAAAATATCCAACATCGATAAGTCACAAATCTCGCAACCAGATCGGTCACCAACACATTCATCTCTAGTACATCTGTGCCTTTTTATTGACTGTATAATAAAGGTTTGCCATTACGAACATACCTTAGATACTTATCTAAAATAAAGTTAAAAAAAAGTATTGTCTGTGTTAAGACCAGAAAATACATCTCAAATACGAAGACAAATGTAAATAGATTACATGGCGGGCTAGTGATTGGAGGGCAACAGTGCAAAATAATTTGGGGACACCCCTTGCAAATTCTCTATACGGGTCAATAAAAAAGCTAAATGTATATATAGATGGTCAGATCACCCCTAGGGTGACCAGATATCCTTTCTAAAAAAGATATTTATCTGATCATCTCTTCATAAAATAAAAGTTCTCCTTTACTCCAGGTCAAGCCAGTAGCAGAGGGCCCCTACCCCGTTGTGGGCCACAGAACAGATTAGACAAAATGTTGCAGTAAAAACTATTTAAACTGTTTAGTAAAGAATATTGAACTAAAAACTCTATGGGCTGTTTATTAGACCAAAAGTGTCTCATACCCCATGCAGGATGTAAGCTGTCATGCTGGCTGATAATCTTCTGCATTACAGTTACAGAATAGTTTCTTTTTGGAATGGGAAATGGTTTTCAAGAGAAAAATAACTGTGCATTTCTGATTAGCTGAACTGTAAAATATAAACATGCTGTGAACAGATGTGTTAAAAGTAGGAGGCATAGAGCTGGTGACAGCAGTAAATAGCTGCTATACCTCTGTGAAAAATGCTATATGCTACCACAAAATATTTAATTTTCCTCTCTGACAATTCTGCACAAAAATCCTTGATAATGTTTTATGTGTTTTGTTATTATAACGGTTGTTAAAGTACTTAATGCAGCTAACAGAAGCCAGTTAGAGATGCATAATATAAAATACAATTGAATATTAAAAAACATAATATACATCTAAGAACTTACAATGTTTTGAAACAAATCTATGATCAGTATATTTTAGTTAAATTGCATTGAATGTGTTATATTTTCTTTAATTGTTAACAGTTTGTTATGTCAGGAGATAAAACTCAAGTAATGCTCTCACATCTGTATAATTGAGATGTGTGCATGAAATGAAAATTAATTATAAAATACATTCTGTTTGACCTTATTGAAGAGTTTTAAGTTGCAAGTGAGATGTTATGAAGTTGCATATTCCAAGTCATAACTCATCAGTAAAAAATGTTCAGTCTTCCTTCATCTATAAGTAACCTTAGGAGAAGGACTTTCTTTTCTAAGGATTGGCATTTCTGTGCAATTTGCACCTCCTAATAGTAGATGTCATCCTCTGATAATTCTATCACTCACACAATATGGCTTTCATCTTTGAGATGAAACCCAACCATCTACATCTATATACAGTGCATTTATATTTTGTGATCTAATCTGTAGAAATTGGATGTACATGTATACATGTGATACTGAGATACTGATTCATTTTTATTGTTTATTTTATATTATGTTTTTTTTTACTTTAATTGTCCTGCATGGATCCCTAATTTAGATAATGATTTACTCATATGGTTCCAGCATTTTATCAAACTTACTGTATATTTGGAGACCGCCGCCAGATTATTAATATGTATTACCACTTTGCTACCATTATAAACTCTCATTTGTAGAGTATACAATTCATCTCTGTTTAGGCCTGCCTAAACATACTTTCTGGTCCAGCCCGTTGCATGTGCAAAGGATTCCATTCCTACATGTTATTTCTTTTTTGCTTTCTTCTGATGTTAATTTTCTACATCTGACCTCTGATAGAAGCCCTGGCCAGTCTGAATTCTGATTTTATCATGATCTAGTGATTATGACTTGCTTCCTTCCTCAACTCTTTGGGCCTCATTCAATTGCAATTTTGCCAACTGAATAGGGCTCTATATAAGCACACAGCATATTTTTCTTACAGAAGTTTTTAGTTAGTGAAGACCTTGCTTTTGGATAGAAGTTCACTAACTAAAAACTTCTGTAAAAAAATATGCTCTGTGCTTATATTGAGCCCTATTCAATTGGCAAAATGGCAATTGAATGAGGCCCTTTGTGTTTAAAGTTGACTGGACACCAAATGAGCATGTGCAACAAAAGGTTGTGTAAGAGCAATTGTAAATGAGTATAGCTTGCGAACGTTGTAGTTCATTCATTAGAGTATACCTTTTTATTGGCCATGTTTCAATACAAATTATCCACAAATGCATGCTATCTAATTTGCATATTGAGTATATACAGTAATTAAGGATTTTTATGTGAATCTTTTTTTATCATTATACATAGCAGACATCAAGTCAGCATTGAGGCAGCAAACAACCACAGTGCTGATTTTTTATCTGGTGTGTTAATCCTACTTTGACCCTTTTATTTGTAATTTCTCCCCTATATATCTGTGGAAATATTAGTTGGGTTGGAAAGCTGAGGAATGTTTTAAAAGCTGAGTTTTACATTTCCAGAGAATATCTGATACAATATGAACATTAGTATGAATGGTCAATGATTGGTCTTATTTAATGATTAATGAGAATAAGATTAGAATGGGAATGATTTTATTTGATGGTTGATCCAGATAGACCTACCTAGATATTTAAAGAAGGTCACTGAACTGTAGGTGGCTTATCCATTAAATGGTAAGATCTGCAATGCAAAATTGCTTAAAAATAGAAGGCAATTTAATGTGAATAAGAGTTCTCAACACATTTATTAAGAATTAAATATGCAGTAATATGACTGGAAATGATCTCATATATGCCCACATTTGAAATCAGAATTGTTCTTGATTTGATTGATATGCTAATCTGTCAAGAGATGAAAGATACTTAACCTACTAATTTCAGGGAGAACATATTGAGAAAAAAGTTAAAAATTATATTGAAAATCTTTCAAGGTATGCATCGACAATAATTTTCCTTGACATATGTATTTTTTTTCCAGTAGTTTACGGTTTGTGAAGAGAAAAGCAGATTAAGTGAAATTATTTATCTATTTTAATTTGCTTATATCTGTTTATAAGATGTTCTACATTGTCTGAAAAGAGGTTAATCTCCCTGCAATATTACTCTAAAACCTGTAAGATCAGTGTTTGAATCACTCTATTTTTATATCTGAATCACGGGGGTTTAGCTACTTACTGCCGTTAACATGGGAAGAGAGAATGCTAGGATTTAAAATGCAACATTTATTAAACCTCTAAAAAGGTCTGTAATAAAAAAAGCAAAAAATATGCCTATAGAAAGAGACATAAAAAACTTTCAAAATAAGGGGTATTAACATAAGCATACTTGGATGACTTTATTATAACAAAGTAAATTAATCAATGGAATACATCTCTTCTACACTATGATTCAATTGCATTACAAATCATTTTATGTGAAAATAAATCATAACACATATAGATTATGTTATGGGTCTAAATAAGGCATGTTATAATAAATATCCTCATATGAATAGATAGGTTAGTCAAATATATTAATTATCATTATGTATATTTTTATAATGTATTTTCTTTTAACTCTTTTTATTACATGCTATAAATTGATATTGTCAAGGTTGTGTAAATCACCTAATATTTGTCACTATTATTAAGCCGTTTCTTTAAATGTTAGTGTAGAACTGCTAAACTATAATACATGAGAATTCAGTTTCTCTATATATGCAGGACTGGCTAAAGCTGATTGTGAGTCATGGGTGAAGCCTTAGGTATTGGATAAAATATTTATATAACCCCTGTTTCTTACTCTAGATGCATATACTGTATACTCCTCTTTCAACATACTATAGTTAACTACACATCTGTAAAAACTCACAATTCAGAAAACTTACAGCTCAAAGCAATTGCTTTTAGTCAGAGGCGTAGGACCTGGGTGCAGGGATAGGGGAAATCCCCACCCCAGAACATATGAACAGCGGACACACAAAATAGCAAAATAGCAAAATTAAACGTAATAATTAATTTGCCACTATAGGGCGCCAGCACTATGGAGCAGCAGGTCTCTTCCAGGAAAGCTTTCATCCAGCAAAGCCTTTGACTCCCCCCACCCCCCTTTCAGCTGCAACCCTGGAGGATGCAATGGGCAGCCAAAAAGCAGCAGAAACAGTATTTGCAAAAAACATTGTAATTCAAAATGGCTAGTGTACTTTTTTAAGGCATGTATTTTTGTACCACAATGCCTGAATTTTGCATGTAGTGTTTTACTCTTGCAATATATACCGTTGATTTATACTTCTGACTCACTTTTATTTGTTGTTCTTTTTTCTGATTTTTTTCCATTCTTCAATTTTCTCCCTATCTCACTTTCTACCTCCACTTTCAGCCTTCTGCTTCTTGCTCTTCACTAATTCCTCTTCCCTTCCCCTTCTTTTCTCTCATTACCCATATCCGCCTGCTGTTCAGTTGCTCAGTAATGTTCGATTCTCCATGACCCTATGGACCACAGCATGCCAGCATATTTTCTGGCTGTATGTGCTAATCTATAAGGTTTTCTTGGCAAAGATACTGGAATGAGTTGCCAGTTCCTTCTCCAGTGGAACACAATTTGTCTGACTTCTCTACTATGACCTGCCTGTCCTGGATGACCCTACATGTTATAGCTCACAGTTTCATTGAGGTACACAAGCCCCTTCACCCCGAAAAGGTAGCGATCTAGAAGGGGATACCCCACCTACCCTTACATGATTATCCCCTGGTAAAGCATCATGTAGCAATTAAAATTGGAGGGAGGTGAAAAGAGGGAAAGCCTGCGTTATGCAGTCATATTATAGTGGTACAAGCCATGCATGACTAATGCACAAAAACAGTTCTGTGTTTAACTTCCCCACTCTCTCTCCCTTTTTGTCTATTCCTTTCTCCTTTTTCCTTGCCTACTCCATTAAATATAGAAGCAATGATTTGTTGACAGATAATAACTAAAAAGACCCATCTTGCTAGCACATGCTATCAACTCAAAAGTGTGGCTTATTAAGCCTTAAGGTGGTCTTAAGCTTATCGCAGGTATGCTTCACTTCCTTAACTGTGATTGACTTCCACTTTTCGTTTTCTCTTTCATTTTATACATTGTTCTCTCTATACTGTACAATCCTCTCTCTCTACCCTATGTTACCTTTGCTCTGAGCAGATTCTCAAGATATTATCCTATTTCGCATGCAAAAAAGGTGAAAAACAGACAGCAAATATTTATGAAGAAATATGTTTTGGTTATAAATTAAAGATTGTGCTTAAAAAAACATAACAAACTGCAGAAACATGTCGACAATCTCTGACAGTACACACTTGTAAAGATAAATATATATTATATAGTGTATAGAAGCAAGCTAAGCAAATATAATTCTGCCTCTATACAAATCCCTAGTATGCCCTCATTTGGTATATGGAGTACAATTTTGGGCACCACTTCATAACATTTTAGAGCTGGAAAAAGTACAGAGAAGGGAAACAAACTAATAAGGGGAAAGGAAGGGTTAAGTTATGAAGAAAGAATAACCAAATAAAACACATTTTCTCTGGAAAAAGGTGTCTAAAAGGGAAAAGGATTACCCTATCATATATATAGTTGTCGTAATTGTGAGTTTGTTGGTACTACTCACAATTACAACATCTATGCACATGACCCTGCCTGCAATGAGCGGCAAAGCCGTTCAATGTGGGGCCCGCGATCGCAAAGCCCTGCCCGAGTGTTCCAGGTTGTGACCTCCCAGGACCAGGAGTGAGAGAGTGAGGGGAAAGAGACATTTGGGGGAAAGGGAGAAAGAGACTTGGGGGAGGGAAAGGGAGGGAAGATACACAGGGGAGGGAGAGAGGGAAAGAGATACGGGGAGGGAGAGGGGGGAAATAGACACAGATGTGATAAATGGGGGATAGGGGGAAAAGAGACACTGGAGGGAGTGGGGGGAAGAGACACAGAGGTGAGAGGGTGGGAAAGAGACACAGGGGCGGGTGAGCAGGGAAAAGAGGCTCAGGCATAGGGTGAGAAGAGACTCAGGAGAGAGACAGAAACGATAAACAGGAGGGAGAGGGGGGAAAGAGACACAGGGGAGAGAGATGGGGAAAAGGACACAGGAGGGAGAGGGGGGAAGAGACACAGGGGAGTGAGAGGGAGTGAAGAGACACGGGTGAGAAATGAGGAAGAGGAGGGAAAAGAGACACGGGAGGGAATGGGGGAAAGAGACACAGGGGTGAGCGAGAGATGTAAGAGACACAGGGAAGGGAGAGGGGGCAAAGAAACACATGGGAGGGAGAGATGGATAAAGAGACATAGGGGAGGGAGAGGGGGAAGAGACAAACAACAGATAGTACATAAATAGACAGAAAACACAATGTATAGCACTATATCATGCTGTCATTTTTGACCGGCAAGTCGCTAGCATAAATATATCCAGGGTCAATATAAAACTTTGGCATGTGAAATGTTTGTGCCAAGAGGTTTTCAAC
Source organism: Discoglossus pictus (assembly GCA_027410445.1). Classification (NCBI taxonomy): domain Eukaryota; kingdom Metazoa; phylum Chordata; class Amphibia; order Anura; family Alytidae; genus Discoglossus; species Discoglossus pictus. The sequence goes on from CM050164.1 coordinate 440,213,666, forward strand.
TGACAAGAGGATATCCTTTGAGGTTAGAAGTAAAGAGATTCCATTTTAAAGAAAGAAAAGGGTTCTTCACAGTAAGGGTGGTTAATCTGTGGAATCCTCTACCAAAGGAGGTGGTTACAGCAGATTCGATAGATAACTTTAACAAGGGGTTGTATATATTTTTTAATAGAAAGAATATTCAGGGTTATCTTGGTTAATTAGAGAGGGAGTATTGATCCAGGGAGGAATCCGATTGCCAGTATCTACGGTTAGGATGGAATTATACCCCCCCCCCCCCCCTTTGAGACAATTGTCAAATATTCAATAGGCTTTTTATGTTTTCCTTTCTCTAGATCAATTAATAATTATAGAGGAGATCAAAAAAGGTTGAACTTGACAGACTAAAGTATTTTTTAACCTTAATTACTGGGTAAACAATGTAAGCAAACTTTATATGTAATTAAATAGCAGTCAAAGGCTGGACATAGTTTAATGATAGAACCTTTTCCAGTGCAAGCATTGTTGCTACAGGAAGGAATGCTCAGATCTGACACACAAGCTATGTACACAATTTTATTTTCAACTAGCGAATTGCCCGTCAAAAAATGACGGCAATGAAATTGTAAGGTAGCTAATGTTGTTTGGTGTGTAATAGTAAAGATATAATACATTAATAAATGAATATACTTTACCTATTTGGAAGCATTGTGTTGAAGAGATGTGAATGTGTTTTGACATTGCTGCAGCATTAGTGTTGTGGAGCTGCTCTCTAAGTGTGGTGAATGTGTGCAGTGTAATACTGTGCGTGCGCGAGTCGAAACCGTGCGCGTAGTGTCGTACTTCCGCATTTGCGTGAAATGGCGGTTTATGTGTGTTGTGCGTCTTTGCGTATTGTCTGTTGTTGGTTTGTAGTGGTTTTCGAGTTTTGTGTGGTGTTTTGCGAGTGTGGTGTGGTGTTTTACGTCTGGAGAGTGCTGTAGCCTCGTTTTCGTTTTGTCCGTCGGCCATTTTTTCTCTCGCTTAGCGATTTTATTAGTGTCTAAAGTGTTTTATTTTTATTTAAATGAAGGTGTAACTTGTTTTTTTGAGGTGCTGGATGGTTCCTCTTGCTGTAGGTAAGCTTTTTATGTGTGTGTTGTGTGTATTTATTGTGTTTTAAATGTTTGTATGTCGGCGTGTTGCGTCCGATGTTTGCGAGGTCGTAATGGGTGGTAACGTGTTTCGTAGGTTGTTTGCGTTCCTCGTAAAATTTAGCGAGTGTCGTAATTTGTGTGTCGTGTTTTTTGAGTAGCGACGTGAAGTTTGCGAGGGTTTGAGGCCCTTGCCCAGTGACCTCACCAGCAACTGAGGCCCTTGCCCAGTGACCTCGCCAGCAACTGAGGCCCTCGCTTCGCGAGGGGCCTCAGTTGCTGGCATGGAGCGCCGAAGGCGCTCCATGCCAGCAACTGAGGCCCTTGCCCAGTGACCTCGCTACGCCTTCGGCGCTCCATGCCAGCAACTGAGGCCCTTGCCCAGTGACCTCGCTACGCGAGGGCCGCGGGCTCGCTACGCGAGCCCGCAAGCGCGAGCAACGGCCCGTACGCTCACAACTATATATGTGATGTCACCTGTTGTAAATTGATGCCCTGGGCAGCTTCCTACTTCTCCCACATGGTAGAGCTGACTGTGATCTTATGTCATTACTTGAATTTCTCCCTTCTGCCTGTTCAGAAAATCTTAGCGATTTTACTTTTTAGTCAGCCCTTAGTGCACCAAGAATCATTGGCCGGAACTGATAGAAGGGCAGTAGGTGTTAACAAATGAATATCACCATTTAAGGCTATCATCATCAGATTAATATCAGATTAATAATATGATGTGGTCTGGAAATTAAAATATGATTTAAGACGAATTTGACATTCAGCTATTGTTGGAAATATTAACAGTAGACCTTCATCTATTAAGGCAATGAGCCACAGGTTTTACAATCAATATACGTTTGACTAAATGGCAAAGACATTAGAGCAGTTTAATAAAACTTAGTAGTAATGGCAATACAGAAACTTTGTATGTGAGAGTTTTACATAGTTTTTAACTATATCACACTTAAGAAGAATAGATCAACAAAAAGTTTGCATGTAATAGCCTGTAATAAAATACTCTAATCAAAGTATTTTATGTCTGATATATATTGTATATTAGCAATAAATGTATAGATTTTTGCTATTCATTTTGTTTTTCACATTTAATTGCCATTTTGGAACTATTTATTGTATAATTTAGTTATTCCCTCACTTGAAAGTTCAAGGGAATTTGCTGAAAAAAACACATATACAATATATAATATACAAAGTTCCTGATAATATTATATTACTAGCGACTTGCCCGTCAAAAAATGACGGCAATGAGATGTGTATGTTTGGAAAGTTGTTTAATTATTAATATACGTATTTGACATTTCAAGAACCGTTTCAAAAACCGTGGTTTGCTTATTATCTTTTTTTGGTGTATCTTTAATTTTTGCAGCTGATAGTCTTTTGCTTGCAATTCTTTTGCGTTCTTTTTCTCGTCTAATTTCTTTCTCCTCTGGTGTCTGCTGGTTGGCACATCTCCGTTGTCGTTCTCTAGCTTGCCGTCTTATCTTTTCTTGTTTGCTCTCGTTAGTAGCCATATTAATCTGTAAAAGAAAATAATGTATAATTAGTTTAGTTTGAGATGTTAAGTTTGTTTTTTACATTTTTTATTCTCAACAGTTTGTTTATATGTGCTTGTAGTTCATTGTAGCGGTAGTTTATTTGTATTGTTAAATAACAGTTTTTCTTATTTTGGATATCATCGCAATGGTTTTAGCATTATCCTGTTTTGTGTCTACCACTTTTGCTATGCAAATTTAGGCTTCTTTGTAAGCCTTATAGCTTCTTAAACAGTAAAGAAGAATATTAATTTACTTTGGTATGTGTTTGTGTGATTTTTGGTATAATCCTATTTTGTATCTACCATATGTTGCATACTTTATTTGCTTAATAAGTCTTTTTTATGAAGGTTAAATGTTTTTGTACAGTGAAATTGAATTTTTTTGCTATTTTGGATATGATGGCAATGTTTTTAGCATTATCCTGTTTTGTGTCCACCACTTTTGGTATGCTTATTTCGGCTTCTTTGTAAGGCTTATAGGTTCTTAAACAGTAAAGAAGAATATTATTTAACTTTTCTATGTGTTTTTGTGATTTTTGGTACAATCCTGTTTTGTTTCCACCATATGTTGCATACTTTATTTGCTTAATTAGTCTTTTTTATGAAGGTTAAATGTTTTTCTACAGTGAAAATGAATGTTTTTACTATTTTGTATCTGATGGCAATGTTTTTAGCATTATCCTATTTTGTGTCCACCACTTTTGTTATGCTTATTTAGGCTTCTTTGTAAGGCTTATAGATTATTAAACATTAAAGAAGAATATTAATTTAGTTTCCTATGTGTTTGTGTGATTTTTGGTACAATCCTGTTTTGTGTCTACCACCTTTGGTATGCTTATTTAGGCTTCTTTGTAAGGCTTATAGGTTCTTAAACATTAAAGAAGAATATTAATTTAGTTTGCTATGTGTTAGTGTGATTTTTGGTACAATCCTGTTTTGTGTCTACCACTTTTGGTATGCTTATTTGTAAGGCTTATAGATTCTTAAACATTAAAGAAGAATATTAATTTAGTTTGCTATGTGTTTGTGTGATTTTTGGTACAATCCTGTTTTGTGTCTACCACTTTTGGTATGCTTATTTTGGCTTCTTTGTAAGGCTTTTTTAGGTTCTTAAACATTAAAGAAGAATATGAATTTAGTTTGCTATTTGTTTGTGTGATTTTTTGTACAATCCTATTTTGTGTCTACCATATTTTGCATACTTGATTTGCTTAATTAGTGTTATGAAGCTTTAATGTTTTTCTACAGTGCAAATAAATGTTTTTTTCTATTTTGGATATTGATATTATGGCAATGTTTTTATTATTATCCTATTTTGTGTTGGCGGGCATTAAACATATATAGTTCCTTTATTTTTTGTACTTGTTATACTTTACCTTTATTGAAGTGTGGAATGACAGAGGGTCCCCTCCTGGCAATCTTAATCCGCCGGTCTTCTTGTAGTGTCTGTTTGAAAAAGAAAGTGAAATGGTTAATTGTATATTTCTTCTTTTTGATTTAGCAAAGCATGGTCTTTTTCAGCATGTAATGTATTTTTCTATCTTACCTCTTCTTCCTTGTTGGTGTTCTTTAAAAGGGATTGTGGTTCACAATGCTGTTGATGCAGAGTCTGTTTGAATAGTAAAAAAAAGGAGAAAGATTGAGCTTTAGGTGATATATTGAATTACAATAAATTAATGTCATTTAAATATACTTCTTTAATTAGTTTCAATTAACATTAGTTTGTTTTCGGGCCTACACACATAAATGTGCGTGTGACATGTCACTGTACATGATACACATATATGTGTATCGCTCTACATGAATCATATTTTAACAGTGAATTTTTTTTAATGTAATTTAAATATACCTGTTTAATTAGTTTGGATTAAGATTAGTTTGTTGCAGGGGCTATACACATAAATGTGCGTGCCACATGTCACTATACATGAATGACATTTTCATACTTAAAGTTTTTTTTTTTTTTCCTGTCTTGATAATAAAATTTTAAATATTATAGCTTACCTCTCAGTTGTAATTTGCACAATGTAGGCAATTGCTATTCAATCTATTACAGTCAAAAAAGGGTTGTTTTATTTCACTGAGCACAATAGAAGCTGTTAGGTGTTAACCTGTCACACACAAACGCTGGAAGGCAGGCATATGCAATTAGATTACACAGAAAACACTAATAAAATAAAATAAATGATGTTCTAGCCCTAAAAAGGTTTTTTTGGGTTGCTGTCCTTGCAGCAGATATCAGATGAGTCCTTCAGGTCTGTAGTGGAAGCTAAATACACAGCCTGGCTATCTATTTCCCTATTAAATCAGCAGCAGCTAGGATATATGTCCTCTCTCAACGAATGTAGCTTCAGAATGATTCTAAAATGGAGGCTGTCCTTCAGATGGAAGGCTCTGGAAGGGAGTGTATGCTGCTGATTGGCTGGAATGTGTCTGCAAAGAATAGGGAATAGTCCTGAAGAAGTTGTGAAGAGGCCTGATCTTTATTTGTATAGATCATAGAGATCTCTTGGGAATGTGGCTGACCTCTGATTTATCTAAAAAAAAAAATCCCACTGGTGCTAAAATGAGTGAACTGAATAAATGGCCAGTGTACGCACTATTCATGTTACATTCACCATTACTTAACATTAAAAATACATGTGCAAAGCTTTAGCATGAAAATATAATTTAAAAATAGTTTTTTTAGGTGCAGGGTCAAAGTTTCCTCAATGATAAAGAATAGGGGGCGGACCGAAAAGCGCATGTGTTCGCTGTCCGCTGCGAACGCGAACATGCCAAAATTGCCGCGAATAGTCCGCGGGCGAACTGTTCGGGACATCACTACTAACAATATCTCTTCTCCTCTGTTTCAAGGGGAGACAAGCTTGTTCCAAATGTCTATCTCTTGACATTATCCTCTCCACTTCCATCCATTTAAATGGCTGTTTCGATATTCATCAATTCACCATATGGCTGCAAGTAAAGTGTGGGAGATCAAAATGCTTGTTCCCACTAGAATCGATTGTGGGAACATACAGTATGTAACAGGCAAAATTCGGGCCTCATTGGTAACAGAATCCCAGTGAATTTTTGACAAGTGAGACATACATTGGTTCCAAAAAGTCTGAAACTTTATGCAGTCCCACCACATGTGTACATGGGAACGAACCTAACCTACCACAATCTCTCCAGCACATATCTGGGATCTTAGGATCAAATTTGTTCATAACAGTAGGGACCAAATGCCATATGTGAGTCACCTTGAACTATAATTCCCTATAAGACATACAAATTGAGGATTTCTTAACTAGTTGGAATGCTCTATACCAATCCTCTTCAAGCCAGCTACTATCTAAATCTGATTCCCACTTAATCCATTCCTTCAATTTCTCATTATCTCTCGTCACCGAGATCACATTTTGACATTTAGATACTAGCTGAGAAGAGTTGTTACTTATAATAGTAATTCAAAGGATAGAAATTGGCTAATGTTATTCAAACTGTATCCTATCTTAATAACCATAGATTTTATTATTGCATGTTCCAACCAAGAGATATTCAGATTATGCAGTTTAATATTGAGGTCTGTCACTGAAATAAGTGAGTTATATATGTACAAAACCCCTATAGTTCTTATACTGGCTTTCTTCCACTTGTCCACAATAATCTTATGATTTTGGTCATACAAAATCTCAATAGGCGCTAAACGCGAAGGTCGGTTCGCAATTTTAAATTGCTGTTATTATTATACCAATATTTAGGTAGCGAATAAATCCCCTCCTGCAGATTTTGAAAAATAAGTTTATCTAATTTAGAAAACCAAAGGAAAGCACTTGACCGCAAATGACACCAAACCATAATTTAGTCTGCAGGATTTTTTCTCTAAATGTCTAGATGTATTCTATTGACTCAACCCTGCAATTTATGTCTCACAGCCTCCACACGTAAGCACTGCCTGCGTTCGTAAGCTTTCAGGTGGAGTGATTATATGATGCTCACATTGTGAAACCAATTCCTCAATTTAAGTGTGCTGCACAGCCACAGGAGCCAATAGAAAATGGGCTAACAGATCAGTGATTGATAGGGAGAGATTATAACGCTGAGAGATTCATGCTCTTACGTTGACTGTGTTGTAGATTTTCACAAATTAACACACAGGTCCCAGAGCTGGAGGTTTTTGGTATTAGAGAGAGAGTGAGAGTAGGCGAGTTATTACGGTTTTATTGATTTATATTTCTGAAATACTTATTTTATACTTAATCTATCAGAACACACATTAACTGATAAGACATAATATACATACACATATAGCCCTATTAAATTCCCTCAATGTTGAAAACCGTATCCCGTAACGTAGGCCGCAAGCCTTGCGGCTATTAAATTGGCCCCATAAAGCAACCTGCCAGTTTAATTTCCGTGTTATATCGATCCCGGCAATCAATGTGTTAATACATATAATAGAACTTGCATGGACTAGAATATAATATTTACAGATTTATCAATATTGCCCTATTTCTGGAATGCGGGTCCGATCGAAACTCTTTACCTCAATTTTTCTGTGACGTAATGAGGACGATCTCTGTTGCTATTGGCTCCATCTAATTGATCACGGTTGCACATCCAATGTGCAAAAATTGGTTTACGGGTTTGCTTCTCAAGCCCGTAACTTGCGACATGGTCTAATTTAATAGCTCTGTAATTCGGCTAAATTTTAAGACCGCAGCCATTGTGGGGCTCATGTTGCTGCTATGGGCTTGGAATTTAATAGGGCTAATAGAGTAATAGTACACATAGGAACACAAATAGGTCACTACATCCACACTCCTAAAATATAATAAATACACATAAAACATATTTATTTTTACATAAGAAATATATACATACACACTTATTTTGATTTGTTCTTATATTATTTTTGGGATTGTTATGGAGAGATGGTGAAGAGAGGAAAGCAGGGGAGAAGTAAGGAGGAGAAGAGGATGAGAGGAGAGAGATAGGTGAAAAGAGGGAGTGGAGATGAGGGTATGAGCGGGAAGGAGAGAGGGAGCAGAGGTGAGGATAGGAGAGAGAGAGAGGAATGGAGGTAAGGGCAGGAGAGAGAGATATGAATGGAGGTGAGGGCAGGAGAGGGAGGGAGAGAGTTAGTGGAGTGGTGAGCGTTAGGTCTGGTAGTTCTGGGGGAGGTCAGGAGGTGAGGTAGAGGGAGGGAGGGATTTGCACATCAAGCACAAGGCAACAGGGGGAGGGGTCTGATCCCAGTGGGGATAGTAGGGAGGAGGGACAGGCATTAGCGTCAGGAGGGAGGACAGGATCCCCATTCACAATCATAAGGACAAGAAGCTGTGGCAAGTGCCATCTGTGAATACCCCACTGTCCCTGTGGGGGGGGGGGGGGGGGGGTTAGGCCCAGGGCAGAGGCTTGGAAGAAGGTAGCAGCTTCTGTTACAGCAGACAGCTTTGTAAAAGGGATGTGAGGTCGGTAAAGCTTTATTTAGACGACAACAGGGCCAAGTGGAGTATGTTGATGTCAGAGGAGGAGAGAGCAGCAAGAAATCCAAATAGTGCCCCTCAGTCTGTCAAGTACAACGACTGGGAGAGGGTTCTCAAGGAGATGTTGAGCCAGGTGCCCGTTGCTGGAGATCCAGTCCTGGTGGCCCCACAGGATCCAACCTCCGTGTCAGGTGAATATTATCGACACCAACATGCCAATACACAGCAAACACAAAATCCATGTAAATGCTGACCACCGATGAAAGTGAGATGTCATCTGCCTGGATTTGTCAAGGGATAGATGAATCATTCATGTGTCGTCAAATCCATGAAGCTAACAAATCACTTTCATTAGTGGGCACAACACGAGTAATCATCCAATAGAGAGTCCATGTATGGGTGTGGCCACTGCATCGTACATAGATACAGACTCGGTAGGGATGGATGTGCAGTGTAGTGTACTAGCCTATCAGGGAACACCTCTGAGCAGCGTGTTAACAACTATTGCTGAGATATGGTCACTTTAAGTGTGTGTAAATTTATGATCTGGCAAATAGAATAGGGCCCGTTGTTTTTACAATTATATTTTTATTGGAAGAATAAAACATCATACAAACAAATTATTCATATAAAATGAAATACTGTATTGGTTCGAATATAAGCCGCACCTGTAAAATTCAATGGGAAAAAATAGAAAAAAGCTAGTACTCAAATATAAGCAGCCCCCTTAAAATTCAGAAAAAGACTCTCTCCAAGTGATCAGACATTGCAAGAAACAGGTTTTCTAATTAGTACTGTAGCTTTTTTTTGCAGGTTAGAGGCCTTGCAGGATGTTAGAATAGTAGTTTTATGTTCGCAAATAGAAGCCGCACCTGTAACTCGCAAACTCAAAAATCGGAAATATGGTCACTTCAATTTAGCAGGAGTTACAGAGCGATCACATAAATAGTTGTCAGTGTTCGTAACGTTTGCGATGTTGGTAAGCCAGTTGCGACCTCGCAAAGCATGGTCGCAACCGCAAGCCTCACAAAGCTAGGCGAGCCAGCGGCGCTGTGACACATGCAAGCTTCGGGGAGCAGCCGTGCAGCACTTAGGCTGCAATGAGCGTCAAAGGTGCTCATTACAGCCAGCGGCGCCGTCACACATGCGAGCCTCGCAAAGCGAGGCAAAGTAGCGGCGCAGTACTTAGGTTGCAATGAGCGACGAAGGAGCTCATTGCAGTCACCAACGCAGGACTTAGGCTGCATGAAATTTTGAGCCATATTTGGAGGTTTTCGTTCAACCAAAATCGGCTAAGCGAGGAAATAAACGCAAAAATTTCTAAAACTGAATAAAAACGAGGCTGAGCAAAGCGAGGCACGTGGGACTTAGAAAATACATCACAGCAAAGACAGTAACACTTACACCAACAACGTCAAGCACGCGGGACTTTGAAAATAAACCAAACGGCCTTCAGAGAGTAGCACGCAAAAATTCAGCAGACACACAGAGGAGAAAGACACAGGGAAGGGACAGGGGGAGATGGTGAAAAGAGACACACGGCATTCCCAAGCACAAAACTTTCAGGTTAATGAAACCTGCAATGAGTGGCCCGTATAGTAGCAGGAGGAAACGCTCGCAATGAAATCAAAATCTGTAAACCATGCTTTGGCACATAGAATTTCCGGGTGTGAACATGATAAATTATTCAAACCCTAGTTACGGGTTTAGACGGAGCCAGTAGTAAAAGAGAACATCATCATTACGTCACTAAAACATGGAGGACTTGAGGACTTGTAGCAATTTAATAGCGATATGCAATTGTAACATTTACAGGCTTAAAGGATCAAAGGTTTAGCTGAGTCGAAGTTACGATTTTGGCAACCGCTGTTGTTTTTCAGCCTGTAACCTGCAGATCATTTGCAGGTAGTGAAAATAAATCAATTTAATAGCTGTAACTTTTGCAGGCTCCTTTACACGCTTCAGGAACTACAATTTTGCTAATTTAATAGAGCCCTAAATATTGTTGCTAATAGTTTTTTACTTGCAAATTTTAATTCTCTAGGGAACATTCCTATTAAATAGATTTGTGGCGTAAGTATTACTGTACATATAATTAATTACTTCTCTTTTCTTCCATATATTCCCCACTATTGGACAATCCAACCAAATATGTAAATATCACCTTACTTGTATACTAAAGCAATGATCTGTTTTTAAAATATTTTATGTAATTTTACTTGCATCATGTACATTCTATGAGTCACTTTAAGACTTGTTTCTGATAAAGTTTCATTTTAACAAATATTTTTTTGAAAAGCTAGACTTTTATACCAATCTCTATTGTCTATTGCTCAGATAATTTTGCCATTTTCTTTTACATTTTTTGGAAGGAGTTTACATGAAGTTTGTTTCCTACTCTATATCACACTTATTCCTCCATTTACATTTGGATTTCCTAAGTAGTTTTTGTTTTCAAAATTAATAAGTGGTCTCAGAATCTCTTGTTTTGGCAGTAAGTTAATGAAGTACCTAATTTGGAGATATTAATAAAAAACATCTTTAATAAATCCAAGTATTTATTTTAAATTTTTAATTGAAATCACTCTGCCATTTCATTTACTACTCTTGTTAAGCCAAGTTTAGTCTATATTTTGAGGTATTGAGAATGTTGGCGTACTAGAAAAACAGGGTTATATTATATGATAGAGTCATTGGTGATTTTGGTGTTGTTATTTGGTATTTATATTTTAATCACAGTTTGAATGAGTGAGTTGTAAATGGGCTAATACTATTAATTGTGTTGTATTATTTTGTTAGGTCGCCACATTATTTATTGTATTTTCCCTTTTGAAATGAAAGAATTTCCAAATCTATCCTTTGTAAATATAATCATATATTCAATACCCTAATTTGTTTTAATTGTTCTATGTTGTTATAAATATTTCATTTTGGTGTTCAAAAACCTAATTTGTTTCTATGTGGGTGCATTCTATTTTTATTAGCTCTTGGGAATGCATGCCTCCATATAAAGGCAAAAAGTGAAGATCGTAAGTTCTTAATGTCCTTTTGACATTAATAGTATTGGTAAAGAGAGAAATAAATATAGTATATTGGGTAAAAAGTAATTTTTTGCCGCTATAAAGCCTTGTAATGGTAATTGTAATTGTATTTAGTTCATGTAATGATTTTACTAAGCATAGTATTATGTTTTTATAATTTATTGTTAATAAATCTTCTTTTTGTGCTGGAATTTGTGCTCATAAATATTTTATATGAGAGTTCTGCCAAGCAAAATTGATTTTTAGTAATTTCAAAGTTGGAGCAGTAATTGTTACATTTACTGCAACTGATTTACTAGTATTTATTAAAAAAAGAATAAGCAATAAACAAAATAGATTTCTTAAATTCCCATTTGCCAACTTTTATCCCATTGATATTTCTGTATTATCTGACTCGTGGTTCAATAGTTAAAGCAAATAATGCTGGAGAAACTGGACAATCCTCATGTGTACCTCTTTAAATATTTGTATCCCCTTTTGTTGGACCAAAAAGTTTTATCAATGTCTTTGGGTTAAAATAAATTATCGCCAATATTAAGCCTTATTAAATTGGGGCTACATTTTAAAACGTAGCCCGTAACTCCAAATTTACGGGTTACGGGTATTAAATTAGCCACGCAGGACGGCCGAGAATAGGCTACGTGTGGAGCAACGTTGAACTTTAGGGCTGTAAATCCTTTGTTCCGTCCAGCCCATAACCGGTATGTTTTTAATTTAGCTATTAAATTGCAACATAGTCACTCGCGAGCAAGCATGTAACATGCAAATGGAGCCCAACGGCCAATGTGTGCTCAAGAGGACAACAAGGGGATAAAGTGCAATACGCAGCACTTGCAAATCAAAAAACTCACTACTGTACTAATATTAAAATGGAAAGTGCTGTTAGGTCTTAGAATGAATAGCACAACATTCTACCCTCCCCTTTTTCAGTGACGTAACACTAACGATCTCTTTTTCCATTGGCTCCGGCTGAACCCTTGACAACGGTCTACACTAATTGATCATCCATCAATCTACGAACGAGCTAAGATTTTCTACTCAAACCCATTGCTCGCAGCCCCTTCCAATTTAATAGCAATGTGCTACACGTTGGACTTATGAGGCTGGAATTTAATATAGCCAATAATTGCTTCCAAAAATGATCCATTTATACCTATATACTTTAATGTTTCAAATAGGTAATTCCATCCAAGGGAATGAAACACCTTCTCTTTATCCAGTTATAATAAACAAGATTGTATTTTATTCTTTTTTGAATAATGTATCACATTTACTATTTTTCTTATCTTTTCTGGTCTCCCCATGATAAACTCCAACTAGTCCAAATGAAGTAACTTTGATAAAAATCTATTTAATCCATCCTCCATTATTTTAGTTCTCACGGCTACATTCATTAATGATATTGGACTATATTTTTTTACATTTAATACACTCTTGTCTGGTTTTGGAATTATTTCTGTTTTGTACATAAGCATCTCACTAGGTAATGTTGACCCACCAAATACGCAATTTAATAAGCTGATAAGATATGGTGTTAATATATCTACGTATTTCTTTTAATGAATTGTTTTACCATCGGGTCCTGGGGAGTCTACAATTTTAAACTTTCTATTGATCTTTTCATTTTTATTTCTATTGAAGAATTGAGATGTGTTAATCATTTTTCATTCAGCCTGTGAAGTTTACGCTCATTTAAAAATTATGTATTTTGCTATTAACTGTATTATGTGCTATAATGACTTTGGATGTGTGGATTTTTTTAAATTGTGTAGTAAATTGTGCTAATTGTCTATATGACTTGTTACTTTTTTAATAGAAAATACAATTTAAAGTAGAAGTGGACTTCTCAAATAAATGCTCTCTGGCTCCTGCAACATTAAATAGAGGGTGACAAGCATAGTGAAAAAGTCTTTTAATCTTGAAAATTATTGCTGTACTTAAAAAATTGATGCTGGCGTTATGATCAGTTGAAGTCAGGCTATTTCAGTGAGTTGCCTCTGCCTGAAAGAGTAATGAGCTCTGTACCGCACGGTTTTAGAGTGTCATTTCTAAACCTCCTCCTGTAGCATTAAGGAGGGAGAGAAGAAGAAGATTAAGACATAACTTCTGTGTCTCCCATATTCCAACAAATTAGGGTTTCTAAGCCTGGATGGTGAAATCATTGTTTTTATGTGGAAGATTCTTCAGACACTCAAAAATTCATCTTCACATTTATGTTTCTATGCCCTTGCCTTAACTATTTGATAACAATATAAACATATAATAAACATATAATAATTAGCTATGTAATATGCAATACTATTTTATATAATTTGCCCCTTCATATGCACATCATTCCAAATATTTTGTCTCATATTATGTTTAAATATGCACCCAATGCAAAGCTTTTTACATGAGCTTCTAACTGTGTTGCTTTGATAACATTTTGGATTTTAGCACAGATTGGGATTTGATTTTTTTTTTTGCCAATTATCATAAATTTCTGTTTAGCCCACAAAAAAAAATGTATTTATGTTTTGGGTCTTTCTCCTCTCTCTCCCTGCTCAAGTGTTGCATGCCTCGCTATGAGCGCTGTAAATTCCTTTTTTTCCAAAGTATTGCAGGCCTTGCTATGATTGGCTTAGTGTTACTGGCTTCAGCTTCATTTTGAGACTGTTTCAAAACATTTATGTCTTTACGGCAGCCATTTTATTCCTTGCTTAGCTGATTTTTTATTTTCAATTTTCTAATGACAATTAAGCCTCAAATTAACTTGCAACATCACTCACAGGCTCCCTGTCTCTCCCGCTGTGCTGTGTGTGAGTTTTTCATTAATTGGCGTCTTTTGGTGGTTTTCCGACGTCTTCCGAATTACAGGTTTGAAAGAAATGTTGGCCGTTAAAGCCGTAATTTTTTCAAAGACTTGTGTGCCTCGCTATCAGTGCCAAAGGCCTATGGCGCTCATCACGGGCATATCCATGAGCGCCTTTGGCCCTCATGACGAGCCTGTTCCAAAGTGTTGTGGGCCTCGTGCTTATCGTGGGCCTGGCAATGAGCGACTTCAGGGCTCATTGCCAGCCTTTTATATAGTCTTGCGGGCCTCATGATGCGTGCATTTGTGGAGGTGGAGGCTCTACCACCCCTCACACGTGGTTACAAACACCCACACAAGCGTCACTTTACCAAAATTCATCTAACACGCAATCAGTATATACGGACTTACACAAAAAAATTCGAACCACAGGACTTAGAACAGAAAATTTATGGCCTTAGCACAAAAAAATACGAGACGCAGGACTTACAGAAAAAACATTGCAACCTTCCAAAAATACGACCTTAACTGCCGAACCGCGCGCACCTGAAAACACTAAAAACTCAAAAAATACAAACAAAAAATACATAAAAAGATTACCCCCTGCAAGGGGGGCAACCAGGACCTCTGCAAGTGAAGTTACACCTCAATTTAACTCCAAATTCACGAGTTTAGACAAACGAAAATCCCCTAAGCGAGAGAAAAAATGGCCGTCGAAAAAAACGAAAACGAGGCTACTGGACCCTAAACACGCAAAACACCACCAAGCACATACGGCTTCTCAAAAAACCTGTACCAGCTACACTCTTACCAAGGACACTACATCATCCACAGCCTCGTACCACACACGTTCCCCGCCATTTTACAACACTAACTTACACAATGCAGAGGTACACAGCTACCCTAGCAGATTTTCCTCGCGCATGCAGCCTATTTACACTACACACTGCACACATTGCTGACACTTACACATCAGCTCCACAACAGTGCAAACCGACATTGTATGCTGCAGGAACATCAAAACAGATGGTCAGCTCTTCAGCGCAATGCTTCCTGCATATATTACTTCAAAATAGGTAAAGTATATTAATTTATTAATTTATTAATTATTTAACTAGCATACAAAAAAACATATACACAAAAAAATACACTCTCACAATAAACACAAGAGCCATTCACTGCGCGACTCACAACAAGCGCCAATGCTGCTCATAGCACACAGAGCCTTGCAATAAGCGCAAAAAAGGCATCACCGCCAACCAAACAATAACACCAAAAGCGCCTATCAGAACAAAAAATATTACAAGCAACAGCCTCACAATGAGCGCCAAAGGCGCTCATTGCGAGACACGCAATAAGCGCCAAAGTCGCTTAGCGCGAGGCTCGCAATGAGCACCAAAGGATCTCGGACCACCAACAAAATTAATGTCTCGACCAAACAGCATTACCTGCCTTACAAATTTATTGCCGTAATTTTTTGACGGGCAAGTCGCTAGTACATATATATATCCCTGCACAGATATCTATTGCGGCTACAGAACAGAATTTACGGACCTGAGCTGAGTGCTGTAATCTGGGGGACTGAAAGATTTACATTAGGGTAGAAGTTAGGGAAAAAAGCTCTCACACATTTTTTACTACATTCCCCTTAGTTGGAGCACCAGAATAAGGCTCATAGTTACATAGTAATTGAGGTTGAAAGATACTTTTAGTCCATCAAGTTCAACCTTTATAGATCTCCTCTGCTCTGCAATATGCAAATTAATTGTTAATTGATCCAGAGGAATCAAACAGAAAAAAAAACAAGTGAATGTTGCCAATTTGTCGCAAAGGGGAAAAAATAAAATTCCCTCCTGACCGCAGATCCTGGCAATTGGATTCATCCCTGGATCAATACTCCTCTCTAATTATCCAGGATAACCCTAAATGCCTTTGTATTTAAAAATATATCCAATCCCTTTTTAAAGTTATCTATCAAATCCGCTGTCACCACCTCCTCTGGTAGAGATTTCCACAGATAAACCACCCTTACTGTGAAGAACCCTTTTCTTTTTTTAAGGTGAATTATTTTTAATTCTAATCTCAAAACCTCTCAACTGACAAGAGGACATCCTGTGTCTGTTAAATGTACTACAATTATCCTCTATGCAAAGCCATGCTTCCTGTGTTTGCTTTCCCATGCACTTCCCCTTCATGATTATGGGCATGTTGAGAGCACTGACAAATGTAACTTCTTCATTCACATTTGCAGACAAAAACTTTTTGTGTCTTCAAAGTCTACTCACACATCAGGAAACTCATTTCCTAAAGCCAAAATGGTAGATTCCATAGCTGCAAAATTACATATAAAATATAATATATTAGAGGCTGTATGTCTTTCCTTTCTAAAACGTGTTGCATCATTTGTAGTTCTTTAAAATAGTATTTAATTAAAGTATGACTACAGTAGTGCTTTAAAGGTAAAGTAATACTAATGTAGGCTTTGGGATACTCCTATGATAGCATCCCCCTTCTGGATCTTTACCTTGGCATAGCTAAAAAAACCTGTGTAACTCAGTTAAGCTGTGAGCTGTACCATGTAGGAATACCCAAGATGGACAGGTAATAGCAGAGAGGTCAGACAAATCAAGGTCCACTGGAGAAGGGACTGGCAGCCTACTCCAGTATCTTTGCCATAAAAACCTTATGGATTAGCATAACCAGACACAAATTGTGCCTGGCATGCTGCGGTCCATAGTATCACAGAGGATTGGACACAACTGAATGACTAAACAACAATGATAGCATGAAGCCTAAAACTCCTTTGCCAGCAACTCTACAATATCATTGTATTTATGTTCAAGTTGAGCTCCTCAGATTTCCACTGAGATATATTCTCTATCACATCACATTCTAAAAACCTTTCAATATAATCATCAATTAAATCCTTCTTGTCTAATATGGTAGTTCTCACTGCAAACATCATTTAGGATGTTAGGCTTCTCCATTAATTAAGAACTAAAAGGCTTCATTTCCTAAAAACAAAAGAATGTGGCAGGTTTTATCGATCTGGACCCTGTCGCCAGCTGAACACATTAGCAGAGATGATTGATCTTCTAGCAGTAAAGAACTTTGTTCCCCATCACATCAAATGAAAAATGTTTTCGTTAGTAGAGCAGCAGTATGAAAAAAACTGTCCTTGTTACCATGTCATAGACTGTATTAAATGTACAATTTTAATAAAAAGAATTGATAAAGAATAAATAGTTCCATGATAATAGTCTATTTTTGCAAAAAAATATTTTTATCCTTTGTAAAAAAAAAAAAAAAACTGTTATTCCAATCTTTTCAAATACTTTCACAGTAAGGAAACAAACAAAACTGTATTTCATTGTTGATTCTTTTGCATTTAAAATTTCATTTAAAAGCATGAAGCAATAATATAAACTGTTAGTGATTTTGAACATCCATTGGAGCATAATAGCACTTTTATGAGCATATACAAATCTGAAAAGTCTATTTTCCTGTCCTTAAAGATGTTGTGTGGATTTTAGTTTTCTAAACAAATAAAGTCTAAACTATTTAAACTATCAAATGCAATTTAACTTTATATATATTTTTTAAGGTAGAGAAATGCTAAGATGTTACATAGTAACATAGTAATTTAGGCTGAAAAAAGACTTTAGTCCATCAAGTTCAACCTTTTTAGATCTCCTCTGATCTGCAATAAGTGGATTTATTGTTAATTGATCCAGAGGAAGGCAAACAGAAATAAAAATCCCAGTGAAACTTTGCAGATTGTCTCAACAGGGAAACAAATATAAAACAGCCTTATTAAATTGTGATTCAGTAAATTTAAAAAGGCTCTAATTAAGCACAGAGCATTTTTTTTTTAAAGAAGTTTTTAGTTAGTAAACTTCTATCCAAAAGCAAGGTATTCACTAACTAAAAACTTCTGTAAAAAAAATATGCTCTGTTCTTAAATAGAGCCCTTTTAAATTTACCGAATAGCAATTTAATAAGGCTGATAATTCTTTCTGACCCCGGATACTGGTGATCGGATTCATCCCTGGATCTATACTCCCTCTCTATTTATCCAGAATAGGCCTTAATGCTCTTTTTATTTAAAACTATATCCAATCCATTTTTAAAGTTATTTATCAAATCCACTGTCACCCCCTCCTTTGGTAGAGAATTCCACAGATTAACCACCCTTACTGTGAAGAAACCTTTTCTTTTTTATTTTAAGGTGAATAATTTTTAAATCTTATCTCAAAGCCTCTAAACTGACAAGAGGACATCATGTGTCTGTTAAATGAACTACAATTATCCCATATGCAAAGCCATGCTTCCTGTGTTTGTTTCCCTGAGTACCTCCCCTTCTCTCCCCACCCTCTAACACCCCCACCCTTTTTATTTTAAAATATATCCAATCCCTTTTTATGTTATCTATCGAATCTGCTGTCACCACCTCCCTTGGGAAATAATTTCACAGATTAACCACCCTTACTGTGAAGAACCCTTTTCTCTCTTTAAGGTGGAATATTTTTACTTCTAACCTCAAGGGATGTCCTCTTGTCAGTTGAAAACCTCTTGGCACAAAAAGCTCCCTTGACAAATCTTTATACTGACCCTGGATGTATTTATATAAGGTAATCATATCTCCTCTTAGACGCCGTTTTTCTACAGTAAATAAGTTTAATTTGGTTAGTCTTTCTTCATAACTTAGCCCCTCCATTCCCTGTATTAGCTTTGTTGCCCTTCTCTGTACTTTATTCAGCTCTAAAATGTCCTTTTTATGTAGTGGTGCCCAAAACTTCCAAATGAGGATGTACTAGGGATGTGTATAGTGGGAGAATTATCAGCCTTATTAAATTGTGATTCAGCCAATTGAATAGGGCTCTATATAAGCACAGAGCATATTTTTTTACAGAAGTTCTTAGTTAGTGAAGACCTTGCTTTTGGATAGAAGTTCACTAATAAAAACTTCTGTAAATAAAATATGCTCTGTGCTTATATAGAGCCCTATTCAATTGGCCAAATCACAATTTAATAAGGCTGTATATTTGCTTCTTTTGCTTCTATACTCTTCTTAATACATGCTAAAGCAGAGACCCTGGAATCAACACCTGTTATCTACCTTCCTCTCTGTCTCTCCTTTCTTTTAGCTCAGGACCTGGAAGTCAATAGTCAATAATAATAACACAGACAGAGTAGTATAATCAACTATGGCTTTGAATTATTTGATTTGAAAGACATATTTATAGCATTTTAATCATATGCCAAAAGGTAGGTATAATTATGAAATATCCTGGTCTATAACAAATGTTTTTTTATACGTTATACATAAAATAAGGAAATAGCAATTTATTGGAATATATTGCAAAACATTCTTCAGTTTTTCACATACTTAATAACAGTAGAAAAATACAATGAAACTATATGATCAAACTCTTTAATGCATAAAAGCCCCCTAAATACCGTAACAGAGACAGACTGAAGTATACAAGAAAGGCAAGAACAAGGTTGGAACGAACAGCAGCAACCACAGGTAGCATCAGCATCAACAACAACGCGCAGCTTCACAAAGCAAGACAACATGCACTTGTACAGAACTCCAGTTTGGCAGCGGCATAGCAATGCAGGTCAGAAATTTACCACACCTGACAGGTATAGCAGCAGGAACTAGCAAAAGGTGGAAACAACGCTAGGATGGGAATGCTGTGCAGGAGCATTAGAAAACAAGGGTACTAATTCAGAACTGCTGTGTATAAGATTCAAAGTGGAACTACTGCCAGTATACACGGTGGCCAGGGCTCGGCACTGGGGGGCCTAGTTCTGTACAATTTTTTTTTATATGTCCCTGGGGCCCCTTCACTACCCCTTCCCCTCCAACCTCCAATTGACCCCTCCTGGTCCCCCTTCCCCCACTCTCTTATCTTTACCAGCTCTTGCACGTGCAGCATAGATAGTAACGTAGCGTTACCTAGCTACCGGGATGCCAAGACCAAACTGGATATCCGGGATTGGAGAGAGGAAATTAATCTACCGGAGTAAGCATTAGTGTTTGGCGCCAATAGTATTATGCTACCTGAGGAGGAGGTGAGTAACTCCCATAGGATTATACAGTGCCTTGCAAAAGTATTCCCCCCCTTGGCATTTTTCGTGCTTTGTTGCCTCACAACCTGGAATTAGCATGGTTTCTTTGAGGATTGGCATCAATTAATTGACTGAACATGCCCACAACTTTGAAGAAGTAAATGTGCATAACTATTCACCCTCTAAAGTCAATACTTTGTAGAGCCACCTTTTGCTGCAATCACAGCTCTAAGTCGCTTTGGATAAGTCTCTATGAGCTTGCCACAACTTACCACTGGGATGTTTACCCATTCCTCCTTGCAAACTGCTCCAGCTCCTTCAAGTTGGAATGTTTTCTGCTTGTGAACAGCAATCTTTAAGTTTGACCACATATTTTCTATTGGATTGAGGTCTGGGCTTTGACTAGGCCATTCCAACACATTTACATGTTTCCCCTTAAACCACTCAAGTGTTGCTTTAGCAGTGTGTTTGGGGTCATTGTCCTGCTGGAAGGTGAACCTCCATCCTAGCCTTAAATTACACAAAGAGTGGTACAGGTTTTGCTCAAGAAAACATCCCTACAGCATGATGCTGCCACCACCATGTTTCTCTGTGGGGATGGTGTTCTTTGGGTGATGTAATGTGTTGGGTTTGCGCCTGTGACAGATCCACTGTCAAGCTCAGGAACCGTGCCTTGGTTTTCAGCAAAATGAAGGACTCGGGAAGCTTTGACACGCTTGAACAGGATTTAATGTATATTGTCAGCTTACAAAAATAAACAAAGCTAAAGTAACACCTAGCTTCTTTGAAGCACTCACTACACATTAGATGCGGTTCCTTCACTGTGCTGCAGTAATATGAAATACATGCTAATCTTACAGCAACACAGGCCTGGACACTTATCTGTTTTAGAGTCCACTCCCTTCAGGGTCTGCAATCCATCTGCAGAGGAGCTCTGTTGCTTTCACCTCTCTGGTCACTGGACACTCTTCTCAGTGATGTGTCTCCCAATTGTGCTGGCTGTACACTTAAGACAGCCTCACTGGCTTTCCAGGTCTCCCTGCCCTCTCTCTGTCCACACAGAGCTGTCCCAGGTTTGCTCTGCCTCTGCACAGGCTCCACACTTCCGAACAATTCTCCAACTGGAGGTAGCAGCAGGCCCTGATTGCAGCCACACCCCTGACTTTTGAGCAGCTTGTTAACTGTCTCACTCCTGGGGAGAAGTCTTGAAGAGCTCTCTTCTGACATCTGGTGGCACCACACGCCAGACATAGCGTTTTCTTTGATGGAAGAAAAGTTACATTTTAGTCTCATCAGACCAGAGCACCTTCCTCCATACATTTTGGGAGTCTCCTACATGCCTTTTCGCAAACTCAAAAAGTGCCATTTTGTTTTTTGCTGAAAGTACTGGTTTTCTTTTGGCCACTCTGCCATAAAGCCCAACTCTATGGAGTGTACGGCTTATTGTCGTCCTATTACAGATACTCCAGTCTCATGATATATCATTACATGTGGAACTCTGCAGCTCTTCCAGGGTTACCTTAGGTCTCTGTGCTGCCTCTCTGATTAATGTCCTTCTTGCCCTCCTTGGTGGCGGCCGTCTCTTGGTATTTTTGCTGTTGTGCCATGTTCTTTTCATTTGGTTACAATAGATTTGATGGCGCTCCTGGGGATCACTAAAGATTTTGATTTTTTTTTATAACCTAACCGTGACTTGTACTTCTCAACAATATTGTCCCTTACTTGTTTGGAGAGTTCCTTGGTCTTCATGGCAGTGTTTGGTTAGTGGTGCCTCTTGCTTACGAGTTGCAGCATCTGGGGCCTTTCAAAAAAAGGTGTGTATATTTAATGACAGATCAGGTGATACTTAGATTGCACACAGGTGGACATCATTTCACTAATTATGTGATTTCTGAAGGTAATTGGTTGTACCAGAGCTTTTTGTGGGCTATATAACAAAAGGGGTGAATACATATGCACATGCCAATTTTCTGTTTTCTATTTCTAAAAAATAGTTTTATGTATATATTTTTCTCATTTCACTTCATCAACTTAGACTATTGTGTTCTGATCCATCACATACAATTCAGATTAACAAAACATTGAACTGAAGGGTGTAATGTAACAAAATAGGTAAAAAGTCAAGAGGGTGAATACTTTTGCAAGGCACTATATATATATATATATATATATATATATGTATATCATTTATGATTGTAAATTGATTATTAAGCTTGTAACCATTTATAAAGACCGAGATACGGTAGAAACGTGTTTGGTTTTATTCACTACTGGCTTTTAGTATTATTTTTTAGGTTTCCGTGTATATATAAACCATTTATCTATTGGTGTTCTTGTTATCCCTTCTTATTTGTGTTCTGCATAGCGGGATTGAGACACACACGGGTTTATCCTACTACTGGTTGATATTTGATATAGTTCACTATTTGAGATGAGTTCATTCAAGTGGGGACAGCCAACCCTATAAGTATGACCTTTCAACGATAGAGTGTGACTTTTACTGTGTATCCGTACTATCAGCGTTGCAGTAGTTTACCCCGTAGTTGTAGTATCTCCCCCAGCGGACAGTTTCCCTCTTTTCCATATCGAGTTGGGTATTTGGACTTTACTATCAGGAATATATCTATCACGGACAGTATTACCATCTGGTGAGTGTGCTCTGTTGTGACATGGATGTATAGAAGTTTGAGAAATAACAGGTGTAGCATCATTTAATATTGTTTTGAATTTCTTAAATGTGAGTGTAATTGAGATTGTTGTTTTATTTGAATAAATTATTATCTTACATACTACACCATCAAGTGCTTCTGCGCTTCTCTACCCAATATCCCCCTTTTTTTGTCTTTTACATGGAGTGCACATATGAACTGCAGTTCTTTTGAAGAAGCCGTACTTGCTCTTTGTGGTGAGAGAATCCTGCAGTTGAACAGTTCTTGGGGTGGACTTGATACTACATCGACAAATCTACTTGAAGATTCCTGATTAGGTGTTTTCACTTAAGAATACATTGATATATGAGGTGTGAGTTATTACCAAATATGGTGGTATTTGTTTGCACTATATTGTCTGGTTGGTTACTGTTGATTACTAGTTGTTACTGTGACCAACACTGTAGATCGGTCTAGTGTTGGTTTATGTATTACCACATACTCATCTATTGTATATACTAAGTCTGTATTTGGTAGTGGGCTTTTGTATTGACCCTCTTTAAGCACTGTGGGTGGAGGTCACAATCTTATTCAGGAGAGTGACACCTATATATTTATTGCCAGGAATTGAGATTGCCGTTTGCCATGATCTTCATCTTTTTAACAATTAGCAGCAGGCCAACTTTTTCACTCTCTTTTTTTACCCTCATTAATAAGTCCTTTAGTTCCTCCTCACTTTCAGTCATCAGAGTAGTATCATCTGCATATCTGAGGTTGTTGATATTCCTTCCCGCAATATTGATTCCGGCTTTGAATTCATCCAGTCCAGCCTTACGCATGAGGTGTACTCTGTGTATAAGTTGAATAAATAAAGTGACAATATACAACCTTTTCGCACTCCTTTTCCGATCTTGAACTATTCTGTTGTCCCATGTTGGGTTCTGTCTGTGGCTTCTTGGTCGACATACAGATTCTTTAGGAGGAGGATGAGATGATCTGGTACTCCCATCTCTATAAGGACATGCCACATTTTGTTGCGATCCACACAGTCAAAGGCTTTAGAGTAGCCCATGAAACAGAAGTATATGTCTTTTTGGAACTCTCTTGCTTTCTCTACTATCCAGCGGACATTGGCAGTTTGATCTCTTGTTCCTCTTCCTCTGCAGAACCTGGCTTGCACATCTGGTAGTTTCTGGTCCATATATTGTTGGAGTCGAGCTTGTAGAATCTTAAGGATTACCTTGCTGGCATGTTAAATGCTCGATAATTGGAGCACTCTTAGGCACTGCCTTCTTTTAGGAATGGGATGTAGACTGACCTTTTCCAGTGTATTGGTCACTATTGAGCTTTCCAAATGTGTTGGCATGAGGCAAGTAACACTTTCACAGCATCATCCTGTAGAACTTTGAATAGTTCAATTGGGATTCCATCACCTCCTACAGCCTTATTATCAGCAAGACATCCTAGGGCCCATCTCACTTCGCTCTCCAAGATGTCTGGCTCCAACTCATTGGACAAATTATTGAGGTCATCACTGCTGTTAGGATCCTTCCTGTATAGATCTTCAGTGTATTCTTGCCACCTTTTCTTTACCTGATCTTCTTCCATTAAGTCCCTACCATTTTTGTCTTTTATCACTCCCACTTTTGCATGAAAGTTGTCTTTTAGGTTCCCAATTTTAGTTTAGTTTTCAGTTATCTTCTTCAATCTCTTTACATTGCTCATTGTAGAATGTCTCTCTCCTTGTCTCTTCTTGCTATTCTCTGGAATTCTGCATTCAGTTGGACAAATCTTTTCTTATCTCCAATACCTTTCGCTTTCCTTCTTTCCTGGGCTACTTTCAAAGCCTCATAAGACAGCCAGTTTGACTTCTTACTTTTCTTTCTTTAAGGGATATTCTTTGTTGCTGTTTCCTGGATTATGTTGCAAACGTCCAAAGTTCTTCAGGCATTCTATCTTCCATGTCTAGTTCCTTAAATCTATTCTTTACTTCCACGGCATATTAACAAGGGATATTATTTATTTTGTATCTACTTGGTCTGAGGGTTTCCCCTCTTTTCTTCCGTTTAATTTTCAACTTTGCAAAACGAAGCTCATGGTCTGAGCCACAGTCAGGTCCAGGTCTTGTTTTTGCTGACTGTATAGAGCTCGTTCATATTTGGCTGCAAAGTATATAGTCAATCTGATTTCTATATTGTCCATCTGGTGATGTCCATGTGTAGAGTCGTCTTGGAGGCTGTTGGAAGAGGGTGTTTGCTCCGACCAGAGAATTATCTTGACAAAATTCTACTAATCTCTGACCTGCTTCATTTTGTACTCCGAGGCCAAATTTGCCAGTTATTCCAGGTGTCTTTTGGTTCCCTACTTTAGCATTCCAATCTCCTATGATGATAGTAGCATCTTTACTTGTTTTTTTATCTATGACGTGTTAAATGTCTTCATAGACCTAGACAACTTCAGCCTCTTCAGCATCCGTGATTGGAGCATAGACTTGAATCACTGTGATATTAAATGGCTTGTCTTGAATTCAAATTGATATAATTCTGTCATTTATTGGGTTGTAACCTAGTACTGCTTTGGCCACTCTTTGATTGACTAGGATTGCTACTCTTCTTCTTCTGCGGGATTCTTGACCACAGTAGAAGATTTGGTGGTTGTCTGATATGAAATGTCCCATTCCAGTCCATTAAAGTCCACCAATTCCTGGAATATCAATGTTTAACCTTGTCATTTAATTCTTGACCACATCCAGTTTGCCTTGGTTCATAGTTCTAACATTCCTGGCTCCTATTCTAAATTGATCTTTGCAGCATCAGACTTTCCTTTCCCCTTCAGACACATCCGCCATTGGGTGTCCTTTCCGTTTCGGCCCAACCACTTCATTAGATCTGGTGTTACTTGTACTTGCCCTCTACTCTTCCTCCGTAATGTGGTAGGCACCTTCTGACATGAGAGGCTCATCTTCCGGTGCCATATCGTTATGTCCCTGGTTGTGCCTGTCCGTAAAGGTTTCTTAGAAAAGATACTGGAGTGGGTTGCCAGTTCCTTCTCCAGTACACCGTGATTTGTCTGACCTCTCTGCCATGACCTGCCCATATTGGCTGACCCTACATGGTATAGCTCATAGCTTCATTGAAGTACACAAGCCCCTTCACCGCGACAAGGTAGCGATCCAGAAGGGGAGATAGATAGATAGATAGATAGATAGTGTCAAAGTGACCTTCAACCCCATGAAAGCAAAAAAATTCCTCAGAGAAGTCTGGATGCCTCAAATCTGTCACTATGCAGAAGCTTTCTGATTGGTTAGACTTTTATCAAATCAGAAACCGGGTGGCAGTAATTCAAATGTTAGATACGGATTGCCTGAAATATGATTTACACATATTTTGCCAAGTAGAATGCGCAAAAATTGTATATTAGGAGAAGCTTCAAGTGGGAGCTACATTAGCCTCAATTGTTTTTTTAAAGAGTTGAGGATTTGTAGGAGGAGGCTGATTGCCACAGTCTGAAGATGAGGACCAAGGGCTTCAATCAAGGAAGAAGAAGACAGATTCTTCAACCAACAAAAAACCCAGAGCTTAAGAGTGAGGAGAATGATGATTTTTGCTGGAGGGGGTCAAAAGGATAGATAATGTATATTTTTCAGCCTAACAGGGGTAATTTTATTTTACATATTTAGTGTTAGCCACTATGGGGGTCCTTATGGATATTCTTGGGGGTTAGGGTCCATGGGGGTCTAATATGGACCTCATTGATGGTATGAAATGTACATTTGGGGTAAATTCGGATCAATTTTAGGTCCCCCATGGTTATAATATAATATACCATGCCTTACTAGAGTTACGGGAGCCAAGGAATGGATGAGAGGCTTATATTACCATACTGCACATCAAACTTACTGCCGCCAAGGCGGAGAGCATGTAAAACACAGACATTCAGAAATTGTATCCTTTCTCTGTTCATTCATATTACCAAATGAATTTAAGAGCTAATTACTGACATGACAGATATATTGTAATAATAATTATAAGCACATTATTAAAAAGTGATTGGTACCCAAAGCATTCCAACAGATGCAGATAGATGTGAAACTTAGAAAATCTCTAGACAGCCTTATACTTGAATTCCCCAAACCTCATTCCCTGAGTTATTAAACTGAGTTATTACTGTAAGTTTAAAATATGAACCAATAATTGTATTTTATAATTGTCTTTGTTTTACTAAATTTACAGGAAACACAACACAAGCATTGAAGGGTAATATATATATATATATATATATATTACATAGTTACATATTTACATAGTAATTGAGGTTGAAAAAATAATTTTAGCCCATCAAGTTCAACCTTTTTAGATCTCCTCTGATCTGCAATATGCAGATTAGTTGTTAATTGATCCAGAGGAAGGCACACCGAAAAAAAAGTGAACTTTGCCAATTGTCTCAAAAGGGAAAAAAAATAATTCCTTCCTGACCCCAGATTCTGCCGATCAGATTTCTCCCTGGATCAATACTCCCTCTCTATTTAACCAGGGTTACCCTGAATACCCTTTTTATTTAAACATATATCCAATCCCTTTTTAAAGTTATCTATTGAATCCGCTGTCACCACCTCCCTTGGTAAAGAATTCCACAGACTAACTACCCTTACTGTGAAGAAACCGTTTCTTTCTTTAAGGTGGAATCTTTTTACTTCTAACCTCAGAGAATGTCCTCTTGTCAATTGAAAACCTCTTGGCACAAAAAGCTCACTTGACAAATCTTTATACTGACCCTGGATGTATTTATATAGTGTAATCATATCGCCTCTTAGATGCTTTTTTTCTACAGAAAATAAGTTTAATTTGGTTAGTCTTTCTTCATAACTTAGCCCCTCCATTCCCCTTATTAGTTTTGTTGCCCTCCTCTGTACCTTTTCCAGCTCTAAAATGTCCTTTTTATGAAGAGGTGCCCAAAACTGTACTCCATATTCCAAATGAGGATGTACTAGAGATTTGTATAGCGGCAGAATTATATTTGCTACCATTGCTTCTATACCCATCTTAATACATGCTAATAGTTTATTTGCCTTTGCAGCTGCTGCTTGGCATTGAGAACTGTTACCTAGGTGGTTGTCCACAAGCACTCCCAAATACCTTTCAATATCTGATACCCTAGATTTGTTTCATTAAGTTTATAAATTGCATGGTTATTTTTTCTTCCCAGATACATAACCTTACATTTATCCATATTAAATCTCATCTGCCATTTTATTGCCTAGTTCTCTAATTTATGCAAATCCCTTTGTAGGGAAAGTACATTATTATCTGATTTAATAACCTTGCAAAAAATGTAATCAGCAAAAATGTAAACAATACTTACCAGTCCTACTTCTAAGTCGTTAATAAATATGTTAAAAAGGAGAGGACATAATACTGAGTCCTGAGGAACCCCACTTAACACATTAGTCCAATCTGAGTATGTTCCATTTACAACAACCCTTTGCTTCCTGTCTTTTAGCCAGCTCTCAATCCATGTCCATATATTTATATATATACAGTATCTTACAAAAGTGAGTACACCCCTCACATTTTTTTGTAAATATTTTATTATAACTTTTCATGTGACAACACTGAAGAAATGACACTCTGCTCCAATGTAAAGTAGTAAGTGTACAGCTTGTATAACAGTGTAAATTTGCAGTCCCCTCAAAATAACTCAACACACAGCCATTAATGTCTTAGCTGTTGGCAACAAAAGTGAGTACACCCCTAAGTGGAAATATTCAAATTGGGCCCAAAGTGTCAATATTTTGTGTGGCCACTATTATTTTCCAGCATTGCCTTAACCCTCATGGGCATGGAGTTCACAGAGCTTCACAGATTGCCACTGGAGTCCTCTTCCACTCCTTCATGATGGCATCACGGAGCTGGTAGATGTTAGAGACCTTACACTCCCCCACCTTCCGTTTGAGGATGCCCCACATATGCTCAACAGGGTTTAGGTCTGCTGACATGCCTGGCCAGTCCATCACCTTTACCTTCAGGGCAGTGGTTGTCTTGGAGGTTTGTTTGGAATACTGCCCTGTGGCCCGGTCTCCGAAGGGAGGGGATCATGCTCTGCTTCAGTATGTCACAGTACATGTTGGCATTCATGGTTCCCTCAATGAACTGTAGCTCCTCATGCATAATATATTTACAAAAATGTGAGATACCATATATATATATATATATATATATATATATTTTTTTTTTGTGTGCTTTGGGGAAAGCACTCTGAACACTGGATTCTAAGCTCAAAGACAGGAGCCTCCATCTGTTGCAATGTGGTATTATTGCTATTGTTTTTTGCCTGAACTTACCCCTTGTATAGCGATATGGAATATGTTAATGCGTTACAAATAAACAATAATAATAAACACATTCTATTCAAGAGCAGCAAATATTGTATGGGTGACACTCACATCTGAAGTCACATAATAACCTAGTATTAAGAAAATGTGTTTAGCTCATTACCAAGGGGAGTGTTCTTTTTTTTTTTTTTTTTTTTTTTTATCTAAATTTTACCAACAGCCTAAAATGTCTGAAAAAAAAATCTTTATGTGTCTCTTTAATTATATGGCTCACATTAAAAAAAATTGCATTTTTTTTATGTTTATGGGTATACAACTATCAATTTGCATGTAAATATGTTAAATGCATATTACTATTATGTTATATCTACAATCATTAAAATAATGCTTTCATTTTATTTATATGCTGTTTTCATTTAAAAACAACTTTTTTGTAAATTTAGAAATATTTTTTTTGGTACTGTATAATAAGGAAGAGATGTCTATCCTCATAAATTGCAGTAATTTCTATTTTCAAGAATAGTGTTCAATATTTATAAGCACACATTTCTTTTTCTGCAATCACTCCAACAGTGGTAATAATCTATTGTCATTGAGATATTAGTATTTGAACACTACAAGCTTGTGATTTTTTAATGCAATGAATCATTTATTTTAGTCAGTGAGGTCGCGGTACAAAACACAAAAATAACAAAAATCAAGATGGATTAAACATTGTGCCTTTTCTTTAGGGTGTAAATAATTTAAAGGCTTAATTTTTCACCAAGATGGCATTGTAGTGTTTACTCAACATGGATTAAAAACAACATGGATAAAGTCTAAATTGTACATGAAATGTTATTTTATACATCTTAATTAATTGATCAATCTACATCATTCCTACTATACTCATTATTAACTTTTGTATTTTATATTTGTTCTAAGTATTTTTTTCAGTTCTATTAAATCCTTTTAATACTCCTGAAAAATATTGAAGTATAAACACTCCAATGGATAGAGAGTGCTCAAAATGATATAGTCCTTAGAAGGGGTGTAAATGTCAGTTTTTAGTTGAATGTAGATCGTTATATACAATATGGCCTGGATGGTTCCTGCTGCTATCTCCAGATCACCGCTGTTCACTGTAGCCTCTGTTGTGTCGTAGATAGCGAAGAGGGATGTGGGAGAGATAGTGCACAAAACCTAGTGCAGGTCACCTCTTATAATTCAGATAATGTCATACACTCATAAAGTGAGACTCTCATCTTATGCAACCTCAATGTTTATGAGGTATATCAAACGCCTGTGGTAGATTCTTCCAAAAATCCCTGGTGTAATCCGTTGGAGGATATCCTTTGTATATAGTCAGATATAGGATCTATGTGGACCTGTGTGCTAGATATATACAACTGATGTATGTTTGTATGCATACACCAAATAGTGATTAAAAAAAAGCTCTAGCACATCCACTGAAGAATACTATGCATCCAAATTTGGGAACAATATAAATATTTATTGATTCCACATGTATAAAAAATGAATATAAAAAAAGGTGATAGCAATGTTATAACGCAATACAACTTTGCTTAAAGACGCGTTTCACTACTGTCTCAGTAGCTTCCTCAGATAGGTTGAAAAAATAAAAATTAAATTGATATATAATTTTTTATATACATGTGGAATCAATAAATATTTATATTTTTCCCAATTAATTATGAGGTGACCTGCACTAGGTTTCGTGCGCTATCTCTCCCCCATCCTCATTTTAATACTCTGTTAGGAAAACCTATTTTGGTAGGCAATGGGGTAGGTCATGGGGTAGGCAAAGGAATGTCCCGCTGGCTGTGAATCCATGGCCTATAATAACTCACAGACTGAATAGGCCACAGGGGCTACCCTGGACAGATGGGACTGCTCCTATGTGTCATGATGGGGCCTCAGATGGGACTGCTCATGTGTGTTATGACTCTATCCCATAGCCACTCATGGGTACTGCAGCTCATCCAGTCGGTTACGAGAAAGGACTTTATGATGTGGCTGAGCACTGTTGGCTCTATCTGATTATGCTTCAGTTGTCTTGTTCTAGTATGTGCAGGTCTTGCACCAACACCAAATAGTGTATTAACTCTTGTTCCAGCACCTAAATCTGCATGAGTTATTTTTCCAACACCTTGATCTGTATCAAATTTTGCTCATATATACAACTATTTTCCTGGCATGTGCAAGCTGTCGCACATGCGGATTTATGGACTTAAATACTTAAGGCTGCAGAGGTCAAAGCTTTACCTTTTTGCTAACTACCTTTGTTCTAGTTTCATTAATACATTGTTAAAGCAACATTGCCCCTGAAGGGTCAGAATTCTGTTCAAGTATAGTTTAGGGCTCTTTTGAGAGTACTTTAGTTTCAATTCCCTGCTCTAGTTTCCTTGAGATACTGAAAAGAATTAGTGAATACATTTTTAGAAATCCCCCTAGATATTGCTGTTATTATTTATTTAAAAGACCTTAGCAGTTCATATTGAATTGGAAAAAGATAATTTTCAGAAAAGAAGGTAAACATTTTTTGGATCAACATATAGACATTAAATAAACTCCACAACACAATTTAATTTAAAAATTGGGGATAGTATATTCTTTGAGGAACAATAATAGGAACAATAGAGGTTTACACCAGGTTTACATCAACTAAAAGGAAATACATTTTTGGTTGAATAGTTTTGTAAAATATACTTTTTTAATACTAAGGTTCCAAAGAGAAGCATTTAAAAGAGTTTCTCATTTTCTTTGTGAAAAAAAAACTTTAGTTTTTAATCATTTTCTCCACTTGATGTTTTCGTACATGCAAAACAAAAAAACAATAAAAAGACAAAATAATTTTAATTAAAATAAATAAAAGTTATATAAAAGTTATATATTTAGGTGCCAGAGATAATAACTGTTATTCTGTCCAGATTTTTTATTTTTTTTTGTAATGTAAAGTGAATTACAAAAAAATTCTGTGCAATAGAGCCTTGTAAAAAACAGTCAAGAAAATGTATTTGACAGGAAAGTTTTACCTAAATACAGGTTTGCTCTTAGTTGAACTGAAGTTGAAATGTTTTCTCACTTGCCTTTTTTTCTTAATCATTAATCTTTATTTTTCACAGTCATATGGCATAACATTTTTCATACTTGTAAATTTAAACATACATGTCATAAACAGCATTTAATAAAATCTGAAAGTCTTTGAATAAAAATAAGAATGTTGTTGTAGTTCTTTTGTTACCTGTGACCTTCCTCCAATTTTTTTCTCTGTTTGACTGTAGGTGTAGATTCAGTAAAACATATTAACTAAATTAACCTAAAACATATTAAATTAAACTGAGCTAACATTCAGGTGAGGGGGGGGGGGAGTAATACACTTGAGTGAGTCATAGTTGATTTTGTTTCTTTCTTTTATCCCTAATGGGTTTGAACTCCAGATTACAATTTTGTCAATAAAGTTGTCATTGAATTCAGCTTCCACTTTCCATTCTGAGAGGTTATCAATTCAGACAGTTTTAATATAGTTTTTTAGTGTTTGTTTTGTGATATTTGTAATTTTTATATGGTTGTGATTGAGTATAGGGAGTTGACCCTTACATCCCAAATTTCTGTACATATTGCATATGACATTTTTTCATTAATAATTATGAAATTGAGTTTATGTATTATTTCTTGGATGTGAAGTTGTGGCATTTTCCATTTTCTTGCAATGTAGCTTTTCATGGCCATAAGCAGAAATTGTAGCCATTTTTTTTATGTTGCTTTTGTAGTAGAGGAGAATAGTCTCCCAATAGGCAAATGTCTATCGAAGGGTGTATTGTTGTCTTCAAAATGGTAAATGCCAATTCCATGACTTTGGTCCAAATGTTGTGAACTATCGGGCATTCCCACCAAGTGTGGAGAAATGTACCTGTAGTATGACATAGTCTATAGCAACTTAAAGATGTTTGTTTGTTCATTTTATAGGTGTGAGATAAGCTCTGTGCAGCACCTTTATAGAAGTTTCAAGTAGACTGCAATTTTGTGAGCCTTTGCTTATATTTGTGCAGATTTTTTTCATGTTTGGGGTTTCATTTGGTAATTTTCCAGGAATACCCAGGCTGGTTATTGTTCACTGGAGTGTGCTTGGGGTATGAACGCAATCTGGCATGCATTATGATATAATTCTAGGTTAGGGCACGACAGCCGTCCTGTTTTTTTATTTCTGAATATTTGTGTATGGGCTAACTTCGCTCTTTTATTATTCTCTTAATATCTAGTTATAGATTTTTTTTAATTCTCTAACTCTTTGGGAAGAATTGGTATAGGTAAGTATATGCATAGATATAATATTCTTGGTAATATATTCATCACTTGCCTTTTAATGTTATACATCCTTTGTATGTTAGATGAGAGCACAGAACATGAATTTACCTGCCACAGCTGAGCACTTATCTGCAGTTTGATTGGCTCTTCATTTGGCTCCTAAATTCTTGACCCAATCAGATCTCAGAGCTCAGTGAAACTGACAAAACTGATCTTAAATTGGCAGCTTCCACTCTCCGCAAACATAACAGAGCAACTGACAAACTGTGCAACTTTCATGACTTTTAAACCTTTCAATATATGTAAACATCAATATGAAGCATAGCCTCACTATTTTAAAAAAGGGGTGGCTCTCATTGCAATAGGTATTATATCCTTGAGATTTCACATGATAATAGGTAACAAAGGTAAATATTAATAATATGATATTATTACCCCTTTGCCCTAAATACAGTGCCTTGCAAAAGTATTCAACCCCTTGGCATGTTTCGTGTTTTGTTATCTCACATGATTTGTGCTTGTAAACAGCAATCTTTAAGTCTGACCACAGATTTTCTTTTGGATTGAGGTCTGGACTTTGACTAGGCCATTCCAACACATTTACATGTTTCCCCTTAAATCACTCAAGTGTTGCTTTAGCAGTGTGTTTGGGGCCATTGTCCTGCTGGAAGGTGAACCTCTGTCCTAGCCTCAAATTACGCACAGAGTGGTACAGGTTTTGCTCAAGAATATCCCTGTATTTAGCACCATCCATCTTTCCCTCAACACTTATCAGTTTCCCAGTCCCGGCTGCTGAAAAACATCCCCACAGCATGATGCTGCCAACATGTTTCACTGTGGGGATGGTGTTCTTTGGGTGATGCTATGTGTTGGGTTTGCTCCCATCATAGCATTTTCTTTGATGGCCAAAAAGTTCAATTTTAGTCTCATCAGACCAGAGCACCTTCCTCCATACATTTTACCACACACCTTTTCGCTTAATGTGCTATTTTGTTTTTTGCTGGCCACACAGAGCTGTCCCAGGTTTGCTCTGCCTCTGCACATGCTACACACTTCCAAACAATTCTCCAACTGGAGGTAGCAGCAGGCCTTGATTGCAGCCACACCCCTGCCTTTTTAGCAGGTTGCTAACGGTCTCACTCCTGGGTAGAAGTCTTGAAGAGCTCTCTTCTGGCATCTGATGGCACTTCACCACACGCCAGACATAGTCTTTTCTTTGATGACCGAAAAGTTAAATTTTAGGCTCATCATACCAGAGCACCTTCCTCCATACATGTTGGGAGTCTCCTACATGCCTTTTTGCAAACTCAAAGCGTTCCATTTTGTTTTTTGCTGAAAGTATTGGCTTCCTTCTGGCCACTCTGCCATAAAGCCCAACTCTATGGAGCGTATGGTTTATTGTTGTCCTATGTACAGATACTCCAGTCTCTGCTGTGGAACTTTGCAGCTCCTCCAGGGTTACATTAGGTCTCTGTGCTGCCTCTCTGAATAATGCCCTCCTTGCCCAGTCTGGCAGGTTTGCTGTTGTGCCATGTTCTTTCCATTTGGTTATGATAGATTTGATGGTGCTCCTGGGGATCATCAAAGATTTAGATATTTTTTATAACCTAACCCTGACTTGTACTTCTCAACAACATTGTCCCTTACTTGTTTGGAGAGTTCCTTGGTCTTGATGACAGTGTTTGGTTAGTCATGCCTCTTGCTTAGATGTTACAGCCTCTGGGGCCTTTCAAAAAAGATGTGTAAATGACAGATCATGTGACACTTAGATTGCACACAGGCGGACATCACTTGCGAGTCTTGCGAAGCAAGTCGAACCGCTAAAGCGTAGGACTTAGCCTATGAGCGCTAAAGGCACATCCAACGTGCGACAAATGGTTTACGAGTTTGCATCTCAAGCGCGTAACTCTCACCATGGTCTAATTTAATAGCTCTGTTACTCAGACGAATTTCAAGCCTGCAGCCGTTGCGGGTCTCAAGCTGCTGCTACGGGGTTGGAATGTTATAGGGCTGCACATGTTTTCTCTAACCCCTGCCAGCTCATCTTAAGATCGCATGCTGAGAAAAAAACATTATGGCATTCCGATAAATTCAATAGTAAATATTTTTTTGTATAGCCAATATAATTAATGATCAGGTTAGCAAACTTTCTGATCAATTTAGCAAATTTTAGCTAATGTTTCTGATAATTGTTTATTCTAACTGCTAGTCTGAGAGACAGTCCAGTTGAACAAGCAGTTTGAATTCTTGGGGCAGAATATTTAAATTTGCCATGTGGTGAAATATGTGATTAGACCTCTCAATAGTAGACTGATTCACACCTCTTTCGAACTTAGGTAATGATTATTTAAGAGACATCCTTTTGATAACAGTTACAGGTCTTAACCTGTGTGTTGTGATTTTCGTTGTGTGTTTCTGAAGCTTACAGGATCTTCTGCTAATCTTAGACAAAGGACCACTGCAATCTAAAATTCTCCTTCATGCATTTGCAAGAGCATCTTTCATACATAGTTACATAGTTACATAGTAATTAAGGTTGAAAAAAGGCCTCTCAGTCCATCAAGTTCAACCTTTTAAGATCTCCTCTGATCTGCAATATGAGGATTGGTTATTAATTAATTAGTTGTTAATTGTTAATTAATTATTAATAAACTATTTATGTATTTATTTATTTATTTTAATTAGGAATTAATCCAGAGGAAGGCAAACAGAAATAAAACCTAAGTGAAACTTAGCCAATCGTCTCAAAGGGGGATAAAAATAATTCCTTCCTGACCCTAGATACTGGCGATTGGATTTCTCCCTGGATCAATACACTCTCTAATTATCCAGGATAATCCTGAATTCCCTCTTTAATTAGAAATAAATCCAGTTCCCTTCTAAAGTTACCTATCGAATGCGCTGTCACCACCTCCTGTGGTAGAGAATTCCACAGAATAACCACCCTTACTGTGAAGAACCCATTTCTTTCTTTAAGGTGGAATCTTTTCACTTCTAACCGCAAGGGGTGTTCTCTTGGTACCAAAAGCTCCATTGACAACTCTTTATACTGACCCTGTATGTATTTATATAATGTAATTATATCTCCTCTTAGACTCCTTTTTTCTAGAGAAAGTTAGCTTAATTTGGTTATTCTTTCCTCATAACTTAGCCCCTCCATTCCCCTAATTAGTTTTGTTGCCCTCCTCTGTATCTTTTCCAGCTCTAAAATGTCCTTTTTATGAAGTGGTGCCTAAAAATGTACTCTATATTCCAAATAAGGGCATACTAGAGATTTGTATAGTGGCAGAATTATATTTTCTTCCCTTGCTTTTATACCCTTCCTAATACATGCTAATATTTTATTTGCCTTTGCAGCTGCTGCTTGCATTGAGTACTGTTACCTAGGTGGTTGTCCACAAATACTACCAAATCCCTTTCAATATCTGATACCCCTAGATTTGCTCGATTAAGATTATAAATTGCATGGCTATTTTTCCTTCCCAGATGCATAACTTTACATTTATTCATA
Organism: Discoglossus pictus; assembly: GCA_027410445.1. Taxonomy (NCBI): domain Eukaryota; kingdom Metazoa; phylum Chordata; class Amphibia; order Anura; family Alytidae; genus Discoglossus; species Discoglossus pictus. The sequence goes on from CM050164.1 coordinate 440,250,497, forward strand.
TTAAATGTCATCTGCCATTTAGATGTCCATTCCTCAATTTTATATAAATCCCTTTGAAGGGAAAGCACATCATTATCTGATTTAATTACCTTGCACAACTTTGTGTCATCAGTGAAAATGGAGACACTTCTCTCCAGTCCCACCTCTAAGTCATTAATAAATATGTTAAAAAGGAGAGGACCTAATACTGAACCCTGAAGAACCTAACTTACCACATTAATCCAATCGGAGTATGTTCCATTTACAGCAACCCTTTGCTTCCTGTCTTTTAGCCAGCTTTCAATCCATGAGAGGATATTTAGTTTGCACAATAGTCTCCCATGTAGCACTGTATCAAAAGCCTTTGCAAAATCCAAAAAGACTACATCCACTGAGTTGCCTTAATCCAAGTTCCCACTAATCTCGTCATAGAAACTAATTAGGTTTGCTTGACATGACCTATCCCTCATAAATCCATGTTGACTCCTACTTATAATCCTGTTCAAATAGACATATTCTTGTATATTATCCCTTATTATCCTTCTAAAAGCTATCCCACTACAGAAGTGAAGCTCACTGGTCTATAATTCCCCAAATTTGCTCTTGCTCCCTTTTTAAATAAAGTTATCACATCTGCTTTTCTCCAGTCATCTGGTAGAGACCCTGTGTTAAGTGAATCTTGAAAAATTAAATATAATGGTTTTGCTATTACAGAGCCCAGTTCCCTTCAGTACCCTTGGATGTATTCCATCAGGACCCGGGGCTTTATTAACATTTATTTTTTCTAACCTCTTTTGGATTTCTTCCAGCGTTAACCAGTTATTTGGTGAAGGTAGTGTAGCCCCATTACCACTGGTACCTTCTTTGTGTATACCGAAGAAAAGAACCTATTTAGCTCATCTGCCTTTTCCTGGTCACTAATTTTCAGATGGCCTGTGTCACATTGTAATATTCCGATAGCTTCCTTCCTCGCCTTCTTAAAAATAAATGTTTTTAATTCAATCTCAAATGAGACTGTGTTGTGATCACTGTTTCCCAAAGGTTGCCCTATTTCAACATTTGATACAATATCAATATTATTTGTGATGACTAAATCTAAGATAGCCTCATTTCTAGTCGGCTCTTGTATAATCTGGGCCAAATAATGACCCCTGAGTGTACTCAAGAACCTGCTCCCCTTAGCTGAACTGCTGGTCTCATTTATCCAGTTTATTTCAGGGTAATTAAAATCTCCCATTATTAGAACTTGCCCATGCTTAGCTGCATTTCCAATCTGTAACAATAATTGTATTTCCTCACTTTCAGCTATATTTGGGGGTTTATAGCATACTCCTACTAATATTTTTGGGGAATTTGCTTATCCGCTAATTAACGCTACCCACAAACACTGAACATTCCCACTAGTTCCACCATAAATATCTTCTCTGACTATTGGCTTAAATTCAGGCTTAACATACAGACAAATCCCTCCTCCTTTTTTACCATTGCCCCTATCTTTCCTAAATAGGTTATAACCTTTCAGATTAACAGTCCAGTCATGAGTTATCCCACCATGCTTCTGGCATTAGCAAGCATACACTTTATGTTATGAGTTTGTAGATTGGTTGTGCCTACCACTATACTTGAGTTACTTAGTAATACCTCCCTATTGACTATACTACCCCTCCCCCATTTCCTCCCCTATGAGTTGTTAATTCATCCCTTACCCCCTCTACACTTTCTACCCCATTACTTATATCTGCCCCCCCCCCACCTACTAGTTTAAAAATTCTCCCAGCTGTTCTACCATCCTATCCCCTAGAACAAAAGCTCCCTTATCAGTAAGGTGCAATCCATCCCTGCTGTAGAGATTGTACCAAAGTGAGAAGTCAGCCCAGTGCTCTAAAAACCCAAACCCCTCCTTAGTGCACCACATCTTTAGCCATGCATTAACCTCCCTAAGCTCTTTCTGCCTCCCTGGGCTAGCACGAGGCACTGGTAGTATCTCAGAAAAAACTACCTTGGAGGTCCTTGTCTTCAGCTTATTACCTAGTTCTCTAAAATCATTCTTTAGGACACTCCATCTTCCACTAACTTTGTCATTGGTACAGCCCTTTCCTCTTTACTCAATTCCAATGACTACCAACACAATTTGCTGAGAGAAGAGTGCTACACTGATATCCAATAAATGGTGGTGATGACTTTCTGATGTTATCCCATTTACATACACATACATTTAAGTGACATAACAAATGTCCCGGTTAAAAAAACACATAACAATACCTATAATTCTAATTAGATGGTTTGACAATTAGTCTTAAATGTTATGATTTTAAAACATAGATTATCTATCAAGGACAACCCATACGCTCAAACTCTCTTTATCTCAGGCCAATAAATAACTTTCACTCTGGGCCTGACAGAGAAAAAGAGAATATCTAGTTGGTATAATAATAATTATAAATCTTTAACAATTAAAACTCTTTATTAGGCTATTAATATTTATGTAAGTGGGCAACCTTACTTCTTTTTCAACCCCCAATAGAAAATGTATGTTAGAGAAGAGGAAGAAGTGATTTATACATACATTATGCGAAAATGCTGGACTTTCAAGCTCAAGTATCTATCTATATAATTCTTTTCATATTTTTTTTAATAACAATTAAGTACAATTATGTATATATAAATATACAAAGATTTAATTTATGTGACCTTTACTTTAATGAGCACTTGAGCCTCTAAGCCATTCATATACAGCGGATTCTTTATTTCAGATCTTAAAACTGTAACTATTAACATTAAAACTAAACTATGATTTGTACATGGTCTACTTTTTTTTTTTCAATAGTCCTCTTAAAAGTTGATTAGTGTCTCTGTGAACCACCTGAATAATGCCATGAGTTTTTGTAGCTCACCTAATGTTTTTTCTACCCGCTTCTTAACAATTATAATGCACTGTACTGTTTCATAATCTAATTTGTGCATTTAAAAACCATAACATCTGGCATCTAGGCATTTTTCGTGTAGAGCATTATTATACATTCTTATTCATTTTGTTTCACTAGATTTTGTAATTCAAATTGTGCGGTGGGCCACTTAAATGAAGCTTGTGGACCACTGGACCACTGGTTATCTGTGGAGCACAGTTTGGGAATTTCTGCTCTACACTTTGAGATATACTATTAATGCCCAATATTCACACTTTTACAGCAACCCAACCTTGTAATATATTAAATCTCCATTTACACTTTTCTGACATCAATATTCTGAACACATTCAATCACATTTGTTAATATATTTTGGTTAGTATACAGTACAGTTTCACTAGTTATCCCTAGACACAGTCTGAATCGACTTCTGACTCGATTACATGGTTCCCCGTAGAATCCGCCTTGGCCATGCCAGAGTTTTACAAGTGAATATTCTTAGCTATTACATTGTCCCTATAGGATAACTTACATTAGAACTTACGACTATGACGCCAGGTGGTTTATTACTTTAGGCATATTAGCATACAATCACTTGCAATGGTCCTTATGTGCAAGAAAGCATCTATGAGATTTAACTAGCAAGTCACAACAAATAAACTCAATAATTCCCATAGCAACCCCAGGTTGTTAAAGAATGTTAGTAAATATTACATCTTAAAGCTAGTTATTTCCTACTCAGACGTTGACTGTGCTGTGCTGCTTAAAGGTATATAAAAGTTTCATGGGTTTCAAATGTTTGGTAAGAAACAGGCAATGATTATCAGAAAAAGATGTGTTATGGGAAAGATCAATGTACTTACAGAGTTATATGCAAGAGACTAAAATGTGGCTTTGCACACCCACAGCATGGTTATATAAACCAAGTACACTGAGGAAGGCTCCAAATTACTGATTTCGACCTTTCTGGTATATACCACAGGAAGTAATGGTGAAGATGGAAACACATGGTTGGGCAGGGTCCAAGCTCATACCTGAATCACGCTACAAGTGGAGTGGGAGAGAGAGAGAGGGAGAGAGAGTGATAGTGAGAGAGAGAAAGAGAGAGAGAGAGAGACAGAGAGAGAGAGAGAGAGGAGGCAGGGGAGAAAGATAAAAAATACACAGTAGTTGAGGTAGGGAAGTGACAATCTGCAGGGATGGTAGTCAAGTGTGAATGTGCTGCACAGAGAGAGACTATTATATGAAAATACATAGCATATACAGTGCCTTGCAAAAGTATTCATCCCCATTGACTTTTTACCTATTTTGTTACATTACAGCCTTAAGTTCAATGTTTTGTTAATCAGAATTTTATGTGGTGGATCAGAACACAAGTTGGTGAAGTAAAATTAGAAAAATATATACATAAAACTATTATTTAGAAATAGAAAACCGAAAATTGGCTTGTGCGTATGTATTCACCCCCTTTGTTATGAAGCCCATAAAAAGCTCTGGTGCAACCAATTACCTTTAGAAGTCACATAATTAGTGAAATGATGTCCACCTATGTGCAATCTAAGTGTCACATGATCTGTCATTACACATACACACTTTTTTTAAAGGCCCCAGAGGCTGCAAAACCTTAGCAAGAGGCACCACTAACCAAAAACTGCCATGAAGAACAAGGAACTCTCCAAACAAGTAAGGGACAGTGTTGTTGAGAAGTACAAGTCAGGGTTAGGTGACAAAAAAATATCCAAATCTTTGATGACCCCCAGGAGCACCATCAAATCTATCATAACCAAATGGAAAGAACATGGCACAACAGCAAGCCTGCCAAGAGACAGCTTGCCACCAAAACTCACAGACCGGGCAAGGAGGGCATTAATCAGAGAGGCAGCACATACGCCTAAGGTAACCCTTTTTCAGCAAAAAACAAAATGGCACGTTTTGAGTTTGCGAAAAGGCATGTGGGAGACTCGCAAAATGTATGGAGGAAGGTGCTCTGGTCTGATGAGACTAAAATTTAACTTTTCGGTCATCAAAGAAAAGGCTTTGTCTGGCGTGAGGTGAAGTGCCACCGGATGGGAAACTGGTCAGAGTTGAGGGAAAGATGGATGGTGCTAAATACAGGGATATTCTTGAGCAACACCTGTAACACTCTGTGCGTGATTTGAGGCTAAGATGGAGGTTCACCTTCCGGCAGGACAATGACCCCAAACACACTGCTAAAGCAACACTTGAGTGGTTTAAGGGGAAACATGTAAATGTGTTGGAATGTCCTAGTCAAAGCCCAGACCTCAATCCAAAAGAAAATCTGTGGTCAGACTTAAAGACTGCTGTTCACAAGCGCAATCCATCCAACTTGAAGGAACTCCAGCAGTTTTGCAAGGAGGAATGAGCAAAAATCCCAGTGTTAAGATGTGGCCAGTTCATAGAGACTTATCCAAAACGACTTGGAGCTGTGATTGCTGCAAAAAGTGGCTCTACAAAGTATTGAGTTTAGGGAGGGGAATAGTTATGCACTTTGACGTTTTCTGTTATTTTGGCCTATTTGTTGTTTGCTTCACAATAAAAAAAAAACATCTTCAAAGTTGTGGGCATGTTCTGTAAATTAAATGATGCAAATCCTCAAACAATCCGTGTTAATTTCAGGTTGTGAGGCAGCAAAACACAAAAAATGCCAAGGGGGCTGAATACTTTTGCAAGGCACTGTAAGAGTCTAACATGGTCCCAAACTACATATCCCAGGCTGCACAAAGACGAACCATAGAACTTAAAACAAATGTATCAGCTGCCTGAGCCTCCTCCTGATTAACCAAGACAAATATTTAAATGTATACTAATATAGCCAGAGTTTCAAGGTGGTGTCTACTATAATTTTCAAATGTCAGAAATTACCAGATATTTTGCTAACTTCAAGGTAAGTGTTTAAATGTTTATTCTGGTATTTTTTCAAGCAAAACAAATATTTTTATACACTGCTGATTCTCCTCCTTCAGATGCATTCATAATCCAGCAAACTTAGATATGCCTTTAAGCTGACCCACAGGTCCCTTTTTAGGATATTTGCAAGGGAGAGTGAAGAAGAGAGTAAGAAATGTGGGCATGGTTTCTAAATATTTTAACATGTAAATTCACTTTTGTCGGTAACCCTATGTTAAAAGTTACGACATACTCGCAATTACTACAACTATAACTCGCAAGTTGCGAGATGAGAATGAGCATTGCACCGTGAACCGCGCATGAGCAATGCGATGGCATGCGCACCGGGAGAAGGTGCAGGAGGGAGTGAGGGAGGCAGTGGGAGGGAGAAAGGAGACACAGGGGAGAGAGGGAGAAAAGAAACACAGAGGAGGGAGAGAGCGAGAAAGGAGACACAGGGGGGGGAGCGACACAGGGGAGAGAGAGGGGAGAAACTTAGGGGTAAGAGACACAGGAGGGAGAGGGGGAAAGAGACATGAGGGAGGGAGAGGGAGGGAAAGAGTCACAGGGGAGGGAGAGCGGAGAAAGCGACACAAAGGAAGGAGGGGGGAAGATATGCAGGGGCGGGAGAGAGGGGGAAAAAACACAGGGGAGGGAGAGGGGGAAGGAGACACAGGGGTGGAAGAAGGGGGAAGGAGACACAAGAGAGGGAGATGGGGAACGAGATGGGAGGGAGAGGGGGGAGAGATAGAAGGGAGGGAGGGGGAGAAACACAGGGGAGGGGGAAAAGAGACACAGGGGAGGGAGAGGGATGGAAAGAGACACAGGGGAGGGAGAGGGAAGAAAGAGACACAGAGTAGGGAGAGGGGGAAGATACATCAGGGAGTGAGGGAGATACAGGGGGAGAGGGGGGGGAGAAAGACACAGGGTAGGGAGGGGGGAGAGACACAGGGGAGAGAGGGGGGAAGAGATACAGGGGAGGGAGAGAGGGGGAAGGAGACACAGGGGAGGGAGAGGGGGAAGGAGACACAGGGGAGGGAGATGGGGGAACAGACGGGAGGGAGGGGGAGAGACAGGAAGGGGGAGAAACACATGGGAGGGAGAGGGGAAGAGACAGAGGAGAGAGAGGGAAGGAAGAGATACAGGGGAGTGAGAAGGTGAGAGACACAGGGGAGTGAGAGGGTTAAGGCGGGGAGAGACAGAGGGGAGGGAGAAGGGGTAGAGACAAAGGTGAGGGGTGAAGAAACTCAGGGAAGGGAGGGGGAACAGACACAGGGGAGGGAGAGGGGCAAAAGACACAGGGGAGAGAGAGGGGGGAGGCTGGGAGAGACAGAGGGGAGAGAGAAGAGGATAAGAGACAAAGGAGAGGGGGAGAGACAGAGGGGAGGGAGAGGGGGGTAAGAGAAAAAGGAGAGAGGGAAAGAGACGGAGGGGGTAAATTAGAAAATAAAATATTATCCTGTCATTTGTGACGAGCAAGTGGCTAGTAGATATAAAATAGGGTTTAATATTTTGTTTTATATAAAAAACATATAAATTATAACAATTAACATAATATAGGTAGTATACTGATCCAGGAAATAGTTTAATTATGCCATTTCAACCTTAATTACTATGTAGCTATGTATAAATATTGTAAATTCAATGAACATTCATAATGCAAGGTGCATTATTAGAAGATATTTTTAGAATATATTTTTATTTTCGTTGAGGGGACAAACAATATTCCATTTCTCAACTGTTGAATTTTCTTAATTACTTTTTTTATGTACAAAGACTGTTTTTCTTCTTAAGAAAGCTGAGGGGAAAATAGCATTGTTTAAAATAATATAAATTTGTTTATAAAACTCAGATAAAACTTATTATTTTCTTCTAATTTTTCAGAACTAAAGTTTTATTCAGATCAATGACATTGATAAACTTGAAATGTGAAAGATTTAGAGCCATATTAAATTCCAGCCTCATAACTCCAACGTGTAGCTCTTTAGCCCTACGTGCTTAAAATTCTCCCGAGTTATGTTGCTATTAAATTAGAAGTGGCTGCGAGCTACAAGCGAGAGAGGCAAAATCTTAACCCAGACCCTTGCACGTTAAATGTGCAATCATGCTACGATCAATTAAGCTAGCACGTAGCAAGAGGTCAGAATTAGCCAATGGCAAAACAGATTGTCATCATGGTTAATGAAAGCCTGCGTGTTCATACAAAGGCTCCCAGCCCTTGCCTCAGTGGTCCTGATAGGGACCTCAGCGGCAGTTAAAGACACAAGCCCTGCCATCGAGACCCCTGCAGTGTCCACATATCAACCCGTGCCGCGGAGATCACAATCGGGAACCCCGCTGCATTTAAAAGTTTTACATTTCCGCCACGGGTCCTTAAAGGGTTTGCGGCACACAACTTGTCAAGGCCGGCCATGGGGTACTGTATGTACCCCCCACCCCAGCACCTAAAATGAATGCCCCCCAATGCTGAGGGTCCCCGCAGTATCCATACATTAACCCTTGCAGCGGCGGTCCCGATCGGGACCCCCACTGCATTTCAAATTTCCCGCTGCGATCCTGAAAGAGACACAGGGAAGAGAAAGGAAGGAAATAGACACAAGGGAGGGAGAGGGTGGGGGAAAGACACAGGGGAGGGAGAGGGGGGAAAGAGATACAGGGGACCTGTTTAACCCCATCTAGTCCTATGTAACCCTATCTAGTCCTATTTAACCCCATCTAGTCCTATTTAAGCACATCTAGACCTATTTAACCCTGTCTAGTCCTGTGTAACCCTATCTAGTCCTATTTAACCCTAATTGGGCCTATTTAACTCCAAATGTACCTAGTAAACCCATCCCATAAACCCCCCCTACCATACCCTATTAACCCCTACACTATTAACCCCTAATACAATCCCTATTACCCACCTAATTACACAATATAAAAAAGGGCATTACTGAAAATAAAATAGGACATTACTGAAAATAAAAAAGAACATTATAAAAAAAAAAACTACATTACATGAAAATAAAAAAAAGCATTCATTAAATAGAATAAAACAAATTACATAAAATACAACTTACATTACATATAATAAAATCCCTCAATACATACATTAATACCCCTAACTACATACAACTAACCCCTAACTACATACATTAATAACCCTAACTACATACAATGAATCCCCTAACTACATACAGTTAAACCCTAATTACATACAATTAAACCCCTAACTACATACAATAAAAATCCCTAAATCTCACCTAAAACAACACTCTCACTAAACCTAGAATAGGATAAATAAGCCCACTTACCTTGCCCAAATGCCCCTGCACTGATGACGGATTTCTTGCCTTCATCCCTAGCATAAGGGCCTTTCCTAGATGGCCGCAGGTCTGGCACCCCTAGGAAAAAAAGAAACATTAAAATTAATAAAAAAATAAACACATTATATAATCATAAACATTATAAATAGTACACTTACCTTTTTGCAATGTCCCCGTCCTCCCCGTCCTGGTAATTTTCGCCAACAGGGCTCCTCCAAATAAAAATCCACCGCTCCAAATACATTTTAAAAAATAACAGACCTCCTCCCTGGGAGAAGGTTTGCGCATGCTCCGGTGAAAAATTGGAAATGGGGCCTTCTGTTTTGCTGAAAACGCTGTCAATCATATTTCAGCCAATCAGAAGGCACCAATGTGTGAGCCAATCAGAATGGGATACACCCATAGATCCCATTCTGATTGGCTGATGGACCTGTCAGTCATTTGTAAACCAATCAGAAGGCACTATTAACAATATTTTACTGGAGCATGCGCAAATAGTGGTAGTATACTGATCCAGGATATAGTTTGATTATGCAATTTTCAACCTTAATTACTAAATAGCAAAGTATAAATATTGTAAATTCAATGAACATACATAATGCAAGGTGCATTATTAGAAAAGCATATACAGCAAAACCTTGTTTAACGCTGTAGATAGGTTCAAGGCAATAGGAGTGTTAAGCGAAAAAGCTCTAAACGGGACATGGAGAAGATAGGGTAACCCATGAAAAAAACATAATTTCAATTGAAATTTAATCTTTTTTGGTTTTATATGAACTTCAAAGAAACAGCAAACATAACACTAACACAAAGACTGTCTTCTTCTTAAGAAAGCTGAGGGAAAAAATAGCATTGTTTAAAATATCAATTTCTTTATAAAACTCAAAATTTTAAATGCATTGCGATGTACCGATGAAGACCCCCGCTGCAAGGGGTGATATAGGGACCTCCAGCATAGGGGATTTAATTTTCTGTGCTGGGGTGGTACTTGAAGCACCCCGTGGCAGGGGTTAACACTTTGACTACTGCTGGGGTCCTAAACGGGACAGCAAGGGTTAATATGGGGAGGCTGCGGGGGTCTCAACATTGGGAGGCGGTTAGGTGTTGCGGGAGTACTTAAAGTACCCCCGTGGCCATAATTGCACAATAGTGTGCCTCGGGCACTTTAAGGCCCCGTGGCGGGAATTTTGAATTTTTAAATGCAATGGGGTCCCGATCGGGTTCCAATCCATACCCCCACTGCACGGGTTAATATGGAGACACTGCAGGGGTCTTATCTCCCCCAGCATAGGGGGGTATTTGAAGTACCCCCGCGGCAGGGGGTAACTATTGAACTGCCGCAGGGGTCCTGATCGGAACCACCACAGCACAGGTTTATTTTTGGAGCCACAGGGGGTCCCAATTGGGAACCCTGCAGCATGTAGTTAGATTTAGGGAGCATGGAGCTTTCTTAGCCTTTGCAGGTGCTCTGGAGAACCTGAAGAGCTTTAGCCAACATTTGTATGTTAGGGGCTAGGTCGCGTTTGATTTCTTAGCAATTTAAAAGCAAGACTGGATCATAAGGGCTAAGTGGATGACAGATCAATGGGTTTTTCGGGCTCCAACATTACTTGTTGCCTGTCTCTTAATCATTTCTCGTCCAGCCTGCATTTGCAAATGGTTTTAGACGGTAATTTAATAGCAACGTAGTGCTACTTATGTCACTACGTGCTAAGAGTAGCTCTAATTTACTAAGGCTTTTAATTAGTAAAATCTAAGAAATACCATTAGCAATGTTAAATTCTGCAATTATGTTTATGGGTTCCATAGAAAATTATTTCACCAAGTTGAAAACCCAAATATTATATTTTTTTCCATTATATCTGTTCAAATGAATGAATATAGTATTATTTTGATCCTATTAAGATCATCGATATTCTGGAGTACATGTTCTGGGAGTAGGCCAAAGGAGGCCCCTGTTTGTTCCTATCAATCCATGGCCTGTAGTGATTCACAAACTGAGTATGTTAAGAGGGAGACCTAAGAAAGGTGGATCTATTCTTATGTGTCATTACTTGTCACTGACCGATGAGGGTAATCAGCCAATCTGTATAGAGTAAGATCTGGCTGAGGTAACACAAAAGTGTCAGTTGTCAGACTCTGTTGTTCTATCCTGCTGCAAGTCTTTGGTCCCAACTTCTGTTCCTGTCTTGCAGGGGTTCTGCATGCACCAACACTCTGCTCAAGTTCCAGTTCCTTCCTTTTGCAGGGGTTCTGCATGCACCAACACTCTGCTCAAGTTCCAGTTCCTGCCTTTAGCTCCCAGTCTGCTCCTGAGGATCTTTGTCCCGTTTTTCTGCTACTGAATAGTTGTCTGCTGCATTGCCACTCTTCTCCTGAGGAACTCTACACCACTTGTCTTTGTTTCTGCTCTTTCTTCCTCCACATGGACTCATCCAAGTATTTAACTTTTTGATTTATATTTACATAGGTACAAAGTAATTGATATTGAAAAAATACTTTTAGTCCATCAAGTTCAACCTTTTAAGATCTCCTCTGATCTGCAGTATTCAGTTAAGTTAAGTAAATTAGTAATTATAAATTGTTTATTGATCCAAGGAAAAAAGAAAAAAAATTGCCAATTGTCTCAAAAGGGGAAAACATTTTTCCTTCCTGACCCCAGATACTGGCGATCGGACTCCTCCCTGGATCAATACTCTCTAATTAACCAAGATAACCCTGAATGCCCTTTTTATTTAGAAAAATATCCAATCCCTTTTCAAAGTTATCTATCGAATCTGCTGTCACCACCTCCTTTGGTAGAGATTTCCACAGTTTAACCACCCTTACTGTGAAGAACCCTTTTCTTTCTTTAAGGTGAAATCTTTTTACTTCTAATCTCAAAGGATGTCCTCTTGTCAGTTGAAAACCTCTTGGCACAAAAAGTTCACTTGACAAAGCCTTATATTGACCCTGGATATATTTATACAAGGTAGTTATATCCCCTTTTAGACCCCTTTTTCTAGAGATTTGATTAGTCTTTCTTCATCACTAAGCACCTCCATTCCCTTTATTAGTTTTGTTGCCCATCTCTGTAATTTTTCCAGCTCTAAAATGTCCTTTTCATGAAGTAATGCCCAAAACTGTACTCTATATTCCAAATGAGGGCAAACTATGGATTTATATAGCGGCAGGAGTATATTTGCTTCATTTGCTTAATACATGCTAATATTTTATTTGCCTTTGCAGCTGATAGCACTCCCAAATCCCTTTAAATATTCAATATTCCGAGATATACTCCACTAAGATTATAAATTGCATGGCTATGTTTTCTTCCTAAATGCATAACTTTACATTTATTTGTATTAAATCTTATCTGCCATTTAGTCACCCATTTCTCTAATTTATGCAAATCATTTTGAGGTAAAGTACATCCTTTTCTAATTGAATTACCTTGCCCAACCTAGTGTCATCAGCAAAAATGGAGACACTACTTTCCAGTCCTACTTCTAAGTCATTAATAAATTGTTTAAACAGCAGAGAACCTAATACTGAGCCCTGAGGAACCCCACTTACCACATTTGTCCAATCTGAGTATATTCCATTTACAACAACCATTTGCATCCTGTCTTTTAGCCAGCTCTCATGAGCAGATATCTACTGGAATTTCGACATCCCTTTGTTTGCACAATAGTCTTCCATGTGGCACTGTATCAAAAGCCTATGCAAAGTCCAAAAAGGCTGCAGCTGAGTTGTCTTGATCCAAGTTCCTACTAATCTCCTCATACAAACTAGTTTTTACAAATTATATTTGTTTGACATGACCTATCCCTCATAAATCCATGTTGACTCCTATCTATAATCCTCTTCAAATAGAAATATTATTGAATATTATCCCATATTTACCCTTCTAAAAGCTTTCCCACTACAGAAGTGAGGCTCACTGGTCTATAATTCCCCGGATTTGCTCTTGCTCCTTTTTTAAATATAGGCATCTGCTTTTCTCCAGTCATCTGGTAGAGACCCTGTGTTGAGTGAATCTTGAAAAATTGTATATAATGGTTTGGCTATTACAAAACCCAGTTCCCTTAGTACCCTTGGATGTATTCCATCAGGACCCGGGGCTTTATTAACATTTATTTTTTCCAACCTCTTTTGGATAACTTCCTGTGTTAACCAATTATTTGGCAAAGGTAGTGTAGCCCCATTATGTTGCCGTGTCCCAACCACTGGTACCTCCCTTGTGTATACCGGAGAAAAGAACCTATTTAGCTCATCTGCCTTTTCTTGATCACTAATTATCAGACGACCTGTGTCACATTGTAATGTTCCTATAGCTTCCTTCCTCGCCTTCTTCCCATTAATATACTTAAAAAATATTTTAGGGTTAGTCTTACTCTCTTTTGCAATTAATTTTTCATTTTCAATTTTAGCCAGTCTAATTGCCCTTTTGCAAGCCTTGTTGATTTCCTTGTATTCCTGTAAAGCAGTCTCTATCCCCTCTTGTTTGTATAATTTAAATGCCTGTTATTTACTCCGTATCTTGATCTTTAAATCATTGTTAAGCCACATTGGATGGGATTTACTCTTTTTACTTTAATTCCCACACGGTATATGCAGATGTGTATGTATATTTAGTAAGGATTTAAATGTTGTCCATTTGTGGTCAGTGTTTTTACCTGCCAGTTCTCTGTCCCAGTCTATGCTTTGTATTGCTGCCCTTAGACCATTAAAATCTGCCCTTTTAAAATTAAGAGTTTTTGTTGACCCCTTAAAATTTTGTTTTTTTAATTCAATCTCAAACGAGACTGTGTTGTGATCACTGTTTCCCAACATTAGATACTATATCAATATTATTTGTGATGAGTAAATCTAAGATGGCTTCATTTCTAGTAAGCTCTTGTACAACCTGGGCCAGATAATGATCCCTGAGTGTACTCAAGAACCTGCTCCCCTTAGATGAACTGCTGGTCTCATTTATCCAGTTTATTTCAGGGTAATTAAAATCTCCCATTATTAGAACTTGACCATGCCTAGCTGCATTTTCAATCTGTAACAATAATTGTATTTCCTCACTTTCAGCTATATTTGGGGGTTTATAGCATACTCCTACTAATATTCTTTTGGAATTTGCTGCTCCGCTATTTAACTCTACCCACAAGCATTCAGTTTTATCACTAGGTGCACCATAAATATCTTCTCTGACTATAGGCTTAAATTCAGGCTTAACATACAGATAAATCCCTCCTCCTCATTTATCATTGCCTCTATCTATCCTAAATAGGTTATAACAATCCAGATTAACAGTCCAGTCATGAGATTCATCCCACCATGTTTCAGTAATGCCTATTAAATCCCATTTTTCATTAATTGCTAATAATTATAACTCTCCCATTTTTTCTGGCAAGCTTCTGGCATTAGCAAGCATACACCTTATGTTATGAGTCTGTAGTTCTGAAGTGCCTGCCACTGTACTTGAATTACTCAGTACTACCTCCCTATTGACTATACTACCACTTGTAAAAAGGCCCCAAAACAGCTCACAAACCTTTTATACTGGGTAAACAGTCAAGCCACACCCCTCTCACCTGGGCAAAATTAGTGCACCCTGCAATTGATCAGCCTTTATCTGTAAAGGAAAATCCACTTGTAAACAGGCACCAAAACAGCTCACAATCCATTTATATTAGTTACATAGTCAAGCCACACCCCTCTCACCTAGGCACAATTAGCGCACTCTGCAATTTATCAGCCTTTACATGTAAAAGAAAATCCACTTGTAAACAGCATGTTGAGTGAATCTTGAAAAATTATATATAATGATTTTGCTACTACAGAGCCCAGTTCCCTCAGTACCCGTGGGTGTATTCCATTAGGACCTGGGGCTTTATTAACATTTATTTTTTCCAACCTCTTTTGGATTTATTCCTGCAATAACCAATTATTTGGTGAAGGTAGTGTAGCCCAATTATGTAGAATTGTCCCAACTACTGGTTCCTCCCTTTTATATACCAAAGAAAATAACCTACTTAGCTCATTTAAAGCTATACACGCCAAGCTTTGCATATCCTGATGTTTATTAAATTCTTAAAGCAACCTCAGCCCTCAAGTGTCTGAATTTATGTTCAAAGTACCTAGTTCCTTCCTTTAATTTTGTTTTGCATACTACTGATGACAAATTTACTAAGATGTTACTTTAATCCTCCTAACTACACTTTTTGTGTATTAGTAAGCAGACAATACTGACTCATGAAAAAGTTTCGCTATTAGTGTGGCAAGCACTGATCTAAGCTCTTTCAATCAATACCCCTGTATATTGTCTTGGCCCATGGCTCATGTTTAACTTTGATAATGCTATTAAAACCTAAACTTCTGAAAAAGGACCCTCATGAGTTACTTTTTCACTTTTGTGGCAGCTAAACCGCAAGTGCCTTCATTTATAATAAAAAGTTTATTAGTTTAGACAAGACATCCTCCTGTGAAAACATCAGACATATTCACATCAAGAAAAGAAAATACGAATTGACTGTGGGATGATGTGATAGAGCTCCCCATGGCCTTGTTTAAGTTGTATGCTGCTCTAGGCCATACAAATTTGTGTGCCCCACTTGCAACCTTCATTTCACCTTTCAGTTCAAAATAAGTACATTGAATTGCGGCAAACAGGATTTGAATGTGCAAATGAAAACAAAACAATATAAACAGAAACATTGTTGAAAATAAACATCTGCATAAACATTCTTAATGAACTTCCGGAATGCCCTGACTAGGCCTGAGTAGTTTGTCTGACTCAAGGAAAAAAATCAGTGGAGCACTTTTTTCTCCTTTACAGTCTCTGTATAGTGCAGATAACAGTTCCACTGTCACCACGCAAAATAGCAGGGTTAGGACACCGGCCCACCTGTCTCTCCGAGTGCCCTCCCCCAGGGACCCTTTATAAGTACTGTATGTACTCCAGTAAGAAAATATATCTTCTCTCAAACAGTCCCTTCCCTGGGGTAAATCATAGAAATATAGGTTTTGGTCTGTTATTTGAAGCAGGCTGTAAAACTCTGTTACTGTTTCAGGTTCCAGAGCGTGTGTCTCTCTGGCCTGGTAGAAAAAGCAGACTTCAAAGGCTCTCTGTAAGTTAATGTTCCCATTGACACAATGGTGCTGGTACAATATATGTTCTAAATGCAGCCTTTGTTTGAACTGGTGTCTCTTCAGCTCCAACATTTCCTGTGTCCACTCAATCTCTCCCACTGAAGCTCTCCACCGGTTTGGTAATCCTGAGGTTTAAACAGCCTAAATTCAGCCTCAGGTGCAGCTAATTGCTTTGGTTCAGTTAACTCCCTCAGGACTGGAAAAAACTGATCTATTCAGCCTGGTACTGCCAAGAGGCAGTGGACCCGCAACAGGGTGTCTGCGTTGCCATGGAGTTTACCCGCCTTGTGTTCCAGGTCAAAACAATAGGGCTGCAGCGAGAGAAACCACCTTGTCACTTTAGTATTAGCCTCTTTATTATATTGCACCCACTTCAGGGGAGCATGGTGTGAGATCAGGGTGAAACATCTCCCGAACAGGTAGTACCTCAAAGCATCCCCGTCCCACCTAACAGCCAAGCACTCCCTTTCAACCACAGAGTACTTCCGATCCCTGTGGAGCAGTTTTCCACTCAAATAGAGTACAGGGTGTTCATTCCCTCCAAAAACTCCACATCAAAAGCGGGCTTTTGCAGAATAAATCTCATGTCGCAATTAGGCGCAACTAACATAGCATAGCTCATAGAGCTAACCGTAGTGCACTGAAGCCACGTCGGCTTCTGGGTTCTATCTAACAGTGTTGAGAGCTCTTGCCTTAGTACGATCCATCCAAAATGCTTGGATTTGTTTTTTTCTTAGGGGTTTTGGCCATGCCTGAATGGCTTCAACTTTATGCAACTGGGGTCTGACTAAAACACGTCCTACTATATTTCCCATGCATCTCAACTCTATACTTCCCAAGTTACACTTGGCTGGGTTGATTGTCAGGAAGGCTTTACGTATGGTTTCCAAGACTCTTTCGAGTTTGGTCACATGAGTATCCCAAACAGGGGTATAAATGATGATGTAATTTAGATATGCCACTGAGGCCACTGGAGTTTGTCCATGAGATTCTGGAAGGTCGTGGGGCACTATTTAATCCAAAAGGCATAACAATGTAATGGAAAAGGCCCTCAGGAGTACATAAAGTCTTCTCTTTGGCAGATTTAGCCAGTGGGACCTGCCAATACCCCTTTGTGAGGCCTATTGTGGATAGAAACCTGGCTTTCCCTAAATTATCAACCAGTTCGTCAATCTGGGGTAGCTGATACGCATCTCATTGAGATATTGCTTTTAATATATGGAAGTCCCTGCAGAAACTGGTAGTTCCATCTGGTTTCGGAATAAGGACAATGGGACTGCACCAATTACTGGAGAATTCTTCGATAATCCTGTTTTTTAGCATTTTATTTACCTCCTCACTTATTTCTGACCTTTTTGCTTCCGTTATCCTGTACAGCTTAATTTGTATTTTAACTTCCAAGGATTTTGTGATGGATTTTGGCTGTTCGTCCAGGATATACTGAAAAAACGTCCCTATTACAGGAAATCATCTGGAACACTTCATCTGTTTGCTGGGGTGACAACTCCAAAGATATAAATACCCAAGGGACTGATATAAATACCTAAGGGACCTCCAAACAGGTAACAGGAGAGACACAACCCACTTCAACCTCTATGTTTCGCCATGCCTTCAAAAAATGCCCTACTAAATCCATCGCAATCCTTTCAAAGGGTTTGTCTGTTATCGGAAGCGATACCAAAGGAGCTCTCAATCAGGGTCTTGGACTCGTCAGTTGACACTCTAGACAGGAAATGCAATAGCGACGTACTTCTGCAAAAATCCCTGGCCAATAGAACCTTTTCATTATCCGGTCCAAAGTTTTGTTCACTCCAAGGTAACTTCCCAAGAGATGGCTGTGGGCCAATTCCATCACTTTTCATCTCTATCTTTGGAGTACCAGTAGCTGTTCAATCCCCTCCTCAGTAGTTCTGACACTCTATATAGGAGAACCTTTCAGATCATGAAATATGGGATTTGAAGATTTTCTCTTCCTTGTACCAGTGTCCCATTTATCTCCACTGCCTCTTTCCATACGATTAGCAACAGAGGATCATTAGCTTGGTCCCTTCCAAAACTCCATATTCCCTAGGCAGGGGAGTTCTTCAGTTCCTCAGTCTTCATCTTCGGAAGGATTTTGATACAGTGCCTCATGGCAGACTATTGAGCAAACTAAGGGATACAGGAATTGCAGTAAATATCTGTTCATTGATTGAGAGCTGGCTAAAAGACAGGAAGCAAAGAGTTGTTGTAAATATAACATACTCAGATTGGACTAATGTGGTAAGTGGGGTTCCTCAGGGTTCAGTATTAGGTCCTCTCCTTTTTAATATATTTATTAATGACTTAGAAGTAGGATTGGAAAGTATTGTCTCCATTTTTGCAGATGACACCGAGTTGTGCAAGGTAATTAAATCAGATAATGATGTACTTTCCCACCATAGGGATTTGCATTTAAATGGGCAATTAAATGGCAGCTGAGATTTAATATGAATAAATGTAAAGTTATGCATATGGAAAGCAAAAAAACAATGCAATTTATAATTTTAATGGAGCAAATCAAGGGGTATCAGATATTAAAAGGGTGGACAACAACCTAGGTAGCAGTGCTCAATGCCAAGCAGTATCTGCAAAGGCAAGTAAAATATTAGCATCTATTAATAGAAGCAAGAGAAGCAAATATAATTCTGCCACTATACAAATCCCTAGTACACCCTCATTTGGTATACGAAGTACAATTTTGGGCACCACTACATAAAAAGTATATTTTAGAGTTGGAAGAAGTACAGGGAAGGGCCACAAAACTTATAAAAGGGATTAAGGTCCTACATTATGAAAAAAAAAAAAGACTAACCAAATTAAACTTATTTTTTCTAGAAAAAAGATGTCTAAGAGGGGATATGATTACCTTATATAAATATAGTAGAGACTTGCCCGTCAAAAAATGACGTCAATAAGATTGTAAGGCAGGTAATATTGTTTGTGTGCGAAATTAATTTTGTTGGTGTTTTAAGATCCTTCGGCGCTCATTGCGAGGCTCTTGGTTGTTTGTGTGCTATGAGCAGCGTTGGTGTTTTTTTTTGGTATGGAAATGAATAATTAATAAAATAAGAAATTAATATACTTTACCTATTGTGAAGTAATATATGCAGGAAGCATTGTGTTGAAGAGCTGGCAATCTGTTTTCATGTTGCTGCAGCATCAGTGCTGTGGAGCTGCTGTGTAAGTGTCAGCAATGTGTGCAGTGTGTAGTGTAATAGTGTGCGTGCGCAAGGCAAATCCGTTAGGGTAGCTGTGTACTTCCGGATTGTATAAGTTAGTGTTCTAAAATGGAGCCTAATGTGTGGTATGCGGCTGTGGGTGATTTTGCGTCCTTGTTTTACGATGTCGTACGACTTTTTTGGAAAATCCGTAGGTGTTTGGTGGTGTTTTGCGTGTTTAGGGTCCTTTAGCCTCGTTTTTGTTTGTTCGGCAGCCATTTTTTCTCTTGCTTAGGTGATTTTCAGGTGTCTAAACTCTGTAATTTGGACTTAAATGGAGGTGTAACTTCACTTGCAGAGGTCCTGGGTGCCCCCCCTTGCTGTGGGTAAGATTTTTATGTGTTTGTTTTGTGTATTTTTTGTGTTTCTAATGTTTTTCGGGTTGCACAGATTGCGTCCTTGTTTTCGGATCTTGTACGTCTTTTTTGGAAAATCCGTAGGTGTTTGGTGGTGTTTTGCGTCTTTAGAGTGCTGTAGCCTCGTTTTCATTTTTTGCGGCGCCCATTTTTTCTCTCGCTTAGGTGATTTTCGGGTGTCTAAACTCTTTTATTTCGAGTTAAATTGAGGTGTAACTTCAGTTTTCAAGGTCCTGGGTGCCCCCCTTGTTCTTGGTAAGTTTTTTATGTATTTGTTGTGTCTATTTATTGTGTTTTTCATGTTTTCATGTGCGCGGGTTTCGCGCGTTTTTTGCGAGGTCGTAATGGGTCGTAACGTGTCTCGTATTTTTACTTCTTAAGTCCTTACATTTTGCGAGGTCCGCAGTTGCTGCAAGGAGCGCCTTTGGCGCTCCATGCCAGCAACTGTGACCCTTGCTTTGCGAGGGCTGCAGGCTCGCTACGCGAGCCCGCAGCGTTTGCAACAACCCGCATGCTCACAACTATATATTTTGATCCTGGGTCAATACAAGGCTTTGTCAATTGAGCTTTTTGTACCAAGAGGTTTTCAACTGACAAGAGGACATCCTTTGATGTTAGAAGGAAAAAGATTCCACCTTTAAGAAAGAAAAGGGTGGTTAATCTGTGGAATTCTCTACCAAAGAATGTGATGACAATAGATTCGATAGATAACTTTAAAAAGGGATTGGATATATTTTTAAATAAAAAGGGCATTCAGGGTTATCCTAGTTCATTACAGAGGAAGTATTGATCCAGGGAGGAATTCGGTCGCCAGTATCTGAGGTCAGGAAGGAATTTTATACTTTTTTCCCCCTTTTGAGACAATTGCCAAAGGTTTAATGGGGTTTGTTTTCTGGTTGCCTTCCTCTGGATCAATTAACAATTAAAAAATTAATCTGCGTATTGGAGATCTAAAAAATTATGAACTTGATGGACTAAAAGCCTTTTTTCAACCTCAATTACTATGAAAATATGGAAAGACTTAGTGCCTCGGTAGATACTTTGGTTTGTGCCCTTGCTTCAGGGATGTATTGGGAAGCTGCTAGGTCTTCCTCTCTGTCCTGCTTCTTCTTAATCTCTGCCCCCCATTTTTTTTTTCCTTTTCACCTTTCTTTTCTTGTTTTCTTCATTTCTCCCCCACTGGAGAACAGGTCGGCATCAACAAAAGAAAATACGCCCCCTAGCTCTACCGAAGAACTAAGCTGGGGATCCTGGGTAAGTCTGGACTCTCTAACTGTTTCATATTTATGAGGGATTCAAAGGGAGGGAAGTTCCTGCCCAATACCATTGGATATGGGAGCCTAGGGACGTTGTGGCGCGTAATTTTTGCCTGTATCCCCTGTACCTCAATACAATGCCAATTTGTTCTTGTTTTTTCGGAGATACTTGTTTTCCCAGATATCAGTCACAGCTCTCCCAGAGTCAATTAGACCCATGACCCTCCTACCATTGAGTAGTACTTCCATAGTGAAAGGGTCAGTCCTACTATGGTGATTAGGTCACATCGGGGTATGTTAATCCTGTGCTCACACTGCATGGGTTCTTCTGGAATAGGACACTGGGCAGCTATGTAACTGAACTCCTCACAGTGAAAACATTTACCCGGCTCCCGAACATTTTTTGTCTTTCATAGGGTCTGGGAGTGGGCCTTTTTTTCCTCTATGGCCTCCAGGCTTACTTCTGTCAGCTCTATGAACATCTGGTTGAGGGCCCCAGGAACTTCCGCCGTCTCTTTCCTTAGGCCTCCTTCTTTTCCATTTGTTCTTGTCTCCCCTCCTGGTGTCCCTCCGGCCTAGGACTGTCGGGTATTTATTTACAGGCCTGATCTCGCTCCACCCAACTAATTATGTCATCCATGGTTTTAGGCCCTCCTTGACCTACCCATTCTCTAATCCCCTTGCGTATGGTGCTCCAGTAATGGTTCTTGACTATAGTTTCCACTATTTGGTCTGGAGGCTTATTTTCAGGGCAGAGCCACTTGCGGGTGATATTGAGTAGATCATACAATTGTTGCTGGGCTGGTTGGTTTCGGTAATATCGTTACTGATGGTATCATTGGGCCCTTACAGCTGGATTTACCCCTTCGCGGGTGAGAATCTCAGTTTTTAATATATTATAGTCAGAGGCTTGATCTGCTGTGAGGTCATAATAGGCTCGCTGGGCGCTACCAGTAAGAAAGGAAGGTATTACCTCTGCCCACTGGGTTAAAGGCCAAGCCTCATGTGTAGCAATCCTTTCAAAAGTAAGTCTCTACATCATCTTCTCTACTCATATTTTGTAACTGGTGGCTGGCTCTAACACCTACCTCAGTTCCCTGATTACTAGAGAGTTTTCCCAGGGCTGTCTGGTTCTGAGCCAGATGGGTAGCCATCAACCGGCTAAATTCTTGCTGTTGCCTGTTATTCTGCTGCGGAGTTGCCTTAGGCAACATTATTGCTTTCACCATTTCTTCCATACTGGCAGGTGGTTTGTCTTCTAAACCAAGACTTCAGGAAGGATTCCACTTCTAACACCAGTTTGACAAAGATGGCCGTACCATCTATTTTCAATCTTTTTGGATTACAGCAAACATGATTTTAATGTGCAAATGAAAACAAAACAATATAAATAGAAAAATTGCAGAAAATGAACATCTGCGTAAACGTTCTTACTGAACTTCAGGAACCTCCTGACTAGGCCTGAGCAGCTTGTCTACTATGGGGAAAAAATCAGTGAAGTACTATTTTCTCCTGCGTCTCTGTATACTGCAGATCACAGTTCCACTGTCACCATGCAAAATAGCAGGGTAAGGACACCGGCCCGCCCGTCTCTCCGAGTGCACTCCCCAGGGACCCTTTATAAGTACTGTATGTACTGCAGTAAGGAAAGATATCTTCTCTCAAACAGTCCCTTGCCTGGGGGGCAAATCATAGAAATATAGGTTCTGGTCCCTTATTTGAAGCAGGCTGTAAATCTATGTGGCTGTTTCAGGTTGCAGTGCGTGTGTCTCTCTGGCCAAATGCAACCTTTGTTTGGACTGGTGTCTCTTCAGCTCCAACACGTCCTGTGTCCACTCTCTATTTCCCACTGAGGCTCTCCTAGGTTTGGTAATCCTGAGGTTTAAATAGCCTAAATGCAGTCTCAGGTACAGCAAATTGCTTTGGATCAGTTAACCCCCTCAGGACTGGACAAACTGATCTATTCAGCCTGGTACTGATATATCTGCCCTCTATAACTCTTCCATACCTCAGACTGCCTTTCTCACGATAGACACAGAGATATCACTGCATATAGACATTTCTGTGCTGCCATAGGCCTGGGCTACGTGGGCTACTTGGGCCTAGGCAGAAACTCATATCATCTTCTGTATAGTTATATCGTTGGGTGAATTAGCAACTTTTACCCTCTTTACTTTTTTATCCTAACAAAGACTCTTCAGTGATATTTTTCTCTCCCTCTAAACAGGCTTTCAGTGAAAAAGTGAAGTGTGTTTGTTACAGCGGCAGACATGAGTTACTAATGCACTCTTGTTTTTACCGAGTTAAATTTAGACTGAAGTAAGTAAGCAAAATTGTCATATCATCTAATGCACTTAGTGCTCATCTACAAATCCATACAAACATTTTACTAGGAACAACTTTACAAACTGCTCCCTAGTGAGGTTTGACAAAATACACTGTGTTCATACAATGAGTATATCATTATTACAATCAATAAAATAAACCCATATCTAAATCTGGTCTTGCTACTTACCGCAATGCTTTATAAGTTTCTTTATTTGGGCTGTGCACATTAATTTTAGCAAAATTGCTTGTCAAAAACCGACTACTGTATGGGCCTTCTGTATTAAATTTAATTTTCTTCCTGAACAAAACATATTATTTTGTCTGGGAATTTAAAGGAACATTTAAAGTCTATGGATTTCACTTGGAATATAATATATCTATGTATCTGTTTACTTTTGTGTGCTTTACTTTATTAATAGGTGCTCTGTTTTTTCTTCCTAAAATCTTACAAACAGTTCCTAACTGGTTTCTCTCCTCTGCAGCTCATGAAGACAATGTGCATGTAAGTACATAGCTTGCATTGTGTCATAGTAACCAATCAGTGTCAACATTATGCAATATGCTACTTTAGAGAGGTCACTGACTGGGTAATTTGAAACACAGCGCTAGGAATATGTTGGCACGTTACAAATAAAGATAATAATAATAAGGTATATTATATTCCTTGTGCAATCCAGAATCCTTCCATGTCCCTTTAAGTTCTACAGTATCATTGCTTTTTCAGTTATTACATTTGATTGTTTCCCATTATCAGATGCAACAGTAAATTATCACTGATGTCCTATATTTATAACATTCTTTCTTTAAAATTTCACCTTAATATAGGTATTTAGATTTGCTTTATATTAAAGAATACACCTAGATATGATTAACTGTCTATGTAAAAGTTATAAAATGTGCCTGGTTTGACAGTTATATCTCCACTTTTTGGAAAGCAGAAGCTGCCATATTAAGTTTAATTTTTATCACTGTCGCTCAGAATGCTGATCTGAATGGTTCAAAGGTTCAGGAGCCAGATCAAGTTCTAAGCTGTTCTTATCTGAGTCTTTCTCCTTCAGCATCTCACATCAGCATAACATACAAAAGGAAGTGCAAAAAATATTACACATATATGTATATATATCTATATATATATATCTATATATATATATATATATATATATATATATATATATATATATATATATATATAAGTGTACTGTTTCATGGAAAAGTTAATTGTGTTTAAATGAAAGTAGCAAAATATAATCTGAAAAAAAAAAACATTCTGGGAAATAGGCACAATGTTTTCAGATTGTAAAAAAATACATTATTCAATATTACCTTTTATATGTAAGTTTGCTGCAGAGGATGCTGCCATTTCAGTTTCAATACTGTTTATTCTGGGACAGGGGGAAAGTCTGTGAATGCACAGGCTGCTTCTGTCTGGAGAAAGGAAGTCTAGCAGCTAAAACCACCAGTGTTTTTAGTAGGTCTCATACAAAATTCCCTCCTAAAAAAGTAGAAGCAGCACTAGCTGAGAAAAGAAAATGGAGCCATGCAGTAAATAATGTTTGTGTTTGCGTCATTGAGTCGTGTCCGACTTTCCGTGACCTCATGGACCGTAATACACCATGCTGATCCACTGGTATTCATGGCAGGGATACTGGAGTGGGTTGCCAGTTCTTTTTCCAGTGGGCCACAGCATACAGTAAAAAATAATTGCATGTTAAAGGTAAAAATGTAAAGGCTGCTTTAATTTTTCCTTTTTTTGTTTTTCTAAAAACATTTTTTCCATCATCAAATTTAGTTATTCAAAAGACTATACAGAAAAAAAATACCACAGTGGCCCTTTAATACTATTAGGCCAAATGTTTTTTTTTAGAAAGGAAATAGGTAAATACATTTCTTAATTTATGATTAATTCTATACATTGATATTGTATTTGTTATTAACATTTGTTTTGATTGTTACCTTGCTGATATTGGGCCTCATTCAATTGTGATTTGGTCAATTGAATAGGGCTCTAAATAAGCACATAGCATATTTATTTTAAAGAAGTTTTCAGTTAGTGAAGTTTTCAGTTAGTTAGATGTTTACTAACTAAAAACTCCCTTAAAAAAATATGTTATGTGCTTATTTAGAGCCCTATTCAATTGGCCAAATTGCAATTGAATGAGGGCCATTGGATGCAAATAAGATGTCATTTTAGCTCTTTATAGGCACTAATATATACATGTAGTTTCAAACAGTTAAAAAATAACCCCACTCATACTACTGCTGAGTTCACACCACACAATTGTGTAGTGGTCATGTTAACACCTAGTACAGCACTGATATAATATGATAGCACAAATCTGCTGTACGTAATAAAATGGAGCTATCACCCAATAATGATACACACTCATTGGTGTTAAATACTTGATATAAACCATATGGAATATAAAGAATGGCATCCAAAGAGATCATTTACTCATGTTCTACCTCTCCCATTCCCATTTTCAGCTAAAATTATTCTCATCCCAATTTTGGAGCTCTGAAACCAATACTGAACCATATGTTTGCTTAGAAATCTGGAGTAACATCTACTCTTTCAAATAGTTAATCCAACTTCACCCATCTACTTTACTCTCCAGTTATCCTCCACTGCACCTGTTTGTCAGTTCTTACATTGGCTCCCCGTATGCGATACAGTGGAATTGAATATACTGACATAAACTTATACATCCCTTAATATCTCTACTCTCATTTCACAGTATTAATATTTTCCTTCCCTCTGTTTAGACTTACCTCCTCCCACCCTGGTCTGCTCTCATGCAGATAACTGCATCGCCTAGTCAACCTATCTCTTAGCTTTCATAGATTTAAAGGCATATGGAAGGTTCATGAATCTTACTATGTATATAATATACCTGTGTATGGATTTACTTTATTTTAAAAAGAAGCGTGTATAAGCTTTGTTTTTACTGCCTAAAATCAAACAAACATTACCTGCTGGTGTCTACCTTCTGCAACTAATAAAGGCACAGACTCTGTAGTACTGTGTGTGAGATGTCTCACATTAACCAATCAGTGACTATCTCTCATCTCTCAGTAACTTTCTGCTATGTGCTGCTGAGACATTGTTCTTGATACACCCATAACCTTAATCACTAATTAACCCTCTACTCATATCCAGAATACCCATTAGGCCCATTTTCTAGCTTAGAAAGATATAAATAATTTGGCCCACCATAAATTGCATTTAATAAACAAGTAATTGCTCTGTGTTTGTATGAGTAGCTATGTTGTTAACATGTTTGTTATGGGGTTGTCTGTGATTTGCTCACACAGCAAGAGAACGATATACGGACATAAAAGAGAAAAATGGGTGTGTGCATGCCTTGCACACTCACTGGCAGGGGCTCCTCCACTTCACTGCCTAGGAGCTCCAAAAAGATAGATCTGGCACTGCCTCTACTCTATTTACAATTGCTTGCCAGGCCCTTGTTTATTTGTTTATTTACTTCTCCTTTTGTTTCAATTATCCTTTTAGATGGTAAGTTTGTTTTCAATCTTGTAAAAAAGCAGACATGTATGTAAGATTTTAAACTAAAAAACAGGGCCTGCTACTTTTTGCTATGTGTTTAATAGTGATGTCGCGAAAATACAATTTTCAGTTCGCGAACGCGAACCGCTGCAAATGTTCGCGAACCGGCGAACCCGGCGAACCGCCATAGACTTCAATGGGCAGGCGGATTTTAAACACCACAGAGACTCTTTCTGGCCACAATAGTGATGGAAAAGTTGTTTTAAGGGGACTAACACCTGGACTGTGGCATGCCGGAGGGAGATCCATGTCAAAACTCCCACGGAAAATTACATAGTTGATGCAGAGTCTGGTTTAAATCCATAAAGGGCATAAATAACCTAACATCCCCCTCCATCATCATCCTCCCCTGTATCTATTTACCCCCTCCCTCATCATCCTCTCCTGTGTCTCTTTCCCCCCTTCCTTATCACCCTCCCCTGTGTCTCATCCCCCCTCCCTCATCATCCTCCCACCTCCCTCATCATCCTCCCCTGTATCTCTTTACCCCCTCCCTCATCATCCTCCCCTGTGTCTCTTCCCCCCTCCATCATCATCCTCCGCTGTGTCTCTTTCCCCCCTCCCTCATCATCCTCCCCTGTGTCTCTTTTCCCCCTCCCTCATCATATTCCCCTGTGTCTCTTCCCCCCCTCCCTCATCATCCTCCCCTGTGTCTCTTTCCCCCCTTCCTCATCACCCTCCCCTGTATCTCTTTACCCCCTCCCTCATCATCCTCCCCTGTGTCTGTTTCCCCCCTCTCTCATCGTCCTCCCCTGTGTCTCTTCCCCCCTCCCTCATCATCCTTGATGATAAGGGGGGGAACAGACACAGGGATAAGTGTGAGGGGTGTTAGGGTAAGGGGTGATAGGGATAAGGGTGAGGGGTGTTAGGGTTAGGGTGAGGGGTGTTAGGGATAAGTGTGAGGGGTGTTAGGGTTAGGGATAAGTGTGAGGGGTGTTAGGGTTAGGTGTTAGGGTGAGGGGTGTTAGGGATAAGTGTGAGGGGTGTTAGGGTTAGTGTGAGGGGTGTTAGGGTTAGGGTGAGGGGTGTTAGGGATAAGTGTAAGGGGTGTTAGGGTTAGGTGTTAGGGTGAGGGATGTTAGGGTTAGGTGTTAGGGATAAGTGTGAGGGGTGTTAGGGTTAGGGTAAGGGGTGTTAGGGATAAGTGTGAGGGGTGTTAGGGTTAGGGTGAGGGGTGTTAGGGATAAGTGTAAGGGGTGTTAGGGTTAGGTGTCAGGGTGAGGGATGTTAGGGTTAGGTGTTAGGGATAAGTGTGAGGGGTGTTAGGGTTGGGTGCTAAGGTGAGGGGAGGATGATGATAAGAGGGGGAAGAGACACAGGGGTGTCCTTGCAGCAGAGATCAAAAGAGTCCTTCAGGACTGTATTGCACACTGTGTACAGTAGCCTAGCTATGGTTTTCCCTATTGATGCAGTATCACCTACACTCAGCCTCCTCTCAGTAAGACTGCAAGTTAGTTATGATTCCAAAATGGCTGCTATCCATGAGGTAGAAGGGTGTGGAAGGCAGGGTATGATGCTGATTGGCTGGAATGTGTCTGCTGAATGTGAGTTGCAGGGTCAAAGTTTGCTCAATGATAAAGTATAGGGGGCGGGTCGGATATCGCATATGTTCGCAGTTCGTCGCGAACGTGAACATGCTATGTTCGCCGGGAACAGTCCGCCGGCGAACTATTCGCGACATCTATAGTGTTTAACATTGTATTTTCTTTTTTTTTTCTTTATACTTAACCAATGTATAAGGCTACAGAGAATGTTGGTGCTTTATAAAAAACTGTAATAATAATAATAATAATAGTAATAATAGGCTATGACAGTATACTGCGCATCCAGTGTTACAAACTCAGCAGTGAACGAGGGAGGTTCCATGAAGTAAGAATCGATTATTCTGGGAGCTTCATAGAAGTAATCGATGCATGAATTTTGTATGAAAATTAGATTTTGGAGGATAAAAGTTAGTAACCTAGTTAAAACATTTATATGAAATAAAAGAAATGCCTAAAGAAACACTATCATAGGTGGTTTCACTGCAAATGTTGCCAGTCTGATTATAATATATCTTCATCCTTTGCTTTGATATCCATATGGTTTTCTGTACTACACCATTTGACTCTAATACCATATATTACAGCACTAGAGCTTATGAATCAAAAGTAATTTATTGTATAAATTATTGTTGTCTGGGAAGAAAATATGTCTTTGTATAATACTCATTCAATTGGTCCCAAGAGAAACAATATTATATTTATTTTTTTAATTATTTGATACATTTCTGTTTAAAATGATTAACTTTGTATATTAGAATACATTTTTGTATTAGTCCGACTAACTCTTGATATTTACCGCTGTACTGTTCAGCTCAGTTGGTGTCCAGCTTCATATTCCGAAACAAATTATTGTTTTCTTAACATTATTTATGAATTCGTTTTCTTCCAGTGAAGTGTTCAAAAAGATTTGATTTTACTTTGTGATAATGTTTTTTTTTTTTTTTACTTGTATAACTTCAAAGCTTTTATTGACACGGTAAACGTCAGTTCGTACTGCAAATAGAAATAAAATAATATTGGCTTTTTTTATTTAATATTATAAAAAATAACAAGTTAAACAATATTTTATTCTATCTCAAGTATCAGGAAATATATATTTTACAGTGCATACAATAGACTGTAGGTAATATACAACATTTATTACTTTTATTTTCATATATGGATGGGTCACAACTTACCCTCAGCAATATTAAACCTCAGTAGTCGTACTGACCACCGTTATAGTGGTCCAAGTTTTATAGGTTTTAGGTAGTAAAAATATTTTTTGGGGTTATTAAAATAGTTCATATTTTTAAGAGTAATCTTACACTGAAAATATTACATACTACATTTTCCCTACTGGTTACGCGGTAGCTCCTCACATTTTTTTACAAACTGCTTATCATTATGGCTGAGCGTACTAGCACTTCCCTGTAGCTGCCTAATTTCTTGGGGCCTCATTCAATTGCGATTTGGCCAATTGAATAGGGCTCTAAATAAGCACATAGCATATTTTTTTAAAGACATTTTTAGTTAGTGAAAACCTTGCTTTTGAAAAGATGTTTACTAACTAAAAACTTCTTTAAAAAAATATGTTATGTGTTTATTTAGAACCCTATTCCATTGGCCAAATTTCAATTGAATGAGGGCCTAGGTGACCAAGTCTAAGTTATGCTCATTGTGCTGCACTGTGCATGGAAATTTGTAAAGATGGCACCAGATGAATGGAAACCAGCTGTTTTCCATGTAAGTTTTTTTTACAAGAGATCAATATTTTTAAAGGATCACTATAGTTTGGTGAGAAACTTGTTTGTGAAGTATGTAAGTAACAACAATAGCAGATATGTAATCCATGATGGGTTCCATGGTGGTCCAGTGGTTAGGATTATGTGCTTTCATTGCTGCAACCTGGGTTTCAAGAGGTCACATCACCCTGGTGCCAAGAAGGGCTGGTCAGTACTTGGATGAGAGACCACCTAGGAATACCAGGTGCTGTGGTACACTGGAGAAGGGCCTCAAAGCCCACTCCAGTATCTCTGCCAAGAATACAAGGTGGACCAGCATGGTGTGTTGTGGTCCATGAGGTCATGGAGAAGCAGACATGACTGAGGAATACAAACATAACATAAACAATCCATGAAAGAACGAATGTGGTTCTGCATTTCTATTTAAACCCATTGCTATTTGCTGCAATATTGTTGCACTCTTTCAATAGAGCTGAAAAAAAAAGAAATTAAAGCAAAATTTATTTTAACTTACTAAAAATAATTGTGTCAATTATCAAATCAAGATCCTCAAAACAGCTTACTAAAAGGTGTTCCTATAATCGCACTAAATTGAAAAGTTGTTCATACTGATCTTAGATATTTAAAATGTTTAAATGGTGGCCCTTTGAAGAACCACAGTGGTTAGAATTCTTCTATGTGTTCTTTTGAATAACTTTACTTGACAATGGGGGGAATTATTTTAGAAATCAAAGCAATAATCACAACCTTTACATTTACGTTACCTTTACATTTCAGGGTTCCATGTTTCCTGTACTGGTTTGATCCAGTACTTTTTCAGTAGGTTGAAACTCTACAACTTTTCTTGAAAGCACTGGCAGATTTAGATGCTACTTTTTCATTGTGCAGATACAAACACCTTGTGAGTCTGAGATGGAGATTCTAAAATAAGATGCCTGTCTCTGTTTAATGTTATAATTTATTCCTAATCAACAGGAAATATTTTAATAAGCAATAACTTCTGGATTGAGTTTCCAACCTCTGATGTCTTGAGTTCTCCTGAGAGGTGTTTTTGCTGGGTGCGTCATTAAATATAAAATGTAATAAAACAGATTATATTATTTTTTTACATTATAAAACATTTTTTCAAGTAGAATTCTTCAGTGTATTACATATATAGTTGTTGTAATTGTGGGCTTGCCAAAAGTTGTTGGTAACGCAATGATAAAATTGCGGGCTCGACTTTAACGGCCGAACTGCCGAACTGGAAAGACCTGCAAAAATACACAAATATGACTCAAATTAACTTACACACTCACACACAGCACAGGGGGAGAGCCAGGGAGCCTGTGAGTGAGGTTGCAAATTAATTTAAGGCATATTTTTCCTTTTTTAACGATCGAAAATCGCAAAAGCAAGAAAAAAAAATGGCAGCCGAAAAAAATTAAACCAGAAGAAAATTAGGTCGAAAGATATAAAACGCAGCTGAAGGACGTAAAAAGAGGACGAAGGACGTAAATACGACCCCTAAGCACTAAGACTTAACGCAAACCAGTAACACTTAATACAAGGCAGTAACATTTAACTCAAGCCAGTAACACTTAACCCGAGTAAGTAGGCCCCTAAACTACACAGTCCTATAAAGTCCACAGGGGGAGAGGCTCCCAATGAGCGCTGAAGGGGAGTATAGCAAAGCAGGAAAGGTGCGGCTCGCCAAAAAACGTCAATGAGCGGCAAAGCTGCTCATTGAAGGGCGCGCCATGAGCGCCTTCAGGGGAAAATAGATGGGGGAAGAGGCTCGCAATGAGCGCCGAAGGTGGTCAGAAGGGCCATAGCCTCGCATTGTGTGGCAAACAGCTTTGCCTGGCTTAACATTTTATTGCCGTCATTTTTTGACGGGCAAGTGGCTAGTTTTAAATATATAAGCCTACAGTGTAATTTAAACTGAATATAATAGTTAAAAAATAAATGCTGTATTATTTCTTTTTTTAACTCTTATTATTATTATTATTATTACTATTATTATTATTATTATTAATATTAACTGGCTGCAACCATTTTGTCCATTTTAGACTGGTTTTGTGAAAGCCGGGCTCTTACTGTGGCAATTTAAGTCACAATCAAAGTACAAAAAAGAGAGTAAGTATTAATGAATATGTATAAGTATATTCATATCTATCCGGATCCATCTAATCACATGTAATGATGTTAAAGGAAATAAAAGTGATTTTTACTGCAGAGCAGTGTGTAAAAAAAGCTATTTTAATTATGTATTTAAAACCAGATATCGGAAATATGCATCTGTTTATCACATTAATTCTGTTTTACATTACTGAGTTAGAAAATGTGGTTTTGCAATATACATAAAGTAGACACTTTGCAGTAGTCAAGTTTAGATAATTAGTGTGTCTTCCTCTGAATAGACAGGAAGTGTGGAGCCAGGCAATTGGATATTAGACAAAACAACAACTTTAAATTATGGAAAGCATTTAGGTGGCTTGTTTTATTAAACTTGGTTCAATATCTGAGTGCAATTAACTTATACAGTTCTTAAGATGGATTGTAATGGAAAAAAAAAAGTTTATAACATTGTCTCGCAGATATTGAATGTTGCAATAGAATTTACTACAATTCTTGAAACAACAAAATGCACTGCAGCACTTTTAATTAATTGAAGAGAATTTAACTTTAAACTACAAAAATTGCTTACATTTTCAGGAAAAAAGCATGTTATTCTGAATAATTTTGTAGTGGCATTTTAAATTAAATGGGACCATTGAAGCATAAATTAAAATTGTATTTTTTTATTTTTTTTTTAAATAACCATATGGTAGTTTTTTGGGGGGATTGGTAGTCTGAAAATTGGATTTAAGTTTATATATATATATATATATATATATATATATATATATATATATATATATATATATATATACATATATATATATATATATATATATATTTATTTATTTATAATATGTTGTTATTGCCATGCATACACCAATATTACAATAAATAGTCAAAAAGGCATATGTTACAGGCTCCGAATATAGTTTTATAATGCTTCTGCCTGTGTCCTACACAACTTTGTACAGTCTCACCATCTTTGACATGTGAAAGTTATCAAATAGCTATAAATACATTGTGATATACAAATGCTCATTTGCTGTTGTTCAGTCTTGTCTGACTCTCCTTGACCCTAAGGACCGCAGCACGCCAGGCACATCTGTCAGCCACTGCCCCTCGGAGCTCCACAATATCATGATCATTTCTTCAATGACCTTATCTATCCATCTACAAATCTGCCATCCCCTTCTTTGTGTGCCTTCAAACTTTCCCAGCATCAGAGTCTTCACTAGAGAATTTTCATTATTTGGCCAAATTATTTCAGCTTCAGTCTCATGATCAAACCTTCCAGTGAACAGTTTGGCTTGATTTCCTGGTGTATTGAATTATTGGATCTAATTGCAGTCCAATGGACTCTAAGCAGTTTTCTCCAATTCTGGAGCACTTAGCCTCATTTATAACATCCATATGTTACTGGGAATCCTGGGAATGCCATAGTCCTACTCTTCCGACCTTTGTTGATAGTATGGTATCTTTGCTTCTTAGCTTACCCAGACATGCCATATATTTCCTCCATAGAAGCAAAAGTCTTAATTTCATGACTGCTGTCACCATCTGCAGAGATCTTGGAGCCAAGGAAAATGCAATCTGTCAGTGCCTCCACTTCTTCCCCATCTATTTGCTGAGAATGCAGTTTGACGTGTTCATTTTATAACCCTGAGCAGCAGAACAGCCTTTTCACTCTCTTCTTTCACTCTCATCAATAAGAACATACAAATATTGTATTCTGTTCACAACATTTCACTTGATTTTCCCTTATACCTGCAGCACAAAAAAAAAGCAAGACAGTCTCTAAGTAGGACATATCACGTTGTATTCAACAGCATATAACGCATTCTGCCTCCTCCATTCACTCTATGGGGAATGAAAACCAAGAACAGCCACCAGCAGTGATATCATCATGTTCTAAACATGTTTGGTGCTTCTAGCTGACTGAGCAGCCAATCACAGCCAGATTCATAGACTTCAATACAATGTGTGGTGAACAGCCTACTGGCTGCTACTGCTACATACTCCTGCTCATTACTAATGCGGGGCATTGGAGGATGGTTATAAGAAGCATCAAACGCCCATATAAACAAAATATATGGGTGAGAAGGCATCATTTTAGGAAACCTTAATTTATGTTCACTGCTCTGTCCGTGTCAGATGCTTTAAATAGTCAAAATATCAATAAATAGCACATTATGCAGCAAATATGTTTACATATTTATATGCATAGATATTATTTGGTATAGTGGCAGTGAATATTGTTAATTGTTATTTTTTTTCCATCAATCAATTAAATTGAATGGAGTTTTTTGAGTGAAAGGTGTTACTTAATTATTCTTATTAAGTTCCTGCCAAAGAGTAAGTACATAGTGCAAAACGGGTCTGTCATATATTTTTGACTGCTCCTTCAAGAATTTCCTGCTACTATATATTTTTTGGTGATTTTTGTATAATTGTTGAGGATTTTCTCTGGATATTCTGACTACAATGTTCCAGCTTTTTCATGTTGTTTGAAATGTATTTGATCTCCTTCTAGATCGGCACAGCATGGACTATAGGAGATACATACCCACTATGCAGTGAGAGGAGAGACAATTTATAGATCACTAGTTAGACATCACCTAGAAGACTGTGTCCAGTACTGGAGACTGTATCTTCATATGGATATAAACAAATTAGAAGCAATTCAAAGAAGAACAATTGAAATAGTGCATTGTCTAAAATACAAAACTATAGCACAGAGGACAGAAGGGATAGGGGTGATATGATAGAAGCATTCACAAAAATCTAAGGATTTTAAGAAAAAGAGGAATGCAAAAAACAGAGGTCATAATTTAAAGCTGGAAGGTAGAATATTTAGGAAAAATATATTAAGTACGGTACTAAATTACACGATAAGTGGGATAAGCATGTCTAAAAAAATACATGCATGTCTGGAGTAAGCCAAAGCATAGCCTAAGTCTTAATTAAGCCAATCTATTAGGTAGGTACTGTAGATCTTAAGATCAGATGTGGCTTTTTGGTTCCTCTCTGCCGTCAGATCTAAGTTTTTCTGTTAATCTCTGTCAGTGTTGGACCAAATAATAAATATAAATATATATCTATATATATATATATATATATATATATATATATATATATATATATATATATATATATAAATATATATCCCTTTATTACCACAGTAAAAAAGGCATGGGCTTTTAAATTTAACATATCTCCACTTTGTCAGCATCCCTCAATAGGCAGTAAAATCTCTCTTGTACCCAAATTTCTTGTACCAGGAGGTGTTTTTAGTCAGTGGTTTCAGTTTGTAATGGTTGACACGTTGTAACTGTGATATCCATTGTTACTGGACGCAGACTTTTTTAAATTATCTGAAATCTATGTAATTGTTTTTAGTTAAATTGTTTATTCAGTATAATGTGACACTGAGGATAAAGAAAAATACATTCAGCAGGAAACTTAAAACTAACCCCCCTAAAAAATAAACTTGATAGTAGTCAAAAATAAAATGTAGAAAGTAAATACAGCTTTTTTTTACTTTTATGTGCAATTATCTTTAACTGCAGGATTTAATGTTCTTTACAGAGCTTGCTTCATGGTGTGTCCTAAATTAGTAAACTAGTGAGATGTGCATTAGTGCAGATGAGAGCACTGACACATTCCTGTTGTGCAAATAGAGCTTCCTCTCTGCATTTAAAGTCTCCTCCCACTTCAGTAAGCAGGCAACTGCAAACTATGGCCCCCATGTTAATCAAGCAGTGTAATTTGTGGTCTAGCCGGGATTTCGTCTGCCGGAGCTTTTTTCCCCACGTTACGCGTTTATGTAAATGCTTTCATTATTATGGCAATGCAGAACCAATGCAGAACAGATAATAAATGTAATATTAATGGAGTAACTACTATCTATCTGCCCCACAGAGTTACGGGCATGGCTCCAGGATCAAAAACCCACTACTGGGGAATTGGCAGCCCAACTAGCAGACCACTTTGTGGTCACTAGGGGACAAATAATTTATAAGGAAGTACCACGTGTACCTAAGGGAAGTTATCAGCAGCAGGAACTACTGGTTTTAGGGCAGGGGTGACTCATCTTAACTATCATCCAGCACCAGAACTCACCAGGGAGAAAGGGTCATTTGAGAGGGGCTTTAACTCTACTTCAGCCTATCGAACCCCTCCTGAGTTTAGAAGTGCAAGAAGGGAGTGTTATAGGTGCCATCAGCTAGGACACTTCCGCAGGTATTGTCCCAATTCAACAACAATAAAGAGAAGAACCAGTTGCCAGACCAGTGCGCTTTCTGGGAGAATGGGATCTGGCTGCAGAGTACTCCAGTACTGCCCAGTCCGGGCAAGATACACCAGGTGGATATACAAACATTCACACTTTACATGAGGATCAGAAGGACACCAGGGGACAACATTTTCAACCTGTTTGGGCGCAAGGACGCAAGGGCACAGGGTTCAGGGACATAGGGACTGCAGTTACTGTGATCCACACGGACTTAGTGCCACATGCCGCATTGCTCCGAAAACAGATGATGGTGGCTGGGGGAGACAAGTTCCCAATCCCAGTTGCTCGTGTACATTTGGACTGGGGCACTGGGAATGCAGTTAGGGAGGTGGGTGTCATGCAAGGATTACCTGCAGAAGTACTTTTGAGAAATGACCAAGGCTACATGGAGAGTTGATATGTGCATCCTGTGACTAGGTCACAAGAAGCCAGAGCAGACATGTATCCCAATGAGAATCAAGATCGGATGGAATATCCAGAGTCCAAGGTAAGCTCATTACCTGTTGAGGGATTGTGGAAAAGCTGGGTTAGTTTGGTTGAGTTAAAGATAGAGTTAAAACAGGCTGAAGCTGGATGAGCTGGAGCAAGAAGTAGAGCAGAGAGACAGATACCAGGTCCTGGGGGAGATAAATATGAATGGGATAAGGAACTACTGTACAGGGTACCTACTGAAACTGAGGAACAGGAAGGTAGAGAGCTCAGGAGACAGATGGTTTACAGAGGGCAATTACTATCATTGGCACATGAGGTACGTTTAGCTGGGCATTTGGTTATAAAAAAGACCCACCATCACCTAACTGGGGTGTTCTATTGCCCTGGGGTGAATTGAGATGTTATCAATTTTTGTAAATCTTGTGATGCCTGTCAGTGCTATGGACGCCAGGGGAACAGGACTAGGGTACCTCCGCAACCCATGCCCATAATGGATACCTCGTTCCAACGAGTAGCATTAAACATTATACTGTAGGACCATTGGCCAGGGCAAGTAAGACGGGAAAGAAATCACAATAGTTGATTATGCCGAGAGATATCGAGAAGCTGTGCCTTTAGCTAACATCCCAGATCCCAATGTAGCAGAAGCTTTTATGGGAGTCTTTACCAGAACAGGGTTTCTCCCAGAGATTTTATCAGAGGGACTCAGTTTATGGCTAAAGTTACAGAACAGTTATGGACATATGTGGTATAAAGCACTTAACCTCCTCCCCATATCACCCCAGACCAATGGACTCTGTGAGGTTCAATGGAACCCTTAAACAAATGCTCTGTACATTTACAGAACAAGAGAAGGATTGGGAACGGTTATTACCCTACCTTCTCTTTACATATAGAGAGGTGCCACAAGAATCTACTGGGTTTTCCCCTTTTGAGCTCTTGTATGGCAGATAGGTTAGGGGTCCCTTAAACCTAATCAGAGAAGCTTGGGATGGGTAGTATGGACATCATCAGGTGCCAGTGACCACATATGTTCTGGCTTTTTGAGAACGAGTAGCCATGTTAACTGGGTTGGTCAGAGATAATATGTTTAAGGCACAAACTAGAGATAGATTAAAAATATTATAATCGGGGTACCAAGGATAGAGAATTAGAAGTAGGAATGGAAGTGTTAATATTGATAGCAAATCCCCAACATAAGTTCTAGGCTATTTGGGAAGGGCCTTTCTTGGTTACTAAGAAATTGAACCCTAATACCTATGTAGCAGTAACAGAGGAAGATAGAAAAGTTACCAAGGTAGCCTACATTAATCGACTGAAATCTTACCATAGGAGATCCCAGTACCTGTTATGTATTTTAGAGGAAGGGTTAAGTCAGATCCATAGTTTAACTGGGATCCAAAAAGGACAATTGGCAAACAGCTTAGTTCCTTTTAAAGCAATATTCACTACCAACCCAGGGTGCACTCATTTAGCCGAGCATACAGTACTGACGGAAGGTGGTCCTCCCTTGAAACAACATTCTTATAGGGTACCAGAGGCAGTAAGGGCGAGAATCTATGCAGAATTGACCAAGATGCCGCAACTAGGTGTGATCGAACAATCCAGTAGTCCCTGGCCATCCCCAGTAGTATTGGTGCCCAAAAAACAAATTTCTGCATGGATTATCGGAAGCTGAATGATAAAACCAAAACGGATGCTTACCCTATTCCATGCATGGATAAGTTGTTAGAC
The DNA here is from genome assembly GCA_027410445.1 of Discoglossus pictus. Lineage (NCBI taxonomy): Eukaryota > Metazoa > Chordata > Amphibia > Anura > Alytidae > Discoglossus > Discoglossus pictus. The sequence goes on from CM050164.1 coordinate 440,289,297, forward strand.
CGCTTAGTTGTTTAACCACGCTGGATCTCTCCAAGGGGTACTGACAGATCCCTTTGCAGGAGACTGTGAGGGAGTAAGGCAAATATCATTACTCCATTTGGACTTTACCAGTTTAAGGTAATGCCATTTGGAATGAAGAATGCTCCTTAAACCTTCCAGCGACTGGTAGACAAATTGTTACAAGGGCACCAGGGATATGCACAAGCATACTTGGATGATATAGCCACTTATAGCCAGACCTGGGAGGAACACCTGCAGCATATTACCAGCATCTTGAAAACTGTTAAAAGAGCCAACTTGACTATCAGGCCTGATACATTTCAATAGGCTGAGGCAGAGGTGCAGTACCCGGGCCATTGGGTGGGCAATGGGAAGTTTAGGCCAGAACCAGCCAAAGTAGTAGTTATAGCTGCTTGGTCCATCCCTCAGACTAAGAAACAGGTGATGGCTTTCTTGGGTACTACTGGATATTACAGTGGGATAGCCAAGCCGCTGACTGACTTCACTAAGAAAAAATGCCCAGAATGCGCAGCAGCATTGTGCGCTTTAAAAGATGCACTAGCCTGCTTCCGGTTTTGGCCTCCCCGGATTACAATAAACATTTCCTTGTACAAACAGATGCTTCTACTTATGGCATAGATCCAGTTCTTAGTCAACAAAATGATGACAGTGTAGAACATCCTGTCGCTACCCAGAGAAGTGGTGTATGCCACTGTGCTACTTTGCTACTTAATTTAGGCAGCACAACAGACAGCCACTAGTTATAGGAAAATGTATTTTTTCGAGAGTCTAACATATTATATTATTATGTCATATCCAATTTTTACTGTAAATATCTGTTGCGTCATAATTTGTGTGGTTAATGTGTGGGTTATTTATTTCTCAGTTGAGACAAATAATCATATTTTTTTATTCACTAATTATAGATTCATCACGTTAAAATATTTATATTTAATTTTAGTATACAATTTTACTTAGATTCTCTCCTTTTAATCGATTTTTTTAATTACAATATAAACACTTCGTGAGGCGAGCAGGCAATGAGCGCCAGGCAATGCTGCGAGTTAATGAAATCGATAGTTACGGTTTTGCTTAATTGATCATCATCGTGCGCTGAAATGCTACTTATGGGTGCATGGTTTACGGTTTAGGCTTTTGGCCAGGTAGTTGCGGTCTTGATCAATTGAATCGCTCTGTAACTGTTGTAAATTTCAATAGCACACTTACGGCTGGAATAATGTTAACTGCAAACTTGCAATTGAATGGAGGCCCAAGTCTTTAATTGCCACCAATTCTGCCAAGTTATCTGGTATGTTCAATTGAATCGCTCCATAATTGTTGCAAATTGAATAAAGCATTTGAATAAGGCCCAATGATTACCGGTTAAGTTTCAGGACATTTGTATATAGTGTGCAAGTAAGTGTTATCATTATGGGCAGGAGTTCAAGTCCAATGACACTCATTGATACAGTATTGTAGTGGATATATTTTTAATTCATAACATGGTTCAAAATAATATTGATTTACTGTAACAGATATGCTATTTATCTAACACACCATCTCTGTCAAGTATAAAGCGCTTTCAGCTATTATGTCCACTGCTTATAAGAAACCAGAAATCTAGACATTGAAACTGCCAGTCTATTTATTAAATAGAGATTAGACATAAATGGAAATACTTATCTGGTTGATATATATATAAAAACATAGCAAAATGAATTAATGTTTGATATTAGTCATGTTTGAAAAGCAATTATGAATAAAAACCAAATTGATTCTAGCAATCCTGTTTATTTTAGTAGTGTTTCCTGGATGCTTTTCAGTTGCTATGTATAGGTTTGCTGTTCCTTGGCAACCTGAGAGCTGAGTAAATACACATTGTGAGTAATTTTTACAAAACATCAGATTATACCTATAATGATTTATATACCATAGTAATTTAAGAATGTTTGACACAATTTAGTAACTATACTTACCTACACAAGCCTTATAGAAAACAATAAAGAAAACACTAACCTAGATAATGGGTAAAAATATATTAGTATTTAATAATGACACTAAGAAATTTTACTTTTATAAATTAGTGAGCAAAATACAATTCCGTAGTTGATTGCTACAGTTGCAAGCAAAAGTATGTGAACCCTTTGGAATGATATGGATTTCTGCACAAATTGGTCATAAAATGTGATCTGATCTTCATCTAAGTCACAACAATAGTCAATCAAACTCTGCTTAAACTAATAACACACAAAGAATTAAATGTTACCATGTTGTTATTGAACACACCATGTAAACATTCACAGTGCAGGTGGAAAAAGTATGTGAACGCTTGGATTTAATAACTGGTTGAACCTCCTTTGGCAGCAATAACTTCAACCAAATGTTTCCTGTAGTTGCAGATCAGACGTGCACAACGGTCAGGAGTAATTCTTGACCATTCCTCTTTACAGAACTGTTTCAGTTCAGCAATATTCTTGGGATGTCTGGTGTGAATCGCTTTCTTGAGGTCATGCCACAGCATCTCAATCGGGTTGAGGTCAGGACTCTGACTGGGCCACTTCAGAAGGCATATTTTCTTCTGTTTAAGCCATTCTGTTGTTGATTTACTTCTATGCTTAGAGTCATTGTCCTGTTGCAACACCCATCTTCTGTTGAGCCTCAGCTGGTGGAAAGATGGCCTTAAGTTCTCCTTCAAAATGTCTTGATAACCTTTGGAATTCATTTTTCCTTCAATGATAGCAATCCGTCCAGGCCCTGATGCAGCAAAGCAGCCCCAAACCATGATGCCCTCACCACAACTTCACAGTTGGGATGAGGTTTTGATGTTGGTGTGCTGTGCCTCTTTTTCTCCACACATAGTGTTGTGTGTTTCTTCCAAACAACTCAACTTTGGTTTCATCTGTCCACAGAAAGTTTTGCCAGTTCTGCTGTGGAACATCCAGGTGCTCTTGTGCAAACTGTAAACGTGCAGCAATGTTTTGTTTGGACAGCAGTGGCTTCCTCTGTGGTATCCAATTTGTGCAGAAATCCATATCATTCCAAAGGGTTCACATACTTTTGCTTGCAACTGTATAACGGAAGGGGTTCACAACTGGAGTAGGGAATTTAAAGGGAGAATTCTGTTTGAAATTCTCTCAAATTAAAGGGAATAATATAAACATCTAGTAGGAGTAGGATATAAAGCTTGGACACCCAAGATAATAGTAAAAAAACAGATAAAGGGTACAATAGAGCTTCGGCTAAGGCTTTCAGATGTATTCATCTGACATTCTTGCATCACGGGAGGGACTCTTCCTGTTCAAGGAGGACTGCCTCCCGATATGCCTCAATGAGTTGAGGAGGGATGAATGTTTTATGTTTGGTTTATGTATTGGTGTATATTTGTATTTGTGGACTGGAATTAAAGTTATTCCAGGGGAACAGGGACTGACCATCATTTCTACTGTGATGCTAACAGCATGTCATTAAAGATAGTAACGCAAAACGTTCAGGGACTGAATCATCCAGCTAAACGTAGTTTTTTTCTAAATAGCTTTCTGCAGCAAAAAGCAGATATAATCTGCTTGCAGGAGACTCATTGGCAGGGAGCTCCAATTAAATTTTGTAATACACATTATAAAGTTGCAAAAAATTCTATGTATAGGAAAAAGGCAAGGGGTACCTCAATTTTTTTTAGTAACAAACTTATGGTCACAGAGGAATTTGTGGAAATAGATCAGGAGGGTCGTTATATATTATGGATAGGCACAATGAATTACCAAAAATACTTAATATTGAATGTATACGTGCCGAATAGATCAGAAATTAAATTTCTTAGTAAAATCTTAAAAACGTTTAATAAACTGATACAGGGATCTCTTATCGTTTGTGGAGATTTCAATATGCTCTCAGACCCAATTAAAGATAGAAAATCTGAAAATTGTTCACCTCCAGACTCATCAGTGATAAGATTGTCAAAACAGTTTATTTCTCTGATGACAAAATATCATTTAATTGATGTTTGGAGAGTAATGCACATCAATAATAAGGATTTTACTTGTTTTTCTCCAAGACATCATACATATTCTAGGTTAGATTATTTTTTTGTTGATATCAATACACTTAAAAGAACTTTGAGAGTTGATATTGGGCCAAGAGTGTGGTCGGATCATGCTCTAGTTAACTTGGAATTGTTTTCGAAAAATTCTTCCATTAACTCAAAATCTTGGAGATTTGATTCCTCACTCATTGAATCAGAGACAAGTCGGGATTATCTTAAAAAAGAAATTGATTTCTTTTATCAAGTAAACACGGCTTCAGTAGAATCTAACATTACACTTTGGAACACACATAAGGCTTTTATAAGAGGGATCCTGATTAAACTGCAAAGTCAAAGGAAAAGAGAAAGAGGAACTCCTTTGAGAGAATTATATATCCAATTATATAATCTGGAACTAAGAAATAAAATTAATCCTAATGCTTCTGACTCGATGTTGATTAAAAAAATCCAATTGCAGATTAAATCCATTAATCAGATGAGAACTGATAAGTCTATATGGCTTTTACAACAAAAAAATTACCATTATGGGAGTAAACCAAGTAAAATCTTAGCAAATAAACTTAGATCTCATGCTATTAAAAAAAGGGTTGATTATATTTATCTTAATGGTACCTATCTTAATAACCCAGTCCAGATATCAGAAGCATTTGAACAGTATTATTCTAGGTTATATAATTTGGAATTGGATCCTTCTTTTCAGAAGCCATCTCTGGAGGTCATTCAACATTTTTTGAATGAAATAGATTTGCCGCAAGTTTCACCAGAGGAAGTTTTAACACTAAATAATGATTTTTCCGAAAAAGAGATTTGTGACGTTATTTTTAAATTTAAGTTGGGTACGGCCCCAGGCCCAGATGGTTTTGGAAATCATTATTATAGGTTTTTGGTAACAACCTTAGTCCTCCATTTAAAAAATCTTTTCAATGAGATTAAAAGAAAGGGACATATTCCTTCAGAAATGTCAGAGGCTCTGATTATCACTATACCAAAAAAAGACACAGGTATATTGGAATGTAAAGACTTCCGCCCCATTTCACTTTTGAACGTTGATGTAAAAATGTATGCTAAAATGCTGGCGGATTGATTGAGTGAGGTTATTCACAAACTTGTATCAATAGATCAAACTGGATTTGTACGGGGACGTTTGGGCTTCGACAATACCAGACGCATGTTGGATTTGATTTCATATTCTAAACATAAACTTCTCCCAACGGTGTTTCTATCAATGGACGCAGAGAAGGCCTTTGACCGGGTCGGATGGGATTTTATCAGGTGTGTACTCCAGAAATATGGCCTTGGCTCTTTTGGGTCTAAGTCCATTGGAGCATTATACTCTTCCCCATCCGCTTCGGTCATTGGAAATGGGTTTAAAACGCAGAGATTTGCAGTTACTAATGGAACGAGACAGGGGTGTCCCCTTTCTCCGATAATCTTTGCATTGATAATGGAGCCCCTGGCGGTTTCTATAAGAGATAACCCCTCTATTCATGGAATTACAGTTGGTGGGATACAGCATAAAATAATGCTGTATGCCGATGATGCGGTTGTGTTTGTGTCTAACACCATTGACTCTTTGAAAACTTTGCATGTAATAATAGATAAATATTCTAAAGCCTCTAACTATAAAATTAATATCTCCAAGTCACAGGTTTTGGCTCTTAATTTAGCCAGTCTGGAAAAAGATTACTTGAAATCCATCTACCAGTATAATTGGCATTCTAATACCATAACTCATATGGGAATCATATTTTATAATTCTATCCAGTTAATAATTAAAAACAACTATAAGGAGCTATTAAATAAACTTACGAAAATTGTTTCCTCTTGGAGACCTTTGAACTTAACTTTAACAGCTAGAATAGCAGCAGCCAAAATGTCACTTCTTCCAAGATTAAGCTATATATTTAGATCTATTCCTATACCTTTATCCAAAACTTTTATAGTACATTTTCAACATATAATAGACAAATTTATCTTTCAGGGGAAAACCAACAGAATAAAGAAAGTTATAATTTCCAGAACATTTAGGAAAGGGGGACTAGCATACCCAATGATTCAGACCTATCATGATGCTACAATGTTTTCACATGCAGTCAAATGTATAGATAGTTTGAAAGTGGCAGGTTGGCTGCAGGTTGAAAGATGTTCAGTAGTTAAGGATTCTTTAGGCTGGTTGATGTTTAGGAAGGAGTTAAAAAAAGAACTCTTTTTAGAAGGTTCTGATATTGTTCGTGAAATACTTGAATTTTGGGATAAACATAAATTGAGATCTCAATTAATGCCTTTTCCTAGCCCTATCCTTCCGATTTTATTATTAGAGAGAGAATTGAACTTATCATTTTTGGGTGGATGGAGAGCGTTTGGCATTTGTTGTTTGAGAGACTTATATATTGGCAACTCTTGGGCTTCTTTTGAAGACTTGAAGGAAAAATTTGTGCTTCCGCATAAAAGTTGTCTTAAATATAATAGACTTCTGGCTGCGTTCAGACATTCAATCTATTCTAGTTTTAAAGTTAGATCTTTAACTTCTTTTGAAAAACTAATGTTTCTAGAAGATAGAAAGCACTTAATATCTAATTGTTATAACATCTTGCGGGAGGAAATGGATAAATGCCCTTTTAACAAATCTAAAATTTGGCAACATTCTTTTAATCTCTCTTGGTCAGAAAAAGAATGGTCTGATTCATTTATTCTCACAGATCAAATAATTAAAAATACATCATACAGAGAGCTACACTTTAAATTAAGTACTCAATGGTATTATGTTCCAACAAAAATGGCTCAGATTACTAAAAAAGATAATCTGAAGTTTTGTTGGAGGAACTGTGGTTTGGTGGGTTCACATGCCCATATATGGTGGAGTTGCCCAATAATTCAACAATTTTGGGAAACTTGTTTTGGGCATATTAGGAATATTTTGGGCATTACCATTTCCTTTTCTGTAGAAAATGTTTTATTTCAAATTTTTTCGAATCAGCTTGCTCTGGACGTACTTCATACTTCAGATATTCATGGCATCTAAACTGTTGATAGCAAGGAGATGGGGTCAGTCTTCCGTTCCCTCTTGGGGTGAAATCACATATATGGTAGATAGAAATAGAAATCTTGAAAAATCTCTTCAAGAGCAAGGTCTTATAAAAATAAAACTTTATAAATGGAAAATTTGGGATCAAAATAAAGATCTTTCTCGGTTATGATCTAAGTTTTAATATCTTTGGGACTTAGCTCCCAGAAATTATAATTTCTGGTACAAGTTCACAATATGTATTGTAAATGTATGTCTTGTCTTTTTCTTTTGTCGTTTTTTGCTGTGTATTCTGTTTTATATATTTATATTGTAATTGTCTACTTTTGATACCAATAAAAAAAAAAAATGACGGGGCAATAAAATTGTAAGGCAGGAAATGCTGTTTGGGCCAGACATTTTTTGGGTGGTCCGAGATCCTTCGGCGCTCATTGCGTGGCTCGTTGTTGTATTTTTTTTTTCTGATAGGTGCTTTTGCTGTTATTGTTTTGTCGGCTGTGACCTTTTTGCGCTTATTGCAAGGCTTTGTGTGCTATGAGCAGCATTGGCGCTTGTTGTGCGTCGCGCGGTGAATGGGTTTTGTGTTTATTGTGAGATTTTTTTTTGTTTTGGTGTATATTTGTTTTTGTATGGTAATGAAATAATTAATACATTTATAAATGAATATACTTTACCTAGTTGGAGGTAATATATGCAGGAAGCATTGTGCTGAAGAGCTGACAATCTGTTTTGATGTTCCTGCAGCATACATTGTAGGTTTGCACTGTTGTGGAGCTGAGGTGTAAGTGCCAGCAATTTGTGCAGTGTGTAGTGTAAATAGGCTGCGTGCGCGAGGGAAAGCCGTTAGGGTAGCTGTGTACTTCCGCATTGTGTAAGTTAGTGTTGTAAAATGGCGGTGAATGTGTATGTGATACACGGCTGTGTATAATGTAGCGTCCTTGGTAAGCATGTGTATCTTGTACCTCGTACAGCTTTTTTAAAAAGCCGTATGTGCTTGGTGGTGTTTTGCGTCTTTAGGGTCCTGTAGCCTCTTTTTGTTTTTTTTTGGCGCCCATTTTTTCTGTCACTTAGGGGATTTTCATGTGTCTAAACTCGGGAATTTGGACATAAATTGAGGTGTAACTTTACTTGCAGAGGTCCTGGGTGCCCTCCCTTGCTGTGGGTAAGCTTTTAAAGTATTTTTTTGGGTGTATTTATTGTGTTTTTAATTTTTTCAGGTGTGCGCGGTTCAGCCGTTTAAGGTCGTATTTTTGTGAGGACGTAATGATCGTAATATACTCCCTCTTTTGATTCCCCTTAATAAGCAAAATCAATTGTGAAGTGCCATAATCAGGGCATATGGGGAAAGACAGATACATCACCCCTGTAAGTTACAGCCTTTAAATGTGTCTAGGGATATCATAAATACATCATCTTGGGGGATTTTGCCATTTGGTGTACATCACCCAGTATTGATTTTATCTTTTTGAGTGGCTTCTTTGCATTCAAAGTATCAGCCTTCTCTGTATATCACTATATATTGTCGGGTCCAGCTAGATTTGGGGTATCTCTTAGAGAGCCATCCAGGAAGAATTCCCCTCCGAGGTCACAAACCTGTTTTTTCCTGCTATTCCTATTTTAGAAACTTTTGCATAAAAAGAAAAAAAAGGAACATATATTTTTAAAGAAATTTAGCATTTTTTAGAAAGTTTGTAAACTCTCTACTACAGCTTTTACGCCTCAAATATTTCTCACCGTTGACAATGCAATCATCACTCCCACCTCCCAGGCCTGTTGCCTTGGGGTTCTCCTAGATCCTGCCCTCTCTTTTATTCCTCACATACCATCAATAACACAATTTTGTCCCTTTCACCTAAAAAACATCTCCAAATTGAGTCACTATCTTACAGAAGACACAGCTAAAATTTGAATACACTCTCTCTTCATATCACGACTCGACTACTGCAATTCACTCCTTGCTGGCCTCCCCATCTCTCGTCTGTCTCCCCTCCAATCCATAATGAACGCCTCCGCTAGACTCATCTTCCATACTAAACGCTCAATGTTTGCAGCTCCTTTCTGTCAATCACTCCACTGGCTTCCCATAGCCATCAGAATCAAATTTAAAATCATGACCCTAACATATAAAGCCCTCAATAACAGTGCACCCCCTTATATCTCTGCAGTTGTTTCAAAATTCTCTCCCAACCGCCCTCTTCGTTCTGCTAATGACCTTCGTTCCTCCTCTCTTATCACCTCCTCTCACGTCCGCCTTCAAGACCTTTTAAAAATTCACTAAAACACACCTGTTTAAAAAATCTTATCGCCTTCAGCCTTAATGCACAATTGCACACTCGACAGCTTAATAACACTTACACCCACAATCTAGAGTACAACAGACACCTCCACTTGACTAAACAAATTGCTTTCACACTGCCATCTTGCATTTGGCACCCTCTTGTATCACACCTAAACCCTTTAGATTGTAAGTTTGTGAGTTTTCAGTCCTGTGTCAGTGCATTGGAAACCTTTGATTTTAAGCCCAATAACAGGGCCCTCCATTCTTTATAAGGTGTTAATTTTAACCCCTGTACAGTGCTATGGAATATGTTGGCGCGTCACATATAAAGATAATAATAATAATAATAATAATAATAATAATAATAATAATAATAAAATAAATAATAAAGTCAGTTTTTAGTATTCAAGTGTTTTTTCTTATCAGCTATTGTATAGGATTATATGGCGTTAATCACCAACAGGAAAGTACATTTCATTGATATATATATATATATATATATATATATATATATTATATGTATATAGACAATACATTGGAGCATATGTTCCTAGTCCACCTGGTTACTGATATTTATTAACCCCTTGAGTACTGGTTTGGATGTTTAAATACAATATCAATATCATATTCTTTTATTTCCTAATTGTTTATATTGGACTGTTAAGTGTCAAATAATGTTGAATTTTTTTTTTTTTATTCTTTATTTGTGTTACACTGTCTCTTTAAATGCTGTCGTGTCTCTCTGCAATGGTTTTAAAACCATTTGTGAGTGGTCTTTGGTACCTATAATAATTCCTTCAGCTTCCCTATTTTGTGAGTGAGCCATAAAGTCTTATTAAAGTCTAACACAGTCATTCATAATCTTTTATCCGTGCAAAAATCAGTGGAAAAGTTTGCCCTAATTTTCGGGTCCAGCTTGCAGCAGTCACGCATAGCCACTCTCTCGCAGTGTATTCGGGATGGCTAATTAACATAGGTAGTGTGATTGACTTTGCTCTTAAACATGCGCAATCTGCAATATCGTATTTAGCATGGACTATGGACTCGTGATCAACTAAGCAAGACCGTAACTCCCCATGCTTAAACAGCCAAGAGAACAGGAGCCCCTCATCATGAAGGCTGTACAACATGTCAAGCAAACCCGCAATGTACAAAATAATAAAACTGAATGCCAATACTGTTCTAGTCCATATGGGTGGCCTGATATGTATTAACGCATTGATTCCCAAGAACGACCTAACCTCAAAATTAAACATGAAAAATAAATGTATTTTGATTGCCGATTTGCAGGCTTTTTTTATGGGGGGGGGGGGGGGGGCGGGTTGAGACTGTTGTGCAAATTATTCTAATGTCTTACGTTATGTTCCCCATCATTTACAGTGCAGTATTGAATTTTTATTTGCACTTAAAGTGCTCCAGACATGTCTTTAAGCCGTTTGTGAGTCCTCCTTGGTACCCATAACTTGTGGTTCGACTTTTGCCATTTGCGGCCTTGGTGGCTTGCTTTGCGAGGGGGACTCTTAACAATTAAAAATCGATTTGCGATTTTAGTGAACGTCACTCTTGCGGCCATAAAAGATCAAAGGCTTGGAGGGGCCTTAACTTGTGATGTTAACCATCGCAAGGAATCAGAGACCGGGCCCTGTAACCCGATCGGAGCCCGCAAAAAGACGCCAATTGAATAGCCAAATAAGTTATGACCTCCATTTCTAAAGCCCGGATCTCCTGATTCCTCAATTGAATAAGGCTCAGAGTCTTCAAAAAATAATAAAAATGCTTTTATGCACATGGCTAACGTAGTTGCTAATTATTATAGTTTGTTACATATTTCACAAGTATGTAAAGTTTCTGTAAACTACAGTTGTTCTTTAATTTAGAATAGTCACTAGTTTTTTATCATTATTATAATTATCTCCTACCTATAATGAAACAAATCAAGGGGTGAATGATGTATAAACATAAGAAAACATGATATATACTGTTATTTGCACAATAATATATAGAGTATGGTGGCTCAGGTATCTCACATAAGAACCAAATGTATAAGTGTATTACTTATTACTGTATTACCTAAGGATAAATGAAATATAATGTATGGAGAGAAGAAAAAAGATCCTATGTTAGGGCACACCTAATAATCTAAATCTCAGAAAAAGATAATAAACTAAATTGTAAAACTTAACTTTTATTGACTAGTAAAATCCATATTAAAATATGTGAACGTAGGCTGCAAAGAGTCCACAAAGATATTGGGTTGACTAATGTGGTATCTCAAAATTGTAAATTCTGTCCCTAATAGGCAAACTTTATAAAGTGCTAAGGGACAATGTACTTACACTATTGTGCAAAATAAAGTGCTTGATATAATGCTTAATATAAAGTGACACGTGCTATGAGTCATGTATTATATGATATGAAACTATATGATAGTGGGAACTATAAATGAATACAATATAAAGAAAGCTGCAAAGGTGCACACAATTGTAATATACAGCTGTATGCTGAAAATCTAAAGAGATGCCAAATGTCCTACCAAAAAAATGGGATTAAAAAACTATAATAAGACTATAGCTATTGAGTAATAAATGCCTCAATGCTATATTGCATATACAGTGTAAAGCTATCCCAAAGTAGTAGTGTTGAAACCAGGATCCTCCTGCTTCTATTACACCTCCCTTCTACTGCTAAATTAATTGAACTGCATATGTAGATAGATTCTGGGAAGGAACTTTAATCTATGGGCCTGATCTGCAACACGCTAGCTTTCTGCCATGCAAGCCGCGGTCTAGATGACGTCATAGACGTCACAGATGACGTCATAGACCCGCGACCGCATTCCTACATTAACCCGACGCACGTTTCTTGAATTTCATCCAGGGTTACGCTTCATTCCCATCATACCTTTTTAAAGTCTGGCGTAGTCATGGCAACATAAAACGGGATTAAAAAAACTGAATGTGTTAAAATATGCAGTTCAAACAAATTTCAGCATTTTATAGTGCATTTTGTGCTACACTCTTACTTTAAATGCTTCTGGGGACTCAGCATGGGTTTCAAAACCACTTGTGATTGGTTTTTGGTACTCGTAAATTTTTCGATTGGTTTTTGCAGTTATGGCAGTGCGCTGATTTGCAAATGATCTGTAAAATAGAGTAACTCGTAATTTGTTGTCAGTGCAAAAATCTATGGAGATGTTTGCCTTGATCTTTGGCTTTGTCGTGAAGTTCACTTGTAGCAGTGACCAGCAGGAATTCTCTCACAATTTCTTTTGTGATGTGGGATTAAACATAGCTAGGTAGGCTTTACTGTGCTGCTACGTTACTCACAATTGCTTTTTTAGGAACTAGCAGAGGGACTCTATATGCCATTCTCCCTGCTTCTCTACAATTCATAGGAAACATATATTGGTCTTTTTTATGGTTGCCTTAAACTTCATCCAACCCCATAACAATTTTGCAGTTTTATTAATAGCACAAGAAATAGCCGAACATATAGACAGGATTGCTATTTGTTGATTTAGTAAGTATTTACTAGCCTGACATTAGACATTTTCGTTCTCATTCAATTGCAAGGCTGCAACTCCTGGTATACAAGCCGTATGTCTGCGAGCTTGCTGCAGGCTTGAACTCTGCTACAATTACGGAGTGATTCAATTGAACAGGCCTGCAAGTTAAGGGCCGAAAGCCTAGACCTCAAACCATGCAATCGTATGTAGCATTTCAGAGCGTGATCATGATCAATTAAATGAAAATGAGACCGTCGTCATTAGGTCAGTAAAACATGGAAGTTACATGTAAATCAATTAGCGTTTAGGGGTCCGATATGCGATCAGACCCGCAATGTACAAAATAATAAAAAAGAATGAAGGAAATATTCTTTTCCATGTGGGTGGCCTGATATGTATTAACTCATTGATTCCCGAGAATGATATAACATGGAAATGACGCATAAAAAAAAATAATTTTGGTTGCAGATTTGCGAGCTTGAGACTGTTGTGCAATTCATTCTAATGTCTTTCATCGCTTTCCCCATCTTTTAAAGTGCAGTATTGGTTTTTTTATTGCATTTGCAGTGCTACGAACAGTGGTTAAACACTCTTGCGAGTCCTATCTGGTACTCATAGGATTTTCTTCTACATTTGCCATTTATGGGTGTGAAAATATTTGCAGGCTTGAGGAATCGTAGCAATTGAATAGCGATTTGCTATTGTAACTCTTGCGGTCATGAAAGATCAAAGGCTTAGATAGGTTGTAAGTTCAGGTTGTAAGAACCGCAGGGATTTTTAGTCCGTAACCCGTAGATCATTTGCTGCTCGCAAAAAGACGACAATTGAATAGGAAATTAGTTTACAGGCTACATTACGGTCTCCCGTAAGCTACGATTTCTCAATTGAATGAGGCCCTTTGTTATTTACATAATAGTTATTAATAGTTTTATCTGCCATCCATTGGCATAACATTTACTTTATCAAAGTTGCATTTATTTTATCAAGAGCTTTTTATGTGTGTGTTAGACTTTTTATTTTACTCATCTAACTCATTGTTTATTTTTTGTGAGATAACACTTACAGATCATTTTTGATACTTTAGACATTTTTGTCTGTGCTAAATGCTAAATATTTTGATCCAAGCTGTCACCCATTCCCTTCTAATACATTTGACAAGCTTTATATGTTTAAAATAATTCAACACTAAGTGTGCATTGATTCATGCTGTTAGGAAGCAATGTTATTTACTAATAAATGATAATACTTTTATTTTCAGTCAAACAGTTTTAATAATAGCACAATCAGGCAAATTTGCATCCAAATTTATTGCAGAAAATGGAACATTTTGAAAAGCTTTGGAAATGTTTTAAGGTACTTTGCAAAGTCTATAGCGTTTAATTAGCTGTCAAAAACATGGGAACAGAGTGAGCAATTTCAGTGCTTTTGTTTCTAAATTGCCGCCTCCTCCACTACAGGAATGTGATGCTTTTAGCTACATTTTGTAACCATTTTAATATGTATTCATTTATATAATTATCTAAAAATGAATAGTACTAAATACTAAGGGCTATAATATCTTATATATATTTTAACATGTGTTTTAATACAAGCTTTTGAGACGTATGTTCCGCCTTTACCAAGCAATAGTTCTATTATTTAGGATCATATTCAAAGATAGTTAAGTGGATAGGACATTAGTTGAAGGATAGGCATCAGAGAGTTGTAGATAATTATATACAGTCAAATTAATGCATGGCTACTAGTGGAGTGGATGCTGGATGCTGATATTCAGTAATATATATATATATTGCGAGAGAGAAAGAGAGATAGACAGAGAGAGAGAACATGCCCTGATATATACTGATATATATAACATCTAGAAGTATATGTTGTATATTAATTGATGAATATTGGTTATATTAGTTTAAAAAAATATATATACTGATAATGTGGAATTAAAAAAATGCAGTATTGAATATCAGCATTGTGGTAGGGGAAAAGCACCAAGAGGGTTTGGTAAATTTGGAGAATTTGTTTTTTCACAGTAGGTGCAGGTTACATGCCCCTAACATACCCATAACACACCCCATTCACTAAAACTTACAATCATCCTCAATGAGCTAGGTCCCTACACTGAAATCTCTTGCGGATAAGGCAGAATTTATGGATGTGGGCGTGTTACAAGATATCCATAAACGTGTAATGTAGGGAAACAAAGCTCCCGCAGCGATTTATGGGTATCTTCAAATTATACCACTCAATTAGCATGAGGTCCCTAGTTATTAGTTATCTAAATGCAAAATGCCATCTACATCTCAAAATCTTCAAAAACTCCAACAAAAGTAATTAACAAAGATTACTTTTCCTCTATTCTTTAATTTCTAAAGAAACTGATTCATAATTTCAACCATATTCAATTATAGAACAATATAATATATATATATGCTAATGAAACATATAAGAAAAAGTCAGAACTTGATATATTATTATATTATTATTCCAAAATATTATTAAAAAAAAAATGCAACAATTAACCTTCAGAAAGATTTCGCTTTACTTGCCAATCTTATAGATAGATCGGAACATAGAAGAGATAACATAATGTCTTCATTACAATCCACTCAGGTTACAAAAAATAGACACTATGACACTCTTCAAAAACATCAAGAACAACTAGATGATCTAGATATTGGATAAATAAAAAATAATTTTAGGTAATTTTTTTATAACACTTTAGATATGGCATGTTAAATAATTCCCTGACATTTATCTAACATCAGAACTACAGTAAATAAGATAGATAGAACACACAGAGCTCTTACCAAACCAATTAAAGAAACAAGAAGGGATATTATTATATGTTTAAAAAACTTATATTTTGAAGAAAGTATTATGCGAGCAGCAAGAGGAAACAGATCTTTAATTTATGTAGTATACACAATTTCACTTTCACCAGACTTATCTAAAATGACTTTAGAAAAAAGAAGACATCTTAAACCATTTCTCCAAATATTACTATCTCATAATATTTAATATCATTGGGGTTTCCCTTCTAAATTACTTTTCTCGTATCAAAGCAAAACATATACAGTATAATTCATCAATTGAATTTGGGACTGAAATTGCTTCAACGTCTGAATCTATTAACTCAAGATTCCATACAACCTTCTGCCACATTAGAAGAATGGGCTACTCTTAAAAAAAAGAAGAGATCTGACTTTTCAATTAACAAACTCTAATTATAAGATTCTCTATAAGATTCTCATATCTTTATGTCCCATTTGAAATTTCAGATTCAGAAATCTCCTCTAATACTTGGTCACCTTCACAACAAGGTGAAATGGATACTTAAAAACTTAAAGAAGGAAATAAGAATACTATGTAATTCTTTGAAAGGTTTTGTGTTTTACTTATTATTCAGCTTGTTATTTGGTTCTCGCCACAATTATTTGTAATTACTTTTTATGCAAAATGTAAAAAAAAATTTTTTTATTTATGCGTTATATATAATCTACATATTTTGTCATATATATATATAAAATTCAAAATGGTCAACAAAAACCCCCCAATATGGGTCACCTTTATAATCAGATAATACAAATATTAGAAAATATGAAAGGAAGATTAACATTTTTGTATTTTCTGCTATAAAATATTTATGGGATTGCCCCATAATACAACACATGTCTATTACTATCACCACCCTAGCCTCCACTATTCTCAATATTACTATAAATCCATCTATAGAACTATCACTAGGTATACCAACAACAAATGGAAATAAACATCACAATAAATGGCTACAATTCTTAATGTTTGCTACCAAAAATCAACTTGGCAAATGATGGAAAACACCACTATTAGATAGCAAATAAATAATTAAGAAACAAAACTACATAATGATCTACGAAAAAATGACACATGCATTGAATAACACTCTTCCGAAATTCACAAAGATATGGGATTGTTGGACTAACTCCACTCATTCAATTTCAATTAATTAAATTAATGAAATCCCGAATTACATATGCCAAAGTCGCAAGAGGAGAAATAACCTTAGGCCGCAGATGGTTTGTTTTATATGATTTTAAAATATTATAATTTATTATTTAGTTAGAATTACATATAATAGTTGTCAAACTGCGATTCGTCGTCACGCTTGCACAAATTGCAGTTTGACAACTACGATTGGCACATGCGCATTGCGCTGCGGGGTGTGCATGGGCATTGCGGCGGGACGCGCACGAGCGGCTGCCCATGCGCGCGGCAGGGCGCGCATGCACATGCGCATTGTGGCTAGGCGCGTGCATGAGCGGCCACCTGTGCGCGCGCACAGAAGAGGAAAATAGATGGGAGGAAGAGACACATAGGGAAGGAGTGGGGAGACACAGGAGGGGGGAAGACACAGAGGAGGCGGGGGAGAGACACAGGGGAGTGAGAGGAGGGGGGAGAGACACAGGGGAGTTAGAGGAGGCCGGAGAGACACAGGGGAGTGAGAGGAGGGGAAAGAGACACAGTAGAGGGAGAGGAGGGGGGAAGAAACACAGGGGGAGGGGGAGACACACAGGGGAGGGAGAGGGGGGAGATGGAGAGGAGGGGGAGAGACACAGGGGAGGGAGAGGAGGGGGGGAGACACAGGGGAGGGAAAGGAGGGGGGAAGAGACACAGGGGATGGGGAGACATTTAGGGGTGGGAGAGGAGGGGGTAGACCCAAAGGGGAGGGTGAGGAGGGGGGAGACACAGGGGAGGGAGAGGAGGGGGAAGAGACACAGGGAAGGGGGAAAGACACAGGGGAGGGAAATTGGGGGGAAGAGACATGGAGGGGGGAAGAGACACAGGGGGGAGAGACATGGAGGGAAAGAGACACAGAGAGAAATAGACACATGGGAGTGAGAGGGGGGCAACAGACACAGGGGAGGGAGAGGGGGGCAAGAGACACAGGGGAGGGGGAGGGGGGAAAGAGACACAGGGGAGGGGGGAAAGAGACATGGTGGGGAGGAGGGAGAGACACAGTGGAGGGAGAGGGGGTAAAAACACAGTGGGGAAAGGAGACACAAGGGAGGGGGAGGGGAGGAAATGAGACACAAGGGAGGAAGAAGACAGAGGGAGAGACTCGTAATGAGCGCCAAAGGCGCACATCGCGAGGCCAGTAAAGTATAGGGGGGGATAGGCTCACAATGAGCACCGAAGGAGCTCATCGCGAGGCCAGTAAAGTAGAGGGTGAGAGGCTCCCATTGTGTGGCAAACAGCATTGCCAGGCAGTAAATTTTATTGCTGTCATTTTTGACTGCCAAGTTGCTAGTTTTCTTACATATAAACAATAAATAAAATAACACTTGTTTATCCTAGTTACATTCTAGTTACAAGGTCTAGATAAAATATAGAAAGTATAAAGAAAAGAAAGACCTTAGTAACCAACAATACATTTCATTATAAATGGAAAACGGTAAAAGATGTTAAAGGAATCACAATGTTGTTTATACTTTAGACTAGGTTAAAGAAATTAATGTTTCACTCAGTACATTGTACTATTTTGACCTGCAAGTCATACTTTATTACTCAATTGAAATGGCATTGACATTGATAAAAAAGATTGAAACAAAAAAAATAAATATTGCACATTTGTGTTTTTATTTATTTTGTTATAAATCTCTTAGTACAATATATTTTATTTATTCTCCTATCTCATTATTTTGAAAGTATTCTAATCATTAATTATTAATTTGATATATATTTTTAATTGAAAAGGCAATATTATCTATTACACTTTCTTTTGGATTTAAGATTCAAGGTTACATTTCTTGATTTTTTTTTAATATTCTAAATAACACATTTAAAATAATTTCATGTAATGTCAATAATTGTAATGCTCCAAAAAAGGTCTTTAGCATTTAAATATTATAATTCCTTTAATACATCTATTATGTTATTACAACCGATTACTTTTATATCTAAACAGTCACCAATTTTTCCATAAAAATTATGCATTAGTTCTGTTTGTCTTCTTCTCGATCAATTAACAATTAATATGAATATTGCAGATTAGAGGAGATCTAAAAAGATTGAAATTGGTGGACTAATGGCCTCTATTAATTCCAAGCTTGCAGTTGCCTTCATACAGGCCGTAAGTCTGCGGGTTAGAAATTTGCAACAGTTACAGAGTGATTTAATTGAACAAGCCCGCAATTGCATGGCCGAAAGCCATGATTATCATGATCAATTAAGCAAGCCCGTAAGTAACAATTTAGAAACAGCCAATTGTAAATGAGACCGTCGTCATGACATCAGTAAAACATGGTGTTTAAACGTCCATCAATTAGTGTTTAGACTTCCAATATGCGATCGACTTGCAATCCAGCAATTTAAAAATCAAGAAAAATGAATGAAGAAACTGCTATAGTCCATGTGGGTGGCCTGATATGTATTAACTCCTTGATTCCCGACATTGATATAACACGGAAAGTAAATGTAAAATAATTTTTTTTTGTAGATTTGCAAACTTGAGACTGTTGTGCAATTAATTATACTATCTTCCATTGCTTTGCCCGTATTTTAAAGCCCAGTATTGTATTTTTATTTATTTTATATTGTTATGAACAGGTGTTTAACCCCCTTGCGAGTCCTCTCTAGTACTCGTAGAATTGCTACATTTGCCATTTATGGGTGTGAAGGCAATTGCGGGCTTATGGACCTGTTGCAATTAAATCGCGATTTGTGATTTTCTATATTGTAACATTTGCAGGCTTGAAAGATCAAAGGCTTAGATGGGTCGGAGTTATGATTTTGACAACCACAGGGATTTATAGCCTGCTGTTCGCAAATTGATTGCTGGTAGCTAGAATAGGCCAATAGGCCAACGGGGTCCAGTAATTACAATTTGCTCAATTAAATAGGGGCCTAATTCTTTTTACAACCTCAATTTCTATGTAAATATGTAACTATAGGTGGTCTTTTTTATTTCATTATTAATAATAATTTAGATAATCTTAGAATAACAAAAAATAATATTCAAATAAAAATTATATAATGTCCAAAAATCTTTAGTTAGGTTATTTCTAATTGATATGGTGAGAGAATTAAATCCTACTTTACTTTCATGTATATTTTTTCAGGGCCCATAAAGCATATTCCAGGACTGATTATATATTGTTATCTAATAATATAACAAATCATACAATTTGAAGTTATACATAACATTGATCATAGTCTGACCATGCTACAATATAATCAGTGTTAAAGCTAATTTCTTCAATATCAAATATTAAACTTTGGCTTTTAATTGAAAGATCCTTATCTGGAAAAAAAATACAGTAAATCATTTTATGCAAGAGTTAGACATTTATTCACATTTAATTCTTTATCTAATACTAGTTCTGCATGGTTTTGGCTAGCACTTAAAGCTTTTATAAGAGGTAGTTTTATTAAATGTGGAGCAAAAATAACCATAGGTTCTTTGGAGACCCCCAATGTATAGGGGTTGTTTTTGGTGCCATAGTGATCCATATGGACCCACTTTGTTATAGTTAGATAGGGATCCCTGGGCGTTTTGTAGCATTATTGGGTTGAATCCTTGGCTCATAGTGCAGGTTATATGCAAAAGGGCCATAACCCCCTGCATATTTTTTTATTTTATTTAATCCCTTCTCTGCCATGGGAAGATGTTTACTTAGATAGATAGTCGCTTATTGCAGCTAAGTCCCACGGGCCTCCACACCCGTAAGCGTGATGATAACTTGCAGATTAACAACTATTCTAGTTGATATCAATTTCTTTTGAATATGCCAAATGTTGTTGTAAATTTATTATGTCTTTATTTCTCTTATTTTAGTTGATTATTTATAAAGTCTTAAATATATTTTTTTCCTGGCATGAACAAACATTGCATATTACAGCATCAGATAAAATTCAAGACTTACAAATGCTGAATCAACTAATGTATGACAATATTAGAAAGTGTAAGAGAAAGTGTGAAAGTCACTACTTGTGTCAGGAGACATTATTCATTCAATGTTCTTCTTCCAAAATAATTCAATCTCTGTTCTTTCTAGCTGACTGATTGCATTTATTAATTTTTTAATACCCTAATATTTTATTTTAATGAGAATTTTGTAAAAATATCCATACCTGTTTTGCTTGCTATTTGATTATAAAAGTTAGATGAACCATATTTGTTATATTTCTTTACAGTGCATTTGTGATGCTTGTGATATAAGCTAGCACTATTACAATATATCTAATTGAAGTTAATTGTAATAAATAAATTCCATTGTGATGCAGCATTGTGTAGCAACAGTTCTCAGAAAAAAAAATTAAGAAATGTCTGTTTAGATCTTCTATATAACGACCTTCTTCTTTCTACCACTCTTGTCACCTCCTCTCACTCCCACCTCCAGGACTTTTCTTGTGCTGCCCCTATTCCCTGGAACTCCTTGCTTCGCTTCACCAGACTATCCTCCTGCCTTAAATCCTTCAAAACTTCAATAAAAATGCACCTCTTTAAAGCAGCCTATAACCTTCCTCCCTAACATGCTCAGTACTACTCTCTCCCTACTGTACCACATACAAATTACAAACTTTAGATTGTAAGTCTTTGAGTTTCAATCCTGCAAGGTGCTTTCGGGAATGCGCTATGGACATCGGATTCCAAGCTCAAAGACAGGGCCCTCCATTCATTGCAATGTGTCAATCTTGAACTTGTCATTGCCTGTAACAACTTATGTATAGCGCTACGGAATATGTTGGCGCGTTACAAATAAACAATAATATTAATATAGATTATGGGTAGTCTGGGCTCTAGATTAATTAATTGGGTCTAATGGGGATTCATTACAATTTATTGGGTCGAATACGAAGCTGAGTCCCATAAATTGAATTCATATGAGCCTTCTTACCAAAAGAGGACTCAATAGGCAGCTAGTATATAAACAGCAATACCCTTTCTGGATCGCTACCTCATCGAGGTGAAAGGGCTTGTGTACCTCAATGAAGATGTAAGCTTTAAAATGTAGGACAGGTCACAGCAACGAGTCAGACAAATCACGGTCCATTGGAGAAGGAGCGGGCAAGTCCAATAAGTTTGGTGAGATAACCTTATGGAAAAGCACAGCTAGAGACATAACAATATGGCACTAGAAAATAAGCCCCTCAGGTCAGAAGGAGCCTACCACATTACTGGGTAACAGCAGAGTGTGAGTATGAGTAGCACCAGATCTAATGAAGTGGTTAGCCCAATGATGAGAAAACACCCAGCTGCAGATGGGTTGGCAGGGGACAGAAAAGTCAAAGAACAATTGAGCATAGGACCCTAAAATATTAGAACCATGAAAAAAAAGGCAAACTGGAATTGGTTAAACATGAGATGACAAGGTTAAACATTGATATACTGGGAATTAATGCAATCAAATGCACTGGAATATGACATTTCATATCAGACAACCATAAGATCTTCTACTGTGGTCAAGAATCCTTAGAAGAAACAGAGTAGCCCTCATAGTCAATGAAAGCAGTGCTCTGTTACAACCTAATAAATGACAGAATGATTTAAAATCAGATTCAAAACAAGCCATTTGACATCACATTGATCCAAATCTATGCTCCAACCATGGATGCTGAAGAGGTTGAAGTTGTCCACAAAGATAATCAACACATCATATAAAATAACACCAAGACAATGTGTTGCTTTCATCATAGTAGATTGGAATGCAAAAGTTATCTGGAATAAATGGCCAGTTTGGCCACGGAGTGCAAAATGAAGCAGGTCAGAGATTAGTAGAATCCTGTCAAACACCATCTTCCATCAGCCTCTGGGACAACTTTATACATGGACATCACCAGATGGACAACATAGAAATCAGGCTGACTATATACTTTGTTGCCAAAGATGGAAGACCTCTATGCAGTTAGCAAAAACAAGACCCGGAGCTGACACTCCAATCAGATCATGGGCTTTTTATAGCAAAGTTCAGAATTAAATTGAAAAAATTAGGGATTATAATCAGACAAAGCAGATAGCAGATACGAAATAATAATATCCCTTGTGAATTTCATGCAGTGAAGGTGAAAAATAGATTTCAGGGACTATTCATGGAATCAGGGGTGGAGATATCGCCGGTGCAAGAGGTGCATTGCACCAAGGTCCTTGCATCTAGAGGGGCCCAGTGCTGTCCTGTAGCATTTTTATTCTCGCTTAGTCGATTTTCGAGTGCCGGAACTCGCCAAATTCGTGTTAAATTTACGTGCAACCTCACTCCCAGGCGTTCTGGCGTTCTCCCCGTGCTGTGTGTGGGTGCGTTTTTATAGAATTTTTTTTTCTTGTTTTTCATGGTTTTCGTTTTCCGTAGTTCGGCCGTTAAAGTCGTATTTTTGCGAGGTCGTTTTATTTTGCCCCCTGAGATTCCAAGGTCGGAATTTTTTTTCTAAGTCCTAAGTTCCTCAACTGCTTGCAGCCCAAGTAAGTCCTGCATTTCTTAACTGCTTGCAGGCTAAGTCCTGCGTGTTTCAATGCCTCAACGGCTCGCCTCTCTTTGCGAGACTTGCAGGAGCACCTTTTGGCTCTCATTTTAGTCTAGGTCCAGAGTGTTTCAATGCCTCAACTGCTCGCCTCACTTCGCAAAGCTCGCAGGACAATCATCGCCTAAGTGCTCTGAGCTCGGAAGTCTTCTATGCCTCAACGGCTCGATTCGCGAGGCTTGCAAGCCTTGACGACAACTCGCAGTTTGACAATTATAATATGTGATATATATATAATTATTACTATGATAAATATATATATATATATATATATATATATATATATACACACACGAGCGAGCACACACACATATAAATATAATTATATATATAGAAAACAAATAATACATTAATAAGTCCATTTGCATGTCTAAAAGGCAGAGACATGCAAATGACAATACAATGTACCTCACGCTTTCAATCCAAAAATATACATTTTATACATTGCTCCCTTAAAGCATATGCCCGCTGTATTAAACTGGTTTAAAGCAAAGCACCGGGTTGGATTTTGCACAAACCAAGAATCACTCATATACAGCACTCTTTCAAGTTATTGGCTATCATCAGATGATAATTAGGGATATGAGGGATTCTTGGTTTGTGCAAAATCCTGATGACAGGCAATAGCTTGTAGCAGTGCTGTATATGAGTAATTCTTGGTTTGTGTAAAATCCAACCTGGTGCTTTACTTAAAAGCTGTTTAATACTGCAGGGAGCTGTTTAATACTGCATTGTATAAAATTGCTATTTTTGGATTGAAAGAGTGCGGCATATTGTATTTCTCATTTGCATGTCCCCGTCTTTTAGACATGCAAATGAGCTTATTAATGTATTATTTGTTTTCTGTACTTATTATGGTGGAGAGCTTTTCTCACTCTAGTGCTTACCATACATATTGTTGTGGAATTTCCAGTCCTACAAAAATCTACTGCACAATCTAAATCTACCTCATACTGATGATAGCCAATAGCTTGAAACAGAGCTGTATATGATGATTCTTGGTTTGTGCAAAATCTAACCTGGTGCTTTGCTTAAAAGCTGTTTAACCCTCAATTCGGTAATTGGTTGAATTTGAGTATTTAAAGCGGTAACCCCGAGCCACGGAATTACACTGAAGTCTCTCCTCCTTCCGACGATATCTTCCGTCTAGGCGGGAAGACATACACAGCAGCTTAAGGTGGATTAGTGCATTTACCACCTAAAAGGCACAAAGAGTTCATACAAACCTGCGGGCGGGGATCAGAATGGAGGGACCTGGGGGGGACAGATCAGAATGAGGACATGGGGTCCCCCATTCTAATCTCCCCCTAGGTCCCCCATTCTGATCTCTGCCCCGGAGGTCCCTCCATTCTGATCCCCCCAGGTCCCCCCATTCTGATCCTCCCAGGTCCCCCATTCTAATTACCCCCTCAGATCCCTTATTCTGATCTCCTCCCCCTTTCTGATCTACCCCGAGGTCCCCCCATACTTATCTCCCCCCCATGCCCCCCCATTCTGATCTCTCCCCGCGAGGTCCCACATTCTGACCCCAGCATCTCCCCCATTCTGATCTCCCCCCACCCCCAGGTCTGTAAAACACGCTTTCTGCTTCTATATCTTGATATATTTGGTGGTAACTGTAATAATCCACCTTAAGGGGACAGAGAGCCTGTGACATAAATTCTAAAAAGTAAACATACACATACACACAATACATTGTAATAAAGCGTAATCTGTTACATTACCGTATCAAACCATTTCACCTACGTTTTGTCCCAGTGCTTTGTCCCACTGCTTTGTCCAATGTCCTGCCTGCACTTTTACCGTTCTTTCTGCCTGAAAATTTGAGAACGTCCATGGCATCCAGAAAGCGTCACTTTAGGTCAGAAGGAGTTTTGGACCAGCTAGAAAGCAGCTATAGTGAATTAGAATCACTTGTAGAATTAAGTGATAGTGATTCATGGGAAAATTATTCATCAGATACTGAAAGTGACGACAGCGACGATTCTGAGCTCAGTGGTGTGCGAACTTGGTGCTCTATTGACTGTGGTACGGATCAGGCAGCGCCCCAAGATTCACATTTCCTGGTATGAAAGTAGACATTGAACACAACAACCACTTAGCATACTTACAATTATTTCTGACCAATGAGGTTATTGAAAAAATTGTTACTGAGACAAACTGGTACAAAGAGCAACAATTAGCTACTCGGCCTAGGAAGTTTTCAAGAACCAGAAAGTGGGAACCAGTGACCAAAGATGACATTTGGAAATGTCTGTGACTAATAATACTTCAGGGAGTGGTGGTTAAACCCCTGCAGAAGTTGTATTGGACAACTAATAAGTGACTTGCCGTTACATTCTTTGGTACAGTCATGTCAGAGTACAAATTTTCCCTGATCATGACATTTTTTACACTTTGAAAACAATGAAGAATTTGATGAAACTACTCATCCTGCACTAAAACTAAGGAAAATTTGGAAAGTATATCACATTATTACAAAGGTTTTCCAACAGAGCTATGTGCCAGAAAGAGATAACAGCATAGATGAAAGTCTAATGGTCTACAAGGGAAGGCTTAGCTGGGAACAATTCATTACATCAAAGAGAGCATGATTTGGCATAAAATTCAACATGCTATGCGAATCGTCAACTGGCTACATTTGGAATTCAGTCATTTACACTGGAAAAGAACAAAATTCAATCCAAAATACAGCAACTATGGAATAGCAACATCTTACATTCTTTCACTCATTGAGCCATTGGTAAATCAGGGCTATTGCATAACAACCGACAACTTTTATACGCCTCCTGAACGTTTCTTCTGCAAAACAAAGCCTATAGAACAGTTAGGGCTTACCGGCGCAACATGCCGCCAATGTTTGGCAATAAGAAGCTGAATACTGGAGAAATGGTTGCCTGGCAAAAAGGCAAAATGATGGCACTGCGATGACGTGAAAAGAAAGATGTGTGTCTAATGAGTACAGTTCATAATACCTCCACTGTTATGGTACGCACAAAAGCTGGGAAAGAAGTCATGAAGCCACAAGTAGTGACAGACTACAATAAATCCATGGGAAGTGTCTACAGAGCTGATCAAGCAATGTCATTCTACCCAGCAATGAGGAAACAGCAAAATAAGTACTACAAGAAGATCTTCAGGCATCTTCTTGACCAATGCTTATGGAATGCCTACATTCTCTTCAAAAAAAGAGTGCCAAGTCTGTGATTCATTCTGACTTAATTTGGAAAGCTGCCGAATGCATCTTTGTGAACCACCAAACACCATCAATAGTTGTGAATAGAGATGAACTTTGTGCTTTTGGCATTGGGACAACTGACTGATCGTCACTTCAGGGACTACATCCCACCAACCAAGAAAAAGTCAGCACCTACAAGGTAGTGCATGGTTTGTTGCTTGAAGTGAGATGACAGTGGAAAGAAAAACACAAAGGAAACCAGGTTCCATTGTCCTGATTGTGACGTCAGACTTCATGCAGTCCCATGTTTCAACATTTTTCATACCCGGGATATTTACTAGACCAATATGCAGTGTCTAGTATTACAGTGACTAGTAATATTGCACCCTTGTTAGGACAAATGTCAGTGTTTTTGGTTTGATCGCATTATTAATTACATTTATTATTATACTGTTACTTTTTTAAATTATTTATTATATTATAATTTATGATTTCATGTTTCAAACTTTATCATACCCGGGATGTCTACTAGACTCTTGTTTGGACAGATTTAAATTAGTTATTCCTAAGAATTACAAGCCTACAATATGGAACAACAAATTTTCATACAAAACAATGTACCTTTTTAACATTCTAAATACTGAACTTGGATTGAAAGAGTGAGGTACATTGTATTCTCATTTGCATGTCCCCGCCTTTTAGACATGCATTTATTAATGTATTATTCGTTTTCTGTACTTATTATGGTGGAGAGCTTTTCTCACTCTAGTGCTTACCATACACTAAATGATTGTTGTGGAATACCCAGTCCTACAAAAATCCACTGCACAATCTAAATCTACCTCATACTGATGATAGCCAATAGCTTGAAACAGAGCTGTATATGAGTGATTCTTGGTTTGTGCAAAATCCAACCTGGTGCTTTGCTTAAAAGCTGTCAATCATAGAAAAATCTGGGGGGAGGGATTTGTCCCCAGTTCCTACACCCATGCTAAGAAGTATAGTGCAACTAGCGACTTGCCCGTCAAAAATGGCATCAATAAAATTGGAAGCAATGGTAATGCTGTTTGCCACCGAATGTGAGATTATGGCCCCTCTGAGCAGCTTCAGCATTCATTGCTAACCTTTGGCACTCATTGCGAGCCCCACGATGAGCGCCTTCGGCTGCATTTTACGTCCTTCGGCCTCATTTTCGATTTGTTTAATTGTTTTTGTCCGTCATTTTTTTTCTCACTTCAGGGATTGAAATAAAATCCAAAATATGCCTCAAATTAACTTGCAACCTCACTCGCAGGCTCACTGGCACTCCCCTCTGAGCTGTGTGTGAGTGTGTAAGTAAATTTGAGGCATATTTGTGTGTTTTTGCAGTTTGGCGGTTCGGCCGGTAAATTCGTATTTTTGTGGGCCGTAATTTCTCGACCTTCGCTAAGTCGTATGGGCCGTAATTTCGCAGGTGTCGCCAATTTGTGTTGAGCGCCTTCTGCGCTCTTTTTATCTAGGTCCTGCGTGTCACGGGATGAGCAGCTGAGGCGTGCATCTACACCAGTGCAATGAGCGCCTTCTGCGTTCATTGCCTAAGTCCCGCAGGTCGCAGGAATGAGCGCCTGTGGTGCTCATCTCCACCAGCATAATGAGCGCCTTTGGGGCTCATTGCCTGGCCACAAGCGCGGGCCTCGCAAGCGCCGCCCTTGCTCATTGCCTGTGCTGCGGGTCGTAGAGAAGAGCGCCTATAGCGCTCATCTCCACCAGCTCAATGAGCACCTTCAGAGCTCATTGCCTGTTTGCAAGTGCGCCTCCCTTTGTGAGGGATGCAGTTGTGCGGACTCACAGTGAGATCCCCTCAATTTTGGTATGGCGTTACCAACAAGTTTTGGCAAGCCTGCACTGCTCACAACTACTGTATATATGTGATATATGTTGCGTTAGATTACATTAGATAATAATATCATGGCCTTGGATTATCAAGAATCACACCAAATTAACTTTATAAATTTGATCACAAATTGTTTGCATTTATAACAGTTATTACATTGTAGAACAATACCAAGTTAAAGAAATTACAAAAACAAATATTACATCACCACTACACTCATTAAAGTAGCTTGTTTTAGTGTTATACTCAATAAATGAAATTTGCATTTTAAGGGAGATTTATGACCAGCAATAGTAAAAATAATTACTAATTTAGATTATAATTATAATTGTAAATAATGTGAATGTTTAAACTAATAGTTAAACAGAAGAAAATAGCAGACAATCACTTTGCACAATCTCTATGTAATGATGCACACATTTTGGCTTCAGAAGAGTAATTACATTATTTAGTATTACACAGTTTAATATTCAAAAAGCTTCTTCACTTAAGCTGTCTTAATTTTAATTGAACATCTCTTTTATAATATACATTAAGTGGTTTACAAATTCCATTTAAATACATTAATAATAATAATTAAAATCAATTTAAGGAATAACATATTTTTTTCAATATTTTTGCATTTCTTCTATACTTTTATTCCAAAATATATTTGTATTTTATTATGTATGCATGTATGTACAATACGTGTCTTTATGTAGAGTGCTGCACATGAAAAATTACATAAAATATTTATATCTAACAAATAGTTACAGCCATGTCATAATGTCGAATTAGAAGCTATTTCATTATATAACATCACATATTTAACACTGAGAAAGCACATATAGCTCGAAGCTTTATCAACTACAGGGTATGGGCTCAACCTTATCCGAATTTGTAACAGGGATGGAAAACAGCATTCAACATATGGGAGGGTCAATACCAGTGGCGGCTGGTGATCATTCAAGTTGGTAGGGCGGAAGACAGATACCTGGCCCCTTCCCTTATGTTGACTCCACCCAGTAGTATAGATTCTTCCCCTTCGCCATGTTGACCTCTAAATGCCACACCCAATTACCTTATATAGGTCCTATCCACTCCCCCCACTGACTTTTTTCCTGTTAATAAACTACTTTTCTTACTTATCTTGATGTGAGTAAGGTGGTGCTGGTTCTGCTCACTTTTCTTATGCTAGAAAGAGCCTTTATTTTATTGATGAGGGTGAGGTGGTACTGGCTGTGCACATATCTATCACAGAAGAAGGTAAAGTCAAATGTATAAATATAGTGGTGCGATTTTATTTATTCCAAAAAATTTGAATTCATGCAATTTCAAATTTGAAAACTGTTTTTTTTCATATTTTTTTTTTAAAAATGAGATGGTTTTAAGTTGAGAGGTAAATATGTATTATATATTTTAAAATATATGTGATATTAAATTTGCATATGCTCTTGTAAGTATTTTTCTATATGCTTAGACTTAAATAACTTAATTATTGTATTGCTTTTGACAATGCATGACTATTCTGTTATACCAGTTGTATTTTTGCTGTGTGTATATTTTCTCTGTTGTGTAAAGCACCATGTGGATTGTTGGCCAGTAGTATTGATAAACAGGATCTCAAGCTTGAACCAGCAGTCAGCAGGTAGGGGGAGGTATGCTGTGATCCTGTCATTAAGCACAGTCTGGTTGTGTAGGATGGACACTTGCCTATCTGAGCCTTTGGGTCCTGCTGGGAGCTTTGATGTCACTTGTAAGTGAGGCCTGTCTTTGGTGAAGGGGGAGAGTGAAGTAAAACAATGCACCTCCTCTTAAATAATCTGTTTCAATGAGTGCATTCACGGGTTAGAGGTCGGGCTGCTGCTTTTGAGATAGAAAGAGCCAGAAAGCAGTCAGTCATGCAAAAAGTTTCCTGGAACCTGGACAGCTTCTTTTTGCACACTGAATTGTGCCTGTATAAATGTATATCATTGAGAAAGCCATAATGATGTGACAGTACTTATAGTTCTCTGTTATTAATATTTATATTTCCTACCTGAAAGTTTCATATGCCATCTCGTTCCTGCTTCCAGGATCATTAGCAGCAAAGTTGGTTGATTTCTCTGGATTTTCATTGTCCAGTACTGCGTAACTTGCTCATTATGGTATTTATCTCAGTCATAGGAAACTAAAAAGAATGAATTAACGCTCTTGTGTTTTAATAATATACATACATTTGTCAACAGTTTTACCCCCCAATTTTTTTTTACCCAAAATAAATTCTATTTAAGTTTATGGATATTACATGGGTACATCAATGAGATCTAGGACTGTTTTCACTACTGATTATTCAGCAAAAATTAGGACTTAGGCTGCACATTGCACTGCGAGCCTTGCGGGACATAGGCAGCAATGAGCGAAGCGAGACTCGCAGTTGAGGCACGCGGGACTTAGGTTGCAATGAGCTTTCTGAAGCAGGCAGCAGAACCAACCATTTGAAATCAGTGGGGTGTTCAAATTAAAAAGGTAGTGCAAATGGAAAAATGATATAAAATTATTGGTAATCTACTGTCTCTACAGACCATCAAATTTGCATAAATTGTGTTGAGTAGGTTCAGTTTCTAAACCATTCATTTATTTAAGTGTGAGTTACATATTGATACAACATATTGATCCATCCACCCATTCACACCAAATACATACTACATACACACGCAAACCACATACATACATACACACACACTCACACCACATACATACATCCATACCACATACATGCATACATACATCCAGACACACCACATGCATCCAGACACACCACATACATCCACACACACCACATACATACATAAATACACACACACCACGATAAATGAACACATACCACATACTTACATAAACCCACACCCACATCACATACATATTTAAATACGCACACACACCACAAACACCACTGACATAAATACATAAACACACACACCAAATACTCCACATACATACACACACACCACATACATTCACATACACCACATATATACACACACATCACACATATACAGCTACTTACAAATTGTACTTACAGCTTAATTGAGGGCATGCTCCCAGGCGATCCATCCTAAGATTCTGCTGGAACTCTTGCTGGAGGGCCTGCTGGACAGAGGATGCATCAGGAAGGTCTGCTGAAGGGCCTGCTCCCAGGGGATCCATCCGGAGAGCCTGATGGAAGTCATGCTGGGGGGCCTGCCGGAAGGCCTGCTGACAAGGGATTCATCAGGAAGGCCTGCAGCCAGGGGATACATACGGAGGGCCTGCTGGAAGGCCTGCTGAAGGTCCTCCTGTCAAGGGATGCATCCAGAGGGCCTGCTGAAGGGAATGCATCTGGAGGGCCTGATGGAGGGCCTCCTGGAAGGCTTGATGGAGGGCTTGCTGGAAGGCCTGATGGTGGGTCTGATGGGATTCCTGATGGGCTGCCTGCTGCCAGGGGATGCATCCGGAGAACCTGCTGGAAGGCCTGTTGGAAGGCCTGATTGACTGCCTTCTGCCAGGTCATGCATCCATGATGAAGGGCCTGATGGAAGGCATTCTGGGGGGCTTGCTGGAAGGCCTGCTGTCACGGTGTGCATCAGGAAGGATTGCTGGAGGGCCTGCTGCCAGGGGATGCATTCAGAGGGCCTGCTGGAAGGCCTGCCGAAGTGCCTGTTGTCAAGGGATGCATCCAGAGGGCCTGCTAAAGGGGCTCTGCCAGGGAATGCATCCAGAGGGCCTGCTGGTAGGCCTGATGGAGAGCCTGTTGTCAAGGGTTGCATCCAGAGGGCCAGCTAAAGGGGCTCTGCCGGGGAATGCATCCAGAGGGCCTGCTGGAAGGCCTGATGGAAGGCCTGCTGGAAGGCCTGATGGAGGGCCTACTGGAAGGCCTGATGGAGTGCCTGATGGAAGGCCTGATGGAGGGCCTGCTAGAAGGCCTGATGGAGGGCCTGTTGGAAAGCCTGATGGAAGGCCTGTTGGGCTGCGTACTGCCAGGGCATGCATCCGGAGGGCCTGATGAAGGGCCTGATGGAAGACCAGATGGAGGGCCTGATGGGCTGCCTGCTGCGAGCGGATGCATCCGGACAGCCTGCAGAAAGGCATGATGAAGGTTCTGATAGGCTGCCCGCTAAAAGAGGATCCATCCAAAATGCCAGCTGGGCTGTCTGGTGATCCATCCGAGGGCGAGCTGGGTCTTCCAGGCAGAAGGACCATCCAGAGGGCAAGCTGGGGTTTCCAAAGAGGGGGTCCATCTGGATGGCCAGCTGTGGGCTTCCAGACAGGGGATATATCAAGAGGGCCAGCTGGGTCTTCCAGGCAGAGAATCCAGACAGGGGCTCCAGGCAAGGAGAATCTGCCGCTCCAAACACCCGTGTGCAGCTCATACTCTAGTAGTTATAAAACATATCTAAGTGAACTGGATGAATACATTTCTGCACTCTATAGGCAAAAAGCAGCCAATGTGTATGCATCACATCTCATAAAACATTTTATTTTTATTAATATCTAAAATTGATTATGTTGACACTTCCAGGGGGTGTCTAAGCAAGCATCTGAGCCCCCCCAATCAGCATGCAGCATCCATAGAGCAATATTAACCAACTATTTACCTGCTCTTGCTTGCTCAGCCAATCTCCTTGCAGCTTCCTGCATCATATCAGCGATACACTACATTTTCCAGGCTGCTTTACACCACAGACAGGAACCCAGAGTTAATTTAATAGTTTCTGCTAACCGAATTGGCCAAAACAAATCATTTTAAATTTGAGGCGAATTTAGCATGGGTTTGGAGGGTGTTAACCTTGATTTCCAACTGTCAGAATTACTATTATTGCTAAACACTTACTCTGTATGCACAGAAAGGAAATGATGAAAAGAAAGTGTATGAAAACATGTGACTTCCCACAGGAGGGCAGAACTCATGTCTGCATCATTCCAAAACAAAATGGATACAATGCCTGTGATTGGTCAAACGGAATATGAACATTATGCTAATTTTAGAAGAGTTTGGCTGGGGTTTTCAACTTTGAAAGCCAACTGTTTGCAAATGAAAATAATTCAGCTGACTTCAAGGTGAGTGTTCAAATGTATATTTTGATATTTTTTCATGTAAAAATTTATTTTTCATACACTATTGATTCTCCTCCATTGGATGCATTCATAATCCTGCAAATGTAGATATCCCTTTAATGGGACTACATGTCCTAGCAACAGTTATTATAGAAACAGTTCAGCAACATACACTATTGGCTGGGGCAGTCACTCTTACCGCCCCAGCCTGATTTTAAGTCTGCAGCAACTCCTTCCATTCAGTTACAGTGAAAGAAGCTGTGTACAGTGTGCCATAGATCAGAGCGTGCAGATCAGCGCAGGTCGAAATTGGATATCGACTAGTTTTCACATGTGCTCTGTTCTGGCTGTCTGGAGGAGTTTAAATTTTAAAGAGACAGCACCAGACATACAAATAGATACAAATGTAAAATGTTATATATATATTTTTATACTAAGGGAAATACTACATTTAAATCAATGTGTACTTAATATTCTTGTGCAATAATTTGGGAGGGTGGTTGCCCATTTGCCCTAATGCACCAGAGATATGTGAATTATATCTTCAAAAACCTACTTCACCATTGTGTAGTTTTCCTGTTTGATCTTCTTACCATATATTGCCACACACTGCCAACATGTGAAGTAAGTCCTTGGTCTATATCAAGCTGGATAAATGTATATTTGAGGTTGAGTTAGTACCTCTCCTGGGTTTCATTATCAGCTGCAGTGGAGTAGCAACCGCCAGTGCAAGTGGTGCAAAACACTGGGGCCCCCACTGGCCACCCTGGCTTGTGTCCCCCATCCAGGTTTATGCCCCTTTGCCCCCCTAAGACACACCAGGATCCTCTTCCACTTTCTCATCCTGATCTGTGGGACTTCCTTTCTGTGCTGCCTCAGCGCCTCCTCTGCCGACACTTCTATTTCCTGAGGCAGAAAATCACGGTTTGTCATTCAGGATTCCTGCCTCAAAAAATGGACACTCCTGCAACAAGGTGCTGAAGCAGCACGGAAAGAAAGTCCCACGGATCAGGATGAGAGAGGGGAGGGGATCCTGGTGTGTGTTAGGTTGAGAGGTTTTCTTGCTTGTATGTATATAAGAGGATTAATGTTTACAAAATATAGAAATCATAGAAGTTTATAAAAGCTATAAGGAGGGTTTATTAAAAATATGAGAAATCCTATCATGTTTAAAGGAAGAGGCAACATTAGCAGCAAACAGTAATATACTGGCAATGTGAAGATAAGAAAACAGCCTAGAGAGTTTAGGTGATGACAGAGAATTTGATAAAAATTGCAAATGACCCATGAGTGCTCATAAGGGTAATCCGATTGCAGAATGTTTTATAAAGTTTAAAATTAGCAAATGGGTGGAAAAGTTGATTTCCATAAAGCAAAAAATCCACGACTCTTCTGCTTATTTCTAAAGTTATTGGTATGTAAAGTATCAGACTTTCAATGAAGTTTAATAGGACCCATGCTTCCTCTCATTCTTATCCTGTTAAGGGCAAATTATCTGCTGCAATTAAAAAAATTATAATATATTAGTTAAAAATATGAAAGTCTGTTTATTTACATTACATTTTCTACAAACATTTTCACAGTATAAATCACTTTCTTCTATGACTACTCAGTGGTCCTTTAAGAAAATGGTAGCTCCCAGTAGAACGTTTAAACTCACAGGTAATAATAGTCAGTGGCACAGCTTGGTTTGCTTAATTATTTAATATATAAAACCCATGAACATGTTATTAATATATTTTATCTTAAACATGCTTACAATTTAATCTCCCTGTTCCCTATTACATTTAATGGTTTACCACAGAAGTTCACATAATGTTGTTGTCATAATACAAAGTCTAACTTAAGATCTTTTGTGCTTTATGTCAGATGAGCCATAGAAAGACAACTAAAGAACACATTGAACTAGTTTCTATTTTTTCTTTTGCAACCATATTATTCCCTTTATAAAAAACATATTTTATGCTAATTGGCATAACCCTGTATGTCTTTTTTATAGAAAAAAAATATATCCAATCTCTCTTTAAAGTAATTTGCTCTTCATTTGGTAATACCTGGAATCTCCTCTTCCTTGCTAATGGCTTCCACAGCCTGACTTCAGTTATTATAGAGCTTCCATTACTTTCTGGAAGGTCACCTTTCTTCCAACCTCTTGTTCATTATACACCTGATCTGGTATTTATATTACATGAGTTATTCATATCACATCACAGGCACCTTTTTGTCTAGAGGAAATATGTTTCATTTGGTTAATTTTTCCTCATAGCATAATCCCTTTATTTAATTTTAATTGTGGTAAAGTAAGAGAGTTTTTACCAATTATTTATATTATGACACCATTATACTTGCCTCCCTTCTTTCCATACCCACTTAATGCACACTAATATTCTACTAATCTTTAAAGCTACTTCTAAACATTGGTTCTTAGTTGACAAACCCCAGCAGTCCTAAATCTTTCCGATACCCAAAAACTTTCTCCATTTAGTTACTGTGAGTTATTGAGAATAAATATATTCTAAGTGGCAAGTGGTTGCAGTGCAGAAAATATCTTCATAAAGGATCAAGTAGGCAATGATATTGGCTTTAGAATAACTTAGAAATATTGACCTTAAAGAAAAAACACTGCATTTAAAGAATTATTCATTAACTGTTTTTAATATTAATTCATAGATCAACAGAGAAAACTGCTATTACTATTATTACTGTAACTAGCAACTTGCCCGTCAAAAATGACGGTGCAATAACATTTGAAGCCATGGGGATGCTGTTTGAGACATGATTGAAACCGTTTTGTACTGTGAGGACCTTCTGCGCTCATTGCGATGCTTGGGCTGAGCGTCTTCGGTGCTCATCGCATGCCTCGCAATGGGCGCCTTTGGTGCTTATTGTGAGCCTCTCCTGTCGTGTACTTTTGGGCCTCTGTGAGAGATATATATTTCTATGTATATGGAGTTAATGAATAATTAATGATTTACTAAATTAATTAAGTAAGAATTAATTATTTATGCAATAAATTAATATAGTTTAATTATTTGTAATTGATATATGCAGCAAGCAATAGGCTGAAGAGCAAACAATCTGTTTGTATTTTGCGTCTGCATACAATATACATTATCAGCCTTATTAAATTGCATATGGTAGTGTGATGTGTAAAGTGCTACGCGGTTTTCAGTGTTTTGCGCGGTCCGGGGTTGTGTAGCCTCGTTTTCATTTTTTCAGGTTGCCATTTTTTGCCCGGTTTAGGCGATTTTTGTGTGGCGAAAATCGCCTAAATCAAGTGAAATTCGCATTCCACCTTACTCACAGATGTCCTGGCTGTTGCCCCATGTTGTCTGTGATGTTTGTTCAATTTTTGGTGGTGTTTTTTGGTTTGGGCGCTAATCTCGTAAATGTTTGCGTCTTGTAATTTTTTTTTCTAAGTCCGGTATCTCGTACTTTAACGTCTCGCTTTGCGAGGCTCACAGCGGCTAAGTGCTACGGTTTAACGGCTCGCCTCGCTTCGCAAGGCTCGCCTCTCATCCCCTAAGTCGTACGCACTGCGCAAAGCATGACGACGTCTCACAGTTTGACAACTATTATATGTGATTGAATTTTAACATATAAATATGTATTGATAAATATTATTTTACCTTCCCAAATATATAATTTTGCCTTTATCAAGGTTTAATTGTATTATCCTCATATTATATTTTTATAATTGTATTACTATTGCTATTTTGTTAGATGTAAATTATATAGTAACATCAGGTTTTAATCAAAAAGTTGAAATTCGTAATAAAGCAATATCAGAGGGTGTGGGTGAGGGAGTGACATGTGAGTCCCTCTTTGCCTGTAATTTCATTTAGTTAGGCAGAAGATAAGGAATCAACAAAACACCTTGAGATGTGGACAAGGCGATGGTGTATATAAAAGATTCTACTTGGTACACCAAAAATAGTATTTTATATAATAGGTTTGCTATGAATATAGATACTGGAACTTCTGTCTATGTCCGCTAACAGACTAAATTGAATATAAATAAATGTCCTTTATTTTGATGTCTACGGTAAAAAACAGAGAGCAATACACAGTTTAATGGCACAATTTAAGTTATAAAATAACTAATGCATTTTAATTCATATTATTGCAGAGATATGAACAGCATTGACATAAAAAATCAATACATCATTTTTTAAAATGATTTTAATGTGAACAATTTTCACTCTAGCTTCTTCCCTGAAACAACAATATGCCCATAAAACAAAGTTAGTTTTAGATATTGACAATAAATGTCCTCCAAGTGAACAAGTGACTATAATGCAGGAAACATCTTCATAAACTTGCTGGAACTCAAGTAGACAACAGCAGTATTGATTTTAGACAGAATTAAATATATTGACATTAATCTATAATATTTGTTTAATAGGAAAGAAAAAGTTTAATGATATTGTTACCGACACCACAATTAAAATTTCGCCCTTATAGCGAATGTATGTCCAATGCTTTCAGTGTATCTTTCAGTGACGTACACATTCAGATCATGTTGTTCAGGTCACTCTTACTTTTAATTAATTCAGGTCACTCTTGCTCAGGCCACTCTTACTTTATATTCAGGTCACTCTTGCTCAGGCCACTCTTACTTTTCATTCAGGTCACTCTTGCTCAGGCCACTCTTACTTTTCATTCCGGTCACTCTTGCTCAGGCCACTCTTACTTTATATTCAGGTCACTCTTGCTCAGGCCACTCTTACTCTTCATTCAGGTCACTCTTGCTCAGGCCACTCTTACAACTCACTCCCAGACATTTGGTTGTCTGCAACTCACTCCCAGGCATTTGGCTGTCTGCAATCGAGTTACGGTCTTCCAATTGAATATGGCCCATATATTCCAAAGTCTCTGTATCTATTTTTGTCTTTGTATACTTCCCTAACATTTTGGAGATATCTTAGCTAAATTAAACATATATTTGTAGGTGAACAAACATGCCATTGGTTATTGCTTGGTTAGGCAAAGTATTACTTGTTTCAAACTAGTAGGTCATTTCTGATAGAACAGAGGGAGATTTCAGAAAGCTCTGTTTAGTTTTTTTGTGCACTTGCAGTAGTTCTTGAAGTTTTTTAGTTATTTTTCAAGGTGGGGGTTTTATTGACAATTAACAGTATCCAGATCCATTTTTGTTGTTGTTTGTTAATGAATTCAGTATCTGGATGTCTAATTTATGATCTAAAAAGAATAGCTCTAGGGGTATCAGAGAAATAAAGGGATTTAGGAGTGCTTGTGGACAACCACCTACATGACAGTGCTCAATGCCAGTAAGTATCTGCATAGGCAAGTAAATATTAGCATGCATTAAGAGAGATATAGAAGAAACGGGAGTAAATAGAATTCTGACATTATATTATATTTGGAATATGGAGTACAATTTTGGCACCACTTCAAAAAACATTTTAGAGCTGAAGAAGGTACAGAGAAGGGCAACAAAATGAATAAAGGGAATGGAGGGTCTTCGATATGAAGGCTAACCAAATTAAAATTATTTTCTATAGAAAAAAGTTGCTTAAGAGGGGATATTATTAACTTACATAAATACATCTAGGGTCAATAAGTGTCTTTGTAAAGGGAACTTTTTGTGTCAAAAAGTTTTCACTGACAAGAGGACACCCATTGAAATTAGAAGAAAAAGATTCCACCTTAAGGAAAAAGGGTTCTTCAAAGTAACGGAAGTCAGACTGTGGAAATTTCTAGAAAATTGGGACGACAGTGTCAACATCTGCTTCTTCACCGGGGCCTAATATGAACCTAGTTAAAACCTACTCCAGCAGAATCATGTGGTTATTGTTGTCTGTGGCACAAAAGATGGCTACTTAAGAAGGCAGTGCCCAAAGATACAGGCAGAGAATACAGGATACAGGTTACTAGTGGCCTCTGGCAAGAACACTCCCCAATTCAGGATACAAGCACAATAACAGTCTCACACAGTGGATATGCAAAATTAGAACTGAACATTTATTGAATCATAGAACCAACATAGTTATACTCTATCTCCATAGCTAAACAACCAATCCTCACAAAATAAATTTTTCAATCTTACAATTCATTCAGCCTCCCATCCTATACCACACCCGTGTGTACTTTTGTGTATGAGTATGATGTCAGAACTAAGTTCCATCTTCCTTGCATTTTTGGTTGCTATAGACAAGTGTCTAGTATAACGACCCTGATGTTAATCTCCAGTGTTTGCTTAGGACTCATGAAGTGCAGTCATCTGCCTTGGATGCTGTTTATCAAGTCCTGTATGTGTGAGGATGCAATGTTCTGTAGTTAAGCTTATGTGCAGAGCATTTTTACCTTAATTCTTCATACCTTATTTTTATTTTGATCAATCTTAACTGAGATATAAGAGTGTGCGTAAAGCGCTGTGCGTTAAACCGCTTTTCCTCATATATTCTCCTGTTCTATATCACATTTTCCCTCTAGAACATATTATACGATAACAATGTACAGGCAACATATAACCAGATGACAATAATACATAATTACAATGCAACCATGTCATGTGCTCTTGGCCATATCCATAATTATTAATAATATTTCAGTCACTAATCAATGTAGTCATGACAATTTCTTCCCCTATCTTTTCTAGTATAGCATGGGAAGTTATTTCTACTGAATGAACTGGGTTTCTGGAGTTGCAAAGTAGGCTAGTGACATTCTCTGGTGTCATCCGTGCCTAAGTAATGGGCAGTTCTGGCATAAGCTGTTGTGGTTCAGAAGCCATTATAGGGAGGCCAAGTGACAAACCATACCCTGGGATACCCACTGCGGCAATCCAGGAAAACTCCAGTGGTGAACAAATCTGTGGTAATCCTGGGGCCCCGGGGCCCCATCCTCCCCAGCCAGGCCAGTACAAACTTTCCTTCCCCCTGTCCACTGTTTGAGTCCCGAGTGATCTGTTGGGCCTTCTGGCTTACCCAATTCATTTTTGTTTAAGGGGATAGCCAGTTCAAGTGACTGTTCTTCAGGTGTTTTTACTATCCAAGCCCCCAACAGCCAGGGCCACTGTCCTCTTAATTACCCTCCTTTAGCGAAAATATGCTTCTGGGGCACCCAATAAAACAATAGCTCTCCTATAGACTGTACCTGCCGCATCTGCCAGTCTGTACTTCTCCTGATGGTCTTGTCTAGGAACTGCACTCCTTGAGGCTGTGATGAGCTCACTGCCTCTCAGCCTCCTTTCTCTGGAACCACCGTCTGGGTACAACTCTCAACTCCCTCTGGCTCTTTGGCCTCTGGATCCTCAGGCAGAACCTCCTGGCTCTTTCCATCTGAGACTGCTTGTTGTGTAGATACAAGCAGCCCTTGATCACCAGCTGTTACTACCTCTTGTGCAGGTTAAAGAGCAGGGTTGCTTGCTGTTTCTGCCCCAGGGTCTGTGGCTGGCTAATGCACAATAGTTATCCAAGGGATCTCCCCCCTATGTTTACAGTCCATTGGTAGGGCCCAGTGCTCATTTGGTTATTCCCTGGCTCTAGGAGCAGGGTAGCCTTCCCCCAGGTTTTCCCCTGGGCCTAGCACTGCTGTGGTTAGGCCCTGTCCCCATGCCTCTAAATGGGCGAGGCTCAGCCCCCTAAAGCTAGGGACCAGTTCTTCCTCTTCCCAGTCAACCCAATGCATGAAGGAGTCATTGTTCCTTTTGGAATCCCTGAGATCAGAATTCTCCCAACAGTCCATACCTTTCTTATCTGACCCAGCCTTGGCAAAATCAAGCTGGGTCCCTGTAGTCTGTGCAAGGTGATTCTATTACATGCCTGACTGGCATGACCCCTCCCAACTGGGTGGCAACCCGCCCAGGGATGTTTCATCTAACCATTCCACATAATCCGCCTCCAGCTGTAACGCCTGCTTGATCAATGGCCAAAATAAGCTAGCTGTCTAGGAGCCTGTCTCCAATCCCAGCATTTGACAGCTCATTTGACAGCGCTTGGCAAACAAACACAGCTGTCTTCTTTCAGTCCACAAACCACAGTCGGGATCCCATATACAATGTCCCAAAGTGCCTCTTCCAGCCCAATGAAAAACAGGTTCCCCCTTGGGACCAACAGGTCCCACCCAATAAGCATATTGCTCCTCCAGGGCGACCTCCTTACCAGTTTCCTCCAGCCATTGTATTAGCTTGTGACCTCTCAGGTATGCCATCCATTTGTTTAGAAGGCCCATTCCTTGACTGTCCTTTCCAGTCACCACGAAAGCATCTGTCTCTACTGGGGACAAACATGTCCCATGCACAGGAGCTGGGAAAGGGTCATTGATTACCCCTTTCCACTCCCCATGAAACTCCTGTATTATGCGTGTCCGGTGGTCCCTCTGCTGATCCCCCTCCTCTGTTACAGACATCTCCATAAGTTGCCATCTTACTGTACTCTCTACAGAGATCCCACTACTGCCAGACAAATGTCAGGATTTGCTTCTTCAAGGGGGTTGATATGAACCTAGTTAAAACCTACCCCAGTAGGTTCTTGTTCTCTGTGGCACAAAAGATGGCTTCTGAAGAGAGCAACGCCCAAATATACAGGCAGAGGCTACATGTTACTAGTGGCCTCTGGCAAGAACAATTCCCAATTCAGGAAACAAACAAAATAACTGTCTCAAACAATGGATATGTGGAACTAGATCTGAACATTTATTGAATCATAGAACCAACCTATTTATACTCTATCTCCATAGCTAAACAACTAATCCTTTTTCAATCTTCCAATTCACTCAACCTCCCATCCCATAGCACACCCTTGTGTACTTTTGTGTATGTGTGTGATGTCAGAACTAAGTTCCATCTGCCTTGCATCCTTGGTTGCTATAGAAACTCTAGAGATAAATTACCTAAACTACGTGACCCTGATGCCAATCTCCGGTGTTTGCTCAGGACTCCTGGAGAACAGAGATGTCTGTTCTTCAGGAGTCCTGAGCAAACACTGGAGATTGGCTTTGGATGCTGTTTATCAAGGCCTATATATGTGAGGATGCAATATTCTGCAGTTAAGCTTATGTGCAGAACATTTTTACCTTAATTCTTCATATTTTCTTATTCTCATGGGGATCAATCAACTAGGGTATAAGGGTGTGGTTTAATAGGGGTTCTATGTGCGTAAAGCTCTGTACACAAAAATCTTTTTTCTCCTGTTCTATATCACATTTTCCCTCTATAACAAGTTATAACTAGGATACAAGATAATGATGTACATATAACCAAACGACAATAATACGTAATTACAATTGAACAATGTCATGCGCCCTTGACTATATCCATAATTAATGATAATATTGCAGCCACTAAACAGTGTAGCCATGATAGACAAATTAAACAGATAACTTTTAAAAGGGGGGATACATTTTATAAAAAAGGGCATACAGGGTCATATAGGATAACTACAGAAGGAGGGGTATTGATCCAGGTAGTAATCCATCTGCCAGAATTTTAGGTTTAGGAAGGAATATTTTTTCCCTAATGAGATGATTGGCAATGTTTCAATGTCATTTTTGTTTGCCTTCCTGCGGATCAACTAACAGTTGCAAATTCACTAATAACAAGTTTCAGAGCAGATCTAATAAATGGTGAATTTGACAGAGCATTTATTTCAAGCTCACCACTATGTTACCATCACTATGTTACTATGGCCTCCAATCCTTTAGTGCAGTAACTTCCACTGTAAGATGTTCTCGTAATTCCGGAAGCTTTTAAAATCTAAGTACCAGAACTATTCTATGGCTCCGGGGGGAAAAAAACCTGTATAACTAATTGACTCCCACCAAGGGATCCCTAATGTATGCTTGCAGGAGACTCCAAGTTGGAAGCTCAGTAATCCCCATAACAACTCTGCGGAATGATATCTGGTAGGTGAACCTACTACACTAGTCCAAACATCCTCCCATATCCATATCTATATCAAACCATCCACCAGGTCAGGGAAGGTGATAAATCAGAATAAGAATAATGCAGCTGTTTATAGCCTCTCCATCTATGACCCGCTACCTCCATGAGCACATTGATCCCATAGATTCCCTCTTCCTACATGCTATGAGCCCAGGCATCCTTTATGATTCCCCTTTCCACCCGCTAGCCC
This sequence comes from Discoglossus pictus, assembly GCA_027410445.1. Taxonomy (NCBI): domain Eukaryota; kingdom Metazoa; phylum Chordata; class Amphibia; order Anura; family Alytidae; genus Discoglossus; species Discoglossus pictus. The sequence goes on from CM050164.1 coordinate 440,332,838, forward strand.
GATGAGCCACTGGATGGCCCATCAAAAGTATAACCATGGGAGTCTCTATGGACCATTATGGCACCCAATATTAAGCCTTTTACCACAGGAGTCCTGAACCACTAAAATCTGACACAGTTAATAAGCTACTGCCTTTTATCAGCTACACCCTCTAGGAGCCCACATATCCCTGAGGCCATTCAACACCCAGGGCCGTTGGGCCCCTTTATGCCCACCCTTTCTGCTTTGGGTTTGGTGTTCCACTAAATTCATGGGGGTCCGATGGATCATATTTTAAGATATGGCTTATACAGTGATCATTTTAAACATTGTGTCTTTAACAAATGTATCTTATAAAATGTATGTAGTTGTATAAATCTTTATAAGTGGTGATATATAAATTGTGTGCAGTCATAACCAACTTATCACAAACAAACTGTGCCCTGAGAAACTTGAGGTGTGACTATCTATTCCATTGATACTGTAACAAAAGACTTATGCCTAGGGTTGTTTATGGGTAAACAAAAGAACAGTTGGGTGTGGTGGACTCTTGCATCTATCATATAGACAACAAAATAGGGGGTCTCTTGGCCCAGATTGTTTGTATGTAAACAAGGGGACATCTGTATGTGTGGGTTTCCCATTTATGGAGTTTTTATGGAGTTTGGGGGGAGGTGAGATGATTTCAGTTGAGATGGACAGTCATATCAAAGGGGAGTGTCCAAGAAAGATATACCAAGTGTAGAGAGTTTTTTTAGCCAGTCTAGGATAGTGGGTGTGTCCATGAAGAGTTGACCAGAAGAGCTATCCAGAGGAGTGCCCAGCTGAGCAGAAGCCATGCCGTGGTGTGACCTGAGGCCTACAGACATGGACTCTGAAGATATTGCTGACTTTTGGTGTAGTATCTAGTAATAATGTAGTATATTATTCATATAATTATCTTTTTGTAAATTTCGTTTTATCCCTACTGTCTATCTGTTTGTCTAAAACCCATTGTGTAACTGTATATTCATTTATGTAAAATATATCCTTTTTAATTAACTTATGGGTATGCTTGTTTATTGATTTGTCCAAAAGAACTTATTACTTGTAGAAATTATACATGAATTATTTAATTATTAGTAAATTTCTTACAATATGGAGCCCAAAACAATAACCATGCAAGTCTTCCTAAAATGAACCAATTATCATGGGGGCCCTAGGGACCCCTATGGTAATCTATCTTATAAGCATGATGGTCCCTATGGACATACATTTCAATAAATATTAACAATTATACCATGGGGATTCCTTGGGGCCTCATGGTATACTATCCTGGTATAGTACTCTTTAACCATGGGAGCTCATCAGAGGCAGAGTTCTGTTACTTTATTTATTTTCTTTAGAGCAGCAGGATTTTTCTATGTGGAGGCCTTTTTACTGGGCCGAAGAGAGGGTCAAGGGTCTTCAAGTAAAACTGAGAGATTGAAGACCAGGACATCTGTGATCATCACAATAGGTCTGTGCAATGAAAGGTAAGCAGAATTTCCCCCAACAGGTGTCGATTTTTTTTGTTATTGTTAGTTTGTGTTTTTCATTTTACTTTTAATATTTGTATTATTTTATATGTATTTTTTATTTTGTGTAGTTATTTTTATATTATGTATATTAGTTATATTCTGTAATTATTTATTTTAATGTATTAAATATATTTACTTGAGGAGGTAGTGGCAGGGTTTATGGCATCCTTATAAATTCCCAATTGGGATAGGGTCAGTGACAATCCATGTGTTTTTATTTTAGGCGCCATTGTGGTTTAAAAAAAGACTCCAATGGACCTCTATCATAGTTGTTTAATTGTAGGGATTTGAAGCTCTCTAGGGATCCATGGGCTGCTCATGGAATTAATGGACCCTGTATCCTAAAGCACAAGTGTTGTGTATACCATTACGTAAGGTAGTGCATACAATTATGTTGTCTTGCTATGGAAAATACTAAGACACAGACTCAGAGTCTCCAAGGGGTATGCTTAATGCTGGCTGCAAGTACAAGTTATTATTATTTTGTATCTGTAACATTGGACTTATATCACAAATATGTAACTATGAGCATAACATGTAAATGTTAGCTGTGTTAAGTATTATCTTATGTTTTTGAACATAAGTTTGTGAGGTGTTCAACAAACTAATATTTACTGCTTCATTTAAGCAGATTCTGCTAGTGCTTGGAAGCTGCCATGATATTCCTTGTTCCTTATCAAAACACAAGTGGGTGGATATCGTTCAGAGAAAACAAGGCTTGCAAGTATGCTTTAAAGCTGCCTATACTGAGCATGTGCAAGGAAGGGGAAGGTGTCCTGTGCTGGAGTCTTGTCAGAATTCACAAATTAACCAACAAATCCCCCTCATTCCTCCCTCATTCCTCTTTCCATTCTTTAATCGATAAAAGTCAGGAGAACACTCAACCCATTAAAAAGTGTGGAAATATTACACCCTTAAACTATACAAAGGGCCTTATTCAATTGCGATTTGGCTAATTGAATAAGGCTCTATATAAGCACATAGCATATGTTTTTACAGAAGTTTTTAGTTAGTGAACTTCTATCCAAAAATCAAGGTCTTCACTAACTAAAAAAGGTCTGTAAAAAAAATAGACTATGTGCTTATATAGAGCCCTATTCAATTGGCCAAAATGCAATTGAATGAGGCCCAAAGAGTTTACTTAGAATGCTTTTATGCTCACCTCTTACACAGCAGCAAATGTTGTTGTTGTTGAGTCGTTTAGTCTTATCCGACCCTCAGTGAACATATGGACGCAGAACACCAGGGACATCTCACTGTGTGTTGCATACTTCACAAATATCTGTAGTTTTTTTCCAAATTTAAAGTGGCCCTTTAAGCAAGGATAAAATATTAAGTGAAGCCTTAACTTATCTACATTATATTTTAATTGAACAATACTTTAACGTTGTGATGGACAACAGCCTATCTGAAGGTCACATGCAGTCCTTAGGCACATCCCATGAAGCCCTCAGAAGGTTTTATGTCTTGGGAGAGCATACCCCTCAACAATACATATTCTATTATATCTCTGTAATACTATCAACTAATACCTTAATGTACTTCTAAATACTGCTTATCCTTATCTATACCTCTATTACTAATAAGTTCAGTTCCGATTTTACCTGTTTTAAAGGTTTACAGCACTATGAAGTCCTTTTAATGCCTCAGAGGCTGAATATTAAGCACTTCATGTGAAATAAGGTACCCATCACTGCATTCATGTATTAAGACATTTTACTGACTGTTGATTTAAAAACTCAACCTTTATCACTAAACTCACAGAATCAAAAAAAACAAATGAATTAATATTCAATCTTTAAAAATAGCTATAGGAACCTATGAAGGTTCTCATTCTGTTTTTATCTTTTCATTTATATACCATTATTTACTTAAATCAATAATTACAACAAGAAAGGGCAAATTAATATTTAATAAAGCAATTCTGAGAAATCCATATAAATATAAATATTATTTAGGAGCATAGGAAAGGGGCATTTTTAATAAGTGTACATTAAAACGCTAATCTAGTAGACAAGCAACATTTAGAACAAAATCGTAAAATCATATTAGCAGAAAAACATTTCTGCAATGTGCTGCTGTGCTGCTGTTGGCTTGAAGGTTAGTATATGGTTTATAAATGTACATGAATGTAGTGTTTCTATTGGTAGGTGCCATTTTATTTTTATTTTTTTTATATTTTATATTACTGGTTAGTTGAATGTATGAACATGTTTATATTTAAAGAAGATTATAACTGTTTGGTTGTGACGCCTTTCTCTATTATTGGTTCTCACTCCTGCTAAGACTTTTTCGAATATTCTCCTGTTGAAAACTTGACTCATGTAAAATATTCTTTATATTTACCTATAAGCTATTAAAAAGGATATTAAATGTAGTGAAATTCAAAGGCCATATTGATATATCTGTAATGTGACAAAATAATGTATATAGTGATACGATGGTTTCAGAAATTCTGAGATTATACATACTTCATGAGTTTATGCTTCACAGATCATTATTTAATCCATTGTGCTTTATATATATATATATTTATTTTTTTCAAAAAAGTTACCAGATTTTTAATAAGTTCTTAAAATATGAAGAAATTACAATTTATTTAATTGTATCACAGATTTTCAAGATTAATCATACATTAAGAAAATCTTAAACAAAACACTGTATGGATGCCAAAAAAAAAGTTAAATCAGCACTTAAAGAGAACTATAAGTTTTAGCACCGATGCAAATTAGAAAATGATTGGCAGAATACTTAACTCTTAGTTTCTTCCATCTGAAATGTTGAGAAAAATGACAAAACTTAATTTAGTACATCTCCTTGTTTGAAAAGTGAAAGGAGACATCCGAAAGGATTTGAGCAAGTGACATTATCTGCTGATGGCCCTCCAAATTTTGTATCACTTAATGAGGAAGAGATGCTGAACAGTGGAACCTCAACTTGGGGTTCTTTATTGCTGACACACTTTAAAGGTTCTACATATTATAAATGACATTCTTCTTGGCAATCAGTTAACAGATATTCTGTTATACTATTTTTGCCTTAGAATTTTTGCATATGTCATGCTCTGTAAGACATCCTAAACTCCTTATTGGCAGTGGGGAGAAAATTAACTGCTTTAGATAGTTAACTTACCTGTCATTTATGGCCAATATAATTACACAGAGCAATAGTTTCAAATTGTGTTACTTAAAATGGCTAGGAATATTACATTATGATATTATTGATGCAATTATCCATGCATAGCATTAACAATGCAAGGAGCACTTTTAACATTTTTTTAGACAGTTAGTAACTTACATTATAAGACTCCAAGGATTAATCCAATGGCCAGTAGGTAGCTAGGGAATTTTGTTTAGTTTCGTTTTCACATTAAAAGGTATGATTTGATAAACTATGGGCAGGATTGAGAATCCATAGGATATCACTATAGGGCGTACCCATATTCTGTGGAAGGGGGAGCTATTTTTTATGTAACTTAAATTAATTTGATATACTGACCTCTGTAGTTTGAAGATGAATATATTGGTACCTGTATATCTATAGGTGGGAGATACAGTGATATCTAGGATGGGTTGTATGTGTAGGTGTGGGCGTACATATTAATGTTTATAATCCAATAACCAGTGAATAAAGTGGTTGATAACTAAGCATAGGAAGTACAGGTTCTGATTCAGTATTTATTGGTTTTTGCCTGTTACTATACAAGCATACCGTTTGGAGGCATTAGAAAAATAGTGTATAGAAACCTCCCTAATATCACAAGTCAGCCATTAAAGCTATTACTTATGATCTCCTTCTAAATATATTGATATGGGGAACAGGGATTGTATAAAGGATGGTAAAAATAAATTTAAATCTGGGGAGAAAACTGGATTAGTGATTAAAGATTAAAATTATTGGGAGCAATATTGATTTCCATACACCAGCATAATCCCGGGGAAATGGAAGTATACATGCTTTAGGTTATTCTGTTCCAATCTTAGGGTTAGGAAATGGGACAAACTTCAAATACTTATCCATATAACGACAGTATATGTATATGTTAATGTCTTATAATATAATTTTTATCATGGCTATATATAATAACTCTATATATTAATATCTATAATGTATACTAGGAGGCAATATTTCAAGCACTGAATGATTAGCAACTGCAGCCTAAACTAGTTTCTGCAATAATGAAGATCCTCAGCATAGTGAATTTCCACCTTAAGATTGTTTCCATCTCCTTCTCTAAGTAACTTAGTGAGATAACAACAATCATCCTTATTATATATTTATACATTTTTATAATCATCTTTCAATAAATACAAGCAAAAATGGATAATAGTTATGTATAAGGGTTTATTTAATCAATACACTTTGGAGTGTTGCTTATTCTAGAATCGTTAGTGGTTGGAAGTGAGATATTCATGTTTATATTTAATTAATTTTATATACATTTTTATGTCTATAGTAGTATTATATGTCTTTAAGGATCTTTTTACAGAATATTATACACTTTTAAGGACTTTTCACATGGTCTAGTTCTCTAGTTGATAGATCAGGTCTCCCATTGATTATAAAAGGAAGCAGGACTATTCTGTAGTAAAACGCCGGCTCCTGATGACGTCAGCAGTCAGCTGACGAAACGTACGTCGGGGCTGCGCCTGAGGACGCGTTTGCTTCACTTTAGTTGCAACTCTGGGATACAGAGTTTGAGTACCTCGATCCCCTCTTATTTTGTGCTTTATTTTACCTCTGAAAGGTAAGTGACTCTGCATAGTATAGTCTAGGATACACTGGTATACTTAACCCTATAGGTGGATGTGTGCAATGCAGATGATACCTAGATAATATGACAGGTCACATTGCTGGAGTGGATATATCTTTAATTACTGGATTTACCTTGTAGTGGAGCTTTAGCACCCCTTTTGGTTATATTGTGCACTGTTTATAATATTGTAGGAACTTTGTAGGCTTATTAAATATATATATCTCTAGAGCCATTTATTCTCATATATACGGGAATTCCCTAGCTACCTATTGGCCATTAGATTAATCCTTGTAGTCTTATTATTGCCAATTGCTTGTGTTAAGCACCAATTCCATTTTTCTTGTAACTTACATTATACCAAGAAATTTGGAAAACTCAGTGGCCATTGGACTGGAAAAAATAAGTTTATATTACAATCCCAAAAAAGGCAGCATTCCAATTATCAAACAATTGCACTCATTTCACATGCCAGTAAGGTAATGCTCAAGATCCAACAGAATATAAGCCAAGGACTACCAGATGTGCAAGCCGGGTTAGCAGAGGCAGAGGCACAAGAGTTCAAATTGCCAATGTTTGCTGGATAATAGAAAAGGAAAACAATTCCAGAAAAAAACATTTACCTCTGCTTCATAGACTATTCTAAAGCCCTTGAAGGTGTTAACCGAACAAGGAACAAGCAAATGGTTCAAGATCAGGAAAGGAGTGTTACAAGGTTCTAGCTTATCTGTATAATATTGAGTGAACTCATATTCGGAATACATCATGCATAAGTTTAGGCTGGACAAATCCAAAGTTGTAGTTAATATTCCTGGGAGAAATATCAACAACCTCAGATACATGGATGATACGACTCTGATGGCTGAAAGTGAGGAGTAACTAAAGGACCTACTGACGCGGGTGAGGAGGAACTAAAGGACGTATTAATGCAGGTGAAAGAAGAAGGTGCAAAAGCTGGCCTGCTGCTCAATGTTAATTAGATGAATGAATATGGCAAAAAGCAATCTCAGTTCCTGGCAAATTGATGAGGAAGAAGTGGAGGCAGTGACAGATTTTATTTTCATGGGCTTCAAAATCTGGGGAAGAAAGCTACGGCAAATCTTGACAAGCTATTAAAAAGTAAACATATTACAATATTAACAAAGGATAGTTAGAACCATAGATTTATAGTAGTTAAATATGCATGTGAGTTGGACCACAAAGAAGCATGAGAGCCGTATAATTGACACCTTTGTGGTGCTGGAAAATAATGCAAGGAGATCCAAACAATCAGTACTATAGGAAGGTCATTGGAGCAATGAACATGAGCTTGAGGGTCGCAGGTGGGCAGTGGTTGACAGGTGTGCCTAACATGCTGGGCCCATAGGGTCACAGAGAGTTGGACATGACTGAACTACAACACCTGACATGTAGAGTTTACCATCTAAAGACTGAACATGACAACAACCTGGACTTTCCAGAATCACCATCTGAGAAGTTAACAGTACAGCTACTAAATTTCTGCACTAGAAACTAATTTGTATTCCTAAATTTAATAGAAATGACATGTTTTTTAACAGTTTATTTTTAATTTTCAGTAAACATGTTTGTTCCTTGATATAAAAGTTATGTACTGTCTATCACATATAATAGTTGTCAATCTGCGAGTTGTCGTCATGCTTGCGTCGCAAAGCTTGCGTCGCAAGGCGAGCCATTGAGGAACACAGTACTTAGTCTTCAATGAGCGCCAAAGACGCTCATTGCACTGCGAGCCTCACAAAGTGAGACGAGCAGTTGAGGCACGCAGGACTTAGGCTGCAATGAGCGCCAAAGGTGCTCATTGCACTGCAAGTCTCGCAAAGCGAGGCGAGCAGTTGAGGCATGCGGGACTTAGGCTTCAATGAGCACCGAAGCAGTTGAGGCACGCGGGATTCAGGATACAATGAGCACCAAAAGCGCACATTGCACTGCGAGTTTTGTGAAGCTACGCGAGCAGTTGAGGCACCCAGGACTTAGGATGCAATGAACGCCAAAAACGCTCATTGCACTGCGAGCCGGCGAGCAGTTGAAACACGCGGGACTTAGGATGCAATGAGCTGGCGCTCATCCTGAGACACCCAGGACTTGGCAAAAATTACGGCCCGTATGGCCGTAGGACCAGAAGCATGTAGATGAACTGCGGGGCTCGCAAAAATATGACTTTAACAGCCGAACCATCTAACTGGAAAAACATGCAAAAACACACAAATATGCCTAAAAATTAACTTACACAATCACACACAGCACAGGGGGAGAGCCAGGGAGCCTATGAGTGAGTTTGCAAGTTAATTTGAGGCATATTTGTGTGTTTTTGCATGTTTTTCCAGTCATCCGTTGTTATATTATTCCCCGACAATTAAAAAGGTTAATATTGTAAAAAAATATGGTTAATAGTTCTTCAAATACAAGTTAAATGTTAAAAAATTGAAAGCATTTATTAAAATTATTGTACTTTATTGTAGATAACAAAAAGGTTAAGAGTTTCACAGACTCACATTGTGTGGCAAGCAGCATTCCCAACCTTACAATTTTATTGCTGTCATTTTTGATGGGCAAGTCGCTAGTAGAATATAATATTTACGGCTTTATCAATATTGCATTATATCTGGAATGTAGGTCCTATCGTAAATCATAATTCAAGCCCGTATGACTTTGAAATCCTATGAGCTTGAACATAATCGCTAATGCAAGGCCGTAACTCGTGGTTAGAATCAGCCAATGTAATGTGGGTCCTTTCTGGACTCGTGGGTAAAGCCCGTATGACTTTGAAATCCAACCACTGTTTTTCATTGAAGTCCTCCGGGCTTGAACCACGAGTCACGACCGGACCCACATTCCATTGGCTGTTTCTAACCATGAGTTACAGCCTTGCGTCAGCGATCTTGTTCAAGCCCATAGGATTTCAAAGTCATACGGGCTTGAATTATGATTTACGATAGGACCTACAATTGTCAAGTATGCAGGAATAATATAACAATGGATGATTTGTGTATGAATAAGTATTTTACCTATTTATAATTAATAGCCAGCAATCAATATCCTGAATAGCTAACAAACTCTTTGGATTTATCGGCAGCAGAAAATGTCAAGTCAGACTGTCATCACCTGAGGAGAAAGTGTCAGCAATTTGGCAAGTGTGTAGTATATATAGGCTACGTGCACGAGACCAAACCGTTGTTTTTTGGCGGGAAAGCTGCCATTTCAGAATCGTAATGTTACATAGTTACATAGTAATTGAGGTTGAAAAAAGACTTTTAGCCCATCAAGTTAAACCTTTTAAGATCTCCTCTGATCTGCACTATGCGGATTAGTTGTTAATTAATTTAGAGTAAGGCAAACAAAAAACCCCAGTGAAATTTGCCAATTGACTCAAAAATTATTATTTTTTTTACCAATGTAAGCTTATACTTCTTCCTTGTATTTCTGAGGGGTTAATGTAAATGCCATATATGTTATGTTTTGATGGAGAGTTTAACAAAAATGTATTGAATAAAACATGATTTGAACCAAGAACAAGCTCACATTTTCTTGGTTCTCTCTCGGTACAGGATTAAGTTAACCTGATTTATATCTAGCACCAATATAAAGCCTGAGCCTACCACTAAGACCACAATACATCATTGATGTATGATCAATAGCATCAAGAATACATAGTAATTGAGGTTAAAAAAAGACTTACAGTCCATCAAATTCAGCCTTTTTTATTTATTCTATGATCCTTGTAATTCATTGTTAATTGATACAGTGAATCCACTGTCACCGCCTCTTTTGGCAGAGAGTTCACAGTTTAGCCACCTTTACTATGAAGAACACTTTCATTTCTTTAAGGTGGAATCTTTTTAATTTTAAGCTCAAAGGAGGTCTTGTCAGTTGAAAACTTCTTGGTTACTCTTTCTTCATAGCTTAGTACGTCCATTGAACGTATTAGTTTTGTTGCCCTTCTTTGTACTTTTTTCAGCTCTAAAATGTCCTTTTTATTACGCGGTGCCCAAAATTGTACTCCATATTCTAAATGAGGACGTACTATGAATTTGTATAGTGGCAGAGATAACCATAGATTTGCTCCATTTAGATTATAAACAGTATGCTTATTATTTTTCCTTCTCAAATTCATAACTTTACATTTATTGGTATTAAATCTCATCTGTCCCTTTGGAGGGAAAGTACATCATTATCTGATTTAATTACCTTGCACAACTGTCATCAACAAAAATGAAGGCAGTACTTTCCAGTCCCAACTCTTAGTCATTATGCGTTTTATGACTTAAGTATAAATGTATATACCGTATGTATCATTTTTTATACATCTGCTGCTTTGACATGATGTATTCTCCTTTCGTTTAACCTTGTTGTGGGTATAGCTTGGTTACAACAGCACTGGGTTTCCGGTACAGCGCCCTCTAATTTTCATTTTGCTTACAACACCGTCCCTAAGCAGGCACTAAGTTAGAAAATGAAGAAAACAACATGACTCATGGGTTTCAAAAATTGTATTAGGTTTTCGATAAGAAGACAATTTATTATCACCCCACATAAATTTACTAACGACGGTCAAAATACCATTTGGTAGAATTTTACCTTTGTCTGAAGCAGACTTTCTGCTCCTCATTGTACCTGGATAATAATGTAAAATGTGTTTTCACTTCTCCGAATGGGGTGGAAATAGTATTGCTTCTTGCTCTTCTGCTTTGGTTTTTGTTTAAAAGGACAACAAGAATCCAAAACCCCTGCTGCCATTATAAATCATCTAGTAAAAGAATGAAGAGGTCCTACAGTGGGCAGGAGAAGTAATCTTGTAGGGATGGCTTGTGTCGGTTTGTAAGGAGAAGGGTATAATTAGGCATCATGTATCCAAGATGTACTTGTTTCCTGTAACTTTCTGAAGTTATTGGGACATATTTTAAGGGGGAAATCTCTATTAAGGGCAAGGAGAGTTAAAGGCTATGGTGCTATGGTGATATGGAGTTTGTGTGCCAGTTTATACCAGATGTTGACTACAATGAGGCCTAAGGTAGGTGTAACTGTGGTGGGTTTAGGCACTGAAAAGCAATAATGAATGTTCGTTAAAGGAAACATTATTCTACTACTGCCCCAGATCAATACCACAAAGTTGTTTCTTCAACTGTCTGGAACAAAAACTATGTGTGATTCAAAAGTTCTTCATCTAAAAAGTATTTAAGCCGGTTCTGTAAAAGATATATATGAACAAAAACAAACTGAAGAAACACACCTGAGAGACTACACCTTAAATGGGCACCATTCCACAAGACAGGTTAAGCAACTGCCTGTTCTCAAGTGTGCCTAGGGAGATCAATAGCTTCCCTCTAATGAAAGCAGGAAGATTGAAACATATGTCTTGGTGTTTCCTGGCTTTTCGGTTCTAGTCCCCCTTAGGGACAGGTACAGTCCTATGGTATGGTGATAAGGAGTTTGTGTGCCAGTTTATACCAGATGTTGACTACAATGATGCCTTTCAAGGTAGGTTTAACTGTGGTGGGTTAGGCACTTAAAAGCAATAATGAATGTTCATTAAAGGAAACATTATTCTACTACTGCTATTCTATTACTTGTCCCCCTTAGGGACAGGTACAGTCAGATATTTCTCCTCTGTATTGGCACAAGCAAGCTAAAACTAGCGAGACCGCTCCCTGACTGGGCATCATCCCACAGGTCAGGTCAGTGTCTGCTTGTTCTCAGATGTGCAGCTTTCACCTCTTCTTGGCTTTGTCTGTAAAAGACATAGGCCCCTATTCAGCTGAGCAATTGTTAGTTACTGGAGCCTGTAATGTAGTCCGTAAACTCATTTGCTATTTAATTGGCGTCTTTTAGCTGCGCACAAATGATTTGCGGGTTACAGGCTGAAAATCCCTGCGGTAGTTAAAATCGTATCTCCAACCCATCTAAGCCTTTGATCTTTCAAGCCTGTAAATGTTACATTCGCAAATTGCCATTCAATTGCTACAATTCCTCAAGCCCGCAATTGTTTTCACACCCGTAAATAACAAATATAGAAGAAAACCCTACGATTACCAGATAGAACTCGCAAGGGGGTCAAACACCTGTTCGTAGCACATAAAAAAATCAATACTGCACTTTAAAAGATGGGGAAAGCGATGAAAGACATTAGAATTAATTACACAAAAGTTTCAAGCTCGCAAATCTGCAATAACATTTTTTTTTCTACTTTTCATTTCCATCATATCGACCTCGGTAATGAGTAAATACATATGAGGCCACCCACATGGACTAGAACAGTATTGTCATTCATTTTTATTATTTTGTACACTGCTGGATTGCGAGTCCGATCGCATATCGGACTTCTAAACACTAATTGACTTAAACGCCATGTTTTCCTGATGACAGTCTCATTTACTATTGGCTGTTTCTAAATTGGTAATTACGGCCTTGCTCAATTGATCATGATCTGAAATGCTACTTATGGGTGCGTGGTTTGCGGTTTATGCTTTCTGGACAGTTAGCTGTGGGCTTGATCAATTAAATCGCTCTGTATCTGTAGCAAAGTTCAAGCCTGCAGACTTACGGCCCGTATGAAGGTAACTGAGGGATTGCAATTAAATAGGGCCATATTCTACTACATCTGTCTACTGTCATACATAGAAATCATGTGCAAACATTATGTCAAAAAAAATATACACTTTCAATATCTCTTTAACACCTTATGCAGAACAATTTTAAAAGCTCATCCAGTTTATATATTTATCTAGAAAACATTTCAAAGCTTTGGTTTAATAAATTATTAAAACATACCACATGCAAATGTAAATATGCAGCAATGATAGGACCTCCCTCTTACAAATAATTATGGAGTGTCAGATGTATCCAATCAATGTATAGGCAATACTACATTTCTTCGTTATTGTTGTTCAGTCATTCAGTCATGTCTGACTCTCTGTGACCCAGGCACATCTATCATTATGTCATTATGTCTCTGGTTTTACTTATCCCTATTTAGCAAAGATACTGGAGTGGGTTGCCAGTTCCTTTTTCAGTGACTTCAATTGGTCTGACCTCTCTGCTATGACCTGCCCATATTGGGTGACCCTACGTGTTATAGCTCACAGCTTCATTGAAGTCCATGGACTTATAAGCCCCAAAAAATCTGTGGGGGGGGGGGGGGGAGGTTATTCAACACTACTCCCAGTACAGGAAACCGGGGGGGGGGGGGGCATTGCTGCAGTGCCCCTCAAAAAACGTTTTATTTAAATTCCTTTGTTTAAATTCTCAATGCCCCTGCCCAATATAATTAAAAAAAAAACAAAAAAAAAAATATATATATATATATATATATATATATATATATATATATATATATATATAATTATGTATGTATGTATGTATGTATATGTATCTGGCTGTCTAAAATTATGTGTCAAAATGTGTGAAATGATGATGAAGCTTTCATGGGAAAGATATACTGCTCCAAAGTAATGGTGGCATCTAGTGGACAAATCTGGTAATGCATGATTAAGTTAAATTTTGCTATTTTTTGTGTCCCCTATTCATTGAATCTTGGGGTGGGGGTATCCCCCCATCTCCCCTAGATCCTACGCCCCTGTACAAGTCGCTTCACCACGACAGGATAGCAATCCAGTGGGGGACATTCCTTCATAGAGCTCCACAATGTAGCCAGTGTAATGCTCTGACACTACCAATGAGAGTCTGTCAGAAGGACATTTAAATGTATAATAGTCACATATACATTTCAGTTTTACTTTTTAAACTTTTCTCAGAGAAGAACATCAAATTATTTTGCACTCTTGCTTTAGTGAGTACGATGATGAGATCCTATTCACAAAGGTTAAATATTAAACTTTTTTACATGCAGATTTATTGAAGCAGTTTTACTTTCTTAGCTATAATTTTAGGAATTAAATCTAAACTAGTGTGTATTTTCAGGGATGTGGGCTCCCTGGTGAATGAATATTATCCCTGATTGTCAAATTGCTAGCTAGCATTACTGAGTTGCAGAGAAGGGAATGCAAATTAGGATCTGATGGCCCAAGAGAGTGTATTCCCCCACTGAATAGTAAATTGGATAAAAGAATACTAATGAAAGGTCACATTTGGGATACTGAGAAGGGGGTAATTAAGATATACATTCAAACAGCACTCCACAGCTTGCAAGTAAATTGTCATTAGTGAATTTAAATGTTATGATTACAGTTTTTTAGCTATTTAAGTGCTTGACACTTTACATCCTCATTAAGAGCATTGCAGTAATACTGAATGATTTTATTGTGTTATATATTCAGTGAATTGTATTCATTTGTTTACAATTTGACCTTTTAAATCCTTTAAATTAAATGGATTGACCACTAGCCATCACACTTTAAAATGAGATAATGAGGCTTTAATTAGGGCATTCACAGACAATAAAGATACATAATATTGATTATACCCATGAATGATAATGTTCTAGTAAATGCTAACAGAATAAAGCAGAAATAATGAAGCTGCACATGGTAAAATGCTAAAGGGAAATGTTAAACATTTATAAGGCAAATATGTACTGTTATTCAGCACAACAGAAATGATTTAACATTAGTATTAGTAATATTAAATATATGTTTAATATATTTTTTATATTTTTAACCTTTTATATGATACTGTAAATACAATATATGTGGCATATTAAATACTATAATATGCAATTTAGAAAGCAATCATTTTTGTCAGGACTAATTGTAGGCAGGTGATCAAGGTGCACTGCATCAGGTCCCATTCTTTTGACCAGCCCCTCCCCACAAATTGTCATATCAACTACCACAGTTCTTAATAGTAAATGGTAGTTTAGAACTTCCCTAGAAGGTTGTATAAATATGTTTTATAACTTTTATAAAAAGCATTCTTAAATAAAAGCCTACAAAATATTTTGTAGCCATGCCATTTAAACAATAGAACCGGCTCTGCTTTTGCACAGAACTGAAGATCATTGACGTACCCTTAATAGTCAACCTTAATCGGTTCCTGGCTGTAGCATAGTACCAAAAACGATGAGTATTAACTCCCATAAGTAGTAATGTAAATCGGTTTTAGCAAACTCAATGGGTACCAAGGTGTTTTGCTCATCCAGGCACGTCGAATACAGAAATTGGCAAGTTTGGAGGTTGTAGAGAACCAAGGGTCAACTGTACTTTGTGGCTCATCAATTTAAGGTCTACTGTAAAGATTCAAAATATGCAGAATATGACAAAAGGTCAGTATAAACAAAAAAGATCAAACGTTAAAACAAATTATATATATAATAACTGTTTTTCTTGGGAATTCTGAGCTGGGAGCTGTTTTTTTAACTTGCTTTAGACATCCAAATGTGAACACAGATGTACTATATATATATATATATATATATATATATATATATATATATATATATATATATATATATATATACATATATTTACATTATTTATATATATATATATATATATATATATATATATATATAAATTTAAAGGAAAGCATACAGATAATAGTTTAACACAGATCCAATTCTCAAGACCTGTCAGATCAAATTCCCACTCACAAATATATATCAAAGACGATTCAGAAAATAATCACTCCAAATTCTAGGACCTGTCAGCTCATAAAAAAAATGTAATGACCTTGTTGAAAGCTCCCACCCTCAACCATTACAAGTAAACATTGACCGGCTTCTAGCATTGTTGCCATATGCTAAACTGATTGTGATGCTGCCTCGAACCCTCTTGTTATCCCTACTTAGATTTGTGTTACTTCACCTTGATAAAACTTCCACTGTACACGTTCAGATATTGTGCTGACTATAATTTATTTCGCTCTTTATCTTCTTCATCTTTCTGACAAGAAACATTGAAAATAATCTGTAAAATAACTGTGACATTAATAGTCCAAATATCTTAAACATAGGATATTTAATTGAAAGAAAATCTTACAGTTATATATACATGCATATATGCTATTGGTTGCAGAATTAATTAAAATGGGATACTTTGGGCCCTGTTCTATTGGCCAATTCATACATTTTAGACACCTAAATCTGCTATTAAAATGGTCACATATTCTATTAGCTACTCACAATCAGATTACGAGTTACCAGCCCACAATCACTAGAGGCCAAATTTGGCTTAGAACTCCATTGGTTTTAGCAGAGCTTCAAAATTACGAGCGCTAATTAATTAAAGTTACACAAAATCGGTATTCTATTTGACCCTTAGTTCTAGCTCGCAAATAAAGTCTAACCCGCAACTAAAAAAAAATATCAAGTTAATGTAAAAATATTACGAGTAATAGATAGGACTCTCAAGGGCTTTTTCAAAAAATGATTAGAGCTGTAGCAGCAATTAAACACACTGTAACGGAGTTGGAACACGAATCCAATATCTCCGCTGGTATACGGTAAAATATCCAAGAAGCACTACAGTCTCACCATCCCCAACCTCCCATATTGGACAACACTCAATTGGGAGTCAAATGAATACTGACTTCATTTTGTTGTGCAGAGATAAATATACACATCTCTTCCCACAGGCAATACACATCCCCTATAGTTGGCCACACAATACACATAGAGGGACAAAAGGTGGGTCACACCTCCCTGAGGCTACCTGGCAACTTTGATACAATCAGACATTGATTAGATCATCCTTCTTTGTTCTTATGTCTGAGAATGAAAACACTTTATACAATAGACTTCCTTATCTTATGCAGAGTCTCTGTAATAGGATTATCTATTATGCCAAGGTCTGCAATAGTCTGGGCTAATATTCTGCAGAGCATAAACCAACATACATACAGTATAACAGTAGGATCATATTTTAACCATAACCATAAAACAGGGTAAAACAGTGATGGGTTCCGTTACACACACAATACTGTAAATATAGTGTACACATCCCCAAAGGTAGTGTATACACACACTGGGAGCGCTGGCAATTCTAGGTAGATGTAAATAAGTGTATACCAAACATAATGAATGGAAGAAATTAGTGCCAAAGTAAGGCCTGAATAGCCAACTTCAAATTATATACGTACTCTCACTTATATGTGATATACTCAATATGATAAAAGGGAGTACATAAAAAAGTCTTATCTCAAAGTCCCGTGGTAAAGAGTGTCCAGTCCTGTAGATCCTATGAGTGTCTACACATCTGTTGGGACGTCTGTGTCGAAATATAGTGCTGTATTATTGTCCACATACTGCAGGAGGTGTGCTGCCCTCTACACGAGCATTGTTCACTTAGTGCTCTCAGCAGAAATGCAAACCAAGGAAGCAAAGAGGGGTGGGGGAGAGAAGCGCACCACCTCATTTGGTGACCTCAGCACATGATGTATGGAAGGCACATCAGGGGGACTCTCTCATCTGATCATCACGGATATGTGGGTAATCCTTACGTCTGTGGTGAGTCTCCAATGGTACGTTGTTATTAAGGAAGGTCCTATTCTTAGGAGAGGAAAAGATGGAATCCACCCAAGTATTATATATGTGGGTGTGTTAGGTCTGCAATCTCCACATGTAGTGTCCCAGTTGCGTAAGTATATTGCAGCTATACTACCCAAAAAAATTACCAAAAAAACACAATACTGTACTTTAAAAGCATGGGTAGGCATGGAAAGACAATAAAATTAATTGCACAACAGTCTCAAACCCACAAATATGCAATTAAAAAAATATTGTTTTGAACATTTTTTTTTGTTATATCGATACTGGGCCTCAAGGGGTTAATACATATAATGAAACCCACATGGACTAGAACAGAAGCACTAATGCAGTTTATAGAGTGCTAGGTTGCTTGCTTGGCTCTCATTAATTGTAGCCAATTGCAGGTTACGTGTGACTCCCCTGTTTTATTGACTTCATGATGACGTACTCTGTGTCTAAGAAGTAAATTACAGGCTTGCTTAAATATTGGCAGATCATATGATCACGTCCCTTGATGTCCTACTTAAAAGGGCAGGGTTTACATGTGGAGGCTGTAAGATGTAAATTGCTAACTTGATTCAACAGAATACATCTAAACATTTAGAGAAAAAACTACCCACAGCCAAAATCACTGGTTAGAGTCATTTGCTGGTTTCTAATAGAATAGGGCTCTTGGTTCACAAAGTACACCAAACAGAGAACTAAAAAAGGAAAGAAAAATTTCTGAAAATTATGAAATTGCCCACCTGTATTTTGGGAAACAGCAAATACTTCTACATATTCTTACTTTTGTATTTTTTTATGCACAAAAATTCTATAAAAACACAATTTAAATAGCCCTGTATCCAAGTTGGACACAGCTTTACCCAGAAGGATCAATCTATCCAAAACCTGAAAATCAAAATAATCGGGGGGAATTTCAAAAAACCCAAGAGAGGAAAACATTTGAAATGAAGATGATCACATTCTTCAACATCAAAGATACAGGACGCTATATAGATTTGAATTTTATAGCACATTGTCAAATTGTATGGAACGTATGAAACGTTTTCCTCTTTTTCCCATGTGTTGCTGCTTAATTAAATAATTCTTAACCATTTCACTTTAAATAGACATCACTTGATTTTCAATTGAAAAAAAACCTGACAAAACTTGTCACTAATTAAAATGTGTATCCAATAAAAAAGTTATCACTACAATGTTGTCAGAACTTTTGATGAATAAAATCCAATTTTATATGTTATATGGATATATGTTATATATTTATGTTATTATAAGCTAATATAATATTCCAATTATTAACCTTTCTTTTTATATCGAATGTATTAATATGTTATATCCTCTATATATTTTTTATATACATGCAATTCTTTTATTGGAATATATCTATGTAAAATATATATTTTTCACAGGTTCTCACTGAAGGAAATTTCTCATGTTTCATTGTTTTGTTAAAAGAAATACCTAAGAAAATTCCTGAGCTAATTGTTAGGCAATATTTCCGTCAGCCAATCACAATGGGATACACCCCACAGGGTTATTAGCTGAAGGCATCTGCGCCTTCTGATTGGCTGCAGTCTGATTGAAAGTGACAACAGCCAATCAGAAGGCGCAGGTGCTTGTAGCCAATCACAATGGGATATACCGTTAACAGGTCCTTACATGTTTATTTCATTAGGTTGTGTTTATTTGTGACTAAATTCATGTTTGCAGGACCCTCATGACAAAGTCTAAGCACTACACTACAATATTAACCCCTTAACTAACTATACCCCATTAACCCATACTAAACCCTATGTAACCCTAACTGGGCCTATGTAACCCTAACTGCGTCTATGTAACCCTAATTAAGCCTATTTAACCCTAACTGGGCCTTTTTAGCCCTAAATGGGCCTATCTAACTCTAACTGGACCTATCTAACTCTAACTGGGCATATTTAACCCTAACTGGACCTAATAACCTTAACTGGGCCTATTTAACCCTAACTGGACCTAAAAAAACATAACTGGGCCTATTTAACCATAACTGGGCATATTTAACCCTAACTGGATCTAATAACCCTAACTGGGCATATTTAACCCTAACTGGACCTACTAACCCTAACTGGGCCTATTTAATCCTAACTGGCGCTCATTACGAGGCTGTTGGTTGTTTGTGTGCTATGAGCAGCGTTGGGGGTCTTTTTTTGTATGCTAATGAAATAATTAATAGAATAATAAATGAATATACTTTACCTATTTTGAAGTAATACTGTATATGCTGGTTGCATTGTGCTGAAGAGCTGGCAATCTGTTTCCATGTTGCTGCAGCATAGAATGTGTGTTTGCACTGCTGCGGAGCTGCTGTGTAAGTGTCAGCAATGTGTGCAGTGTGTAGTGTAAATAGTGTGCGTGCCCAAGGAAAATCCGTTAGGGTAGCTGTGTACTTCCGCATTGCGTAAGTTAGTGTTGTAAAATGGAGCCTAATGTGTGTGGTACACGGCTGTGGCTGATTTTGCGTCCTTGTTCTTGGACCTTGTCCGGCTTTTTCGGTAAATCCGAATGTGTTTTTCGTGTTGTTTTGCAGGTTTAGGGTCCTGTAGCCTCGTTTTCATTTTTTTGGGCGGCCATTTTTTATCTCACTTAGGGGATTTTCAGGTGTCTAAACTCTTGTATTTCGACTTAAATTGAGGTGTAACTTCACTTTCAGAGGTCAGGGGTGCCCCCCCTTGCTGATGGTAAGCTTTTTATGTGTTTGATGTGTGTATATTTGTTGTGTTCTTAATGGTTTCATGTGCACGGGTTTACACGAACCTGCAGCGTTAGCAACAACCCGCTTGCTCACAACTATATATGTGATAAATATATTTATCTGTAATAAAAACCTTCTAGCATGTGATATATATGAATACAAAGCACTCAAATGAAGACAAGCCTGCTTCTGTAACTAATGCAAATTATGTCAAATGTTTAAAAAATAATTGCATTAGAAAAATACATATGCAGCTACATGTAAAGTGTAACACTTCTACATGTGTTCATATTGTCTAGAAATACACATGCTGCAATTGAAAAACTAACATATACTGTACATCAGAAAAAGGACATTGTGTATGGTAATTATCCAGGATACCTACAGTATCTGCAGTTATAGCACTGCACGTTATGAGCCCGATTCAACTGAGCAATTGTAAGTTATGGGCTCACTTAAGAAAATTTGCTATTCAATTGGCGTCTTTTTGGGGGCCAAAAACAGTCTACGGGCTAGAGCTGAAAATCCCTCCAGTTGTTACAACCATAACTTACACTCCATCTAAGCCTTTGATCTGTCAAGTCTGCAGCAGTTACAATCGCAAGTCGCTATTCAATTGCTACAATTCCACAAGGCTGCTGTAAATGGGAAATGTAGCCCAAAATCCTACAGGTACTAGAGAGGACTCACAAGGGCTTTAAAAGCCCTTTTTATATGCTGCCCCTAAACGTCCCCTCTGCTCCTAACCCCCCACTCCTAAAGAAAACCCCCATGATGCAGGAGTCCGAATCGGGGCCATCGCAGGGACCCCACATCAACCCCTTGCTGCAGGGGTCCCAATCAGAACCATGCAGCATTTAAATATTTAAATCCTCCTCCGAGGGTCCTTAAAGGACTTGCGGCACACAAATAGTTAACCCCTGCAGCGGGGGTACTATAAGTACCGCCGATGCATCTGACATCGGGACTCCTGTAGGATCCCTACATTAACCCCTGCTGCGGGGGACCCGATCGGGACCCCCACAGCATTTAGAATTCAAATGCCGCCTCCTTAAAGGACCTCAAAGGTTCATAAAGGACCCATGCTAAAATTGTAATTAACCCCTGCCAAAAATAAACCCCATCACTCATGGGGCTCTATACAGACCCCCATGAACCTTAATTAACCCCATCAGTCCAATAATGGTCTATATAGACCCTTTTGGGACAATAATTAACCCTTACATTAACACTATAAGTGCCATGAAGGTTCTCCAGGACCTTCATGACACTGTCTAATCACTACCCTACACTACACTATTATCCACCCCAATAAACTAATAAATCTAAATTAACCCCCTCTAAGTAATTAACCCCCTCTAAGTAATTAAACCCCCTCTAAGTAATTAACCCTAATTATTGAACCCTCACCATACCTAATTAACCCAATCACTAACCACTTAGACCCAGTTATCCCTATCTAGTCCTATTTAACCCTAACTGTACCCAATAAACCCTACCTGTACCCAATAAACCCTGAACTGTACCTATTTAATCGTAACTGTACCCAATAAACCCTAACTGTACCTATTTAACCCTAACTGGACCTACTAACCCTAACTGGGCCTATTTAATCCTAACTGGCGCTCATTACGAGGCTGTTGGTTGTTTGTGTGCTATGAGCAGCGTTGGGGGTCTTTTTTTGTATGCTAATGAAATAATTAATAGAATAATAAATGAATATACTTTACCTATTTTGAAGTAATACTGTATATGCTGGTTGCATTGTGCTGAAGAGCTGGCAATCTGTTTTCATGTTGCTGCAGCATAGAATGTGTGTTTGCACTGCTGCGGAGCTGCTGTGTAAGTGTCAGCAATGTGTGCAGTGTGTAGTGTAAATAGTGTGCGTGCCCAAGGAAAATCCGTTAGGGTAGCTGTGTACTTCCGCATTGCGTAAGTTAGTGTTGTAAAATGGCGCCTAATGTGTGTGGTACACGGCTGTGGCTGATTTTGCGTCCTTGTTCTTGGACCTTGCCTGGCTTTTTCGGTAAATCCGAATGTGTTTTTCGTGTTGTTTTGCAGGTTTAGGGTCCTGTAGCCTCGTTTTCATTTTTTTGGGCGGCCATTTTTTATCTCACTTAGGGGATTTTCAGGTGTCTAAACTCTTGTATTTCGACTTAAATTGAGGTGTAACTTCACTTTCAGAGGTCAGGGGTGCCCCCCCTTGCTGATGGTAAGCTTTTTATGTGTTTGATGTGTGTATTTTTGTTGTGTTCTTAATGGTTTCATGTGCGCGGGTTTACACGAACCTGCAGCGTTAGCAACAACCCGCTTGCTCACAACTATATATGTGATAAATATATTTATCTGTAATAAAAACCTTCTAGCATGTGATATATATGAATACAAAGCACTCAAATGAAGACAAGCCTGCTTCTATAACTAATGCAAATTATGTAAAATGTTTAAAAAATAATTGCATTAGAAAAATACATATGCAGCTACATGTAAAGTGTAACACTTCTACATGTGTTCATATTGTCTAGAAATACACATGCTGCAAATGAAAAACTAACATATACTGTACATCAGAAAAAGGACATTGTGTATGGTAATTATCCAGGATACCTACAGTATCTGCAGTTATAGCACTGCACGTTATGAGCCCGATTCAACTGAGCAATTGTAAGTTATGGGCTCACTTAAGAAAATTTGCTATTCAATTGGCGTCTTTTTGGGGGCCAAAAACAGTCTACGGGCTAGAGCTGAAAATCCCTCCGGTTGTTACAACCATAACTTACACTCCATCTAAGCCTTTGATCTGTCAAGTCTGCAGCAGTTACAATCGCAAGTCGCTATTCAATTGCTACAATTCCACAAGGCTGCTGTAAATGGGAAATGTAGCCCAAAATCCTACAGGTACTAGAGAGGACTCACAAGGGCTTTAAAAGCCCTTTTTATATGCTGCCCCTAAACGTCCCCTCTGCTCCTAACCCCCCACTCCTAAAGAAAACCCCCATGATGCAGGAGTCCGAATCGGGGCCATCGCAGGGACCCCACATCAACCCCTTGCTGCAGGGGTCCCAATCAGAACCATGCAGCATTTAAATATTTAAATCCTCCTCCGAGGGTCCTTAAAGGACTTGCGGCACACAAATAGTTAACCCCTGCAGCGGGGGTACTATGAGTACCGCCGATGCATCTGACATTAACCCCCCTAAGCTGCGAGGTCCCCATCGGGACTCCTGTAGGATCCCTACATTAACCCCTGCTGCGGGACCCCCACAGCATTTAGAATTCAAATGTCCTGCCTCACAGGTCCTTAAAGGACCTCAAAGGTTCTTAAAGGACCCGTGCTAAAATTTTAATTAACCCCTTCCAAAAATAAACCCCATCACTCATGGGGCTCTATACAGACCCCCATGAACCTTAATTAACCCCATCAGTCCAATAATGGTCTATATAGACCCTTTTGGGACAATAATTAACCCTTACATTAACACTATAAGTGCCATGAAGGTTCTCCAGGACCTTCATGACACTGTCTAATCACTACCCTACACTACACTATTATCCACCCCAATAAACTAATAAATCTAAATTAACCCCCTCTAAGTAATTAACCCCCTCTAAGTAATTAAACCCCCTCTAAGTAATTAACCCTAATTATTGAACCCTCACCATACCTAACTAACCCAATCACTAACCACTTAGACCCAGTTATCCCTATCTAGTCCTATTTAACCCTAACTGTACCCAATAAACCCTACCTGTACCCAATAAACCCTGAACTGTACCTATTTAATCGTAACTGTACCCAATAAACCCTAACTGTACCTATTTAACCCTAACTGTACCCAATAAACCCTATCTGTATCCAATTAACCCCTATCATATTAACCCCTATCCTATTAATCCCTATCCTATTACCCACCAATACCCTACCCTATTAACCTCTATCCTATTAGCCCCTACTCTATACAATTAACCCTTACCCTTTTAACCCCTATCCTATTAACCCCTATCCTATGCTATTAACCCCTATCCTATTAACCCCTAATTTAACCTATTAACCCCTATCCTATTATTCCCCTCTACCCTATCCTATTAAGGGCCCATATATACCATTATTGGACTGATGGGGTTCATTTTAGGCAGGGGTTAATTACAATTGTAGCGTGGGTCCTTTAAGGACCCGTGAGGCGGGAAATTAGAATTTTAAATTATGCAAGGGTCCTGATTGGGCCCCCCACAGCAGGGGGTAAATATAATGACCCTGTGGGGCTCCCGATCGGGACCCCGCAGCATGGGGGGTTAATGTTAGGTGCCACAGGGGAACTTACAGTACCCCCATGGCAGGGGTTAACTATTTTTGTGCCACTGATCCTTTAAGGACCTTTAAGGTCCTTTAAGGACATGCAAGGCGGGAAATTAGAATTTTCAATTCTGCAGGGGTCCTTATCAGGACCCTCGTAGTAAGGGTTAATGTAGGGACCCTGCGGGGTCCCGATGGGTACTCCTGCATCATGGGGTTCATGGGGGGACCCTGCAGGCGTCTCAGCAAGGTTTCCTTTAGCGCACCTGCGGGGGTTACCGCAGGTTTGATTGCTGTCACGTTTACAATCTCATTTTATATTGGCTCTTTCTAAGCAGTAGCCAAGGGCTTGCATGTGCAAGCCCTGCTCTGCTTACATATGGAAGCAGGGTTTACGATTTTGGATTATCGGGCAGGGAGTTGCGGCCTTGTTCAATTGAATAGCACCGGAATTGTAGCCCAGTGCAAGCCCGCAGTAGGCCTGGAGACATACGGCCTACTATGATAGAGTTGCAGGCTTGCAATTGAATCGAGCTCTTTGTGACTGCGTAATAAGAGCTGGTAACATAGGAATCCGTCAGTTTTTGATCAGTACTTTAATCCACCAATGCTTTTTTGTATTATTTCAAAAAAAGTCTTCCACGCAGTGTGTGCTGAGTCGACTATACAACTGAACTAGACAAATATGAAATGGGTAAAAAAAATGTGGTGGAAGTGAATTTCTTTATTTTTTAAGAATATTAATGTTATATATTTTAAAGAAAAGTTTGAACAATCAATTAATTTCATGAAGATATTCTATTTTACTATTTTTACTTTGTTATGTATTTTTGATGATTTAGTTAACATAGGATTTTTTTACAGTTTTTAACATTAAAACAGTTACAAGTTATTTATTTTAGTTTTTTCTATTTTAATATTTTTACATTGTTCTGTATTTTTTATGATTTAGTTAACATCGTTTTTTTACAGGTGGTTTAAAATGGTGACAAATTATTTATTTATTTGATAGTTTTCAGTTTGGATGCCAATTAAAGGGGTTTTGAGTTCTTTGCTTCCAAAACTTACACACAGCTATGTTTAAAATTTATTTTAATGAGTCTGCATCCAGCACTTCTAATTATGTCTAATTAGGTTGTGTTAGGGCACTGCACCATCTAAGTTATAGAACTATTTGGACAAAAAAATTATTTGCTGTTTCTAGAATACTTAATTGATTACAGCTGAAGCTCCCAAATTAGATTACAAATAGGGTGACTGAGACTTAACTTAATATTTTAAAACTGTTGGACCAATAGACTGTTAAGTGAGAGAGTGTTAAGAAAATATGCAAGTGCAAGTTTGTGGGATTAAAGGAGTTAAAGGACTTTCCGTAATTAAAAAATACATATGTTTGAAAACTTTTGAGACTAAGACTTGTTAAGCAGGAAGTCATACAGCTCAAAATAAATGTTGATGCCTCTGCAGCACCCTAGAGGAATCCACAACAATTGATAGAAGTTATGGGTGAGAGTGTGGTGTTTTACATTCCTATAGTAAGGTTTTTGCATTGAATGATGCATGGTGTCTGCTTTTGGGCCGGTGAGGGAGAAAGGGTGTAGTGTCAATTTAAAATGTATCCTATTATCAAAGACTCTGGACTCTTCTCTGTTCCATCCTACCTCACCACTTCCTCCACGGATTGCTACAAAGTCTCAACCCCAATGATCCAACTCTCTCAATAAATGTTTTATTTCTATGGCTTACCCAGTGGGAAATATTGTCAGTTTGGTACAATAACATTAGTTTGGTACACTTAACACAAAAGTGTCTATTTTCTTGAACTGCAGTGGTCTTTTAAGTTAAATATATTTTCATCCTTTACTATTGAGCTTGTTTATCAAGGGTTAATTTTATCCCATGTCAAAAAATAGGCTTTGCTGTGACAGTGTTGGTGGACAACATAAAAAATGAAGCAGAGATGTTTGGGGATGTCATAGAAGAGGAATTAGAGGGAATAAAGTAAAATAATTGATTAAGGAATTGAAAAAATGATCCACGGGTAATATATGCAGAATTGCACAATGGGCGTGGAATGGGTTGCTTAGAGCCATCATTTCTACCCCTCTCTTCCAATACCCAAGACAGAGCATGATTTAAGTTTACCACAGTGCTAACACAAGATGAGGCCATCTCCAATTACCTTGCCTATATTCACACCATGTTAAACATAATTCATGGGCTTTCTGGAAGTCCCTAAATGAGCCTCATAGTGGTTTAAACTTTTTATTTTTATTTACAAAAATGTTTTATTTACTTAAAGCAAATTAATTAATTAGTTGATAATATAGGTAGAGATAAGGAGTTGACGTATTTAGGAGTACAATTGGTTATGCTAATTTTAAGAAATATAAATGTGTATTGGGAATGCTCTCCTACTACAGAAACGAGGCTGGGGGTCATATGGGAAGTGCCTGACGGCCACATTCAGCAGCCTGGGCCATCTGTTGCTCACAATTGGTTTAGGTGGTCGAATGATCTCTTTAATTACAGTTAATATCTATAATATCCAATCCAAGCAATCAATATGACAAAATATTGTGCAAGAGTGTTAATAGATGCAAATGTTCTCAATATTGTTTTCATATACACTCTCTCTGCCCATTTGATCTACCTAAACATGTATGACTTGATCATCCAGATTGCCTTACGTTTTTTCGAGGGTATCTTGAATTCTTTAAGTGTTTGTCCCTACCACTTCTGCTTATCTGCCACCCGTTCTATAAAGTAATATGTTCACACATTATCCATAAATCAACTTCATATCATTAGTTGACCCAAAGTTAGAACACGTCAGAACACTATTGTAGATCTGATTTACTTAGCTGATGCCGCTATGCTGTTATCTGCAACAAATTAGATGTTCTTATGAAATAGTAAAAAACATAACATATTTTGTTGTTTCCCTTAGACAAATAGACTAATATGAATCCCTGAAGGTAGATAAATGAATCCTCACATCTAAGGATTATCATGTAATTAAAAAATTACATTTACATAAATTATACACACATTTTGCCTGGTTGACAATTTAATATGCTATCCACCACAGACAATTTTTATATCTCTGTCTGTCAGATTTATGCTAATTGGCAGTATGCTGTAACATACTTCGTTAGTTATATGCTGTCTAGATGAGTATTTACTTCTATGTTCTGTATTTTTATAATCCATGGTATTCTGTAACTAGATTTAAATTAATGTGGTAGAGAAGGTAAAGGACACTTATTTATTGGTCATATCCTGGTTTGATTCATATGGCAGATTTAAAGTAAAATGTAACTTTTATTTAACACTAAAATTATCAGCCTTATTAAATTGTGATTCGGCAAATTTAAAACGGCTCTATTTAAGCACAAAGCATATTTTTTTTTTGACAGAAGTTTTTAGTTTGTGAACTTCTATCCAAAAGCAAGGTCTTCACGAACTAAAAACTTCTCTAAATAAACTATGCTATGTGCTTAAACAGAGCCCTTTCAAATATGCCGAATCGCAATTTAATAAGGTTGTATATGTCTATAAGTTAACATTACATATAATAGTTGTCAAACTACGAATTGTCGTCACGCTTTGCAAGCTTACAAATCGAGCTCGCAAGAACTGTGTCCATTGCGAAGCGAGGGAAGCGGTTCGGGCTGCAAATGCGAACCCTCGCAAAGCGAGGGGCCGCATTTGCGGAAGGTGGAGGCTCCAACGTCGGCTGCAATAAGCTGAAGGCTTACACTAAAAAAATACGAGCCGCGGGACTTAGAAAAAAAAACATTACGAACCAAACCGCGCGCAGCAGAAAACAATAAATACATAAAAAACGTACCCACAGCAAGGGGGGGGGGGGGCACCCAGGACCTCTGCAGGTGAAGTTACACCTCAATTTAAGTCCAAATTACTGAGTTTAGACACATGAAAATCCCCTAAGCGAGAAAAAAATGGCCGCCGAAAAAACGAAAACAAAACTACAGGACCCTAAAGCCGCAAAACACCACCAAGCACCAAGCCGTACGAGGTACAAGATACACTTTTAGTAAGGACGCTAAATCATCCACACCTGCATACCACATACACATTCACTGCCATTTTACACAATGCAGAAGTACACAGCTGCACTAATGGCTTCCCCTCGCGCACGCAGCCTATTTACACTACACACTTCACACATTGCTGACACTTACACCTCAGCTCCACAACAGTGAAAACCTACATTGTATGCTGCAGGAACATCAAAACAGATTGTCAGCTCTTCAGCACAATGCTTCCTGCATATATTACTTACAAATAGGAAAAGTATATTAATTTATTAATTAATTAATTATTTAATTAGCATACAGAAATACATATACACAAAAAAAAAAAACACTATCGCAATAAACACAAAAGCCATTTACCGCATGCCTCACAACAAGCACCAACGCTGCTCATAGCACACAAAGACTTGCAATAAGCGCAAAAAGCAGATCAGCGCCGACCTTACAATACCAGCAAAAGCGCCTGTGTTAAAAAAAAAATACAACAACCAAGAGCCTCGCAATGAGCGCCGAAGAATCTCAGACCACCAAAAAAATGAATGTCTGTGGCAAACAGCATTACCTGCCTTACAATTTTATTGCCCCGTCATTTTTGACGGCCAAGTCGCTAGTATATATATATATATAAATTAAAAAACAATGGCAAATAAAATACTATATACACAGCAAAGAATTCTCGTGTGATGCATTGCTATAGGTTAATTATGCAGATATAGGGTATGCCCAGTATTTATGTTCTTAGGACCAAGTCTATAGATGTGCCAGCTATATCAATATGCATTCTGGGTAATAATCATACACCCTCTAATAAAATAGTGTTTAATATGTAGTCAGTATTGGTACTATCTAATAGAGATAATGGTCCTGGAGTAGGACAATGTCAATCGTAAACATTCTCAAACTGGCTATAATTAATTAATTAATTAATTAATTATTATAAACACAAATAAATATAAAAAATAACTTTATGAATACATTAATGCTTCCCACTTCCTAAGACATTTATTCATTCTTAATTAATTATTAACTTACATTAATTTAATAATTATTAATTAGTAATGCAAAATAAAAATGTATACATTCCACTGCACTCATTTTTTTTTTACATTTTACACTGCACTTATATATCTGGATTACTGCTCATTGGCTGCCTGTGATAGGACTCTCAAAGCAGTTACATATTTAAATCACTTTATTATGCTCTGAGACCTGAGAAAATTCTACTTTACACTGCACTAAAAAAAAATGTATATTTAACACTGTAATGATATATCTGTCTTTGCGATGAGCGCTGAAGATGATCGTTGCAAAGCACAAAACTTGAAGTACACGAGGGGAGAGGCTCCCATGAGCACGGAAGGTACTCGCAATAAGAGACGAAGGTACTCAGAGGAGCATAAGCCTTACATACTGTGGCAAACAACGTTGCCATGGCTTCAAATTTTATTGCCGTCATTTTTGACGGGAAAGTTGCTAGTTAATAAATAATAAAGAAAATATTATTCTACATGAAAGACGTTTATAAGAAAGAAGATAAAATGTATTTACAAAAGGTAAGAGCAATGGAAAAATAAGACAATATAGTATAGTAATTATAGATATCCTAATAATTCCACTTCTGGACCTCTACCTTGTCATGGATAAAGAAAATATCTAAGGTATCAAACATTGTGGATAGAATGCCGGAAGAACTGTGAACAGAAGTTTGTGACATTATTCAGAAAGCAGCAATAAATTATATCCCCCCCAAAAAAAAACTAAGGCAAACTCCCTGTCTGGAAAATCAACCAGGAAAAAAGCAAAGTGAAAGGTAGTGGAGATAGGTAAAGATTTGTCCAACTGAATGCAGAATTTCAGAGGATAGCAAGAAGAGACAAGGATACATTATATAATGAGCAATGAAAAGAGACAGAAGAAGTTAACAACATGGAAATGTCAAGAGATCTCTTCAAGGGACACCAAGTGTTTATAGAGGAGGGATCTGAAAAGCAATTATAATGTTAATAGTTTCTCCAATTAGATGGAGAGCAATTAGATGGGCCCTAGGAAGTCTTCCTGAATACAAGGCTGCAGGAGTTGATGGAATCCCAGATTAACTGTACATAACCCTACAAGATGATGCTGTGAAAATGTCACTTACCTTAGGCTAAAAACTTTGGAAAACTCAGCAGTGGCCTATAGGCTGGAAAAGGTCAGTCTATATCCCAATCCCAAATAAGGCAGTTTCAAAGAGTGCTCTAATTATTAAAAAACTCCACTCATTTAACATGTCAGCAAGGTAATGATTAAGATGCTGCAAGCTTGACTCCAGCAATATATGGACTGGGAAATACCAGATGTGCAAACAAGAGAGTTTCCGAAAAAGATTTACCTCTGCTTCACATACTATTCTAAAGCCTGTGACCGCGTGGATCACAACAAAATGTGGCAAGTTCTTAAAGATATGAGAGTACCAGATAATCTCATCTGCCTCCTGAGGAATTTGTGTGTGGATTGAGAAGCTAGGGAAAGCAGTGCGATAAGATTAGATATTGTCACCTTATTTATTTAACTTATACAAGGAATATATCATATGAAAGGCCATGCTGGGCAGATCCAAAGCAGGAATCAAAATTGCTGGAAGAAATATAAACAACTTGATACTACTCTGACGCTAAAAGTGAGAACTAACTAATGGATCTATTGATGAGAGTGAAAGTAGAAAGTGCAAAAGCTGGACTACTGTTCAGTGTTAAAAAGATGAAGCTCATGGCAAACCTCAATCTCAGTTATTGGCAAAAAGATGGGGAAGAAGTGGAGGCAGTGACACATTTGCTTCTGGGGAGGAAATCTATGGCAAGTCTAGACAAGCCATACAATTTAAATATATTACACTATCAACAAAGGTCCGCCTAGTTAGAACAATGGTATTCCCAGTAGTAACACACAGATGTGAGAGCTGGGCCATAAACAAGGCTAAGTGCTATAGAATTGATGCCTTTGAATTGTTATGTTGGAGAAAAACTGTTTAGAATCCCTTGGACTGGAAGAAGATCCAATAAATCAATACTACAGGAAATCAGGCTAAACTGTTCAATGGAAGGTTTTATCATGAAGCTGAAACACAAATATTTTTGCCATAAGAAGACTAGATTTCCTAGAGAAGACTCTGATGCTGGGAAAT
The DNA here is from genome assembly GCA_027410445.1 of Discoglossus pictus. Classification (NCBI taxonomy): domain Eukaryota; kingdom Metazoa; phylum Chordata; class Amphibia; order Anura; family Alytidae; genus Discoglossus; species Discoglossus pictus. The sequence goes on from CM050164.1 coordinate 440,364,815, forward strand.
ATTGAAGGCACACAAAGAAGGGGAGGACAGAGGCAGAGATGGATAGATGAGGTAATTGAAGTAATGAACATGTGCTTGAAAGAGCTCAGATAGGCAGTATTGACAACTAATTGACTACACAAAAAAAACAACAATAACATTTCAATAATTACATTATTCAACAGCAGTGTTTTTAGTTTACTGTCCTCAATTGTTATTTTCAATCGGTATTGTTTTTTAGAAAATTTGTTTGCTCTGGGCAACATCACATATAATAGTTGTCAAACTACTAAACATTGTTACGCAAAGCGAGGGACGCAGTTCAGGCCGTATTCGCGAGGGGCCACATTTGCAGAAGGTGGAGGCTCCATTGTCGGCTGCAATGAGCCAAAGGTTCATTGCAGGCCCCAAAGGCGGACCCAAGCGAAGCGAGGGGCTGCATTTGCGGAGGTGGAGGCTATATGGCGCCTCACAAGCAGTTACAAACAGCCACAGAAGCGGGACTTTGAAAAAAAAAGTATAACGCGCAATGACTAAATACAGACTTACACAAAAAAATACGAGCCGCAGAACATAGAAAAAAAAAAATGACGGACTTACACAAAAAAATACAAGCCGCGGGACTTAGAAAAAAGAAATTACGAACACGCAAAAATAAAAACTTAGTGGCTGAACCGCGCACAGCAAAAAACATTAAAAAAATACATGCAAAAAAAAAAACATTACATACAGCAAGGGGGGACAGCCAGGATGTCTAAAAGTCAGGTTGCACGCAAATTTAAGTCCAATTTACAGAGTTTAGACACTCGAAAATCCCCTAAGCAAGAAAATAAATGGGCTCCGAAAAAAACAAAAACGACGCTACACAACCCCTAAACCCGCAAAACAACGCCAAGCACATACGACTTTTGCAAAAACCCGTACAAGGTACAAGATACACTACAAGGACACAAAATCATTCACACCCGTGTACCACACATACACAATCTCCGCCATTTTACAACACTAACTTACAGAATGCGGAATTACACAGCCACACAAACGGCTTCCCCTCGTGCACACAGCCTATTTACACTACACACTGCACACATTGCTGACACTTACACCTCAGCTCATCAACAGTGCAAATCTACATTGCTGCAGGAACATCAAAACAGATTGTTAGCTCTTCAGCACATTGCTTGCTGCATATATTACTTACAAATAGGTAAAGTATATTAATTTATGATTTTATTAATTAATTAATTATCATGAAAAAAATACATATATAGAAAAAAAAACACCACAGTATCGCAATAAACGACAAAGGCCTCCACCCCGCGACAAAGAGCGCCAATGGTGCTCATACGACACAAAGTACATCAGGGGAGAGACTTGCAATAAGCGCCAAAAGGAGATCAGCGCGGACCTTACAATGACTGCAAAAGTGCCTCTAATAACAAAAAATACACCAACTGAGAGGCTCGCAATGTGCACCGAAGGATCCCAGACGACCAAAACACTTACTGTCTGTGGCAAACAGCATTGCCTGCCTTACAATTTTATTGCCATCATTTTTGATGGGCAAGTCGCTAGTACAGTAATAATAATGGAATAATTGTGTAAATCTGGGTCAGCATAAATATGATCCATTGATATTGAACTTGATAATGATATATACAGTTATTTTTCATAAAGTTTCAACTAAATAAGTGCCAACAATATTTTGTAACTAATGTATTCAGTTTTGCTTTAATGATGACTGACATGATTAAAAACCTGGGAGAAAGAGTGGATTCAGATAGGAAATATATTAATTTCTGTTGAAAGACTAAAAATTCACATAGCCCCTTAGCAACAGAGTTCAATGGAAGAGAAGGATAAACATCCCCCTCAAGCTAATGTCAAACTAAGAATCGAAAATGGGATCCCCACTGACATAGGCATAATCATCTAAATATAAGATTTTCTCTAAATACATTTTATACACCTGTCTTAAGAAGCTGCTAATATTGTTAGTAGCAATATATCTCACACGTTTTCCCATGTTACAGCAGTCCTTAAACACCAATACATATTTTTTTGATTACTATCGTTTTTTAGTGAAAATTTTAACAAAGTTCAGTATAATGTTTTTTTTTTTATTCTTTCCTGCTATTTGCACCTAAGTTCCTGCAAAATGTCACACCTTGTCAAAATGATTAGAGCATTTTCAAAGAGGTTTTGAAGAGCATGTTTTTTCTAGACCATTAAAGCCTTCAGGGAAAAATCTGTCATAAAGCATATGGGTTGCAAAGGCTTCATAGACAAGAGCAGCACAGCTGGAACACACAAAACATACCAATGATTTACCAAAATGATGGTATAAACGTACATTAAAAGTTTCTGATTTTTACCAAGGAATCATAATGTTCCCTCTCAAAGCCATAAGTGTTTCCTTTACTACAATATTTGATTCATAGAACACTTAAAAAGAATTTGCAAAATGGATAGTAATGAGAAAGTCCAATTCTCTAATTTTGGATGAGTATTACTATAATTAATCTCGTTGAATGACACAATGCTTTAGATGTGCTTTTACTTTTATTTTAAATCAGTCGTTTTGTATTTCACTTTGTGGTATCCAAGAATGAGTGGAAAACTTATGGCAACATGTGAACTAATATTATATCTAAACTAGCGACTTGCCCGTCAAAAAATGACGGCAATGAGATGTGTATGTTTGGAAAGTTGTTTAATCATTAATATCCGTATTTGCCATTTCAGGAACCGTTTCTAAAAAATGACGGTCAATAAAAGAAAGTGTTGAAATGCTGTTTGTCAAACAATGTGAGTGTACTGTGTGCCTCAAGTAACTAAATTCCTCAAAAAGCAGAAATCTACATGACATAAAATAATAAAAACTAAAATCACCAAAAATAAAAAATGTACATTACAGAACCAAAAAAAGAAACCTAAGTGACCAAAAATAAAAAAGTAACATTACAGAAACTAAAAAAATACATTACAACCTCCCGTCACTACAAATTTAAAAAAAAAATAACACACCTGAAAAAGAAATACATCTAATACATACATGTAATACAATACAACAGAATTAAATAAACTAAAATACAACACAATTAAATAAACTAAAATACAACACAATTAAATAAACAAAAATACAACACAATTAAATAAAATAAAACACAATACAATTAAATAAACTACAATACAACCCTATGTAATATACATGCCAGGATATAATGTAATATACATCCCACTATGTAATATACAATACTATCTAATAATACATCCACCTATCTATGTGATATACAATACATGCTATCTATATATATATATATATATATATATATATATATATATATATATATATATATATATATATATATATATATAGCTAACCTAATTGTAAGCTACAATAAAATAATTAAGGCCACTTACCTTTGAGATGTTTCTTCAGATCAGCAACCTACGGTAAAAAAAAAGATTCCAAAAATTAATACAACACATTTACATGAAATACCTAAACATTGTAAACATTCTAAATATTCTAAATATTGTAAATATTGTAAATATTATACTCACCTTTCCAGCATGTCCCGTTCCAGCATGTCACGTCCTCCATGTTCCGTCCGCCATGTTCCGTCGGCCATCTTTACTCCTGTCAAAAAAAAACCCATTACATTAGTAAACATAAAGCAAAGTAAAATAAACACAATCTACATTATACTTACCTTTCCGCGATGTCTTCGGCCTCCTCGTCTTCTACGGAAGCATACGCGCCTTTAAAAAAAAAAAAAAAAAAGACACACATCCGCCCTTGCGGATGTCTCTGACGATAATGACCTTCCTATGGAGTGTTCCAGAGTAATATTGGCAATGGCGGCTTCTGATTGGCTGAAAAGGCTGTCTATCAAAATCAGCCAATGAGAAGACCCCATTTGTGAACCAATGAAAAAAGTATACACCCCAAAATACAACGCTGATTGGATAACACACCTTTCAATCTTTATTTGAACCAATCCTAAGGCTTTATTGCCATCAGCCAATCACAATGGAATATACCCGCAGGTACTGATTGGTGAAGACATCTGCGCCTTCCCATTGGCTGTAATATTGATTGATTTTAACAGTAGCCAATGAGAATGCGCAAATCCTTCACCAATCAGTACGCGAGGGTGTATTCTATTGTGATTGGCTATTGTCAGTGCAACCAATCAGAATGCGCAGAGGCTCCAACCAATCACCCTGTGGGGGTGTATTCCATTGTGATTGGCTGAAGGCATCTGCACCTTGTGATTGGTTTAAATAAAGATTGATAGGTGCATTATCCAATCAGAGTGGGATTTTAGGGTGTATCCCTTTCTGATTGACTCACACATTGGCGCCTACTGATTGGGTGAATTTGATAGACAGCGTTTTAAACCAATCAGAAGGCGCCATTGCTTATTTTCTTCCGGAAAATTCTCCTGGAGCCTCATTAGCGTCGGGATGTCCGGGAGTGCGGATGTAAGTATATATATATATTTTTTTACAGGGTGTGGCAGAAGAGGATCCGGAGGAGGCCGGAGACATCGTAGGTAGGTAAGTATAATGTAGATTATGTTTATTTTATTTTGATGTATGTGTATTAATGTTGTGTTTTTTTAACAGGTGCTGTGCCGGAGAAGGATTGAAAGAATGCCGCACGGGACATGGCGGAAAGGTGAGTAGATTATTTAGAATATAAAGAATGTATAGAATGTATAGAATGTCTGGAATGTATAGAATGTCTATAATGTTTATTTTATTAGTGTAAACGTGTTGCACTAATTTTTTGTAATTTTTTTTCGTAGGTGGCTGATCGCAATGGAAATCTGCAGAGGTAAGTGGTCTTAATTTTATTATTTTAGCTTAGATTTAGATTAGTTAATATATAGATAGCATTTATTGTATGTTAGCTAGGGGTTTTATATAGATAGCATAGGATGTATTGTATATTAAATTGTGTTATTTATTTAGATATATTGGGGATGTATTATTATATAGATAGGATGTATATTATATTATGGTATTTATTTAGGTAGATTGGGTATGTATTATTATATAGATAGGATGTATATTATATTATGGTATTTATTTAGATAGATTGGGTACGTATTATTATATAGATAGGATGTATATTAGATTATGGTATTTATTTATGGTATTTATTTAGATAGATTTGGAATGTATTATTATATAGATAGGATGTATATTAGATTATGGTATTTATTTAGATAGATTGTGTAATGTATATTAGATAGTGGTGTATTGTATTGTAATTGTATGTAATTGTATTGTAATTGTATGTATTTGTATTGTATGTATTTGTGTTATATGTATTTCCTTTTCAGGTGTGCATTTTTTGTTTTCTGTAGTGAGGGGGTGTTGTAATGTTTTTTTTTTTTTCTGTAATGTTCCTTTTTTTTGTGACTTAGGTTTTTTTATTTTGTGTAATGTAGTTAATTTTTTTGACTTTAGGCTTTTTTATTTTCTGTAATTAGAGTGGTGGGGGTTAATAGGGGGTAGGTAGATGTTAATAGGTTAGTGTAGAGGGTGTTTAGTTGATCTGTTATGTTTTATTGGGGGGGTCTAGTGCAGTATAGTGTTAATACTTAGTGTCATGATGATCCTTGAGGACCATCATGGCACTTATGTGGTTAATGTAGTGTTGTAACAGGTCCATAATGGTCTTAATATACCCTTATGGAACTGATGGGGTTAAATAGAGGCTTATTGACCCCCATGAGTGACAGGCTTAATGAAAGGCTTATGGAGGTCTCTATTGACCTCCAGGAGTGACAGGGTTAATGAGGGTTTTATGGGGGTCTGTATTGACCCCAATGATTGACAGGGTGACAGTGTTTTTTTTTTTTCTTTTATAACGGGTCCTTTAAGGACCTTACGGTCCTTTAAGGACCTGTAACGCAGGGATTTTGAATTTCGATTGCAGCGGGGGTCCCCGATCGCGTGCAATCGGGACCCCCACTGCGATGGTTAATGTGGGGTTAATGCAGGGCTCGGAGCTTATCTCGGATCCCCTGTGGTTAATCCGGGTTTCCGATCTTATCTCGGATCCCTTCTTGGGTAAGTTGTAGGTGGCTGAGTGGTCCTGGGTCTTTGAGCCTCGTTTTTATTTTTTTCGGCTGCCATTTTTTCTCTCGCTTAGGGGATTTTCGTGTGTGTGAACTCGTGAATTTGTACTTGAATGGAGGTGTAAGTTCACTTTCAGAGGTCCTGGGTGCCCCCCCTTGCTACGGGTAAGCTTTTTATGTTGTTTTTGTGAGTATTTGGTGTGTTTTGGCTGTTTTTATGTTGCGCAGTTCCGCCATTTGTCATGCGTGTGGGTGTTTGTTATGTTAAGGTTGGTTCTGAGGTTAATGCAGGTTTCCGAGGTGAGCCTCGTTTTGTTTTTTTCGGCGGCCATTTTTTCTCTCGCTTAGGGGATTTTCGTGTGTTTGAACTCGGGAATTTGGACTTAAATGGAGGTGTAACTTAACTTTCAGAGGTCCTCGGTGCCCCCCCTTGCTATGGGTAAGGTTTTATGTCGTTTTTGTGGGTATTTGGTGTGTTTTCACTGTTTGTAGTGGCGCGCGGGTCGGCCGTTATAGTGGGATTCTTAGTGCGTGTCGGTGTCTGTTACGTTAAGGTTGCCTCATTCCCTAAGTGCTTTGCCAGGACCCGCATTGCAAATGCGGCCCCTCGCTTCGAGAGGACGCGCATTTGCGGAAGCGAAGGCCTCAGTTGCTGCCAGCAACTGAGGCCCTCGTCCGCGGTGTGTGTGTAACCGGTGTGAGGCGCCTTTGAGATTTTTTTTGTTTAAAAGTCGTGTGTGTGTGTGTTAACACAGCCGACTTTAGAGCCTCCACCTCCGCAAATGCAGACCCTCGCTTCGCGAGGATCTGCATTTGCGGGGACGTTGGGATGCTCCACCACCGAAAAAGGCGGCCCCTCGCTTTGAGCCGCAAGCGTGAGCAACGGCCCGCATGCTCACAACTATATATGTGATAATGTCTTTGAAATACTATTTCAAGAAAATTTAACTTTTCAAGAAATTGTTCTCTCAATTTTAAGAATTACCTCATCTTTGGTGTAATAAAAGTTCAATCAAATAAAAGGGTCACACCCTGCCCCTGATCCAGCCAACACCCCAAGACTATATTTGTCCACCAGGACATTGCTTATTTGTTTTGCTCTGGTCTACTTCTCACCATTTTTTGGTGTGATGTTTGGATGGATCTCCTGTTGCTGACCATGGCTTATTTATTCGTGTTGATCTCTAGCTCTCTGACCGCCATTGGCTTGGACTTGGATTATGCTGCTCTCTCTACTTCCTGACCTTATCCTAGAATTTGAATATACATTTGTAATTTGATAATTGTACCCACTATGCTCCACTGTAAATATCGCAATGGAAAATGTTATCACTTTAAAATTAATAATAATAGATAATAAAAATAATTTGGTTTCCTGGATACGTTTTTGCCTCAGGGCTTTTTCTGTACTGTCCATCCCTGGACATCCTTACTGTCATGGGTCTCCAGCATAGTCCCAGCTAACTTTACGCAATCTTTGGATATTGCCTAAATCCAAAATGAGGTGCATGGGAAGCACGCTTGGTGTGACTTGTACTGATATTTTGGTTTGTTATACTTGTATTAGCCACCGTTGCTGGATATTGTAGTTACAGATTTGTCCTCATGCACTTAGTATGATTTAAACATTAAATATGCAAAGATTAAAAGTGTCCCTTAAATCATTATACAAGCTGCATTGGAACCAAAGGATCTCCTTCTCAAATTAGGTTTGCATCAGCTGAATTATGGACAGGGGTGGATCTACCAGTGGTGCAGGTGGTGCAGTGCACCAGGCCGGTGCTGTGTTGTGTTTTTTTTTTTTAAATTTTGCATTTAATTTTTTTTCTGGAGTGTAGGGCCACCCACCCTGGCCCGACCCACCAAGGCCTCCTTGACCACACACAACCCCAGCCTACAATGTGTGTGTGCCTGTTTAAATAAGATCATTTCTATTGAAGCTCCAACAGGTGGCAGTGTGGAGCATTTCAGCACGCTGGGGATGTGTATCAGGGAAGGAGGGAAGAGAGCCAGGACTACAAAGTGGCAGCAAAGTACAGGGGGATGGGTTGTGTTAGGGAGGGAAAAAAAGGTAGGGATGGGTGCTATGTAAGGTGGGTGTTCAGAGGGTTTGGGTGCTGTGTGGGGATGGATCCTGAGAGGGGTTGCTGCTCACAAGAACTGGGTGCTATAAAGGGATGTATACTAATGCAGGCATGGCTATTAAAAGGGGTGGGCGCTGTATGCGGGTGGGTTTTGAGAGGGACTGGGTGCTATGTGAAGATGTCTGCTCACTCAGCAAGTTGATATGGGGGCAGCACAAAACTATTTTACAACCCACACTTGAGGGTGGAAAAATGTTTCTGCAGAAGGGCCCTCTATTCTCTAGGTCCACCACTGGCACATGGATTCACATTTCAAAGGTCTTAGTGAGTTTGCCATACAGATAACAGAAATTACCCATTATTGAGATTATGCATTGGGGCAGACAGTGAGGACAACAATGTAATGCTTAATGTTTTTAGTACAATACACATGTACAATACACATTAAGTATATTGTTTACAATATGAAAACAAGACTTGTATTAGCTGCTTGTTTGTGCAACTTTCTTATCAGATGGCCTTAATAACCATGGGCCCTATTTAATCGCCTATTTCATAAAGTTACACAAGCAAATACTGTAGTTCTCAGTAACTTTCCCTAACTATTCTGTGAGAGTAATTCCTACTTGCAATCTGCTTCTCCATTGATTTTCACACATCAGTATTATCACAAGTTGCTTTTGCTCAAAAAGCTATTCTATTTCAAATTTCTACAAATTACATATTATTCCCATCTCATAATAGTACTGACTTTGGCAAACATTTTTGCAAGTGCTATAGAACACCTGCAAAGGTACCCTCTCTGCTCACTTCCGATTTCCGCCTTCACCCGTTCAAGCCCAATCCTCCCATTCTCCGATCACCCCCTATCACTCATCTACATAACCATGGAGGTCCATTAAGACCCCCATGACATCTAAAATATGAACCCTGTGTCACAGGAGTCCTTGAAGAACCCCTGCAGCATCTAATAAATTAACACCTGCTGCAGAGGTCCTTAAAGGACCTCTTTAGCATCTTATTACTTAACCCTATGACACAGAGGTTCATAAAGGAAATTCAAATTGAATGAAGCTCAATATTATTAAACACAATCTCATCACAGCGCTTTAAAAGAATTATATAATAGTCAAATAATATATATATATATATATATATATATATATATATATATATATATATATATATATATATATATATATATATTGTATTACTTCTGAGGATGCCAGTTTCAATATAGAAACCTATAGGATAATGGAACAATTTAACTGGAGTTTTTCTCAACAGCCTGTACTAGGAAAAGCATGGGTACCTAACACCAAATATGCTGGTCCTCAGGAACAAGGAAGGATGAGGAGGTCTAAACAATTTAAACATAGACCACTACTATTATTCATAGTTATGAATAGAATATTAAGGACCATGAGCCTGATTTAATTTGAAGCCCGCATCTCGCGTTATATAGCGCGTATGTCTGTAGCCCTGCTGTGAGCTCGCAGTCTGCTACAATTCCGGTGCTATTCAGTTGAACAAGCCCGCAACTTACGGGCCGAAAACAGCCGAAACTGTAAACCATGCACTCGTCTTTAGCAGTTCAGGGCGGGAATATGATCAATGAAGCAAGACCGTAACCACCCATTTCTAAACACCCAATAGAAATTGAGACCTTCTTCATGGTGGCAGTAAAACATGAAGGTTACATGTCAATCAATTAGCATTTAGGGGTCCAATACGCGATCAGACTTGCAAAACCGCAAAATACAAATTAATAAAAGTGAATGCTGATATTGTTCTAGTCCATGTGGGTGGCCTGATATGTATTAACTCATTCATTCCTGAGATTGATATAACCCCAAAATGATGCATAATAAAATACATTTTTTATTGCTGATTTGCGAGCTTGGGACTGTTGTATTAAAAAGGATTTGTATCTCAAAAGTGATTCCCATAAGCATCGGAAGGTAAGCAGCTGGTTGAGAGCCACAGCTCTATAAACCCCTTGAATAAAAACGTAAACAGAAGAATACTGTCATGATTTAATTGTTTAAGGACTCATATTGTCAGTGGTTTGTGAGTATGTCCAAGGGAGCATGACATTGTTGCATTGGGATTATGTGTTATTGTGCTGTTATATGTTGCCTGTACATGGTTATTATGTATCCTAGGTATAATATATTATGAGGGAAAATGTTATATAGAACATATGTGGAATTGGTAGAAATGCTCTGGATAGAAGTTAGCTGCAGATCATTGCACACTCAAACATGCAGACCTTGGGTCAAGACAGATGCATGTGCTTCAAGTGGTCCTGGGCAAACACTTGAGTTTAACATAAAGGTTATCTAATGAATGTGATCTCAAGAGCTTTGATAGCCCAAGGTTGCAAGCCAGATGGTCTGACATCACACATACACAAATGTACACAAGGGTGTGGTATTGGAGAGTATAAATATGTTGTTTTGTTCATTCAATAAAGGTTGCAATATAGTTTTCACATAAACAAGGTGTGAGACTATTTCTGTGTGTTGTATCCTGACTTGGGGAGTGGTCTTGCTATGGGCCACTAAGTAACCTGGATCCAGTATTCTCTGCCTGTAGCTTTTGGGCCTTGCAATCTTCAGAAGCCATCTTTTGTGCCACAGAGATCAGGAAGTACATGATTCTGCTGGGGTAGGTTTGAACTAGGTTCATATCAAGCCCCCTTGAAGAAGCAGATCGTGACAAATACGTAGAAAACAAAGATTGAATTATAAATACAGAACATGACTATTATTTTATTATACTGATATATATTTTAAATCCTTGCCCATAGTTCTGTGATGTTTAAGGGTACAATCTTTAGATCTTTCTTGATTTTCAGCTCAAAGACAGGGCCGTCCATTTTTTCTCTTCATTGTGGTAATATTGTTTTGACTTCAGCTTACCCCTGTATAGCGCTACAGAATACATTGGCGCATTACAAATAAAATAAAATAAAAATAATAATAATACAGATCTTTATAAATATCTTTATTATCGTGTTTACTGTATTACGTCTGTAGTTTTCATCTTACTGTTATTGGCACCAGACTGAATGTGCAATGAATTTGTAAAGGTCACACTGCAAGAGCAGTGTGAAGATGCAATATTTCTAATTTGCTGTTAATATGTGACCTCAGGGCAAGACAGCAAAATCAATCTTACAATTAAAATTCAAATAATTGTCTTATCTGTTGATACAGATATATTGATGTATTGTATTTAGAGTGCAAATTCGTTAGACTGTGGCATCTGCCTATACTGAAGTTTTGAATTAATAATTAGTAGAACAGGCTCCTTTTTGTATATATTTTATTGTATCTGAGAAAGCTTAGAAATAAAGATTAATTTTACCAATAGATCTTAGTTACCAATAGTAGTTTAGTTAAATAAGTATATTTTTATACATATTTTATTATGACAAGCTCTAGTTATTTCTCTCTCCTCGTGTTTATTATATAAAATGAATAGTGATAAGTACAGGAGGTACAGTAAGTACATAAGAAAACATTAAAACATTCTTACATACTGGTACAGAAGCTAGAGAAAAAAGAATTAGAGAAATATTAGAGAAAGAATGGGAGGAGATGGCTTGTTGGTGGCCCAGAGGGGAAGCAGGGTCCATGCACAGTAGACATTCACTGTCTTGTTTGAATAACTGATATAGGGACACGTTTGTAGGATTCTCTGTATAGATGGGATGTCAAAGAGTATCTGACGCTGGGAAGAGTTGGAGCTGGCTCATTCAATTGAGTGAGACCAGACGGGTTTACTATAGGATATTCCTCCCTGTAAGAGAGGGCACAAGTGAGCTAAAAGATGTTGCACTCAGAGAAGGTTACCAAGTATATAGAATTTACCTATTAAGGTTAGTTTATTCTCTGATAGAGCAGCTCTTATGCTTATGCAAATTTCCCTTAGGGATTACTCACCCTAAGGGTTATGGGGCTCCAGATGTGAACTACTTGCATTGGGGAGTTCAGCTACACCCTACTGACAAGGCCCAACTAAGGTTGAAACGTATGTCTGGGCTTTCTGTTTCTCTTGTTCAGGGTAGAATTCCCTGACATTTTGAGGCTGGATCTCTCTAGTGAGTGAGACCAGACTGATATACTACAGGATATTTCTCCCTGTGAAGGGCACAAGTGCGCTAAACGAGGTAGCTCTCAGAGTGGATTATTATGTTCATAGAACTAACATATTAAGGTTAGTTTGTTCACTGATTGAGCACCTCTACTCTTGGTGTTGAAGGTTATCTCATGGCTTTAACATTTTACTAACCACACATTAAAGAGCCATTTACCTCACTGTAAGTGCTACAGTGCTAACCCCCAACTGTTGTAATTAGTTGATTCCAGGCATTTACCTGCACAGATAAATTTAAGAAGGGTTAACTCTCTTTCTGCTTATGCTCTCTGCACAGAACTGTTACTGTGAGTCTGTCTGTTGGCACTGCCAGTGTCTCATGTAAACAGAGGTTTTATTTATGATTTTTTTCTTATTTCAAAAATGTTTTAGGAGAACTTTACAGTGGTTTACCCCAAGTTGTAATAAATTAACTGTCTCTTTAAACAATATATTTCAACTTTACTGTCTTCAACCTATACTGTTTCAACCTTTCAACCTATACTATCTTAAAATCACGATCGGCCAGCACAATCCAAGGTATATATTTTAAACGTGTGCACTACTTATACATTATACCCACTTGTGAAGCATCTATTTGATTTCAGATAATTGTGGCAGTTCTAGCTCTGATTTATGGAATTGCTTTTGTACCTGTCCAAGTAGTGTGTTCTTTTTAGACATTTTTGTTTTTTATTGCTTGGTTAAAGTTAAACTTTACTTTCTACTGAGGCCACAATTGTATATTCCATTATTATCTCTTGATTGGTATTGCTGCCACAACAAAAAAAGGCTATGTCCCACTCCCCAATACAGATCCTCACAAACTTTATGAAATAGCTAGTTACCCAACTAATAAATCAATTTAAACACTCTAACTGGTAAAATGTTAAGAGGGGCTTACCAATATCAGTATTCGCTGCCAACCTCTGCTTCTAATAATACTTAATGGAATTATCTAATTCTACAAACAGAGGAAATCTTAAAACCCATTAGAGAAAATAGCATTAGCATATATGGGGTATTAGCATATAAATTTGTTGCAGGCAAAACTTTGATATTGACATTAGGGTCCTTGTCTGTTATATAGCCGCACACAGTCAGAACACTGTGGTTGAATGCTGCGCAAAAAAGTTATTGTAGGCAAAACAATATTCCCCCTTCGATGTGGCTCATAAAGCATGCCAATAGAAGAGGGCTTGTACTATGAGAGGCTCGCCTCCGAGACCCTAAAAGGCTGAGTGCCTGCGGCGAACATAGTGATGCCCTCATTTTCAATTCAGCACCGTCGAGTTGTACCACGTCGGAGGGGGGAATAGCCCTGTGCTGTGATGCAACATTCAACCGCAGTGTTCAGACTGTGTGAGGCTATATAACAGAACAGAGCAGACATTATTAGCAACATGCAATATAACATGATTTACAATTAGATAATATTTTAATGCACACAACAGTTAAATATGATAAATTCATACTTATCATCCTTGCAGCTGTTCATGTCTTCTGCCTCTCTTCTAAATTCCTTCCATCTCCTCTCATGCTAAAAACTATTAATTAGCTTACAAGAAATGTTGTTGCTTTTGCGGGACAGTTTTAATTGCTTCATAATCATGAATTATTTAAGGAGGGAGTTCTGCAAAGGCTTCCAGTGATGGGACACTAAGACCAGGGGTTATATACATGTGTAGATACTTATTAGTTTCCTCTTGTCATGACCCATATCAGATTACTGCCTCTAACCTTGCTTTTGTGACAAGGAAACAGTTCTGCACCTAAACTACATTAGCGAAAGCCAGGTGTTTGTGGAATAAACTATTACACATGGGACATTATCAAAGAGATAAACTGTGGGGTTGGGACCATCAATAAGTGAGCACTTCATTTGCTGTCAATGATCCTATAGGCAGCTCCTGCCTGTCTGCACATGTAGATGGTAAGTACTATTTTGGAGTTTGTCCCTCTAGAGAGAATTGGTCTTCACATTTATTGCTGGTACAGTAGTGTGCTAAATGTTTCCCGTAGTGTGCTTCTATTTTCTTTTTTTAGTTCTCTATGTTCACTCAGGAAGCAAATAAACACATGGGGATAGAGCTGAAATGTACAAATTTCAAGCTGTAGGGACCCACATGGTTAATATTAGATACCATGAAGGTGCATAGGGATCCACATGGTAACGTGTTATATTTAAGTGCTATGGGGGTCCATAGAGTCCCCCATGGTTAAACTTGATTCCCTAGAGGTCCATAACCATCTTGATTATACACTAGGGAAGGGGTTGAAATACATAGATATGTATATATGAGGATGTTATGGCTAGTATATTTGCTTTAGGTAGTGGGTAACATTCTGTATCATTGCCATCGGTATACTTTAGGCAAGCACATTAGAGCTAGAGAGCTCAGGGAAAACCCACCTGGTGTGATACAGTACTTTCTATAGGATTCTGTTTTTGCAGGACCCATAGAATAGCTCCGCAAACTTGCTTTTCAAAACTACTGTAGCTACAAGCCAGCCTCATAGGAGTTCTTACTGGAGCCATGGACTGAGGACCCATGCCCAAGAGTTTTCCGTTCTATTGAATGGTGTATAGGGATGTTCACTACTTGATACATACTGTTTTGTGTATTGTGCTGTGATGGATGTCATATTCCGATATGCTGTTTGATAAAGCTGGACCTAGGCATCTGGTAATCATAGGATATTGATAAAATAAATTCATGTAATTGTAAAGAAACATTGTATTGGGAATCATGTTATTGGTATTTACAAAATAATGATTTGAAAAAAAATAATCCATTGATACATTACAGTGTTACAAAGCTGGATGGAATTGGTTCTTTTTGACCCGTTACAATTTTTTATTTTTTAATTGTCACTGTTTTGTTTTTTGCTTTCCTTTTTAACAAGAGAATATGTTAAATTAAAAAAAACAAAACAAAAAAACAACATCAGTTAGCCTTACGAGAGTATCCCATTTGTTGTCTTTATGTTAAATGCTATGATATCACCATGTTATGTTTGTATATTATCCTTGTAAAGTGCTGTGCACATCGATATTGCTTGCTCTTGTTAAACAACTCATTGAAATTCACCTCAAACCAGTATTTATTATTAAATGTATCGTCTCAAATTAGATGTATAAAAAACTGTTTGCCCATCAACAGTTTTGTAAAAAATGATTTGATAACATCTTTTGCCATCTTTAAAATCTAAATTCCATTGATTTTACTGGATTTAATTTATCATTCACAGACATAATTCTTTCTAAATGAACCTTTGCAGCTGCTGGAGGAGCTTGACATGCTAGTTGACAGAAAATCATTTAGTTGGGATGGGAAATGTTTAATATTGCCTTAGGGCCTTGCTAAGGTACTTACTTTAATACATGCTTTAATGCCAGAGGTGATTGATAAAGGAAGATATAAAAAGCTATTGAAACACAAATGAGTATGCACTTAAGAGAGATAAAAAAGTTTATGTAGGATAAGGTGCTATTATAGTTTGACAAAGTTTTAGAGAAAATGAAGGAACAAATCATAATGAAGTAATTAATATATCCACTGAAACCCTTATAAACCTCAGGAGAAAACAAGCTACAAGTACAACACGTCAAAAGAAAATGTATGGTTTGGATGCCATTGATAAATATTGCTAAGCTAGACTATCAATGTAAGCCGCATCATATACAATAGCTATATACCAAGCAGCCACATTAAATTGGAGGCAAGTAACTCTACCGTGAAACCCACAATGGCTGCGGGCTTGAAATTCCCCAGTGTTACAGGGCTATTAAATTGGAAGGGGCTACAAGCTACGGGCCGGAGACACAAAATCGCAATGAAGTCTGTTGCACGTTGGATGTGTGGCCACGAACAGGATCAATTAGTCTAACCCATAGTTATGGGTTAGACATAGCCAATGGCAAAAGAGATTGCCATCATGGCTGCTGAAAAATTGCAGGAACCCCCGCAGGCACCTGACATCAGCCCTTGCTGTGGGGTAAACTGTTACCTGCAGCGAGTGGTACTCCAAGTGCCCAACAGCCCCGAAAGTTAACCCCCTATGCTGGGGGTCCCCATTGGAACCCATGCAGTTTCCCCATATTACCCCTTGCAGCGGGAGGCCCGATCGGGACCCCTTCCGCATTTAAAAATTCAAATGCCCTGCCTCCGTGGGTCCCGCGCTAACTAAAAAATTAACTCCTACTGCTATGGTACTATAAGTACCCCCCAGTACCTAAAATTAACCCCATCACTCATGGGAGTCTATATAGACCCTCATTAGCCTCTAATTAACCCCATCAGTCCCATAAAGATCTATACAGACCCTTATAGGACAATACCTAACCCTGACCATTAACACTATAAGTGCCATGAAGGTCCTCCAGGACACTCATGACACAAAGTCTAAGCACTACAGCATTAAGCTTTTCCTACCTATTCCATTCTATTAACCCCCTCTAACTAATTAACCTCCCTCTACAATATTGTATTAACCCCCTCCTCTACCCTATACTAATAACCCCCTCTACCCTATACTATTAACCCCCCTCTACCCTATCCTATTAACCCCCTTCCACCCTACCCTATTACATAAAATAACAAACTACATCACAAAATAACAAACTACATTACAGAAAATAAAAAACCCAGATTACATCAAATAAAAAACACTACATCAAGGGAGGAGCTCCGTTATTGTTTTATATGTTTTTAGAACGTCAAGATATTTTTTGGAGGGACCCTGCCTGTGACAATTTGATGAAGACCAGGGCATCACTGTTAGGGCATTCTGGACAGGTAAGTGGAATATTCATAATTTATACTATTACATGTTGTATGTATGTTTGTATTAACTGTAATGTTTGTAATGTGACTTACAAATTAAGCCTCTTCTAGTCTATCACAGTGAGAATCCCAGAGTGTTTAAAAGAGAAAATGTAATAAAAAAAAAGCAAGTTAAGTGTCATGTGGAGGGCCAACAACAAAGCCTGGGTAACTAGGCAGCTGTAAATGATGGACAATGCCCCTGTGCACCTCCAGGCTTGGAGGACCACTTGCTGGATGACTTTCATTTTATAACTGTGAAGTTCTTGGCCCCTAGCAAAACTCATCTGATCCAGAAGGTCATCGAAAAACTTTATACTAAGGCTCTCTTCCAGAGTTGCTTTGAGGTGATATTAGATATTCAGTTGACACTGTCAAAGTTCTGGAAGGACCATTTAAATATTCTTCTCTCTATCACTCTGAAAGATAAGGCCTGGCATGCAGTCCCTCTGAAGACCATGAACTGTGGCTTGAGGAAATTGTGGCCAGAAGCTGTAACTCCAAAGAACTTGGAGGCTGAAGCTAGCTCAATAGTAGAGGACAATGTGTCTCTGGGCAATTCAATGGGCCTGGAGGTCAGTAATGAAGATACTGAATAGTTAGTGGAGGAGGACAGACAAGAACTCAGCACTGAGGAGCTGCAGCAACTACAGGAGAGAGCAGCAACAGATAGTGGCTGAGGAAATTTCTTCAAGTGAAGAAGATATAAGGGAGGAAGCACCTACTGCACTGATTAAAGAAATGTGTGCTAAATGGGCTGAATTACAAAATTACCCTGATAAAGCTCTAGCAATCCACATTATGGATTTGTTTAATGATCAAGCAATGTGTCCCTTCAGAAACACTTGGAAACAAAGACAGAAACAAGTTATTCCTGAAAGGATTCTAGTGAAACTCCCTACATTAGAGTCTCTAGGATTGTCTCTAGGAGGGTTCAGTGGTGTTAAGAGACAGAAAAGAGAAACATCCTCTGTGCAAGTGCCTGATATTCTAATTGTAGCAATAACCTCTCCTCCTTCTCCTCCTCTACATTGCCTTTTCCAAGTCCACTGTACATTACTTCTAGGAATCTCAGAAGCAGTTCTTTTCCCTTGTGACAACATTGGATATTTCAATACATTTTGTAGTTTTGGGCAACAGAACAAGACCATAGAGTTTTACATCTTAAATTGACTTGATAATGGTAGTTATATTATTATTTTTGGTGTTTAGGTGACAATTCAAAGGGGGTTTTGCAGTCATTGTATGTGCCTGATATGTTGGATTTGCTATGTTTGTTTAACATGCTCACAAAAAACACAATTTTTAACAAATACTTGTAGAGTATATGTCAGAGTCATGCTTTGATTGGTTTAGTTAGTTACTGATAAGTAATGAAATCGGTATGTGATGAAAAATGCAATGCAGCTTTTAAATAACACATTTGAAATTAGTATCCATGCTATCTCAACCCGTGTTGCAAGTATTTGCAAGATATGAGCAAGTCTGTTTAATCTACTATTGATCTTTTCAACCTTGTTGCCTTAAATTCTCAATGCCATTTAGAAAGTGACCCATGATATAATGAACCATTTTTTGAATGTATTGTATCTTTTTCTATATTTATATATATAAAAAAAAAACATGTTAGTTGTCCAGCAAGTGAAGAATGATATGATAGCCACTGCAGGGGATTATTCAGATGAATAATATTATCAGGACAACAGATACATTCCCTTATTAGGATAAATCTCCTAGGCATACCCTCAGCCAACCAATGGTCACCTGTCTAAAAAACTTCCTGTACGTTTTAAAAGCTACACTACATTTCATTAATTCAAATATTTATTTTATTGCTAATGAGTAATCACAGCCTTGAGTGCATTCCCCAAGTTTAAATGATTGCTGTATATATTTGTCTTAGCATGCAGCGTTTGAAGCAAGTTTAAGGTGGCACTTGTATGTTATTTTTATTTTACTTTAAGCAGTGCTGTTCTTGATAATGTGTTTTTTTATGATTAAGAATTAGTGTTTTGAATCATAAAAACAAAGTAGTCTCTTGTTGCAACACCAAAAGAGACAAGTTAAAAGGCTCTCTAATTACAGCAAATAGTTAAACCCTAGACGTGCAGACTCTTAACCCCAGGAGGTAATTAATAATCCTGACATGACAGTAAGTGACCAGGTGAGAAGATTAATAATTAATCTTGTGCATGTCCACTTATGCTATAAATACTGTGTCAGATCAATAAATGGTTGTCAGTCGAACATA
Source organism: Discoglossus pictus (assembly GCA_027410445.1). Classification (NCBI taxonomy): domain Eukaryota; kingdom Metazoa; phylum Chordata; class Amphibia; order Anura; family Alytidae; genus Discoglossus; species Discoglossus pictus. The sequence continues at coordinate 440,384,196 of CM050164.1, forward strand.
CACAATTGTATAATTCTGTTTCATTCTGAGGGAATTAAATAATTGTTACCATTTGATTTTTTATATAGAACTAAGACTGCAACTTTTCTCCTAACCACTGGGGGTAGTATTGCTTTCCTGTGTTCCTGTGTCCCGAGGACTGATCCTGGACTGAAAAGGCAGGCTGCCCCCTGAGATATTAACCCCAACTGCACGACCCAGAGGAATTCCTGTAAGCTAAAAGCAGGTGGTGCGATGTGGTGCTTGGCTCCAACTCTGGGTCGTGACATATATTGATTAATATTCCATTATTGATGCAAACTTTTGTGCAAAATTCCCCAGATTCCCACCAGATTCAGAAGCTATATTGCACAAGTAGAATTGCTACCAGTTGTTTCAATACATAATGCTGGCTATGGTTGTTAGAATCTTAGTCTATCTGACTTGGTCATAAAGCTGCCCTATCTGTAGTTATGTTGTTGTTTGAAAAACTTGTTGATGGTATAGCCAAATACTATAGACTATTAGAGGTGTGGCTTTGTCACCAATTAGAGGTGTGGCTTTTTCAAAAGGCAGATACATAGTGGACGAGCCACAGCCAAAACCATGTTTAAATAGCAGCGGTCCAGTGTCTATGATGTTAGCAGAGAACATGATTGGTTGGACCTGTGAACACTGTATCATTGGATGTTAACGTAGTCTAATGTGCTTACGTTCGCGGCAATACAAATATAAGTGGAATTAGACACCCCTGTCACCAGACATGTAAAAACATTACGCAATACATGTCTTGATATAATCTAATTTTACATTATCGTACAAATTAGGACCTCTTAAAGGAAATTTAGATCAAATCCTCGTGCAAAGGTAATGTGGATGGATCTACACATCATATACACAAAGCCCTCAATACTTAAATGAGGGGTTCTCTCTCTATGCATTCATTTGAGTTGTCCAGACTAATATATTTGGTATTTTTTGTTTAAGTTATTTTCCTCCTTTCCTTTTTTTGTTTTGGAGATTTTTATAAGGGTCAATGCATTGCTAAAGCTATATGCAACTCACCCTATATAGCCTTAATTTAATCTTATATTCCAAAAATTCATGTAAAAATATTAATAGTCTTCTGTCTTATTACTGTCTAACTAATTTTACTTGTCTTTTTTGCTCAGTTTTTCAAAGTTATGATATGGTCATTTGTGACTGATTTGAACCACAGATACAAATTTACAGTTGTAATGTAAATGTAGATCTATTTCCCACCACTTTTCAAAAGTATATGTCACATTATGATTACTTATGTAGAGCACACTGAGAAGATTATGTATATGAGTTTTTTTTTCAGGATGCTATGTTTATTTAGTTGAAATACCTTCACTTAGTTGATTCCGGGTCAGATTAGTCTTCTTTAACACAATATTTGATAGATGTTTTCACATCCACTTTGGTCCCTTTTATCCTAATAGATTTTGTTAGCACTTCAAATACACACTACAGGTTTTATAACAGCCTCTGCATATATATTTTCTATTTCTAATTATACATCTTCACACACACATTATTTCTTTATTGCTTTAATGAGCTATACATATAATTATAGTGGTATAGAGCACAGTCGTTCAGTGTCTAATTTTAATCAATATATTTACATGGGCAAATATATATATACTCATATACATATATATTTTAAAATGTTTGAAATTAAAATGATATATTATTTCCTCATTAATTGTTCTCTACATATCGTTATCATAAGATCAGTCTATACAAGTGTGACACTATTTACACACATCTCTTTCTGCCCTGCATGTAATATGGCAATTACATAGTAATGTGGTATGACTGGCATCCAAATACCAACTCAAATATGAAGAGGACTGATGAGAGTCATATTGAGAGAGTAGAATTGTTTTCATTGGTGTCATTCATACATTATAGTTTTACTTCTTGCAACTTGGTTTGCATATTGCCATATGGGGAGTGCGTTATGTGCCTTTGTTATGAAATACTTTGCACTTCAAAAGTCCTCTTCATATTTGAGTTGGTATTTGGAAGCCAGTCATACCACATTACTATGTAATTGCCATATCGGGAGCAACAATGTTTTTAAATGTTACAATACTCTGCACATACTATAATTACATACATATTCTTGATAGATATATATAACCATTCTCCAGCAACATAATATTCTAAGAATGCAATGTAGGGACAGGGCATTATAATTGCAAAATTAAGTGCCATTATTAAGGGATTATGCTATTACCACATAGGGAGTGGGTGTTGCATATAGGGAGCGATTAATGTATTTTCATATGTTAAATACTGTGCCACAACTATTAAGATACTGTGTGATTGTTACACAAGCAGCGTGCAATACACCCGGCGCCCCATGATATGCACACGCAGCCCTATAATTAATATATCTCTATCTATTATATATATGCCAGCTGTTTTCCCACAACTATTAAGAGTTTGTGTTTGACTGCCATATATGTTGGGACACATGTTGGGACATTAATATTTTATCCTCTCACATACCAATGTTATACTTCGTTTTTTATGTTGATGCTATACTGGACTGTATTAATGACAATACTTACATGCATTTTGGGGATTTTACACCTTACTGCATTAAAGTCAATACCTGCACACATGTTGGGACCTTATTGTATTATGCTCTTGCATGCTGATGTTGATGTTGGGGATATAACTCCAACACAATACAGTATTGCATATCAGTTCCTTTTATATTGGTATTGCCGCTAACAATCACAATAGAATACTTTATCATCCAATGATACAGTGTTAAAGGGTTAAGCATCCTGTTGAAGTCATATGATCGTATCCAACCAATATTGTTCTCTGCTGACATCATAGAAACTAGACCACATGTATTTAAACTTACTTTTGGCTGCTGCTCATCCACTAAATATTGGCTTTTTGAAATAGCCACATCTGTAAGTGGTGAAATGATTGTTAGGTAGTTTATAGTATAAGGCTATACCACCAATAAGGTTTTCAAGCCAACATGCAACAATATAACTTCAGATAGGGCTGCTTTATGACCAAGTCAGATAGACTAGGATTATAACAATCATAACCAGCAGTGTTATGTATTGAAATAACTGGTAGCAATTATCCTTGTGCAATATGGTTGGAATCTGAGGGCTGGAAAAGTATGCACAAAAGCTTGCATTAATAATGGAACCTTAATCAATATATAAATATATGAGATGTTAATCCCACTCCTTATCCTATTGAGACAACTTTTAATAATTGACTGCAACCACTAATACACCTACAGCTAGCAATGGAATTCAAGATCCAAGAGGCTCCCATATAGGGCTGCTCTATGCAAGGTAAGTTGAAAACCCATGGGGGTTCTTATGGACCTACATGGGGGATAGTAGTTAAGGACCATGGGGGTTCCACACAAGAGGGGCTGTTTTGCAGACCATTGGTGTCCATATGGACACCCAAAGGTTTATCTGCTAACGCATAGGTTAGATGATGGGTGGAGGTGATTATGGCAGAGAAGGGTACAAATAAATAAATATTTATCATTTTACATGCCATCAATAAGGCTATGAACAAAACAAAATATGAGATTTTATCAGTTTTTGGCCATATATTTGCAAGCATATTTCAAAATAGTGTGGGTCATGTCATAGTGGCCTCTGTAAGCAAATTAAACCTTTCTGTATGAGCACTACAGTGAACCATTAAAGAGCTATTGCAATAGTCTAATTTACACAACTTTTAAGTAGTAAAGTATCAACATATTTTTAATCAATTTTGATTTTAAAAGTTGATATTATGTGAGAAAATAGTTGGTCATCCCTTGATCCTTAGGCTGGAGCTGCTCTCATTTTATGGAGCTGCTCTCACTTATTTTGTGGACAAGTGGAACCCATTTCCTGCAGCTTCATAGTTTGGTGGCTGAGTGGATGAAGCTGTTGATACCAATCTTCATTACTTAAAAGTTATGAAATCTGGGCCTTTTAAATGGTCCTTCCTAAGGAATATTATAGTTTCACTGTATTTGACATTTAATTTAGCAATGCTGCTCTACATCCTCATAGTTCTTCAAGGGAAAATAAACATTATGAATGTTTATAATGTTTGCATATTTCATAGTTTTATAAGCTTTTTTTTAAAACCAAATTTATTTATTCAGCACCTTCCCTCATTCCAGGATACAGAAAGGTTCTGTGCAGTTTCTAAAAGGACCAAAAATCATAAACTCCCTACAAAAGCAAATACAAATGCATTTTACCTTCTACAGGAAGTCATGTTTTGCATGTTCCAAAGGAAACCAAACATGAAATGTACTATTTCAGTAAATATACAGCCTTATTAAATTGCGATTCAGTACATTTATAAAGGCTCGATTTAAGCACACAGCATATTTTATTTACAGAAGTTTTCAGTTAGTGAAGACCTTGCTTTTGGATAGAAGTTCACTAACTAAAAACTTCTGTAAAAAAAATATGCTGTATGCTTAAATAGAGCCCTTTTAAATTTACCGAATCGCAATTTAATAAGGCTGATAGTATATAAATACATATTAGGAGTTTGCAATGTATGGTCCATACAGAGGCTAACCCTTTCCAGCACTTTCTCCCCATAATCTCAGTATACCAGCAGATGCAGCTCACCCGAAGATAACATGCAAGGCAAGTGAACAGTTTGAGGGTGCTAAAAGATAACCCTGTAGTTCTTCAAAAATAATACGATGCCTTCAGCTTTACATTTTTACACCTTCTCCACTTGATTTTGACTGATCTTCATGGTGGTACACAGCAATTTTTATGAGATCAATATCCATTCAGACTTACTTATTTTAGAGCTCAAATGTTAATGGTCACTTCAGGACCTGAGATCGCACCTTCATAAGCTGAATGTAACAGCTGTTGTATCTGAACTATAGATAAGACTCAAGGTTTGTATAAAAGTTCAAGACTTTTATACAATAGTGAAGAGATCTGGAAATAATAAAAAAAGTTTTACAGCTCCTCCAATTCAGATGTTTTACCTAACATACAGCCTCATTCAATTGCTAATTTTTTCAGCTCTGAGTTCGCAACTAACCCCCCTCTACCCTAACCTATTAACACATACACTACCTACCTGATCCCATATTTAACCCCAGCCACTAATTACAAAAAAATAAAAAAGCTAATTTACACAAAAAATTAAAAAAAGCTATGTTACAAAAAATAAAAAAACATTACAACCCCCACCACTACAGAAAAAAAAAAAAATACGCACCTGAAAAGGAAATACATACACATATATACATCACATTACAATCCATAAAAAATATAATACAGTAATATATACAATAAATACAGTTCAAATATACCCATATCTACATATTATTTAATTCTATCTACATTCATTAACCCCTATCTAAATACATTTACCCCTATCTTAAAGACATAACCCCCTAACTAAATTACATAACCCCCTATCTACATATATTAAAAACCCTAAATCTAAGCTAAAATAGAATAAATAAGACCACTTACCTTGCCTAGATGTACCGTCAGTTCCCACCCCTAGGAAAAAAAGAAACATTAAATTAGTACAAAATTCAACACTTCATAGAAAAAATAAACATTCTAAATAATCTAAATATTCAACTTACCTTTCCAGCATGTCCCCGTCGTTCTTATTGCCTTCTCCGGCTCGGCTCCTGGAAATAAATAAACATTACATTAGTCACAAATACACATACACGTAAAAACAGCAATAAACAGTCTTCTAGCATTGCTTCCCATAAAAAAAACAGAATGGCGCCTTCTGATTGGCTGAAATGGCTGTCAATCAAATTTCAGTCAATCAGAAGGCACCAAGGTATGAGCCAATCAGAATGGGATACAACACTATATCTCATTCTGATTGGCTGATGGACCTGTCAATCTTTTTGAAACCAATCAGAAGGCACTATTGCCTTCAGCCAATCAAAATGACAGCCATTTCAGACAATCAGAAGGCGCCATTCTGTTTTTTTTTTACTGGAAGCAATGCTAGGTTTAGGGTTTTTAATGTATGAAGATAGGGTTTAATGTATTTTAGATAGAGGTTATTGTACTGTAGATAGGTTTTAATGTATTTTAGATAGGGGTTATTGTATTATAGATAGGGTTTAATGTATCTTATATACGGGTTATTGTATTATAGATAGAGTTTAATGTATTTTAGATAGGGGTTGTTGTATTATAGATAGGGTTTATTGTATTTTAGATAGGGGCTATTGTATTGTAGATAGGGTTTAATGTAAATATAGTATATAACTATATATTAGGAGTTTGTAATGTATGGTCCTTACAGAGGCTAACCCTTTCCAGCACTTTCTCCCCATAATCTCAGTATATTAGCAGATGCAGCTCACCCGAAGATAACATGCAAGGCAAGTGAACACTTTGAGGGTGCTAAAAGATAACACTGTAGTTATTCAAAAATAATACGATGCCTTCAGCTTTACATTTTTACAGCTTCTCCACTTGATTTTGACTGATCTTCATGGTGGTACACAGCAATTTTTATGAGATCAGTATCCATTCAGACTTACTTATTTTAGAGCTCAAATGTTAATGGTCCCTTCAGGACCTGAGATCACACCTTCAGAAGCTGAATGTAACAGCTGGTGTATCTGAACTATAGATAAGACTCAAGGTTTGTATAAAAGTTCAAGACTTTTATACAATAGTGAAGAGAGCTGGAAATGATAAAAAAAAGTTTTACAACTCCTCCAATTCATTTTGATTTTTTTAGATGATGGTGCAGAATTGTAGTCTTGAGTTTAAAGTTCAAGTTTTCTTCAGAGCACTACTGTTGCAAGAGATTTTTTACCTAACATACAGCCTCATTCAATTGCTACTTTTTTCAGCTCGGATTATCGCAACTAACCCACTCTACCCTAACCTATTAACACATACACTACCTACCAAACCCCATATTTAACCCCACCCACTAATTAAAAAAAAAATAAAAAAGCTAATTTACACAAAAAATAAAAAAAGCTATGTTACAAAAAATAAAAAAAAACATTACAACCCCCACCACTACAGAAAATAAAAAAAGAATTACACACCTGGAAAGGAAATACATACACATATATACATCACATCACAATCCATACAAAATATAATACAGTAATACACACTATAAATACAGTTCAAATATACCCATATTTACATACTATTTAACCCTATCTACATACATTAACCCCTATCTAAATACATTTACCCCTATCTTAAAGACATAACCCCCTAACTAAATTACATAACCCCCTATCTACATATATTAAAAACCCTAAATCTAAGCTAAAATAGAATAAATGAGACCACTTACCTTGCCTAGATGTACCGTCAGATCACACCCTAGGAAAAAAAGAAACATCAAATTAGTACAAAATTCAACACTACATAGAAAAAATAAACATTCTAAATATTCAACTTACCTTTCCAGCATGTCCCCGTCGTTCTTATTGCCTTCTCCGGCTCGGCCCCTGGAAATAAATAAACATTACATTAGTCACAAATACACATACACATAAAAACAGCAATAAACAGTCTTCTAGCATTGCTTCCCGTAAAAAAACAGAATGGCGCCTTCTGATTGGCTGAAATGGCTGTCAATCAAATTTCAGTCAATCAGAAGGCACCAAGGTATGAGCCAATCAGAATGGGATACAACACTATATCTCATTCTGATTGGCTGATGGACCTGTCAATCTTTTTGAAACCAATCAGAAGGCACTATTGCCTTCAGCCAATCAAAATGACAGCCATTTCAGCCAATCAGAAGGTGCCATTCTGTTTTTTTTTACTGGAAGCAATGCTAGGTTTAGGGTTTTTAATGTATGAAGATAGGGTTTCATGTATTTTAGATAGAGGTTATTGTACTGTAGATAGGGTTTAATGTATTTTAGATAGGGGTTGTTGTATTGTAGATAGGGTTTAATGTATTTTAGATAGAGGCTATTGTATGGTAGATAGGGTTTAATGTATTTTAGATAGGGGTTAATGTATATATATGGGGTTAAATAGTATGTAGATAGGGGTATATTTAAACTGTATTTATTGTTTATATTACTGTATTATATTTTGTATGCACTGTAATGTAATGTATATATGTGTATGTATTTGCTTTTCAGGTGCATAATTATTTTTTTATTTTCTGAAGTGGGGTCGTTGTAATGTTCTTTTTCATTTTGTAACAAAGCTTTTTTTATTTTCTGTGACTCAGGTTTTTTATTTTTTGTAGTTAGTTGGGTGGGGGTTTAATAGGGGTTAGGTAGGTAGTGTAGTTGTTAATAGGTTAGGGTAGAGGGGGTTAATTTACATTTAGTGGTTTATAAGAGATGGGGTTAAATAGGCCCAGTTAGGGTTAAATATGCCTAGATAGTGTTATTGGGTCCAGATACGTTACATAGACCCAGTTAGGTTTAGATAGGCACTGTTAGGGTTAAATAGGTTATGTTAGAGTTTAATAGGCCCAGTTAGGGTTAGATAGGCACAGGGTTGGGTTAATGGGGTATAGTTGGGGTTAATAGTGTAGTGCTTAGATTTTGTGTCATAAGGGTCCTGGATGACCCTCATGGCACTTATAGGGTTACTATAGGGGTTAATTAGTGTCATATAGGGTTCTATCTAGACCCCTATTTTACTGATGGTGTTAAATAGAAGCTTATGCAGGTCTGTATTGGCCCCATGAATAACAGGGTTAATTGGGGGCTTATGGGGTCTTTATTGACCCCCTTGAGTGACAGGGTTAATTAGGGGCTCATGGGGCTCTGTATAGAGCTCCACGAGTCGCAAGTCCAGCTCTGCTTATGTGGTTTCCGAAATCGGATGTTGGGCAGCGTGACTCGGCCTTGGCTAATTGAATAGCTTCGGAAACGCAGGAGTAAAGCAGCTTGCAGCTTACTTAGAGACATCTGACTCTCCGCGAGTGAGCTGCAAGCTTGCAATTGCATGAGGCTGATAATTTGCTTTTATATAAAAGAACTTAGCACACATAGAAAAGTCAAATATTTGTGTAAAAGTTATAGTTCAAAAGAGTCTAAATGGTAGATGAAGCAACTTGTGTGAGCTATAGAGGAAAATTTGATTTAGCTCACACAGTTCCGACTTACAATTATAGTTAAGTTTGGTATTTATCTTATTATCAAAACAGACAGTTGTAAACAATTAATATCCATTGCAATTTGTAAATCACATCTAGTGTAATAAAAATAATTTTAGCCCAATTACTTGTTGGGAATAGTTGGGAATAGTTACTATTTTACTTCCTCTCTGTTGTCCTCTAGCAATTCCTGGAGAAAGGAATGGACAGAAGGGGGTATGACAACAATGGGGAGGGGGAGCAAAGAGGAGGGAGTGAGGAGCAGCTGGGAGGTATTATAAGAAGGTACCCCAGTCTTCCTCCCATGCTTCTCTTCAAGAGCTGCTCACCATCCACAACAGCAGCTTTATAGCTACAGTCACTACAACTTCAATCTAAAACATGGCAGCTTCATCAACTGATCCTCTAAAGGCACTTGCAAAACACCCTGAGAGCATCCAAGACATATGGGGGTATTTATAAATGAGCCTCCACCTCTTCAGCAGACACACTCCTGATGAACAACTTAATTAATAACTAATGGGCATATTGCAGATCAAAGGAGATCTTAAAAGGTTGAACTTGATGGGCTAAAAAAAAAGTTTCAACCTTAATTACTATGTACCTATGTAACTCAATGGCCTACCCCCCTGTGTTTGACCCCGTCTCCTGCTGCTTGATCGCCAGGTCGGGCCTCTTGCAGCCTCCTCGAACATCCATGAGTACTTACTTGCTGTCCCAGCAATGCCGCCATCATCATTGCACAGGACCTGGCTTCTAGTAGGAGCTTCCCTCTCCGCTTTTGGCACCTGAAGTGACATAGCGATGTCCACTTGCGCCATTGCGCACGCTGCATGATAAGACGGACAGAAGCCCCACTTGGCCACCAGGAAGAAAGCCTCTATAGCTGGACTCTGGTGGTCACTTCTCCTCCTTACAGGCACAGTGCCAGGAGAGATTCTCAGGAGACGGCTTAGCCTGCTTAAAACTATTCCCTACTAGCGACTTGCACTTCAAAAATGACAGCAATAAAATTGTAAGCCAGGTAATGCTGTTTGCCACAGAGAGTAAGTGTTTTGGTCGTCTTAGATCCTTTGGCGCTCATTGCGAGCCTCTGGGTTGGTGTATTTTTTGTTATGAGAGGCGCTTTTGCGCTTATTGTAAGGTCGGCGCTGATCTCCTTTTGGCCCTTATTGCAAGGCTCTCCCCTGTTGTTCTTTGTGTACTATGTGCACCGTGGCTTACCTTGTGAGGCATACGTTGAAGGTGTTTGTGGTTTTTTGCGATACTGTGTTTTTTTTTTTTAATTTGTTTTGGGCATATATTTTTTTTTATGTTAATGAATGAATTAATTAAATCATAAATGAATATACTTTACCTATTTGTAATTAATATATGCAGCAAGGAATGTGCTGAAGAGCTAACAATCTGTTTTGATGTTCCTGCAGCATCCAATGTAGATTTGCAGTGTTGGTGAGCTGAGGTGTAAGTGTCAGCAATGTGTGCAGTGTGTAGTGTAAATAGGCTGGGTGCACGAGGGGAAACCGTTAGTGTAGCAGGGTACTTCCGCATTCTGTAAGTTAGTGTTGTAAAATGGCGGTGAATGTGTAGGTGGTACACGGGTTTGGATGATTTAGCGCCCTTGCTAATAATGTATGTTGTAGGTCGTACGGGTTTTAGTTCAAGTCGTATGTGCTTTGTGGTGTTTTGCGGCTTTAGGGGTCGTGTAGCCTCGTTTTTGTTTTTTCCGGCGGGCATTTTTTCTCTCGCTTAGGGGATTTTTGAGTGTCTAAACTTTTTTTTACTTCTACTGAAATCAAGGTGTAACCTGTCTTCCAGACGTCCTGGGTGTCCCCCCTTGCTGTCGGTAAGGTTTTTGTTTTATTTTTTGTGTGTATTTTGTGTTTTTTGTATGTTTTCCCGGCTGTGCGCGTGTTGTCTGTTAAGGTCGTATTTTTGCTAGTCCGTAATGGATTTTTCCTAAGTCCAGCGGCTTGTAATTTTTTTGTGTAAGTCCGCAATTTTTTTTTTCTAAGTCCGGCAGCTTTTTTTTTTTTTTGTGTAAGTCCTTATTTAGTCATTGCGTGTTTTGTCCGCATTTGCGGTCTGCAATGAGTCTTTGGCTTATTGCAGCCAACGTGGGAGCCTCCACCTCCGCAAATGCGGCCCCTTGCGGTCCGAAAGTCGGACTGGGCCGTAGGGATGAGCTCCTATGGCGCTCATCTCCACCAGCGCAAGGCGCGCCTTCGGCGCTTGTTGCCTGGCCACAACCAAGGCCCTCGCTTCGTGAGGGCTGCAGTTTCCCTGTTGCGTTAACAACGGATTTTGCCAAGCCAGCCTGCAGACAACTATATATGTGATTGTTCTTGCTTTGTTTCTCTGGGAGGATATATTTCGTGACAGGTAGGCAATATTTTATCTGATAATTGGTACTAATTTGATACTTATTCTGTAATCTCCTTTCTGGTGGTCAGGATAATATGGCATCACATACTCTATATCTTAATCTGTGGTTCTGAGTTTTAAATGTCACCAAGGTTTCCAGTTAAATTGCTGACTGGCCTGCAGCTGGATGTGTTCAAACAGTTGGCACTGAGATTGGAAGAGAAAAGCCTTTCCATTTCTTGTCGTTTTGGGATCTCAGCTTCCAGAGATAGCCAGGCTACTGCATAATTCCTTAGGCAGCATAGCAGATAACTTGGCAGAATTGGTGGCAATTAAAGACTTGGGCCTCCATTCAATTGCAAGTTTGCAGTTAACATAATTCCAGCCGTAACTCTGCTATTGATATTTGCAACAGTTACAGAGCGATTCAATTGATCCAGCCCGCAGCTACCTGGCCTTTCAGAGCACGATCATGATCAATTACGAAACACGTCAATCAAATAGCATTTAGAAGTCCGATATAATAAAAATGAATGGCAATACTGTTCTAATCCATATGGGTGGCCTGATATGTATTACCAAGACTGATATAACACAGAAATTACATTTTTGATTACAGATTTGAGAGCTTGAGACTGTTGTGCAATTAATTCTAATGTCTGTCATTGCTTTCCCCGTCTTTTAAAGTGCAGTTTTTATTTTTTATTTACATTTACAGTGATACGATCAGGTGTATAACTACCTTGCGAGTCCTATCTATTACTTATAGCATTTTCTTCTACATTTGCCATTTACAGGTCTGAAAACATTTGCGGGCTTGAGAAACTGTAGCAATTGAATAGGAATTTGCGATTGTAACATTTAAGAGATTCAAAGATCAAACGCTTAGATGGGTTGGAGTTACGATTTTGACAGGGATGTTCAAACTATAACCAGCAGATCGTTTGCAGGTAGCTAAAAGATGCCAATTAAATAGCAAATTATTTTACGGGCTACATTATGGGCTCCAGTAGCTAACATTTGCTCAATTGAATGGAGGCCTTGGCCTACTTTTCAGATCCTCTATCACACAATGCATATTGTGGTTCTAACTGCCATGTCAGGAGCTGGGTATACCACACTCCTCTACTGACAGAGGAAGATGTAATCAAATAATTTCTGGTCAGCCAGGCCATTAAGGGCATAAAAAGGAGTAGAGTTAGCTTTGACTCCAGACGGTATATTTCTTTTTCCATGTTGTTAAAATGTATGCCTACCCTGTCAAAGGTTTGTTTTGATAATCTTGAAGTGTGCTTATTTCAGGCTGCTTTCTCCCTGGCCTACTTTGGAGCATTTTGGAGCAGTTTGGTATGCCAGTAAGTTAGACAATTGTAGGAAAATGAAAACTGAGCATTTGCATCTTTCATTAAGAAATTGGTCAGTGTATCTCTCAGGCGTTTAATTTTTAATCTCCAGACTATCAGCCTTATTAAATTGTGATTTGGCCAATTGAATAGGGCTCTATATAAGAACAGAAGTTTTTAGTTAGTGAACTTCTATCCAAAAGCAAAGTCTTCACTAACTAAAAACTTCTGTAAAAAAAATATGCTCTAGGCTTATATAAAGCCCTATTCTATTGGCCGAATCACAATTTAATAAGACTGTATGATTGCATATTCCTCAGGGATGGGGTTCACCTAAATGTTATGCTGTTGGGCTTTGTTCTTCTCACCCCTCAAGGAGGATTGCATTGACCATCAGGAGGCACACTGCCATGTGGCTGGCTGATAACAGGAACGTTCTACGTATTATTTTTTTTCAGCATGGGTGAGTGAAGAGTGAGAGATCAGAAGTATTTGTTGGGTAATTGTATTTGATTGAAAGTGGCACCACCCCACCCCCACATAGGGGGAAATTCCCCCAGATTAGATTATAAGGGCCTCATTCTATTATCGGCCGTAAATCGGCCGTAAGGCTGCGATTCCTTGCGGGGGTTCAGTTAACTCGCGATTCTATTATACGGCCCCGCAAGGATCTCATCTTACGGCCGGCCGCATATCTTGGAACCGGCCGTAAGCTGTGAAATATAAAAACTCAAAAATAAATTCAAGCCTGCACTGTACAGCTCTGTAAATGCTAGGGATCATATTGGGGGACATGAGGATTAAAAGGAACCCACTCTCAAGCTTGCACATCTGCCCAAACCCGAGTTCAAATTAACTGTTTATTTTCCGGCTGCGGCGTGGGTGTGTCTGAGGTGCTCCAAGCACTCTGGACTTTTTACATGGATATTTTACGGATATTAAAAATAAAATATTTTACGGATTTGAGTACAGGATAATTATGTGCTATTTTTTCTAACACCTAAAATCCCTTTATAGTATTCTCAAAGTGCAGGATGGCTTTATTTGAGCTATTTTATGTGCTTAATTGGTGCTAGCGAGACCTCTTTCCTGCAAGTAAGCAGCGGCTCGTTTTTAGCCTTGCAGAGAGGTTTCCCGGAGCAATTGAATTGCAAAACTCTTGCGGCCGTTTTAGATCAAAGGCTTTCCTCCGGCGCGAGCGGCCGCAAGAGATAGCAAGGCACCGGCCGCAAGCCTGCCGGAGCATCCGGCCGTAAGGGAATAGAATAGCAGAATAGCTTGCGGCCGGTCCTTGCGGCCCCGCAACGGCTGCGGCCGCTAATAGAATGAGGCCCTCAGTGTTTAATCTTGTAAGGTGCTTTAGCGCACACTAGATTCTAAACTCAAAGACAGGGTTCTCCACTCTTGCAATGTGTCAATTTTGTTTTAACTTGTACTTAACCCTTGTTCAGCGCTACAGAATATGTTGGCGAGTTACAAATAACGATAATAATAATAATGATAGGACCAGAAGCAGGCAGCTTGCATCATAAAAATACAATGCTCCTCTAAAACACGTATCTTTCACCAGCGTATGGGACCAGCAGTCATTAAAAAAAAAAAAACTAGCTGTATTATTTTCCCCTGCCTAATAATCCACATTCAATTTCTACACCCTAATAATAAGATATCTACGAATGGATTCAAGATCACAAACCTAGCATAGTTTTATAGAAAGAATAATGCTGATTATCCAGACAGATCAAAGTAAAAAAAAAAAAAACAGACCAAGATGGTTACAGCACAAGGTTTCGGAAAATGTTTGCGCTTCATTTTACTGATATAAAACAGAGTAGCATTTATCACTATAACCTACATCTTCATCGAACCCATTAACTATAATTTAGCTTTCTCAACTTACAAAATATACATTTGCAATAATATTTTTTAAACCAAAAAGACCAACTATCTTAAAATGCATTTTATTTTTAAACTTTTAAACTTTAAACTGATTATATTTATAATTTGTATATTGTTTATTGGTATTTTACAATCACATTGATAAATTGGCAGCAAGAATATGCATCTTAGTTTATCTTAAGTGAGGTGATAATGACTTTAACATAAAAGAAATGCATTTACATGCTTTGTCTCCTGTAGTACAGTACAATATGTTTTTTTTAATACAGTTTGGAAATATTATATTTTTGCATGTTATACCCATGAGAAAAGAATAAAAGCAAGCAAAACTATCTTTTTTGTGGATTATTGTTAGTTAATATATATTTTTTTAATACGATTGTTGACATATTTACGTTAATATATTATTTTCAGGCAATTCCATTTTAAAACTTTCATATTTTGGAGTATTTTTAGTTTATAAAAACCTACTATAACAATTTCTTTAGAAATAGTAATTTCAGGTTATAAAAAAGCTGTAAAGTAAAGATGTGTGCACTGCAAAAATTCTTCTTGAAATTATTAAACACAGCATGTTTTAGATGCTGAAGATTCACAGAAACATTAACATTACTAGATTAAGTAAATTAATTAAAAATACAAGTAAAATAATAATGTTTGTGTCTTATTAAGTACTTTCAAGCTGCACACAATTATCTTAATTAAAACAATTAAGAATTCAGCATATATTAACTAATAACTGTTTTCTTTCATCTGGGTTTGATCTCATTATGCACATTAACACATGCTATGTCTTATAATGTATCATTGTTTAGCACAGGGGTGGGCAAGTTCGGTCCTGGAGAGCACCACACTGGCCAGGATATGACTATATCCTTTATGACTCACCTGTGCGCGGCACGGATATCCTCAAATCCTGGCCCATGTGGGGCTCTCCAGGACTGAACTTGCCCACCCCTGGCTTAGCGTATGTAAAATGTACCTGTAATCAAATTAAAAGTCGATTCCTTAAAACCAAGTCACCAATCATAGCACCAAAGATTTCACTACATTACGCTACATTACAAAGAGGGACTCCTCTTCAAAACCTAGTGGCTGGGAGGAATATATATATATTTATATATATATATATATATATATATATATATATATACTTACTAACATAGTTTCAATATATTATAGACCTTCCTAACTATCCGATTTAAGCCTTACTAGCCCAAAAGCCCTTATGATCACCTCTAGTACCCATTAGCAGAATGGGCAAGAAAGGGATCACCAAAAACTACTTACCAAACTCCTTCATGAAAACACATACATTTCATAATCACTTTATCAAACCAACACAGTCCTCATTTAGCATGACCCGTGAAAGGCCCAGTGGGTATGTCCGCATGACACTTTGGGCATAACTTGCTAAATGAATAATTTGTTAGGCACAAAACACTTCTTAAGCCCCTTTAATAAATAATTAGACACAACCACTTATTGCGGAAATACTGGCCACAGCGTTTATTGGTAAACCCAAATTCACATAATAATAACAATACCATTAATTAAATATACAAAAACAAGAGAGGGGAGGAGCCTGAAACCGAGACAGTACACTCTGCGCCCTGACCCTCGTCCAGGGCCTACCGTGATGGAGCATCCGTACCCCCGTAGGGTAGGATCACCCCCACTTTCCACTGTCCCGGCGACTCCCCTCACCACTGCCCCCCTGTGACAACAACAAATACAAACACATCATAATTCAACCTGAAAATGAAGGCATATACAACTTCTAATGACGTAGACAGATTAAACTAAAATACTTGACTTATTATATTACTTTATTTTCCTTTTTTTTTTTAACACATATTTTCCAATTTTCCATACATAAACACATGATTTTTACATTTACAATAAATTAACCTCCCATGTGGGTTAAACACCTGTTCGTAGCACTACAAACGCAAATAAAAACACAATACTGGGGGAAAGCTATGAAAGACTTTATTGCAATTAGAATTAATTGCAAAATAGTCTCAAGCTTGCAAATCTGCAATAGATTTTTTTTTAATGTGTAATTTCTGTGTTATATCAATCTCGGGAGTTAAAACATATCAGGCCACCCACATTGACTATAAGAGTTTCTTTATTGATTTTTATTGATTTTTACATTGCTGGATTGCAATCCTGATCACATATCGAACATCTAAACACTAATTAATTGACGTTTAAACGCCAGGTTTTATTGATGTCATGATGATGGTCTCATTTACAATTGGCTATTTCTCATTCGTAACTTACGGGCTTGCTTAATTGATCATGATCATGCCCTGAAATGTTACGTACAGGTTTATGGTTTTAGACTTCCGCCCTGTAATTGCGGGCTTGGTCAATTAAATCTGTTACTGTTGGAATTAAATGAGGCCCCGAATCTCTTTGGGTCCTGCTTGCTCCAGTAGTGCTAAACATTTCTTGCCATTGCAATAAAGCCTAAAATTATCAAGTGTTTAGTGCTTGTTTTCAGCTTTTCTACTTTGCATGTTTTACTATCCAAAATTAATAATGAACAAATACCCCACTGTTTTGCTAGAGATATCTCACAACTGGTAACAACTTTCCACTGCTGGTCATGGAAATTACTTTTTTGCTCTACATATTTTATTATACAAAAAAAATAGTTTCACATGATTGATGATCTGAAAATATATCAGCTGGTGGGAACTAAGAAACAAATAAAGAATATCTTTTCTTTAAAAAGACAAAAATGCCAGTTGCAAAGAATACATATAGCGGGGGTTTTGTTTCGAACATATAAAGTTAATTTCTTAATGCTTTATAGCCCAAAGGTGTATTTGAATTATTCATATACATTTATTTATAAGAGATCTGTTCTAACACTAAAAAAAAAAAAAAATCCAGACTTCCAAATACTTTTAATAATATGCAAATAGCTTAACAGTTTATAGAGCCAGCTGTTAAAACTGACATAAACAGAAAATCATCTCACTCTTTGAATGATGAATTACCAGATAAATATATATATACAATATCAGTAGTGATACTGGTGAATTAATGATATATTTTTCAATATGTGGGAACTGTGTTGATTGTACAACTTTGCAACATTGTCAGGATCTCCTGAAATATAATTATAAAAATATAATTTAAACTAGCGACTTGCCCGTCAAAAAATGACGGCAATAGGATTGTAAGGCAGGTAATGCTGTTTGCTACACAAAGTAAGGCTTTTGGTTGTGTGAGTACCTTCGGCGCTCATTGCGAGCCTCACGCTGAGCGCCTTTGGCGCTCATTGCGAGCCTCTTGGTTGGTTTATTTTTGGTTATCAGATCTCCTTTGGCGCTCATTGCAAGGTTTGCCCTAATGGCCTTTTGGCACGTATGGCGAGCCTCTCTCCTGGTGTAGTTGTGCTCCTCTAAACACTGTTGGCGCTCCTTGTGAGGCGCACGTTGAGCGCCTTTAGCGTTTATTGTGATTCTGACGTGTGTTTTTTTTTTCTGTCTATGTATTTTGTTAATTAATTATTAAAATTACTAATTAATATACTTTACCTATTTGTAATTAATATATGCAGGAAGCAATATGCTAAAGAGCTAGCAATCTGTTTTGATGTTCCTGCAGCATACAATGTCGATTTTTACAGTTGTTGAGCAGAGGTGTAAGGGTCAGCAATGTGTGCTGTGTGTAGTGTAAATAGGCTGCGTGCGCAAGGGAAAGCCGTTTGTGTAGCTGTGTAGTTCCGGATTTTGTAATGGTAAAGTTATTAGTTTGCAGTTAGTGTTGTAAAATGCGATTTTGTATGTGTTACGCAGGTGTGGAGCATTTAGCATCCTTCCTAATAGTGTATTTAGTAGCTTGTACGGTTCTGTGTAAAAGGCGTATGTGCTTGGCGGTATTTTGCGTGCTTAGGGGTCGTGTAGCCTCGTTTTCGTTTTTTTAGCGGCCACTTTTTTTACATAGTTACATATATTTTCGAGTGGAGAAAGTCTTTAAATTTCATTCAATTTGGAGTGTAACCTCATTCCCAGACGTCCTGGCTGTCCCCAATTGTCTCTAGTTCCTGCAAACTCTGTTTTTAAATTTTTACCTGTTTGGTTTGCCAAAAATAGATTATCAGTGTCCTCTATGAAGTAGCAATTTGCTGGTTCCTATGAGACTGGTTCCTATGAGACAGTCCAACCCCTATATTTAGAAGTACACTGTCTTCTTGAGCTGCAGAAAGGAGAAACCATCTAATAAAGTACACAAAAGTAAATAACTTTTTATCATATTTATCTGTCATATTTCTACTTTTCTATGGCTATATATTGATGTCAACTATTAATTATACTAGCCACTTGTCCGTAAAAAATGATCACATATATAGTTGTCAGTGTTGGGAACGCTTACAATGTTGGTCACACTTTGCGAGCCTTGCAAAGCGAGGCGAGCCGTCGACCACGCGGGACTAAGGCTGCAATGAGCACTGAAGGGGCTCATTGCGCTACTCACCGCCCGAAGCAAGGCGAGCAGTTGAGGCCTTGTGAAGCGAGGCGAGTAGTTGAGGCACGCGGCTGCAAGGGTTGCAACTGCAATCCAAGGGCCTCATTCTATTATCGGCCGTAAATCGGCCGTAAGGCTGCGATTCCTTGCGGGGGTTCAGTTAACTCGCGATTCTATTATACGGCCCCGCAAGGATCTCCTTTTACGGCCGGCCGCATATCTTGGAACCGGCCGTAATCTGTGAAATATAAAAACTCAAAAATAAATTCAAGCCTGCACTGTACAGCTCTGTAAATGCTAGGGATCATATTGGGGGACATGAGGATTAAAAGGAACCCACTCTCAAGCTTGCACATCTGCCCAAACCCGAGTTCAAATTAACTGTTTATTTTCCGGCTGCGGCGTGGGCGTGTCTGAAGTGCTCCAAGCACTCTGGACTTTTTACATGGATATTTTACGGATATTAAAAATAAAATATTTTACGGATTTGAGTACAGGATAATTATGTGCTATTTTTTCTAACACCTAAAATCCCTTTATAGTCTTCTCAAAGTGCAGGATGGCTTTATTTGAGCTATTTTATGTGCTTAATTGGTGCTAGCGAGACCTTTTTCCTGCAAGTAACTGCGGCTCGCTTTTAGCCTTGCAGAGAGGTTTCCCGGAGCAATTGAATTGCAAATCTCTTGCGGCCGTTTAAGATCAAAGGCTTTCCTCCGGCGCGAGCGGCCGCAAGAGATAGCAAGGCACCGGCCGCAAGCCTGCCGGAATCCCCGGCCGTAAGGGAATAGAATAGCCGAATAGCTTGCGGCCGGTCCTTGCGGCCCCGCAACGGCTGCGGCCGATAATAGAATGAGGCCCCAAGTGCGTAAGTCTAAAAACCTGAAAAACAAACTAATTTAATAAATATAATAACTCACAGACAGCACAGGAGGAGAGCCAGAAAGCCTGGGAGTGAGGTTGCAAGCGAATTTGAGCCATATTTCGGGTTTTTCGTCAATACAAAATCGTCTAATCAAGAGAAAATATGGCGGACAAAAAATATAAAAATTCGGAAACTGGATGGAAACAAGGCTGAGCAAAGCCAGGCATGCGGGACTTACACGATGGCAAAGATAGTAACAGTCACACCAACCACACCAGGAATGCGGGACTGAAAATAAAACCAACGGCAGCCACCGCGCGCCATGCAAACATGCACCACACACACAGAGGAGGAAGACACAGGGAAGGGACAGGGGGAGATGCTGCAAAGAGACACATGGCATTCCCAAGCAGAAAACTTAACAAAGTTAACGAAAAATGCCATGAGCGGCCCGTACAGTAGGTGTGAGGAAAGGGCTGCAATGAGTGCCGAAGGCGCTCAGCGTGGGGCTCATGATGAGTGCCGAAGGTGATCTGTGCAAAGCAGAAAAGTTGAAGTACACGGGGGGAGAGGCTCGCAATGAGCGCCAAAGATGCACTCAGTGCTGGTCTCGTAATGACCGCCGAAGATGCTCAGAGAAGCAATAGCCTCACATTGTGTGGCAATCAGCATTGCCAGCCTTACAATTTTAATCCCGTCATTTTTGACTGGCAATTTCCTAGTGGCATAATATTTTCTCGCAATGCGAGCCACACTATGCATGGCTTCTCACTCTCTTTCCCTCCTGGAGTGTCCTCTCCCTCCCTCTTCTGTCTCTCTCTCTGCGAGCCTAGCAATGAGCGATTTCAGCACCCATTGCAAGTGTGATGGAGGGATAATATTTGACTTTACTCTCTCCCCCATGTCTCTTCCCCCCTCCCCTATGTCTCTTCCCTCTTCCTCACTCCCCTCTGTCTCTACCCCCTCGCTTCGCTGTGTCTCTTTCCCCCTTCGTCCCCTGTGTCTCTTTGCCCCCCCTCCCTCTCCTGTGTCTCTTTCTCCCCTTCCCTGTGTCTCCTTGCGCTGCTTTCCCTCCCCTGGGGCTCTCCCCCCCCCCTCTACCTTGTGGGCCTATTGATTTTCTAAATCGATAAATTAATAAATTAAGAAGTAATTATACTTTACCTATTATCTGTAATTTGCAGAATTCAAAATCCTACAGAGCTAACAATCTCTCTTTAGAAATGCCCCCAGCAGATACATTTCCAGTGACACTGTTCATCAACTGTGTAGAAAGTGAGAAAGATCTGGAAAATGTCCAGTATATCTAAAATCTATCCCACACATGCGCAATACCGCAGTTGTGCGACAAAACCATTAGTTAATTGGTTGTATGGGTGCGAAAATTGGGGAAAGGGCCTTGAAACCCACTGTGCATGGGCTCTTGCGGCTTAGATACACCTTGCAAGTCTCACAATTTGCAAGCCTCTGCAATCCGCGGCCATGCCGCAGTTTGCGAGCCTCGCCATGCCCGACAAAGACTCTCCTTGTGCGAGCATCGCAATGAGCACCTTTGCCGCGGATTGTGAGGCCCGCAATGCATTTCCTCTCTGCGAGCCACTTTCTGCGCTCATTGCTGGCCTCGCAATGAGCTCCTTAGGCCTGCAGACTTTAGTGCTCATTGCAGGGTTTGCAATGCGCGCCTTTGGCACACATCTCAGGTTACCCAATGATCGCCTTTGGCTCTCGTCGCGGGCCTCACAACCTGTGGCCTTTGGCGCTCATTGCGGGCCTCGCAATGAGCACCTTCTCCTTGCAATAAGCACCTTCGGCCTGCGGCCTTTAGCGATCATTGCGGGCCTTGCGATGAGCGCCTTTGGCGTACATCACCAGACTCACAGCCTGCAGCCTTCAGAGCTCATTGCAGGCCTCTCCCCCTCTACCTTCTTTGCCTACTGCAGGCCTCGCAACGCTTTGCCACTCATTGCGGGCATCGGCATGCACTATGCATGCACTACTATCCACAACTTAGCAAGCGTTACACGCAAACTCGCAATTACCACAACTATATATATACAGTGCATATAAAAAGTCTACACACCCCTGTTAAAATGTCGGGTTTCTGTGCTGTAAAAAAATGAGACAAAGATAAATCATTTCAGAACATTTTCCACCTTTAATGTGACCTATAAACTGTACATCTCAAATGAAAAACAAACTGAAATCTTTTAGGTGGAGGGAAGAAATTTAAAAAAGAAAAATAATGTGGTTGCATAAGTCTGCACACCCTCTTATAACTGGGGATGTAGCTGTGTTCAGAATTAAGCAATCACATTCTAAATCGTGTTAAGTAGGAGTCAGCATACACCTGCCATCATTTAAAGTGTCTCTAATTAACCCCAAATAAAGTTCAGCTGCTCTAGTTGGTCTTTCATGAAATTTTCTTAGTTGCATCCACAGCAAAAGCCATGCTCCACAGAGAGCTTCCAAAGTATCAGAGGGATCTCACTTTGTGTCATAAGGATTCAGGAGAAACCTCATGGCACTTATAGTGTTAGTTGCAGGGGTATTAATGGGAGCCTGTGGGGGTCCCAAACGGGACCCCTGCAGCATGGGGATTTATTTACGGAGCAGGGGGAGCTTTAGGGGCTGGTGGTTTGGAGGCCGAGCGGGGGTGTTTTTAGCAAATGTAAGGGCTGTAGAGGACTTTCAGAGTCCTCCCCAGCACTCGTTGGGCTTTGGGCTTTGGCCTCCATTTGCGTGTTACGGGCCTTTACGGGGACTTTGTTAATAGCAGGATTGGAACATAGCGGGTATGGGCTTGACAGATCAAAGGGTTGCGGGCTGCAAAGTTCCACGTTCCACATCCCGTAGGCATTTTCCTGCGTTTTAACCTGCAAGTCGTCTGCGGGTCGGTTTACGAGGCTAATTTAATATCCTTCAGTTTTTTTCAATACGGCCTATGTTTTAAATGTAGCCCGAGGCTGTATGTTTCTATCTTTCTTCTTGACCAGTGGTGGACAGGTTCCATCATGGGGAGCTGCACACACGCCTAGATTTGAGGATTTCCTTTGTCAGGATAACTGAAGTCGTGATAGTCTTGCCTGTACTCAGCCGGGATATCCTCAAATTCTGGCCTGTGTGTGGCTCTCCAGGACCAAACTTGCTAACTCCTTTCCTTGACTATGAGAGAAAACAACAAGATGAACCATAGAAACTGGGATATGATCCCGGGTGTAAATAAAGGTTCACACAAAGGCAGCAATAAAATACACCATTTTACATTAGAAACAGATAATTAAAATTAACAAAAACTGTGCAGATTCACACAAAGGCAGCAATAAAATACACCATTTAACATTAGAAACAGACAATTAAAAATAACAAAAACTGTGTAGATTCCAAAACTCATTATTGATTTACAAACAGTACATTCATAAAAATATTCACACAATAAAAAGTATATGCATTTATTTAAATAATTGCCTAACCTTAAAATTATGAGAAAGATCATCAAATATAGCATGTGTATAATTGAGTGTATTCCTATGAATAATTTTCCTATAAATAATTTTAAATGTTAGGATTCTGATGACGAATGGAGATTAAAACATTGCTTCAGCATATCCCTTTAAATATACTATAAAACAAATTGTGTAATTTCAGCCTTTAATATGTATTCAAGACATGCAAAAAATTAAATGTCAGAACTTTGTAAACTGCAGATATTAAGTAGTCAACAATAATGTTCAAGATCTGTTTCCATTAGCACTGAAGTAA
This sequence comes from Discoglossus pictus, assembly GCA_027410445.1. Taxonomy (NCBI): domain Eukaryota; kingdom Metazoa; phylum Chordata; class Amphibia; order Anura; family Alytidae; genus Discoglossus; species Discoglossus pictus. Next base: position 440,408,028 of record CM050164.1, read on the forward strand.
AAAATTCAGCAATAAATCCCTTAGAGGAGTTTCTGATTCCATACGAAACAAATGTATTATTTCTTCAACTGGTCTGTTAGGATATGAGAAAGGTAATTTCATGCACAAACTGATATTCTATTTATTTGAGACCGAATACAAATGAGAATGACAGCAGCCTTATGAATTCTAATCATGACAGATTTAAACTGCAGGGCAAATATACTGCATTTGAAATTAGTGAAGGACATCATAATTATACCTTTCATGGTGAACTTTATCACGTTAAAGGTTATGAAAATGGCATCAAGCACATGTAAAAGCCAAAAGCTATAAAGAATTACTCTCAAGATAATTTGATTTTTTATGATAATATCTTCTGTTGTTAGCTCGTGCATGGTGACCCATTGCTGTTAATGTGGTTTATAAATCAAGTTGCCAACAGCAGTACACAATCAAAGTTCTCATTGTTCTATTGATCTTGGATAGAAGAAAGATAGTAATACCTTTCAATGGACAAGCATAGAGCCCTATGCGAATACCTGAAAAATCAATTATTAGTGCCGTAGCAGCACTGTAAATCCTACATAGCTATGTCATCCCCCATCCATAAAACATTGCGAGAGAACTCCTACGGGTCACTGCTACGAGTGAACTTCACAATGAAGACAAAAAGCAAGGCATAAATCTCCATTCCTTTTTTACTCCATTACACTTTGACATCAAAACCCTATGCTAATAATATTTTATGGACTGCTGAGTCCCCCAGAAGCATTTAAAATGTCTATATATATAAATATACAAAATAAACACATTTATACTTATTGAAGCTATAAATACAATTGTCACATCTTTTTAACATCAAAATATAATACAAAATAAAAACTATTAATTTCTATATAAATCACTGTTTCTTTGAAGCTAAAGTTACGGGCAGTTTTTTTGCACTTCCCACTCTTTATAAGATTTATGACGTTCGCATTTCCTATTGGCTCCTAGAGCCTTGTCTCATCCGTAAAGTTTGTTTTGGCTGCTACCTGCACAGAAATCTGTTACTGCCAAGACAGGATTTATAGCTGTGCACTGAGTACTCCAAACTGGGGAAACAAAATATTTATATTAGTGTAGAAGTTAGGGAAAAAAGCTTATTTACGGCAGTGCCCCAACTTAGAGCACATTATTTACATATGGCTCTAATATTTAAAGGATCACAAACTGTTTTAGACAGCAAAAAAATTAGAATAATAATAATAAAACATTTTTACAAATCCTTTACATTTTTTAACTTTTAAATACAATTTGCAAATATTATATTCTTTACGGGGGGGCCATTTTTTCTTCCTTGTTGCTGAAAGGTGAGTCATTGTAAGCTAATAAGCTTCCCTTTAGTCTTGCTGAAACAATCTTATGGTGCAGCTATAACCATCCTGTGTGTTTAAAGTCAAATCCCATCTCTGGAAGTTGATCTACTGAAAACAAAATGCTAGCATAATTGCATATCAAAGACAGTGATTTCAAGACTGTATTTTGCATATTTTCAAACCTAGTTCTAAAAAAAGAGTACATTTTAAAAATATGACTACAGTGTGCCTTTAATTTAAGACACAGAAGTCCTATGAAAATTATTTTTTTTTCTTTAGAATAAAAGCGTCTAAGAGGGGATATGATAGAAATACATCCAGGGTCAATATAAAACTTTGTCAAGTGAACTTTTTGTGCCAAAAGTCTTTCACCTGACAAGAAGATATTTGAGGTTAGAAGTAAAAAAATTGCACCTTAAAGAAAGAAAAGGGTTCTTCACAGTAAGGGTGGTTAAACTGTGGAATTCCATACTGAAGAAAGTGGCTACAACAGATTTGATCGAGACAGTGGATTTGATAAAAAAAACTTTAAAAAGGGATTGGATACATTTGTGGATAAAAAGGGCATTCATAGTTATCCGGGATAATTAGAGAGGGAGTATTGATCCAGGGAGGGAGGAATCCGATCGCCAGTATCTGGGGTCAGGAAGGAATTTTTTTCCCACCTTTTGAAACAATTGGCAAAGTTTCACTTTTTTTTTATGTTTACCTTCCTCTGGATCAATTAATACAGCTCATGTGAACACATAACAGCTTCTATACGCCTACAAACACACACTTTAAAATCTGGTGGGGATTTGTCCCCCTCATCCGTCCCTGTTACTACACCCATGCTGCCACAAGACTGTAATTTTTCCTTCATTTCCACAGACACAATCTTTTGTCCCCAAAGTTTCAAGACTATTATGTCAAAAGTGACCATTCTCACTGGTGGGCAAAAACAGTACTGTAGGTAAATTACCACTACCATAATGTTTAGATGCTACTTTAGACATGTATTTGAGCTATTGTAACATCTTGAATCAGCAGCCATTAAAATCAGTGGGCTGAATACCATTACACGGTATAAAAGCCACATCATAGTAAAATGGTTCCATTCACATTCAGGGTTATACTTTCCAGCCGGCAGAAAGTTCTAAATAGATCAAAATATTATGGACTTAAATGACCACTGTATTGGTCTATTTAAAAATTATTCCTTTGGAAAACTACCCTTGAAAATTGGCAATCGTTTTTAATAAAAAAATACAACTTGCCATTTATTGTATTATAGCAAAAATATATCATTTTGTAAATTTTTGGGATTTCTCTACCGTACATCTATAGCATCGGCTTGGACCCTTAGGTGGACGGTCTTATACAATGAGTTAAACTATGAGTTAAACTATTCTTTCAATAGACCTACGCAGATAGCTTAACTGAATACAAAATCCTTTCGTCTGACTCGTCTGTAAGAAAAAACAAATATCTTTTTTTAATATAATTTTTATAAAAATAAAGCAAAGCCATTATTATTTTTTTAATGTTTTAAGACATATTCCCATTATAAAGTTCTTCAAAACCAGCATAGTACCACTATGCCACTTCATTGGTCTTTTAAGGTATAATTACTGTTTTAGCAGAGTTGTAGTGTATTTGCGGTGTATTTGAGCTAATATATCAGCCTCTGGACTTTAACTAATAGAAATCGAACATTTGGGCTTTCAAAAAAAAAAATCTAAATAACCTTCAGTATAATGAGTGCAATGCTGTTGTAAATAACCAGCTTTATTTACTATACATGTACATCAATTGTTCTCAGTCTTGCACGGAGGACACTGATAAATTATCCCCTTCATTCCCCTTTTATATCAACTGGAGTTTACCTAATTTGACTTTACTAAAGAATAAATGTTTTCTTATTTTCCAGATCAGCAGGTTCTTTATCTACCTAACTGAATGTACCTTCTAAATTAAAGACAGAATTTATTTTTGTATGGTAGTTGCAAAACATACCCAAAAGCATAATAGGCTGTTTCAAGCATCCAAAAACAAAATCCCTTTGAAAATAATATGATATTTTTCTACCACAGCTTTCAAGTTCTTTGAAGCAGACCTGGTTCAGTGTTGCATTGTGTAGACCTTGATAAATAAAATATGCTTTTCATGCAATTCTGGTTAATCTTCTTCTCTTATGTTTCCCACATATTAAAAAAAACGTGTCCCATTGCAAGTTCAATCATCAAAAGAAGACTTAAGAATAAAGGAGCACATGCTTGGTAATTGGGCAAAGTAAGTACTGTTTATTTTACTAGAAGTAAATACTATAATGTAGTATATAAGTTGGTTTTAGACAAAGGTATGTCAAAAGATAAAGCTATGAAAGCCGGACCATGAGGAAGGCTGAGAGTCAACTAATCAATACTAAAATACTAAAGTGTCTGGGGAAACTTTTGAGAATTCCCTACTGCAAGAGGATCAAACCAATCCATACTCAAGTAAATAGAACTATGACAAAGCATGACCCATTGGTGCCTTTCTAAAATGAATGACAACTGTTGGAGGTACAACTGCCCACAGCGCTTTATTAAAACATAACATTCAGCTAACCTGTTGGAGGAGCCCCCATACCCCGTGCCCGCACTCAGGCCCTACCGTTTGAGCCATCAGCGCACACACCTCTGGATAGGGACAGACCCCTTTTGCCCTGGGCAACTCCCCCACCCACCACTGTGACATAAACCACAAAGAAACTAACCAATAAAAGTGCAATAATAACAAAACATTTCTGTGGCTTCCGATAACTGATTAATACTATAACTCATGTTATTGTTTTTTTTTATTCAAACAAATAATAAACAACTAATACAAATAAATGTTTCCTTTTTTTATATCAGCAATTTGATATAACAATAAAAACATTTTTTTTTTACCAAGAAACCATTATCATGAAGATAATCAGTGATTCACACACCTTTTTTTTATTTTTTATTTGTTAAAAAACATAACATTTTAACTTAGTTGGAAGGGAGGGTGGGTATATCTCTGCTGGGTGGCCGAGGAGTGAAGAAAATTACGTCCGGTGCTGCTAGGAGGTGGACTAAGCCACCCCCCCCCCCATTTGCAGCCCACCAACGCTGCCACCAATCAGGGCCAAAGGCTCCCCTGGGTCAAGGGTCCCCTCCAGCTAGTTCCCAGGTAAACTAGGTACGCCTCTGGGGTCTTCGATGACCCTGCATGACCCATGGGTGTCTTCCCAAAATGAATGACACAAGACAACTGCTGGAGGTACAACTGGACACAACTCTTTATTAAAAGAGGACCCACCATTGTGCCATCAGCAGACACTCCTAGGGGTAGGGATGGCCTATTTTTACCACTGACAAATCTCCCCCATTTGCCATTGTGTCACTGAAAGATTCCTCAATGGCAGCGCCCCCTCAAGAACCATGGCCCGCTAAACCCTTTATTTAAATTCAAGCATCAGTAGAGCAAGTTCAATCTCCACATCTGTACGTGCGATAAGCACTCCTTATCTCGTCAAGGTAAAAAAACAGCACCGAACACTGGTCAGGAAAATTTCCCCCAACAGCGCACACCATGATCCAAATTTTTCTGTTACCTTTTCATTTGTCATCTATGTTGAATCAAGATGCTTCCCTCTTGAATATCAGAAAGGATATTTCCATGAACTTTCACCTCCATATGCACTCCTTGATGTCTGGAGAGAGGTGTACAATTAAATTGTCAAGATTACAGACTACCGTCGATTTTTTTTAATTTTTTTATCCATCAGTTTTTATTGGGCAATGGTACATCGCATTATGCAAATTAAACAATTATATACAATAGGTACAAAGCGTGTAAATACAGTTTCCTGATGCTTTTAATAGCTGTTGTCTAAGCCTTGTATCCAATTATTTTCCAGGAGTTATCAGTTCCCTCTCCGGAGAGCTTTCTACCATTGCCCCCTTTTTTTTTTTACTATTCTTTATGTAACAAAAGTAAAACACAAAACATGAAATTATGTGCAGTTTCTTCATCTTACAACCAGCAGTTCTTTTCATCATCCGCCTTCTCCAGCGCCAACCTCTTTTCTTTTTTTCTTTTTTTTTTCCCTCCCATCTATAGGTTTGTATCTTTGTTAGGATTCTATTGAGATACTGTCCGGCTCCATTAGCCAGGGAGCCCATATATCTGTATATTTTGGAATCGAGTCTTCTAGAAGGTGCGTTATTCGTTCGTTAATTAAAATAAAGTTGATTTTGTTTTTTACTGCCCGAAGACTCAAGTCCGGGGACTTCCACTGTCGAGCAATATGGCTTTTTGTAGCCAGCATCATGGATTGTAATAGCCTATTTTGATGGGATGTTAAAAGCGTATGTGGAAGGCCTAGTAAGCTGACTTCAATAGATTCATATATTTTAATTTTAATTTTTTTTGAAGCTAGTTCAAATATTTTCGACCAGAGTCCTTTCGCTTTGGGACATAACCACCATATATGTAAGAATGTACCTGGATCTCTGCATCCTCTGAAACATTTTGTGTCTTGTATTAGCCCCCATTTAAAGAGTTTAGCTGGTGTGTGGTATATTCTATGTAGAACCTTTATTGACGTCTCCAGAACGCTATAGTTCAGTGACCCTCTAGTTAAGCTACGCCAGCTTTGTTTCCAAATTGATTGGTCCATGGTGTATCCTAGGTCTTTTTCCCATTTTTGTATATAATTAATTTTTTGTGACCTCGGTGGTTCATTAAATACATTATATAGTATACTTATATTGTTGCTCGACAGTGGAGTGTCTTTACATATTCTAACTAGCCAATTGGTTACTGGGGGTCCTAGTGATGCTATAGTGGAGCTGACAAAGTGTCGAATTCTACAATAAGAATAGTGTTCTATTAAAGGAATATTGTATTTCTTCTATATGTGTTCAAAAGTAATAATTGTCCCTTCTTCGTACCATGCCCCAAACCTCAGCAGACCCCTGGAATTCCACCAGTGGTTAGATGTGGGGGATAATTGTAATGTCAAGAGGGGGTTGGGGATTATCGGGGAGATACTGGCTAATTTAGGTGCTAGACTACCGTCGATTTTACAGATTCTTCAGACACCCTGCCTAAAGAGTGGGCAGATTCAATGGTAGAGGGTGTGATTCTTGATCTTGATTTTGCAAAGCCATGTTAGTTGATAAGGCTGTATTGTTGACAAGGGATCACATGCACCTTTTTGACCCTGAAGAACTGTCTGCCCCCATTCTTGCCTGCCTAACTGGATACCCATTTACCCCGACAATCATTACTAATATGGATATTGTGTGACCCACAAAAAACCTTTCACAGTCAAAGCTCCTTTTACTATTACCCTGCCAGCTATGAGTGTGCGATAATGGGCTCACTTGATGTGGACTGTATGGACAGTGAATCCCCAACTGAGTGCCGTAGGGGTTTCTTAGAAGTTTTGTTTGTCAGTTTTAAGCCACTGCCAGCAGCATGGCTGTAACTAGGCTGACCCCCCCCCCCCCAAAGGCTGTCAGCAGCTCTAGCACGCTATGGAGCAGCCCTGTGGGGGGAGGAGCCACTCCCACATCCATGAGACCTTTCAGCTACACAGACTGCTCCCTGGTGGCCAAGTAGGTCTCACCCTCTAACCAGGGTTCTACAGTGTTGATAGCCATAGTGGCTGCAGCAGACTGACCACAGCAGAGCTAATGTGCCCTCTAATGCAGTAACTTCACCAGAATCCATTTGAACACACAGACATGCACATAAATAGATAAAATGAGGACAATGAAATGAGAACCAAATAACTACTGAGCTATTAATTAAGGGAGAAAAGGATGAAGCAGACAAAAGAAAAAGGGAGGATAAAGGAAAATAACATACACACACCACACATCCACAAGCACACCACTACTGCGGTCAGCTACTTTTAATGATAGCCAACACTCTGACCAATATATCTTCTTTATATCACCTTGCTCCAGGGAAACCCATTACAGTTGCTAGCTCTCTGCTGGCTGGCATGAGGAAAATGGCGTCCTGCGCTGTTGGGAGGTGGACCAAGCCACTCCCCCACCTGTGGTCCGTTAATCCTGCCACCAGATGGCACTGAAGGTTCTCCTGGGTCAAAAGTTCCCTCAAGCTAGTTCCCATATAAACTGGGTCTGCTTCTGGGGTCTGCTTCTGGGGATTGATTGTAAAACTGAAATCATTTTCCCACATAATGAGAGCACAGTATTAAATGGAGAAAACTGTGATGGAGGAAAGAAGGAAGGCTAAATACGATAAATAAATAGCATTGCAAGAGCTTATTGAAGGTGGTTCTGATAGACAGGACTTCTATGCGAAAGTGTCTAAAGTCACAAAGAGTTAGGCCCGATTGAATGATTGATCAAAGATAAAATAAATGGAAAAGCTTTTATGATGAAGTTGTAGGACAGAGTAAGAATGCATGGAGTAAGCATACAGCCATCCTGAACTAAGTATTAATAAATCCATGCTTTTCTAGGTAGATACAACATGCAGTAGTGGGTGTTTTGAAAGAGTGCTTGCAAAACAATTACTGTATTCACACTAATTGTCTAACAGCATGGTCGTAGGAGCCCCCAAAATCTGGGGGGGGGTGGGATAACTCAACTCTACTCCCAGGACAGGAAGCGGATCCACCAGTGCACTAAATGCACTCCGGGGGGACCCATTTCTGCTGTGGCCCATCAAAATCTTTTTTTATTTTTTTTATTTGTGTGTATATATATATATATATATATATATATATATATAGCACATTGTGTTCACATTTGAATGCATAAAACAAGTAAAAAAATCTTCTTTCCTGCTCAGAATTCTGAGAAATACAGTTATTGCCCTGCATACTGGGAGCCTGGGCAGGGACATGCAAATGTGCCCACAAAGGCTTCACTCTTGCAATCCATAACCATTTTAAACTATATAACATATTTATCTATATGCCAACTTATTATGTATAATATATATATTATGGGTCACAGCTTTCATGGGTAAGACATACTTCTTCATAGCGCTTCTACTGGCGAAATCTAGTAATGCATGATTAATTCTAATTTTGCTATTTTTTGTGTGTCCCCTATTCATTAAATCTGGGGGGTATATGTTCCACTCATCCCCCCCCCCCCCCCCGCAGGTTACTACACCCCTGCTTAACAGTCTTGTATTTAACAACAAACTTTGTATATAGTTATTATGATGTTTCTTCCCAGTAAACTTGTGATTAAATAAACCGCAAATACATATCCTGTTATGCCAAATACTTTATAAATTGTATAACATCGACATTACTCCAATCCAATATCAACAATCCATATTACTCAGATAAAAATAATATTTTATAATTGCATATTTGTGGGTTTGAGACTGTGAAATTAATTCTTTAGTATTGTGTGTTTAATTGCTACAGCTATAATAAGTGTTTGAATAAGCCCTTGCGAGTCCTATTTAGTACTTGTAAGATTTTTGACAGGTTATTTATTCAGACTTTATTTGCAAACGAGCTATGGGTCTAAAAGGATATTGATTTTGTGTAACTTTATTTAGTGAGCACTCATAATATTTAAGCTGTGCTAAAACCAATAGAGTTCTAAGTCCGAATTTGCATCCTTGTCTAGTTCGTAGTGATTGTGGGCGGGTAATCGGATTGTGAGTAGCTAATAGAATATGTGGCAATATTAAGAGCGATTTTAAATGTGAATAAATTTACGAATTGGGCAGCAGAATAGGGCTTAAAATAAAGGTTCTGATTCAAATCTTTCTTCTTAAGTTACTGTAACCTCGTATCACTAGTTCGAAAATCACTAGTTTTTATAGGGCTGCAAAATTACTCTAAATTAGGGGAAACTTTTCCTGTCATGTACCCTTAAAGGAAATTCAAATCTCAAGTTACAGAACTTACTGAAGCTTCATAAACCCTAAGAAGATTTCTGAAGAAAAAGTTATGTGCACTAAGACCCGCCCATACAGGCAGAAAAATACCTCTGAAAAGTAATCAAGCATCTGACGCTGAAAACACCATAACCCCTAAACGGTGTCCTATATGAGGCTTGATTCCTTATTTGCAACACAATTAAGAGGGTAAAAGTGAGCCTAACAGCACACAAGCCCTCCCCCTAAAAGCTCAATACAGTATATGGGGGAACCACAGGAATTTTGTTGTCCCCTCTGGAGGGAATGCCGTAGATTCTCTTCTCCTTCTTTACATCAGATCCCTACTACATAAAATTAACCCCATGGAGATCCTTTAAGGCACCTAAATTTGAATTCCCCTACAATTTTATTTTTAGTTCATCCAGTGCCAGAAAATATGTCTCATTTTTTAAGAATACTTGTCTTTTCCATTTTGTCTGAGATGAACTATAATGAAAATGACAAAATATTTGACATCCCATATTTTTCTGCTGCCCAAAAATCAGGAATGCTAGAATTCAAAATGTCAGAAAAATCTTATTTGTAGATCACAGCTAAACTGAAAATAATGGTTGTCTGAAGATGAAAACAAAAAAAGGTCTTGTGCATTTTTTCAAGGACAATTTCCATGCTGCCAAGAGGAGCAAAGCCTTTGTAAGCTTCCATGCACTGTTCAGGAAACAGTTCTATTGAAATAAATCAAAGGATGCATCACTAAACAGATTAGAATCTGCCAAACTCCATCACTGAGCCTGACGTATGTTCTGAAGTTTAGGGATTTTTATTTACAATATAACAAACTTCCTAGCGGGAGCTATCATTTATACCATGTCACTATCTTAACTTTATGTCCTTACAAACCACTGTAGAAAATAGTTCCTCTTTTTCTCACAAAGCCAAAAATATAATGTACAATTGAATGATATTGATAGTGCAGTAGGTTTAATATAAATATATAAAGACAAATTGACTTATCTATTATTTACTGTATGTCATTCAAGAAAAATAAATTAATACATTTATTAAAAGACCCCAGTAGGGACCTATTTAAAAAAAAAAAAAAAGCATACTGCCTTTAATTTTGAAAATAAAAATCTTACTTTTTTAATGTCAATGCTCATGTCTAGGCTTGTGTTACACATTAAGCCTGGTATGTAAGATGAATGGGTTTGTCACCATCAGCCTCGATAAATTGGGACTACGTTTGAAAATGGAGCTCATACTGAAAAAAGAAGGACTGAAGGCTATTAAATTAGCCTCGTAAATCTCCCCGCAAACGACTTGTGGGTTAAAAAGCAGAATGGGCAAAAAATTCCTGCGGGAGCCCTTTGATCTGTCAAGCATGTAACCGCTACGTTCCAATCCTGCTATTAAATTGTAGCAAAGTCCCCCACGAGCTATCCCGCAACACGCAAATGGAGGCCAAAGCCCAATGAGTGCTGGGGAGGACTCGCAAAGGCTCTAAAAGCCCCTACGTTGGCTGCGGGAGCAGCAGAAGAGACCCCCACTCCGGCACCCACACCTCTCTCCAGCCCCTAAAGCCCCCCGGCATTTATCCCCTTCTGATAGGCTGAAGGCAATAGTGCCTTCTGATTGGATTAAATATGATTTACAGTTCCATCAGCCAATCAGAATGTTATATAGGGGTGTATCCCATTATGATTGACTGAAAGCAATAGAGACTTCTGATTGGCTAATGTAACTACAGCTAATCAGAAGGCGCAGATGCTTGGAGCCAATCATTACAGGCTGAAAATCACTGTGGTTGTTAAAATCGTAACTCCGACCCAGCTAGGCCTTTGATTTTTTAAGCCCGTAAATGTTACAATTGCAAATCGCTATTCAATTGCTACAGTTCCTCAAGCCCCCCAATTGTTTTCACATCGTAAATGGCAAATGTAGAAGAAAATCCTACGAGTACCAGATAGGACCTGCAAGGGGGTTAATAAAACCTGATCGTAGCACTGTAAATGCTAATAAAAAATCAATACTGCACTTTAAAAGAAGATGAATGACATTAGAATTAATATCACAACAGTCTAAAGCTCGCAAATCTGCAATCAAAATTTATTTTTTGGACTTTTCATTTCTGTGATCTATGAATCTCGGGAATCAAAGAGTTAATACATATCAGGTCACCCACATGGACTAGAACACTTCCTTCATTCATTTTTATTATTTTGTACATTGCTGGATTTTGACTCTGATCGCATATCGGGCTTCTAAAAGCTAAATGACTGCAAGACTATCCAGTTAATTAATACTACAGAAAATCAAGCCAAACTGTTCACTAGAAGGTAAGCTTGAATATTTTGGCTGTAGTCAGAGTTAACTAACTATACTTGCCAAAAAATCAAACAAAGAAACAAACACAAACAGCATATATATATATATATATATATATATATATATACTAGAGACTTGCCCGTCAAAAAATGACGGCAATGTGATGTATATGTTTGTGAAGTTGTTTAGTTATTTAAATATATTTTTGACCCTTGTAAGTATTGTGATATGAACATGTATTTTTGTAAAATGTTGATGTTATGGTTTTTTAACATGAAATTTGTATCTGAAGAATTGTTTACCTTAAATTTACATAGAATCTAGAGGAAAGTAAAAAGTAAAAAGACTTTTTGAAACGTCCCGAATTTTAACATGAAGTTTAAAATATATGTAAGCAATAACCTTGAAAGTATATATTTTTAAAATTGAACTTTATTTTTTATGTAACTTTGTCTAATTTTGAACATTATAAACAGGAACATAGTGAATACATTTTGTAACATAATTTTGTATTAAAAGTATTAACATTTGAATGTAAAAACAGTTTAACTTTAAATTAATCAGTATTAACATGCAATTTGTATCAGAATAATTGTTACGTTTAATATACATTGAATGTAGAGGAAGGCATACAGTAAAAACTCTCCTTAAACCGTAACTAATGAAAGTAATTCCTAACTGACCACATAAACTGGCGATAAACATTAATGTAGGTAGTAATCTTAAGATAACAGACAATATTTACATTGTGACTTAAAAGGTGCTTGAGCTCTTAACATGAAATTTGTAATATGTTGAATGAAATAACTTGAAAATATTGTTTTTAAACTTGTAACATTAGAAACATTAACATAGTGACTTAACATTTTAACATAATTTTTCATAGAAATGCAAGGCAAGTATTTTGTGAGGCGAATTATCCATAAACATGACTTCCATTAATTATGACTGAATTAAACAACAAATTGTTATGTATTTTTGAATGTTTTTCCAAAATGTTTGCATGGCTTTAGTTTGTATCCTGCAAAGTTATAGTACTTCATAGTAGACAATGTTTTTAGTAAAAATACGTCCATCTTCTAATAAATCACCTTGACTTTCATTGTTTTCAATGTAAACTTTAATAGCCTGTGGATTTTTGCACCGTGACAATGCAACGTACAATTGACCATGTGCAAATACTGGTTCTTCCAAAAAAATACCCACAGATTTGAAAGTTTGACCTTGTGATTTATTAATGGTCATGACAAATGCCATAATAATGGGAAATTGTCTTCTTTGAAGTATAAAAGGGAGACTACTTTCACTTGGTGCTAAATCTATTCTTGGTATGAAAACTCTCTCTCCTTTATGGGTCCCAGTTAAAATTTCAGCATCTATAAAATGGTCCCTTAATTGTTAAACAATTAATCTTGTGCCATTGCATAGGCCTTTTTTGGGGTTCATATTTCGCAGTAACATGATAATTGCACCTTTCTTTAGCTGCAAAATATGTGGTGGCATTCCAGAAGGAGTTAGAGAGTTTATGAATTCAGTCGAAAAGTTAGCCTGACTTTCATTGTCATCAGCAAGTACAGAATCAGCACTGTGATAATTTCTTTGTGGTGCATTAATTTTTTTAAAGATTTCATTATTGAGGATTAATGCATCTTTATTTTTACACGTCAGTATGACTTGGTTGGCAAGCTCGGAATATTCTTCGTTATTGATGCTCCCTTCAAATATAGCGGATATAATATCTTGTTGACAAATCATCTGAGGTGGGATCTCTACAGTGTCGTCAGCTAAATGTAGTATTTTTTCTGTTCTGCCTTCTCCAATTTTAATAAGCCAATCATTGAAATCATTTTGTCCTTCTGATCTCATATTTTGTTGCAGTTGAAGATGGGTAAAATGTTTCCATACTGTGCTTGACTTGATACAGGTTTCGATAATGTCAGTTCGATTTCCATGTACAACAACAGGTAATGTTTGTCTAAAATCGCCACCCAACAACATTACCTTACCACCAAATGGAAAAATATTATCCATGACTTCACAAAGCAAACGGTCAATACATTGGAGGGCATAGCATGACATCATTGTGGCCTCATCTATTATAATTAATTTACATTTCTTAAATTTCTTTGCTTGTAAGGATGTCATGCGAATATCTGACACCGAATTTTCTAAAATAGGCACTGGCAGTTTAAATCCACTATGAACAGTTCTTCCACCTTCTAATAAAAGTGCAGCAATTCCAGTAGTGGCAAACGCCATTGCTATTTGTCCTTGTGCTCGTACTGAACTCATTAATAAATTGTACAAATAGGTTTTTCCTGATCCGCCAGGTCCATCAAGATAGAAATAACGCTCTGTCACCATGTCATCATCTATTGCATTTTTAATGGCATGAAATGCTTGCAATTGTAGTGTATTTAAAGTTGCAAGTCTTTCTTGTGTTCTTTCTGCTTGCAGTTGAATGTCATAGTCTTCAAAGTTTATGTCATCTATAAGACCTGGATCAGGCAAATTAAAACTTGCACAACTTAATCCATGAGTTAAAAATACTTCTTGGATTTCCATTAACGCTTTTAAGTGTGCAATGGGTTCATTGTATCGTCGCATAAAGTCTTCAGCCATATTACTTTTAAAAGTCTCCCACAAAGCTAATGCATTTGGAGCATTTGAGAAGATACAAATAAAAGCAAATTGTTCTCTCATCTGTCGTGGCATTTGACATTGTGCTGCTTCTTCTAAACATCTTTCCCACTGTGTATCATCAGCGAGTAAGTTTCTATGTCTTGCAGCTAAATGGAAGGATTCATATACAATGTCATTAACAGTTCTTAATTGTTCAAAACTTTGTGCACCTGGAACATTTAAAAGTAATATCCGTAAGCAAAAACGTTCAACATCTCTTGGACTGACTGTGTAAATTCGTGGAATTATTTTATTGCCTCTGGTTTTTCTTGGTCTCCATAATCCATTCACAAAAACATAGTGATATGGAATTTCAATATATAAGTATTGTGTTGCTTGAGCATCATTTGAATTTAATGCAAACCATGCAGTTAGTGTAGTGTGACGATCTTCACTTTGGGCCAATGCATTCATTTCATTTCCAGCATGGAAATAGACTAAATGTCGTTGTGGCAAATGTACTGCTAATCTATATACTGCATGTGATCTATCATGCATTTCAAATTTTAAAAGCCGCCACATAGCTTCTGGTGCACTGACATAGCGAGCATCTACATGAGATGCAAGTTCATCATGTACTAACTCACTACATTCAGGGTTGTCTGCACTTTTGACGACTACAGTAGCTGCATCATAGCCTTTGTAAATATATTTGTAGACATATTTAATGGATTTGATGGAAGTGCAGGCTTCTACGTTGATGTGGGCGTTGTACTTCATGAGTAAATGTGGATTGTAGGGTACTACATATCTATTGTCCACTTTTTTTCCACGAATAATGGCACTATCTCCTTCTCTTCTTTTATAAAGTGGATATCCATCACAATTTGCATATGATTTGTCTCTATAATCTTTTGGAAAATCTTTTGAACATTTATTATTTTCCATACATGGTGATTGTGGATTAAGGTCTCCACAGGGTCCATGAATCATGCGATGAGTAACAATCTCATATAGTCTACCATATAGATCTGGATCTGGTAGTTCAGCAACTATGACTGCATCCACTTTGTCCGAAGTATCTAATTTATCTTTCTCTTGAAGTATTATGAGAAGATGTGCATGTGGAAGGCCTCTTTTTTGAAATTCAATGGTATATACATAAGCAAGACATTTGCCAAATAACTGATTTATAGTGAAGTCACGTATTAATTCATTTAATTTGATCTTAAAAACTCTGGCTACTAAATCTGGTCGATCTGAAGCACTTTGTCCAAGAAGTAGATTTTGATTCATTTCTGGCCATTGTGGATTACATGTAAATGTCACAAATAAATCTGGTTTTCCAAATTTTGTCACAATAGCCATAGCATCATTGTATCTTTCTCTCATATTTCGAGGAGATCCTTGAAAGGAAGATGGTAAAATGATGGCTTTGCCAGCTGTCATGTCTCTGCTTGTAGCCACGTCAGCAACATAGTCCATGAGTCCACAATATTGTTCTACACGTAGTTTATCTTGTTGATATTTTATAAAGTTTAAATTATTTGCCTCAACTTGCAAATATGAATCAATAATCCATTGTTGTGTTAGTTTTCCACCACATAAAATTGGATTAAATTCATCTCGAATGGCAATTTGAGCTACTTTAAATTCAAGCATAGAAAAAATTATTTCGGATTCTGGCTTTAGCATTTGGGTAACTGGGAAGGGTTAATTTTGGTTGCCAACCTGCTTCTCCATGTGGGAAAAAGATGGGATATGTCATTGGATCTAAATTTGGACTTAAGATATTAATATTAATAAATGGTTGCTCCTCATTTCTGGGATATACTCTAATGTCTCTTTGAAATGGTGGTTCTCCTTCATCATTCTGAAATACCATTGCAACTTCATTTGATGTTGGCAAGTTATAACGACGTTTATCAGTATGTCTGTCTCTTTTAAGCACCATATTAACCTTTGGCATGGGTAATTGATGTCTTTGTTGTTGTTCATTTTCTACTTCTGCCAATTTTTTGTATGCTTTACTGTAGGGATTGTTGTCCATAATGTTATTTAGCTCTATGAAAACACTGGGTAAGCATTTTTTATTTTCTTCCATCTGCATACGTTGGTCAACAGCTTCCATTGTATCTAGGACATATAGTTGAGCGAATTTTCTTTGCTCCTCTTGCTCTGGATGTAAATGTGAAGTCCGATGATAAATTTGTCCTTGGACTTTAAAACAGTAAGGACCATGTCCCGGTACATTAGCAGCCAATGTTGCCCCCATAGATTCAAATGATATGGCACTATTGTAGGATCTTATGTTTGTCTTAAAATGTTTGTAATTTGGAAAAGTAGGTTCAGTCATAATATTTTGTAAATAGCTTGGAAATTGTTTCCTTTCTGGAAGTTTGAACTTGCCTTTTTGACAACAACTAATAAATTGTCCATCTCTGGGTCTCTCATGTTTAAAATAATAAGCCTCACAAAATTGACATTGAGTACTCATGTCCCCACAACTATGAACCTCTACTGCTAAAGACTTGAGTAAAGGACAATTTGCAAAGCATATCGGATGTTGACTTTCATATTCATCAGGTGAAAAGTCATGAAATGTTTCAACAACAGGTTCTAAATGTTTAGTTTTTTCGTGGATTTTCTTGGTATATGTTGTCCTTGTTTTGTTGAAATGTCCTGTAAGTTTTTAGTAAGAGTTTGTAAATGCTTTTTTTTGTAGTTGCTTTTTTTGGTCTGTCTTGACTGGTATCTTGTAAAATGTCATGTGATGTTTGAGGAACAGTTTGTAAATGCTTTATTATCTTTTTATTTTTTTTGTTGTATCTTTAATTTTTGCAGCTGATATTCTTTTATTTGCAAGTCTTTTGCGTTCTTTTTCTTGTCGAATTTCTTTCTCCTCAGGTGTCTGCTGGGCGGCCCATCTCTCTTGTCTTTCTCTAGTTTGACGTCTTTTCTTCTCTTCTTTGGTCTCGTTATCAGCCATAATAATCTGTAAAGGAAAAAAAAGAAATGTAATTGTGTATATTTAAATTTGTAATTCCTGTTAAAGATTCTTGTGCACAATTGGTGAAATAAAAGGCAAATCATTAATGTATCAGTTATATTTAGTTAAAATTATAATTCCTGTCCTCACTGACTAAGAATTTGGCCAATGGAATACTGCTGTAAATAAGCATGTAACATATTGTTTTAAAATAATGGTTTTATTTATTAAAAACGTTGTTTGTGGATAGATATTTACCACTGCAAAACTTCTTTGCTAAAAAAAAAATTGATGTGGTTATTGAGCTATGTATTGCATAGTGGCAATTTAAATAGAATAAGGGAGAATTTTTTTATTTTTCTGTTGACACGGATGCAACTGAAAGCAGTTTTTTTAGTTTTCTACTTTTGTACTTATTATACTGTACCTTGGTTGAAGTGTGATTTAAATCCAAATGTTTGTTGGTCCTCGGTTGAAAATCATTGTCCAATGGTGTGGTCCTCTGTTGGAAGTCCTCGTCCGATGGTGTGGTCCTCTGTGTAAAATCCTGGTGCTATGGTCTGGTCCTCTGTTGAAAGTCCTGGTCCGATGGTGTGGTCCTGTGGCGATAGCCCTCGTCCGATGTTGTGGTCCTGTGGCGATAGCCCTCGTCCGATGTTGTGGTCCTTTGGTGAAAGTCCTCGTCCGATGGTCTGATCCTGTGTTGAAAGTGCTCGTCCGATGGTCTGGTCCTGTGGAGAAAGTCCTCGTCCGATTGTCTTCACGCAGTATCTGTTGTAATATAAAATAGAAAATGTTGTTTGAGTGAAAT
Organism: Discoglossus pictus; assembly: GCA_027410445.1. Lineage (NCBI taxonomy): Eukaryota > Metazoa > Chordata > Amphibia > Anura > Alytidae > Discoglossus > Discoglossus pictus. The sequence goes on from CM050164.1 coordinate 440,425,993, forward strand.
GTCTTTTAAATAAGTAAAAAATTTATGAATTTGGCTGTATTGTATCAGTTATGGTTATTTTTTTCTATTTTTTTTTTTTTAACTTTCTGTACAATCCCACGACTTTTGTTATTCTTATTTAAGGATCTTAGTAATGCTTGTGGGTTGTGATATATTAAATAAGAATATGAATTTATTTTGCTATGTGTTTATGTTAGTTTTTGTACAATCCTGTTTTGTGCGCACCACTTGTAGTATACTTATTTAACCTTTATTGGGATGGTTATAGTTTGTGAAACATGAAATAATATAATTAATGTAGTTTGCTATGTGTTTGTGTTAGTTTTTTACAATCCTGTTTTGTGCGCACCACTTGTGCAAAAGTTATTTATTCTTGATTGTACTGGTTATAGGTTGTTAAACATTAAAGAAGAATGTTAATGTAGTTTCCTATGTGTTTGTGTGATTTTTTGTACAATGCTATTAGGTGCGCAACACTTTTGTTATTCTTATTTAGGCTTCTTTGTAAGGCTTATAGGTTGTTAAACATTGAATAAGAAAGTTAATTTATTTTGCTATGTGTTTGTGTGAGTTTGTTCCAATTCTGTTTTGTGTGTAGCAGTTTGGGTCTCATTCAATTGCAATTTGGCTAATTGAGTCGTGCCCTAAATAAGCACATAGCATATTTTTTTAAAGAAGTTTTTAGTCAGTGAAAAACTTTCTTTTGGATAGATTTTTAGTAAATAAAAACTTATTTAAAAAAAAATGTTATGTTCTTATTTAGAGCCCTATTCAATTGGGCAAATTGCAATTGAATGAGGGCCTTTGTGTGTAACATATGTTGCATAGTTTGCCCCTCATTGAATTGCATTTTTTACAATGTAATAGTACTCTAAGGCCCTCATTGAATTGCAATTTTGAAAATTGAATATAGTTCTAAATAAGCACATCACATATATTTGTTAAAGAAGTTTTTAGTTATTAAGCATCTATCCAAAAGCAAGGTTTTCACTAACGAAAAAGTTCTTTAAAAAATATATGTTATGTGATTATTTGGATCCCTATAGAATTAGCAAAATGGCAATTGAATAAGGGCCTAAAAATGCTTATTTATAGCCATATTAATTGTCCAAAATAGCAATTGAATTAGGGCCTTTGGTTACTGCATTTGTTATATTGTCAGCTCCTCATTCAATTATGTTTTGGCCAATGGAATAGAGCTCAATATCACCACAGAGCATATATTTTTACCGAATTTTGTATTTAGTGAACTTGTATCCAAAAGCAACGTGTTCACTAAATAAAAAGTTCCTTTAAAAAATATGCTCTGTGAAAAGCAACGTGTTCACTAAATAAAAATTTCCTTTAAAAAATATGCTCTGTGCTTATATAGAGCCCTATTGAAATGGGCAAATCACATTTGAGTGAGGCCCTCGGCCATTAAAGATATATAGGTCCTCATTGAATTGCAATTTTGCCAATTGAAGAGGGCTCTATATAAGCACATAACATATTTATTGAGCGAAGTTTTTAGTTAGTGAAGACCTTGATTTTGGATAGAAGTTCAGTAACTAAAAAGTTCTGTATAAAAAATATGTTATGTGCTTATATAGAGCCCAATTCAATTGAGCAACTCGCAATTGAATGAGGCCCATGGTTCTTTCTTTTTTATACTTAATACTTTACCTTGATTGAAGTGTCGAATGACAGAGGGTCCCCTCCTGCCAATCTTAATCCGCCGGTCTTCTTGTAGTGTCTGTTTGAAAAAGAAAGTGAAATAGTTATTTGTATATTTATAATTTTTCATCTAGCAAAGCATGGCCTTTTGAGCATGTAATGTCTTGTTGTATCTTACCTGTTGTTCTTTGTTGGTGTTCTTTAAAAGGGATTGTGCTTCACAATGCACGGTGCAAATTGTTGAGTGACGCTGTTGATGCAGAGTCTGTTTGAATTTTAAAAGAAGTAGAAAGATTAAGCTTTATATGATCTATTGAATTGCAGTAAATTAATGTCATTTAAATATACTTCTGTAATTATTTTCAATTGACCTTATTTTTTGGTGGTGGCTACACACATATGTCACATACATGAAGCACATTCCATAGTTTAATGTAATTATTTTGTGTGCGTGTGACATATCACTATACATGAATCATATTTAAATTGTTAAATTAACCTTATATTTGTTTTTTCCAACACACATAAATGTCTGTGAGTGAGATGTAACTATAGATGATACATATATGTGCGTGTCACATATCAGTATACATGACATATAATGTCATTTAAATGTAGTTGTTTAATGATTTTGTTTTAAGCTAATTTTGTTGCAGTTGGAGCAATGCACATAAATGTGCGTGTCACATGTCACTATACATTATACAAATATATGTCCGTGTCACATGTCACTATGCAGGGGCAATACACATAAATGTGTGTGTCACATGTCACTATACATTCTATACTTCTATACATATATGTGCGTGTCACATGTCACTATACATTATAGACATATATGTGCGTGTCAGATGTCACTATACATTATAGACATATATGTGCGTGTCACATGTCACTATACATAAACCTCTGTTTAATATTGAATTATGTTTTTTTGTTGTATTGTTAAATGAACCATATTTTTTTTGTGGGCCTATACACATAAATGTGCCATATATGTCACTACATAAATCCTAGTTTATTTTTTTATTTTTTTTGACCTGTCCTGATAATAAAATGTAATATATTATAGCTTACCTCTCAGTTGTAATTTGCACAATGTTAAGTAGTAAATTAGTAAAGAATTGAATTCTCAAGTAAAAGCAGCAGTTATCTCTGAAGTCACTCCGTTCATCAACTGAGGAGAAATGTATTTTTTTGTGTAAAATAGGCAGTATTTATAAACTTGTAGAAAGTTCTGGAAAGTGAGACCGTTATAACGCAATACGCATGCGCAATTTGCGTTACAGCTTACAATTTGCGTTCCATCCGCCATTTTGTGCGTAGTACTGTTCAAAATGGTGTTTAATATGATTGTGATACGTTCCGCATAGTATGTGTTTCATTATTGCGAGTAAGTGTAGTATAGTTACGTCTGAAGCCTCGTTTTCGTTTTGTTCGTCGGCCATTTTTTCTCTCGCTTAGCGATGGTATTAGTGTCTAAAGTGTTTTATTTTGATTTAAATGTAGGTGTAACTTGTTTTTTTTGAGGTGCTGGATGGTTCCTCTTGCTGTAGGTAAGCTTTTTATGCGTTTGTTGTGTGTATTTCTTAAGTTTTAAATGTTTGTATGTCGGCGTGTTGCGTCCGATGTTTGCGAGGTCGTAATGTGTGGTAACGTCTCTCGTATGGTGTTTGCGTGTGTAGCCTTGTTTTCGTTTTATTCGTCGGCCATTTTTTGTGTCGCTTAGCAAATTATTTAGTGTCTAAACTTTTTTATTTTGAGTGCAATTAAGTTGTAAGTTGCATTTTTGAAGTCGTGGGTGCTCCCTCTTGGTGTAGGTAAGCCTTTTATGTATGTGCTGTGTGTATATATTGTGTTTTTAATTTTGTAATGTTCGCGAGTTGCGTCCGAGTGTTGCGAGGCCGTAATGTGTGTGAACGTGTGTCGTATGTTGTTTGCAAGTGTCGTAATGTGTGTGTCGTGCTCTTTGGGTTGCAACGTGAACTTTGCGAGGTTCGCAGTTCTTTGGGTTGCGAATTTGGGTTGTGAATTTTGCAAGGGTCGCAGTTGCTGCAACTGGAGCCTTCCTGTCATGCCAGCAACTGAGAACCCTACGCGAGCCCGCAACGTTAGCAACAACTTGTACGCTCACAACTATATATGTGATATATATATATATATATATATATATGTAAACACAGTTGAGATTTAAAATAGGATTTATATAAAGGAAAACTGACTGGTGAATTATTTACTATATGTCATACAAGGAAAATCAATTGACATGGATATTAAAGAGCAACTTGGTTTGGTAAAAAGCTCACATATTTTTGAAGTATGAAGAAAACAAACAGATTTAGTAGCTATGTAATCCATAAACAAAAAAGGATTTTGAGAAAAAATAATACTTTTAGCAAAATCTAGTTGTATCGAAAGGCTTCCATTTTGAACTTATACTGTTGTGACATTGTAAATTAAATTTGGCTATCACAATGCACAAGAACAGTTAATGTTAATCCACCTGAAAAGGAGAATTACCTTTAATTCTGATAACATAAAGAAAGCCTGTGAATGTTTTTATTTTCAGAACAAAAAAGTAGGTTTAAGTAAAGTGTAAGCTTTTCGAAGCAGTGACAGTGAAACCTGTTTGTTCTCTTTATGTTTAATGCTCTTATATATATATCTATATTTTCATGAACTTGTTTGTACTTTTCTTTCTATAAAATGCTGAGGTGGGCTGTACACCATTCAATTCAATAGCCTCACAAAGAGAGGGTAAATATTTGGGTCTAGAGCGCAAGATGCACCAAATTCCACCTGTGATGTGTTTTGCTGGCACAAAAAGGACCCCCTGCTAAGATTCGTAAAATGTCTAACCAATCATTGAAATTTGTGCATTATGATTGTTTAGGCTTCTCACCAATCAGATATGGGACGGGAGTAAATCAAATACTCAATTCTCATTGGCTGAAATATGACACAATTTCAGCCAATCAGAATCCTCAAAAATAGTTTATCAGACAAAAAAAACATATAGTTTGCATGGGAGCCCATTGGAGGATGAGCTCTGTTAGATTATATTTATTTTATAAAGTGGAATTTTGTTAGCCTGAGGCTCATTTCCATAAACTGAAGATGATGACCAAGGGCTTCAATCAAGAATGAAGATGACACATTTTTCAAACAACATGGAAGTGAAACTTTTACAGGGCTGAAGATTATGAAACATGGCCATCATCACTGGAGGACATCAATAGGGAATAGGGATATAAAATGTAGATTTCCCCCCTTACAGATATACATTGTATTTTTTATGTAGCGTTTTTAATGTATTTAGTATGGGGGTTAGGGTCCAAGGGGGGCAAATATGGGCCCCTATGGTGATAGAAATGGTATCATGGGGATTCCTGAGGACCCCCATGTTTAGGGTTATCTTTAAGTGCCATAGAAGTCCATAAGGAATTGTATACCATGAGGGCCCATAGGAACTCCATGGTATAGGGTTTAAAAATAGGTATTGTAGAAGTCCATAAGGCACCGTAGTGTTGGGGTTAATTTTGTGTGGCCATAAGAGTGCTAGCCTCACCTCTTCTATTTCCAGTGAATATCAGTGAAGTTCCAGAGATGAACTTTTGACAGCCTGAGCTGGAGAGCCCAGCAATCTTGTGGTACATGGGGCAGCAGAAGGCTAATTCCTCAAGTAAGAATGGACATTCAGCAGTTACAGAACATGTTACAAATGGTCCCTAAGAAACTGCTGATAACAAGACCTATGTTCAAGACTATCAGCATCAGCTGGACATCTGATATAAAGAGAAGCTAAATCTACAGGGAGTGCAGAATTATTAGGCAAGTTGTATTTTTGAGGATTAATTTTATTATTGAACAACAACCATGTTCTCAATGAACCCAAAAAACTCATTAATATCAAAGCTAAATATTTTTAGAAGTAGCTTTTAGTTTGTTTTTAGTTTTAGCTATTTTAGGGGGATATCTGTGTGTGCAGGTGACTATTACTGTGCATAATTATTAGGCAACTTAACAAAAAACAAATATATACCCATTTCAATTATTTATTTTTACCAGTGAAAGCAATATAACATCTCAACATTCACAAATATACATTTCTGACATTCAAAAACAAAACAAAAACAAATCAGTGACCAATATAGCCACCTTTCTTTGCAAGGACACTCAAAAGCCTGCCATCCATGGATTCTGTCAGTGTTTTGATCTGTTCACCATCAACATTGCGTGCAGCAGCAACCACAGCCTCCCAGACACTGTTCAGAGAGGTGTACTGTTTTCCCTCCTTGTAAATCTCACATTTGATGATGGACCACAGGTTCTCAATGGGGTTCAGATCAGGTGAACAAGGAGGCCATGTCATTAGATTTTCTTCTTTTATACCCTTTCTTGCCAGCCACGCTGTGGAGTACTTGGACGCGTGTGATGGAGCATTGTCCTGCATGAAAATCATGTTTTTCTTGAAGGATGCAGACTTCTTCCTGTACCACTGCTTGAAGAAGGTGTCTTCCAGGAAATGGCAGTAGGACTCGGAGTTGAGCTTGACTCCATCCTCAACCAGAAAAGGCCCCACAAGCTCATCTTTGATGATACCAGCCCAAACCAGTACTCCACCTCCACCTTGCTGGCGTCTGAGTCGGACTGGAGCTCTCTGCCCTTTACCAATCCAGCCACGGGCCCATCCATCTGGCCCATCAAGACTCACTCTCATTTCATCAGTCCATAAAACCTTAGAAAAATCAGTCTTGAGATATTTCTTGGCCCAGTCTTGACGTTTCAGCTTGTGTGTCTTGTTCAGTGGTGGTCGTCTTTCAGCCTTTCTTACCTTGGCCATGTCTCTGAGTATTGCACACCTTGTGCTTTTGGGCACTCCAGTGATGTTGCAGCTCTGAAATATGGCCAAACAGGTGGCAAGTGGCATCGTGGCAGCTGCACGCTTGACTTTTCTCAGTTCATGGGCAGTTATTTTGCGCCTTGGTTTTTCCACACGCTTCTTGCGACCCTGTTGACTATTTTGAATGAAACGCTTGATTGTTCGATGATCACGCTTCAGAAGCTTTGCAATTTTAAGAGTGCTGCATCCCTCTGCAAGATATCTCACTATTTTTGACTTTTTTGAGCCTGTCAAGTCTTTCTTTTGACCCATTTTGCCAAAGGAAAGGAAGTTGCCTAATAATTATGCACACCTGATATAGGATGTTGATGTCATTAGACCACACCCCTTCTCATTACAGAGATGCACATCACCTAATATGCTTAATTGGTAGTAGGCTTTCGAGCCTATACAGCTTGGAGTAAGACAACATGCATAAAGAGGATGATGTGGTCAAAATACTCATTTGCCTAATAATTCTGCACTCCCTGTACAAGATGACATCCAGTCACCGCGCAATGCCTAAATGATGGTGGCACAAAGGAAGACGCATGTGCAGGATAATAGAGAGGACTGGATAGCTGAGATGTTACACAGTGTGCATCAGTACTGGAAAGTGAACTGCAGTACCTACACCTGAAACTACAGTCACATCTCCACCACAATGGCTTTGGAGACTAGAGCTGCCTTCTAAAAAGAATGGAGTAGGTAGTGAAAGAGCAAGAAGGACGGAACATTCAGCTACAAGAGAGTCTAACTCAGTTGGTCACATACAGTGGACACACACAGTGGTGTGTTTGTTTTTTATTTGAGCAGAAAAAAAGAAACACGAAGCGAGGTGTGCCATTTGCCTGAAAATACACAGAGAGACAGCAACTGATGATTGTCCTGCAGCAGAGTGGAAAACAGAAGTTCTGAAGGATACATGCCAGTGATTTTGAACCTTTAGAACTATTGAACTGTTTTGTTTTTGCTCCACCCAGGGTTTATTTGTATGAGAGCCTGGATAGCAAAGGAACTGTCTGTAAATAAAGGTAGTGCTTCTATGGAAGCTTGGACTGTTTTGTATTTGATTTGTTTTGATTTTTTATTGTATTTAAGTATTACTCCCCTCCCCCCCCACAGATGTTGGTGGAGAAACATGAGTAACAGAGATAAGCATGAGCGTCTGCATCCAAGGGTTTGCTAAGTAGTATGTTTTATAACCCTATACTAACCTTCCAACCAGTAGCAGCACTGCCTGAGCTGGTGGTGTGGGGGGAACAAACTACAAATCATATGATGCTTTGCTACAGAGATTGAATCTCTATACTGCTACAATGCTGTAACTGCCTCTGATTGACCAACACATATTATGAATTGTATGCTAGTTTAGCTTGGATTTTGAGGGACATTCCTTCTCAAAATCCACTGCCAGAAAACTTAAGACATTTTGCCAACTCTTGGGTAAGTTTATTAATGTTTATTTTAAAAAATGTTATGCAAAAAAAAATATGTTTGCAAACACTATTGAATCTCCTCTATCAGATACATTCATAATCCATGAAACTTCCAAACACTTTTAAGCTTCTTTTGAAGATTTTGAATGATTGAGCTAACGTACAATTATCTGGAGAGTTCCAGTGAACTGGAACTGCATTACTAAAAGCTCTAGCACAAAATTATACCATTAACTCATTATTTTATTATTATCCCCAGATCCCAATCATATTTATATTTTTGAGATAATTGAAATTATGAAAACTATCAATGTTTTCCTCCTTTTCACAAAGAATATTGGTCATAAAGGAGCCTTCCTGTCAAACCAGCCATGATGTGACAATTTTAGTTTAGTTTATGTTTTTGTTCTCTCTAAAAAGTTGAAGGGCCCGTAGACCACCCCAGGTCTCCTGGGGTTAGAGGGAGGGGCCACTTGAACTGGCAGGATCGGGGTAGGTGACTGGAGGTGGCTAGCTGGGGGTGGAGCCATTTATAGGATTTTTGGTGCCATATGCTCCATTATGCCCCCAGACACCCACCCATCCCTAATAAATAAATAAATAAATAATAATAATAATAATAATAATAAATAAATACAATAAATAGACATTAAAAAAATTACAATATGGTGAGGTTGTATTTTGTAGTCGTTTGTTCTGGATATATATCAAGTCTGTAATATATGTTAACAGAAAATGTATTTTGTTGTTGTCACAACGGTGGATGGTGAGGGCAGTCGCCAAAACAGTGGTAAAGTTGGTGAAACCCTACCCAACAGGGCCTTGCTTAGGTCATGATTTCTGAAAACAAAATATATATTTCTGCAGCTTCTATTTATCTTCTAACATATGTATTTGGTAGACAAGAATGTTTAAAGTGTTTAGCAGTAAAAAGAGAAAAGAAGCAACAAGAACTGTGGATAGAGCCACTAAGGTGAAAGGTATTGAAGAATTAGTAGTATAGGATAACTTATAATCTTGAGTGGTCTCTCTGCAGTATGACTTCCATTGTAAAGCTTAAATGGAAAAAGCAGCTGAGTATTTGACTGCATCCTTGTAAGGTCATTAAAGGGAGATGTGTGTGTGGGGGAGGGATAATGGCTCAGAGATAAGCCTAAAGGGTTATAAAAACTATTAGTGATAATAAGACAATCATTGGCAGGCTGCCCCAACTCCAAAAGCTGTTAATGGAAGCATCTAACATAGCTATTTACCTGTAAAACAAAACTACTTCTTCACATTGATCTTATCGTTAGTGGATACCAGTGGCTGAGTCTGAACTCAAGAAGTAAGCACAAGAGCTTGTGCACCCACAGGGTTGCTAAGGAGTTTGTTTGTATGGGTGTCACATATATATGTGTTACATAACAAATCAATGTTTGTTTGCTTGTTTTTTTAAATCATTTAATATGATTTTTTTTATTTTTTATGATTAATGAGTATGTAAATGTCTAGCTCAGTGGTTCCCAAACTTTTTCGGTTCAAGGTGCACATGTTTCAACATTTTTTCAAGGCTCCCCAAGTCAAATCATAGTTCTATATACATATATATGGTGCAGTTAGATATAAAAAAAAGTATGCAAATTTGTACAAATGTTCTCTCTCCCTCCCTCCCCTCTCTCTCCCTCCCTCCTCTCTCTCCCTTCTCTCTCTCTCTCCCTCTCTCCATCTCTCTCCCTCTCTCTCCTTCCTCTCTCTCTCCATCCTCTCTCACCCTCTCTCTCCCTCCTCTTTCTCTCTCCCACCTATCTCTCCCTCCGAACTCTCTCTCTCTCCTTTCTCCCTTTTCTCCCCTTTCTCTCCCTCCCTCCTCTCTATCTCCCTCATCTCTCTCTTCCTCTCTTCCTCTCCCTCCATCCTCTCTCCCCTCTCTCTCCCTCCCTCCTCTCTCCCTCCAATCTCTTTCCCTCGCTCCTCTCTGCTCTCTTCCTCGCTCTCTTCTGCTCTCTCTCCTCTCTCTCTTTTCCCCCTCCTCTCTCTTCCTCTCTCTCTCTTGCTCTATCTCTTCCCCTCTCTCTCTCTTCCCCTCCCCCCCCTCTCTCTCTCATTCTCTCTATCTTTATACAATGGTACCTCATTTCTCGTCCTTAATCCATTCTGGACAGCAGGATGAGTTCCAAACAACCCATCCAAGATCCTGTAGAAATAGTGTGGATATATACTAACATCCACATATTATCCACATTAACATATTATCTACAGAAACGGAGAGAGAATTATCTTGGACTAACATTATCTGAGTAAACTAAGCGCTAAAGCCCAAATTGGGAATATAAAAAGCCCAATACCATACCCATGAGTTCCAAACAAGTTGATATAATCCGTTCCGTAACCCAGATTTTTCCCATTTTAGTTTGAAATGATGGTCTTGTTTTTGGATACAAACCTTAAAACAGACAAAAAGAAAAATACAATAATTACATCAGATTACATAGAATTAACTGAACTTTTTCACTTGAGGGCCCAATGGGATGGTGGTGATGTAGAGTAGGAGAAGGAGGAGACAGGTTATGGCTTGGAACTTTTGTTCTTATAGGCACAGGCTACACTTTGGTTATTTTAAGCACAGGCTGCACATAGGCTCTTACAGGAACAGGATGCACATTGGCACTGACAGACACAGGAAGCACATTGAATTTTAAAGGCTCAGAATACAGATTGGAACTTAGAGGCACAGACCATCTGCACATTGGCACTTCAAGGCACTGGTTGCAAATTGCCACGTACAGGCACAGGCTGCACATTGGCACATACACACACAGACTGCAGATTGACACTTACAGGAAGAGGCTGCACATTGGCTCTTGAAAACCCAGGCTGCACATTGGCACTTACAGGGATAGGCTGCACTTGGGCTCTTAAAGACACAGACTGCAGGATGGCTCTTACAGACACAGAATATAGATTGGGAGCAAGGGGAGCATGGGAAGAAGAGTGGGGGTCAAGTGGTGTCCACGGAAGGAGGTGTGTGGGGGGGGGGGGGCTACAGGATGTCAAGTGGAGGCTGGAGGGAGTCACAAGAAGGTGTGTGGAGCAGTAGGACACAAGTGGGGGCCGGGGGAGCTGAGTGGGACTGCAGGAGGCCAGTGGGGGCTTGTGGGGCCACAGGGGGCAGAGTGGGGGCCACGCGGGGTTCAGAGGGCAGAGTAGGGGCCAAGTGAGTCTTCAGGGAGGCAAGTGGAGGCTGCGGGAGGTGTGTGGGGCCACAGGGGGCCGTGGGGGCTGCAGGCTACTGATTTGGGGCTGCAGGAGCCAAGTGGGGGGCCCAGGGAGGTGTGTGGGGCAGCGGGAGCCAAGGGATGGCTACAGGGAGGTGTGTGGGGACGCAGGAGCCAAGTGATGGCCACAGGGAGGCGTGTGGGGACAAGTGGGGGTTTTAGGGAGTTGTGTGTATTCAAGGGGAACCCAGCTTCTCTCCCACTTTTTGTTCCTCCCTAGCTGACTCCTCCCCCGACCTGCTCCTCTTCCTCTCACGGCCGGTGATACATAATGGGCCTTGGGGCAGGAGAGCCAGCAGAGAATGCTAGGGAGCATTTGCGGCGCCCCTGTAGGGCAGTCACGGCTCCCCAGGGTGCTGTGGAACAAAGATTCGGGAACCACTGGTCTTGCTCATATTGTTATTTCATTACAATGGTCCTTTAAGTTCATTGTGTGATTATTCAGTTATGTGCAAAAGACTGGACAGGCAGTGGTGGAAATATTTCTATCCATCCATGGAGGATGTGGTGATAGGAGGGAGCAGAGGTTAAGGTGAAGATTATGATTGTGAACTGCGTCGAGATGTGAAGAAACATGTTCAGGAGAGCGACTGTCACAATATATTGAAGTAGTCTATTTGAGAGAAGAATTTTTTAGATAAATGAAACAGTACTTCATATGATTGTGTAAACAAATATTAACACAGGGAAGTTGTCATATATAAACAGTATAAGCTCTTCAGAGAGATTTTATTCTGGTTAGAAATAAAATAACCTACTTTAAGAGCTTCTATTTGCATTTATCTTGTCTTAATGCTCTTTTTAAAATGACTGATAGCAAATTTTGAAGTTATGTTTAAGAGTGTAGTTTTGTTACTATAACAGAGGTTACAGCTTTACAATAATATAGTTCTGCCTTTCACACACGACCATTTAGATATCTATACAGTCTCTTTTTAAACTGCTCTTTTGTTTGAGTAAATACATTTTCAGTTCAATTGCTGTATCCCTCTTCACACTGAGATTGTGCACACTTTCATTAAGCTCTTTATGATGTTATAGTTTGAGATGAGTTAATTTTAGTTATTTATGTTACCCTGTTACTGATTGATGCTTGTTTTTGTATATGGCAACATTTCTGTCTAGGGTAATTATGAATTATGCATTTGTTTATGCACTGAACTGAGCGATGTAGTATTCATACACATTCTTATTTTTACTCTGATTTTTTTTTTTGCTGACATTCAGAGTTTATGTTGTGCTTATAAATACTTTTTCATCATATAAAGCAAGGGGTGGTCTTTACCTAGTTATCATCACTTGGTTAAGTTGTTTGTAGGTACCCTATTCCCTCTTACATGAATTAACCTATAGAGCACTACAGGGTCCTTATCTATTTCTTTACCAATGTCTGTGTACAAATGTGCTTTCTTATTTGATGTACCCTGGCACTACAGAGTCTTCACGCGGTCTATAAATAAAATATAATAAGAATAAGTGTCAGTTCAATTTGACAGTCAATGGGTGTTGTATGCCTTTTCATGAAACTTCTAGATATAGTTTGTTTTATTAGCATATTCAAATGTTTACATTTGTAAGACTATATGCACTGCACTGTACCAAAACTGCACCTAATCAAATTAATGCCCTTGTTGAAAATAAAGTTCTATAATCTCTGTCTTCTAACTATGATGAGACCAGATATATAGAGACTGAAAAGTCCAAGTGTGAAGAATAATTTGTGGGACTTTTAATCCCAACATACCAGGGGCCATATTCAATTGGAAGCCCGTAACTCGATCGCAGACAACTGAATGTTTGTGAGTGAGTTGTGGGCTCCTGTTCTTCTCTGATTGTGAGGCTATTCAATTGCTCAAGGCCGCAAGTTGCCGAAGCCAAAACTGTAAACCATGCACTGGTTCGGAACAGTTGAGGGCGTTAACATGATCAATCAAGCAAGCCCGTAACCTCCCATTTCAAATCAGCCAATCGGAAATGAGACTGTCAGAATTACGGAAGTAAAACATGGAGGTTACACGTCATTCAATAAGTTTTCGGGGTCCGATATGCGATCAGACTCGCAAACCCTCAAAATAAAGAATTATAAAATGTTATGCCAATTCTGTTCTAGTCCATATGGGTGGCCTGGTATGAATTAACTCATTCATACCCGAGATCGATTTAACTCTGAAATGAAACATAAATAATAAATTGAATTGCTGGGCTTGAGACTGTTGTGCAAGTAATTCTAATGTCTTTCATCACTTTCCCCATTATTTACAGTGCAGGATTGATTTAATATTTTCATTTACAGCGCTACGAATAGGTGTTTAACCCCCTTGAGGGTCCTCTCTAGCACTTGTTGAGGAGTGTTGGGAACAGAAACCAGATCTAAGGGGGCTAAAAAGGGAGTTGGAGGAAAGGAATTGAGTTAGGAGGTTGAAGACAGGTTTCTCAAGCAATTTTGAAGCCAAGGGAAGTAGAGAAATATGGCGATATTTATATGCAGAAGCTGAGGTTTCTTAAGAATGGGTGTACTTATGGTATGTTTTAAAGATGTTAGAAACTTGCCAGTTTCTAGAGAGATTGAATAGATGTGTGAGAGCTCAGATAATTGTTGTAGAGAGGGGAGGGATTAGCTGTGGTGAAATAGGTTTCATTGCTTTACTAGTCTGTAATATGAATAACTGTACTATTTGTATGTACTGTAGTTACAGTAATTGCACTGTTTTATTTAGATAAGAGCATTATATATATATATATATATATATATATATATATACAGCATATATATATATATATATATATATATATATATATTAAAGTAAGTATATTGAAGTAAGTATATACCAATCTCTATTTGCTCCATGTGCCCTGCCTTGATGATATTTAATGCAGGCTAATGCTGAGGAGATGATGTGTTGGCTACATGAGATTTGTACATATTAGAAACGTCCTTATTGTATACTAAATGATATATCTGCCTTGCCAAAATAAGGGGTTGAAATATTTCCATCTCTCTCCACACTTTGCCTAGCATTTTCTTTGTTTCTTACAAATCTCCTTGTGAGGAAACATAGGCCGATTTGTGCCCCTGTGTTTTTTTGTTTCTACTCAATAGAACCTGTATTCCATTCTTCTATCTTCTCTTCCTCTGTGACAATTCCGATCTCTTTCTCTCCTGTGTTCCCTATTTCTTTCCATCTACCCTCAATGCCCCCCAATACATTCTTAAGGATTCAGTAATTCTAGGATGAGCACATTGCAAGGAGTATGAAGGAGGTGAATGTCACAACCCACAGGTGAGGGGCCACATGCACCCCTAACTCTCCTTCTTCAGCTTACAGGAACAATCTCCAGGTTGCAAGATATGTGTTCATCATAGTGCCTAGCATGCCATTTTCAGATCTGAAAATATTGATAGAGAAGCAAGAAAATCAGATCCCTTAATTTCACATCATAAATAGACATGCACCTTAAATTAGTGAAGAGACAGACTGACTCTTTATTCTCTTTACACTGATATTTTAAAATAGCCCAAAAGAATTCACCCATATGGACCCCTTCATAATTTTCCTCCCTGTATAAGGAGTCTGCTTTCTTACTGTGACCTTCCCAACTCGTTAATAGGCTGTCAACCCCTCTCACTGGTCTCCAGCTAAGGTCCTGGAAAGGTTCATTTTGTTAGGTCACTTAAGATTTTATGACTGTACTTTAATCACGCATGAGGGACTAAAGAGGGGTAGAGTAACAACTGGTAATGGAATTCCTGGACCAAAACCATCATTATCACATAGTATAATAACTCCTACATTCATTATTGTGGCCCACATTACATTACACATAAATACAACGTGACAGTCCTTAAATCAATTCTCATGTACATTTTGATAGCATTCAGGGCTGTGACAGATCAGTCTTAGGCCATAAAGGATCCTTGATTGTGGGGTTCAGGGAGCCTCATCCTGGCCCCTCAATGTAAGTCATAACAGTACACATATCTGATTGAAATTAGGGATTCATTAATAATAATTACATTTACAGCCTTATTAAATTGCAATTCGGCAAATTTTAAAGGGCTCTATATAAGCACACATCATATATTTTTTTACAGAAGTTTTTAGTTCGTGAAGATCTTGCTTTTGGATAGAAGTTCACTAACTAAAAACTTCTGTAAAAAAAATATGTGGTGTGCTTATATAGAGCCCTTTTAAATTTACCGAATCACAATTTAATAAGGGTGTTAATTTGTAAGAATTGTATTGATGCTGATAACTTTGTTTTATTGTTTGTGAATATTGTGTTTCCTTTCCTCCAAACTAAAGTGAGCAATGTATAATAGTTATCGAGGAAACTTTATAAAGTTATTTATTTTATAGATACTTAACGTCTAACTAATTTCCTCATTCGGAAGCTGTAATATCACTCTTGCATCAGTAGATATCCTATTATATGGAAACTATTGGTGTTACTTTTTAATTTGTCTTCATAAAAGAAACCTATAAAAATCACAAAAATTAAGGAAATTGTTTGCAGCAGCAAGTAACTCATTATGGGGTACTTCTAATTACTGTTAAAATGAACTGTAAAGTAATGCCAACTGAATGGGATGTCCCAGAGCAATAAACCAAAACGGTAAACATCTGTGCAACTCATAATCTACTCATTTAACCTTCACAGTAGAATCACCGTCACGATTTATGCCTGTCAGCATTAAAATAGATAGTTGTGAAATTGTCACTGAATTGTATTTTTTCAACATATTTTTGAGAGCTAATCATTTTAAATCAGCTGTTTCGACTCACATTATACTACGCTATGCATACATATCACAATTTTCATGCATATTGAGAACTAATGGCTTGTGCTGACTCTCAGATCACTGTCGGTCAATTTGAGCACTATACCTGATTGTATTTAATTTCAATACATTTAAATGTGCTTAAATGCTTTCAGTATCAATCCCATACTCACACAGATATATTAGTTTACCTGAAGCCACGGCAATGCTGTTTGCGACACAATGTATTGTTTTTTGTACTCTGAGTACCTTCCGCGCTCATTGCGAGCCTCTCCTCTCGTGTACTTTTGCTCCTCTGAGCACCTTTGGCGTGATATATATAAGTGCAGTGTAAAAATGTAATTTTTTTAGTGTAGTGTAAAGTATACATTTTTATTTTCCATTACTAATTAATATTAAATTAATGTACGTTAATAATTAAATCTGAACGAACAAATGTATTAGGAAGTGCGATGCATTAATGTATTCATAAAGTAACGTCTGTGTAAAATATGTTATTTAGCGTTTTTTTTTAATATATTTTTTTACTATTAATCAATTAATTACTTAATACATTAATATACTTTACCTATTTGTAATTAATATATCCAGCAATCAATATCCTGAAGAGCTAACAATCTATTTTGATTTTCCTGCAGCATACAATGTACAGTTGGACTGTTGCTGCCCTGATTAGAAAGTGTCAGCAATGTACCAATTGTGCAGTATAAAGAGGCTGCGTGCGCAAGGCCAAACTTTTGGTTTAGTCGTGTAAAGCACCATTTTAGATTCGTAATGTTATTAGTTGCAAGTTAGTGTTGTAAAATGGCGGCGATTGTCTATGTGTTACGCGGCTCGCGAACAGTTTCCATCCTGTCTAATAGTGTATTTTGTACCTTGTACGTTCCTGTGTAAGTGGTATGAGTCTGGTGGTGTTTTGCGCGGTTCGGGGGCGTGTAGCCACGTTTTCATTTTTTTTCAGCCGCCATTTTTTTCTCGCTTAGCCGATTTTCGAGGGCCGAAACTCTGCAAATTCGGCTTAAATTTGCATGGAACCTCACTCCCAGACGTCCTGGCTGCCCCCCCCCCCCCGTGCTGTGTGTGAGATTTTTTGTGTATTTTTTGTTTTATTTTTTGTTTTTCTTGTTTTTTAATTTGTGCGGTTCGACCGTTAAAGTTGTATTTTTCCTACCTCATATTTCTTTTTCTAAGTACCGCACCTCGGAATTTTTTTCTAAGTCCCGCGTTCCTCAAGTGCTTGCAGCCTAAGGCAATCCCGCATTTCCTAACTAATCCACTGAACTATGCCTGAACTCTGTTAGACCACTATCACCTATAAAGCCTCAACTAAGGATTTTGACTTAATCCAATACTAACCCTTTACCATCAATATGCTCAGTCTGGATTGGGTGTCAGGATGGTCTTCCCACATCTCAGTCCTGCTTGCCTGTCTCCTGGCTACTTCTAATCCCAAAAGAAGATATTTTTGATATTACAAAAGTGTATGGCTGTTTTTTCTTAAAATTATTATTATTATTACAGTTCATTTATAATGCGCCAACATATTCCGTAGCGCTGTACATAAGTTAAGTTCAGACAAAGATAAATACAAATTAACATATAGCAAAGCGAGGAGGGACCTGTTTTTGATCTAGGAATCCAATGTCCATGGTGAATTCCCAAATTACTTAGGATAGAAACCCGCAGACTTACAATCTAAGGTATGGTGAGTGGTAAAAGAGGGAGAGAGAGAGTGATGAGCATGTTAGAGTGGAGGGTTCTTTAAAGAGATGTGTTTTAAGTGAGGTTTTAAAGGTTTTGAGCCAAGAGGATAATCTTGTGGGGCGAGGCAAGGAGTTCCAGAGACTAGGGGCAGCACGAGAAAAGTCCTGGAGGCTGGAGTGAGAGGAGGTGACAATAGTTGTAGAAAGAAGAAGGTCATTAGCAGAACGAAGAGGGCGGGTGGGGGAGTATTTGGAGATGAGAGCAGAGATGTAAGGGGGAGCGTTATTGTTGAGGGCTTTGTAAGTTAGGGTCATTATTTTACATTCTATTCTTGAGGCTAAGGGGTGATGCCGACACTGAACGCTGTGTATGGAAGATGAGTCTAGCAGAGGCATTCATAATGAGTTGAAGTGGAGATAGTCGGGTGGTGGGTAGGCCAACAAGAAGCGAGTTGCATTAGTCTAGTTGAGAGATGATGAGAGAGTGTATTAGCATTTTAGTTGTGTCTTGTGTAAGATAGTGATGAATTCTGGAGATTTTTTTAGGTGGAGAAGACAAGATTTAGTTAGTGATTGTATGTGAGGGATGAAAGACAGAGCGTGGTCCAGTAGAACTCCAAGACAACGGGCTTGAAAGGTGGAGGTGATGATGTCATTGTTGACAGTGAGAGAGATGTGAATAAATAATGCGGTGGGAGAGGGAGGGAAGATTAGGAGTTCAGTTTTAGACATGTTGAGTTTGAGATGGTGGGTGGACATGTTTTAGAGAAGATGAAAACATGCCAGTATTTAGGGAGAGGTTGAAAATATGTGTGAGAACTGGGATTAGTGTGGTAGAGAGGGGAGATATGTGCTGAGATGGAATAGGATCCTGAGGGCAGGTAGTGAGGCGAGTGGACGATAGCAGTTTGGAGACTTCATCCTCTGTAGTCGGATCAAAGCAGTTCAAAGTGGCAGTGGGATTGGGGAAGGGAGAAGACTGGGTGTTGTTGGTTGGTTTAGAGGGTGGAGTGTGAGAGCCACTATGAGATAAGAGTTAATTTACGGATGTTTTGAATTTTTTGAATAAAAAAAGTCTTCAGCTATGCGAGAGGAAGGGAATATAAGAAAAACTAAAGATACAAAATTATATATATTACTGATCCTATCAAATTGTTTCACAATTTATTTACACTTATATTCAGTCATTCAAGGGCTGAACTATAGCAACGTGCCAAATCATCATGATGAGAATAGAGAAGGATGAAGAAATGTTTCCAAATACATGCTCGTGTACATGATTACAAGTAAGATTTTAATATTTTCAGATCCCTGTTCATTTATTCCAAATCACTCATTCTGATTAAAAGCTGTATCAAAAAGAATGATTTTGACTAAGTGTGAAAAATGAATACAGTGTAACACATATTTCAGTGTAGGATAAAGAACATTTTATAAAACTGATATACAGGTTATTTTGTCAATGTTTATGCTGGTTATTCATACAGTAATATAGTTTCTGATATTGAACTGTGCACTATGAAGATGGGAGATTTGACTCATAATCAAGTCATGTACCTTAAAACTCCAAATTCCCACTTGTTGGAACACAAGCATACTGTGGTGCTGGTCTCAAATGTTCTTTCACAAGGTCATGGAATAAACAAAGAGAATATATTCAGTGTGATACTAGGGATCACAGAGAAACAATCTGAAGAAAGTTTCTGTTTCTCAGATTCTGATATTGATTAACCTATTATAGTTTCATATATTAAATATCAAGGTAGCGGATAATATTGATTTAATATACTATAAAAGGAAAGCTTTGATTTTGGGACTCTACTATGCTGGAGCATTGGGAAATATGTATCTCTCTAGAAAGACAAAAAAAACATGAATATAGTAAAAAATACATGCAAGTAAATCTTATAACGCAAATAAATTATGCTTGAATGAAAAAGAGCTAAAAGTAAGTTTAGGCAAAATAAGTTACACATAAAATGTAGTTTTATAATAATGTACATAGCACAATGTAAACTACTCTTTAAAAAGACGATGTAGAAATACTGCTTAAGAAAACTATGTATCACCACCTCCTATACTGATCTCCTCTCTGTTTATAAGCTGCATATTTCATTTCTTGGACTTCCTTTTGTCAGTACAGTATGTATTGATAATGCAATGGTAATATTTAGGCAGTTGTCACCAAATCATCAGCTTTTCAATGGATCTTCTTGCAAATAAATTACTTAAAGAAAAGGATAATCACAGAAAAAAATAAATTATAGAAAAATAGCAAAATATTTACAAATTAAAATAAGTGAAAAAAAATAATAGTGTAAGCCTTTTGGGAAGGTTTTATATTAAGCTGCCCTTTGACAACCCTTCAGCAATGATCATCGATTCCCAGGCCCACAATCTTCAGCTCTCGATAAGCGGGTACATCAGTGTTGCTTGCAGAAGTCAGTCCTCTTCTATCTTTAGTGAAGACCCTTGCTCCTTATTTTCCGCCAATGAAAAGGGCGTCCACCTAGAAAAAGTGCTGCTCTAAAAAAAATGAACTAATGGAGCTCCTCCTCTGACTGTTTTCTAATCACACCCTTACCTTATATACTACTTTATGGCTTCTGATTGGCCCAAATATGTGTTAGCTATATTTCAGCTATCAAGTATTTAAATTGTCCCCCCCCCCCCATTTCTGATTGGTTAAAAGGTTAACAAATCAGAATGCATGGATTGCAATATGCGCATTCCTGTTGGTTAGCTTTTAAATAATCACAGGGCTCTATTTTCCCATATTCTGACATTTTGAGGTAGCGGACATTCACAAGGGAATCCCTTAGCTCATTGGAGGTAGTGATATTAAACCCTTAACTCTGTTATATTTGAGCAATCAAGCTTAATTCTTTTGCATTCAGCATTTTGAGAACTGCCTTTCAGGTTCCTATTCAGTACATATTCGTTCTCGGTCCACTGATATAATTATATAATTCTAGGCTGTTTGTTCTAAAAGTAGTGATTATCAATAAGTCTTTGTCTAATATATAAGCTGGACCTTATGAGACTATGACACTAAAGATATGCACTGTTACATCTGGATCATAATTACTGCAAGGTTCTCCTGTTCCTTAAAAATTACTTGAACAACTATTAACTTGATTTTTCACATGTTGTAGTGTTGAAACGTGAAATTAAAACGTGTTTAAGTGTCATATTTATGTATTTCTTTTCATTTTGGCACAAAGTTAATTAAACAAACAAAGAAGCTAACATTTGTTGGTCACATACATATTCACTCTTTGGTGTCAATAGTTGGTGGGACCACCTTTGGATGAGATTACAACTATGAGTCTTTTGTAGAGGCCTCTACCAACTTTGTACGCCTGGATTCAGCAATATTTGACAATTCTTTTTGGCCTTATTGCACATATTCTGTCAGGTTAGATGGACATCATTGATGAACAGCAATTTTCAATCTTACCACAAATTCACAATCAGATTGTTCTCAGGGTAAAGAACATTATTGTCTTTTTGCCACACATAGCATACTGCACCAAGACCATTAAGTTTAAGTTTTGACACTGGTACTATTGGTGTCCTGGTTGCCTCTCTGACTAATGCGGATCTGTTAAAACTTTATGATTTTTTTTTATTGTATTAACCAAAAACTGATTGATGCTGTTTCAGAATTTTATCCTGGACTTGTTTTGATAGCTTCTTAGTCTTGATAATGCTGTTTGCATATAAAAAGTCTACACACCCCTGTTAAAATGTCAGGTTTCTGTGCTGTAAAAAAATGAGACAAAGATAAATCCTTTCGGAACTTTTTCCACATTTAATGTGACCTATAAACTGTACAACTCAATTGAAAAACAAACTGAAATATTTTAGGTAGAGGGAAGAAAAAATATAAAAATAAAAAAATATGGTTGCATAAGTATGCACACCCTTAAACTAATACTTTGTTGAAGCACCTTTTGATTTTATTACAGCACTCAGTCTTTTGGGTATGAGTCTATCAGCATGGCACATTTTGACTTGGCAAGATTTGCCCTCTCTTCTTTGCAAAAACACTCCAAATCTGTCAGATTGTGAGGGCATCTCCTGTGCACAGCGCTCTTCAGATCACACCACAGATTTTCAATCGGATTCAGGTCTGGGCTCTGGCTGGGCCATTCCAAAACTTTAATCTTCTTCTGGTGAAGCCATTCCTTTGTTGATTTGGATGTATGCTTTGGGTCGTTGTCATGCTGAAACATAAGGTTCCTCTTCATGTTCAGCTTTCTAGCAGAAGCCTGAAGGTTTTGTGCCAATATTGACTGGTATTTGGAACTATTCATAATTCCCTCTATCTTAACTAAGGCCCCAGTTCCAGCTGAAGAAAAACAGCCCCAAAGCATGATGCTGCCACCACCATGCTTCACTGTCGGTATGGTGTTCTTTTGGTGATGTGCAGTGTTTCTTTTTGCGCCAAACATATCTTTTGGAATTATGGCCAAAAAGTTCAACCTTGGTTTCATCAAACCATAACACCTTTTCCCACATGCTTTTGGGAGACTTCAGATGTGTTTTTGCATAATGTAGCCAGGCTTGGATGTTTTTCTTCGTAAGAAAAGGCTTTCGTCTTTTTCACTCTACCCCATAGCCCAGACATATGAAAACGGGAGATTGTTGTCACATGTACCACACAGCCAGTACTTGCCAGATATTCCTGCAGCTCCTTCAATGTTGCTGTAGGCCTCTTGGTAGCCTCCCAGACCAGTTTTCTTCTCGTCTTTTCATCAATTTTGGAGGAAGCTCCAGTTCTTGGTAATGTCACTGTTGTGCCATATTTTCTCCACTTGATGATGACTGTCTTCACTGTGTTCAATGGTATATCTAATGCCTTGGAAATTCTTTTGTACCCTTCTCCTGACTGATACCTTTTAACAATGAGATCCCTCTGATGCTTTGGAAGCTCTCTGTGGATTATGGCTTTTGCTGTGGGATGCGACTAAGAAAATTTCAGGAAATATCAACTAGAGCAGCTGAACTTTATTTGGGGTTAATCAGAGGCACTTTAAATAATAGCAGGTGTATGCTGACTCCTATTTAACATGATTTGAAATGTGATTGCTTAATTCTGAACACAGCTACATCCCTAGTTATAAGAGGGTGTGCATACTTATGCAACCACATTATTTTTATTTTTTATTTTTCTTCCCTCCACCTAAAATATTTCAGTTTGTTTTTCAATTGAGTTGTACAGTTTATAGGTCACATTAAAGGTGGAAAAAGTTCAGAAATGATTTATCTTTGTCTCGGTTTTTTACAGCACAGAAACCTGACATTTTTACATGGGTGTGTAGACTTTTTATATCCACTGTATATATATGCTTCAGAAACTGGTATATGTATTCAAACATCATGTAACACTTCAGACACAGATGGATATCATTCAAATAATTATGTTAAAATTATTATAAAAAAATGTTCAGTTTTTTATTTGTAAATCCTTTTGAAAAACGTTTATTTTCCACTTTGACATTATGTGCATAAGTGACATTAAAATCACAACTAAATAGATTTTAATTGCAGGTTGTAAGACTACAAACAAAATCCCCAAAATATAAAATTCCAAAGGAGGTGAATACTTAAGTAAAGCACTGTAGCTCAGGGTTTCTTAGGTTATGGTTTCCACACAATAAACCAAAGCACAAGGGCAACCATTAAAAAGCTATTACATATTAACCCTCAATGTCCAATTTGATTTATTTAAATCAATAATACATATTTGTTTACACATTTAGCATTTACATTTTTTTTTTGTATCAACAAAAGTTCAGTCTTATACAGCATTGAATTACTGTATATGTGAATTCTTTTTTACCATCGTTTTTCTTTCTTTCTCTTATATTTGTATTTATTTTTATTTACACTCACATTATATTTTTGTGGTCAATGCTCCTCATTCAAATGCAGAATACATTACATACATGCACATTTGTGCATTTTCCAAAATCTATCTGTGCAATATCATCAAATGCTTGCCTCTTCAATAAGCCAACACTGTGATAAATACTTCTTGAATTCTTGATTATCTTCTCTGTGATACTTAATATTTGTAGAATGGTACAATAAATATTACATATTGAGCTTAAATCTATAGTCTATATTATATAATCAATGAAGATGATACAGAAGAAGAACAAATATAGATCCCTGTTAATGTATTAAGAAAGTACCTAATTGAAAAGTCAATATTTAGTTCTAATGGTTTCATAGTTCATTATTTTAACATTCAATATGCCCCAGAAAAAATACCTCATTTGTCAATGTCATCACCCGAGTTTGATATCTTCAATTTAATGAATAGAGGTAGAGTGGGGATGTTTTTTAAAATATTTTGCAACTAGCCTGTTTGTGTATTCATACATCTCAAAACTAAATTCTCTTAGAAAAGTATATGCATTCCAGATTCAATATTCTGTCTTGCCAATAAGAAAGTGTAATTAAACTCTAGAGCTAAATTGAAAGAATTGTGCTTAGGCATCAATCCCACTGAATGTATTTTATAGAGTTTCTCCATCCCTTTAACCTAATAGGTAGACAGTTTTTTTAAGGAGATTTGGTTTGATATTAATACAAAAATAAGCTTGAAATGATTTAGGAAACTTATTAGCTCATTTGTTTTTTCCATGTCATGTATATTCGCTCTGCATAGAGTTTCAAGACACAACTTTTGCTGCAAATACTTAACAACTGTTTGCAACCGGAAAGTAGGACCTACGGCTATTAAATTAGACCCATAAAGCAGGCCGCTGCCGATCTGTGGCTTGCTGCGAAAAAAAGCCTACGGAATGAGCAATGTTGAGCTTTGCGGCAGCAAATCCTTTGATCCGTCAAGCCCATAACTGCTACTATTCCAATCATGCTATTAAATTGCGATGAACTCACTCGAGAGCTAGCCCATACCAAGCAAATGGAGCCCAAAAACCCTACGAGTGCTGGGGAGGACTTGCAAGGGGGAAAAAGTCCAATATGTACCCCTTTACTGTAAATAAAATCACACTACTGTACTTTAGGTCTTAGAATTAATAGTACAACATTCTCAAGCCCACAGATTGGCCTAATAATATACTTTATTTAATGTATATTTTAGGTGCCGGGGAGCTGTCGGGCGTATGGGGGCCGTGAGCCTGTATCCTACATCAGGACTAGGTGCGTCTAAAGGGCTGGTTGTTATATGGGACGGAGCGACCTTAAGAGTACAGGGTAAAAAGGTTGTCATCATACCATCCTGGGTGTGTCGGTTTAGGTCTAAGGTTGTGCCTCTTCTTTCCTATTTCGCTTTTTGCTTCTGCCAACCTTGTTGTGGTTGTTAGGAAACATTTCCACAGTGGGGGTTTTCTCTGGCAGCACACTGGTTAGGATGCAGGTGTTTTCCCCCCAACATCCGGGGTTCAAAGCAGCCAGGTAATCAAGAGGTCACACTGGTCAGTACTTGGGTGGGAATCCACCTGGGAATACCAGGAACCGTATGCAGCTATCATTCTCGTACGTCAGCAAGGTTAGCAGTACAATTTTCGTTCACGTGTTCTCCCCACAATACGTTGGGAGGATTGGCGTTTTTATTCCTTCTATCATAGGCATTTCCTGGGCCATAGAGATGTCATTATACAGTTGCTTGCAATTTCTCTATTGTCCTGGGTGTCACTAGGGGAGTAGACAGTGTTCGTACCAGAGGTTTTATGTTCGGTAGTGGATTTCGCTCGGAGTGCATCGGACGGCATCTTCGGAGCATTCCGCGACGGTTATATGAGCAGATGTATCAATTCCCGCAGTAGAGTATCTGGGTGAGTGGCATGCTCTTTCGGTTTTACATGGGTATGTTGATAATCCTCAGAGGATGAATAATACGGGACTGAATCGGTGATGGTCAATTCTCGCTTTGCATTGACCTATCAGGGGTCTCATATAGGAGAGAATGAAAAAAGGTAGTTGGTTTGACTCCTGTTGGTTCACACTTTCATCATTTCAGGCTCTCAAGTGTAGCTCAAGCTATAGAAACGACGGCTGGTGTGACACGGTACCTGGCTTCGGGTTATTGCCCGTTGGTCGGCAGTTGATTGCGGAAGTAAATCATTGTTCGGATATTTGACAGTAGGGTAAGCCAGTTACGCTCAGTCCTGCTTTATCCCCGCCCAGTTCTTCGATGACGTATAACAGTTTGCCTCAGTATCAGGTAATGAAGTTTTTAATGGGACGAATGCAGGTACAGGGTTTCAGGCCATGATGGCTGACTGGTCCTTACGGGGGTGCACCTCGCATTGCTGGCCATAGTGTGGGGCGGTTCACGCAATGGATACATGCGTGGGGAAGTGAGCAGGGAATTGGCAAGGTTGAGGGTAGGTTCACTGAAGGTAGGGGGTCAAGTAACAGCCACGGATGTTAGGTCGTTGCCACCGGCCCGTTCCTTGTTGAAGGACTTATAAGGGATGCCAGTGTATCAAGGTTAAACAGGAGGTATGGTAAAGGGATGGTAGGCAAATGGTAGCCTTTCCCAAGGGCCGGAGATACCACTGTTTGGAAAGAGGTCAGTGATAAGTGTGAAGCCTTGCGGTTCTGTACAGCCATCTCTCCTTCCCAAGGGTATGCTTTAAAACTAGAGGTTGGTGGTAAACAGACAAGGTATGGTGACCTCAGGTGCCTGGTATTGGGATCCCAAGGTGATCAGGTGGCCGCGTAAAGGGTCATAGCCGACAGAGTCAAAGCCAGCACGTTCGGCAGTTACCAAAGGTTGGTGGGTCATGCCCACCCAGGGACGGTTACCTTTGGACACACTGATTGCTCCCCGTTAATTGGTATTACGGTTTTCTTGGACTATAACGCGTGATTTGTTTTGGGCCGCGTCTTTCCAAGTCTGACTAGAGAATAAAGGGTTGTAGCCTACAGGGTCTGAGCCAGCGCGTTCGGCCATTGCCAAAGGTTGGTGGTTCAGGCCCACCCAGGGACGGTTGGCTTTGGAAAAACTGATTGCTCCCCTTTCATTGGTATTACGTTTTTTCCTGGACCAAAATGTGTGATGTGTTTTGGGCCATGTCGGTTCAAGTCTGACTAGAGGGTAAAGGGTTGTAGCTTACAGGGTAGTGTTGGCATATTACTTTCCTCTTGGTGCACATTTCACTCCATGCCACTATTCCTTCCCTCCAATCTTCATTGTTTGAAGTTCACACATCCGCCTTTTCTCACCTATCTTTTTACATGTTGCTGTGATCTATCGTCCTCCTGGACCAGCCTCTCAATTTCTTGATCACTTCGCCACCTGGCTCCCTAACTTTTTTAACTCCCACATACCATAACTCATTCTTGATGACTTCAACATTGCCATTGACACTCCCATCTCCCCTACTGCTGCTAAACTACTTTCACTCAACTCTTCCCTCAGCCTCTCACAATTGACAGATTCCCCAACTCACCATATTGGACACTCCCTAGACCTTATTTTCATTGATGTCTACACAACCACTAACCTCACCATCTGCCCACTACCTCTATCTGAGCACCACCTTCTATCCTGCAGCCTCACTACATCTTTCTCTCCCTACTGCCCTTCTTCTTTCCTGGTCACCATTACCCACAGAAACCTTCAAGCACTTGACCCATAACACCTTTCTACTGTGTTACAACCCCTTTGCAGTCCCCTTACTGATCTCACTTGTTCTGACACTGCCACCTCACAGTACAACATGACTCTTACTTCATTCTTGACACTCTGTCCCCCATAACCACATGCAGATGCCCTCACTCTCATCCACAACCATGGCACACCACACAAACACAATACATCCTGAGGTGCTCCCGCACTGCTGAACGGCTATGGAGGAAATCATGCACTTCAGCAGATTTCCTCCACTACAAGTTTACATTACACTCCTACTTCTCTGCCCTCAACCTTGCCAAACAGAAGTATTTCACATCTCCTCTCAAAACTCTCCTCTCAAAATGTACCACACACTCCCTCCTCTCAACTAACTAATAACACCCAGCCTTGTAACAGAGGATGAAGTATCCAGTCTACTATTAACCTCTCATCTTACTACCTGTCCTCTAGATCCTACCCCATCACAGCTTATCCCTCCCCTCTCTACCACACTTACCCCTACTCTCACACATCTCTTCAACCTTTCCTTAAACACTGGCATGTTTCCACAATCTCTAAAACATGCCATAATTACATCCATTTTTAAAAAAACCTCATCTGATACTGATTCTGCAATTAACTACCACCCTATCTCTCCACTTCCCCTGGCTTCCAGACTGCTTGAGCGGCTTGTCTACAATCGCCTTACCCAATTTATCTCCTCCAACTCCCTCCTTGACACCTTCCAATCGGGCTTCTGACCCCAACACTCCACCGAGATAGCTCTCACAAAAGTCACTAATGACTTGCTCACTGCCAAGTCAAAAGGTCACTGTAATGATATAGAAATCACAAAGTTGTGGAGACCAGTAGCCAAGGTCAGCAATAATCCAGTTCCGCAAACTTGTAGGTGAAAACAGGAACAAGGTTTATTGAAGTGA
Source organism: Discoglossus pictus (assembly GCA_027410445.1). NCBI lineage: Eukaryota > Metazoa > Chordata > Amphibia > Anura > Alytidae > Discoglossus > Discoglossus pictus. The sequence goes on from CM050164.1 coordinate 440,454,252, forward strand.
TCAGAAACCACACAATAATCTGGCAAGGATCAATAGACAGTAAGTGCCTTATATAGGCCAAGGACCAGACACCTGACCAGACACAGCTGAAGAGACTTAGGTACTGATACAATTGCTAGCAGAGTCAAGCTTATAAGGTCTCAATGGAATTCACAACAGGCAGGCTGGCGCAGTGGTAGGGAAGAGGTATAGCAGCCTGGGGACCAGAATTCAAAACCCAGCAGAGTCAATTCCTCACATTACCCCCACCTCTATAGGTGCAGCCTCTGGATGCCCTATTACCTGGTTTAGCAGGGTACTGCACATGAAAAGACCGAAGGAGATCAGGAGCGTGAATATTGTCCACTGGTTCCCACGAACTCTCCTCCTCACCATAGCCTTTCCAGCGAACCAGATACTGAAGCTTGCTATGGAAGATTCTGGAGTCAAGAATTTTGTCCACTTTGTACTCATCCTCACCATCCATGAGGACTGGAGGTGGGGCAGGCAGGGCTCGGCCAGGGAAAGTGTTTTCATGAAAAGGTTTAAGCAGTGCAACGTGAAACACTGGATGTATTTTCATGGAATTCGGGAGTTGTAAACGGAAAGTGACAGCATTGATCTGAGCAATGATCTCAAAAGGTCCCATGAACCTTTGACCCAATTTATGAGAAGGAATCCGAAGCTTGAGATTCCTTGTTGACAGCCACACCTTGACACCAAAGTGATAGACTGGGGCCTCCTTTCTATGCCTATCAGCAGCTCTTTTGTAACATTCCTGAGCCTCCAAAAGAGTCTCTTTCAACAGTGCTTGGGAATCACGTAAGGCCGTTAGCCGGTCAGTGACAGCAGGAATGGAAGTAGTAATTGGGAGACTGACTAGAAAGGTCGGATGGTAACCATAGTTGGCAAAAAATGGGCTCAAAGAAGTGGAGCAGTGTTGGCCATTGTTATAGGCAAACTCCGCCGTGGGTAGAAAATCCAGCCAGTCATCCTGCAGGTAACTAATATAGCACCGCAAATATTGCTCCAAAGTCTGGTTAGTTCGCTCAGTCTGTCCATTACTTTGCGGATGAAAAGCTGACGACAGATTTACATTAATACCTAGATTAGAACAAAAATGTTTCCAAAAACGAGACGTGAACTGCACTCCCCTGTCAGAAACTTCATCAGGCACTCCATGCAAGCGAAATATTTCCCGAATAACCAGGTCAGCCGTCTGTTTAGCTGAAGGGAGACCACGAGCTGGTATGAAATGACCCATCTTAGTTAACCTGTCCACAACAACAAGAATGGTAGTGTGTTCCTTAGAGGGAGGTAGTTCCACAATAAAGTCCATGGATATAGATCCCCAGGGACGATGAGGAATCGGAAGAGGCTGAAGCAAGCCAACAGGGGATGAGCGAGGAGTCTTATGTCTGGCACACACATCACAAGAGGACACATACTTCTTAACATCCTCATGATACTTCGGCCACCAAAAGGATTGGGCAAGTAGCTCTTGTGTCTTTCGGATTCCTGGATGACCTGCTGGTTTTGAGTCATGGTAGAAACGTAAAAGGTCCAGTCGCACTGACTCCGGAGCAAACAGACGTTGTTGAAAAATCCAAAACCCATTACGCATCGTCATATGGAGGTCACGAGGAGGATCACGAAGAACTGGGTCTTCAGCGTAGCCCTTTTTAATGCGAGACATCAGATCAGAAGGAAATGTAACTCCTATAAATATATCCTCCGGCAAGATGGTGGTCTTGGTTACGGTAGTATGGAGGGGGTCAGCTATTCTAGACAAAGCATCCGCCTTACCATTCTTGGAGCCAGGACGGTATGTAACCAAAAAATTAAACCTGGAGAAGAATAGGGACCAGCGTGCTTGTCTGGCTGACAGTCTCTTAGCTGATCGAATACAGTCCAGATTTTTGTGATCTGTGAGGACAGTAATTGGATGGGTAGCTCCCTCCAAGAGATGTCTCCATTCGGTGAAGGCAGCTTTTATAGCCAATAGTTCTTTATTCCCTATGTCATAGTTTCTTTCTGCTGGCACCATCTGGCGGGAATAGAAGGCACACGGATGTAACAGCATCTTAGGTTCAGTCCTTTGAGACAGTATAGCACCAACAGCTGAATCAGAAGCATCAACTTCCACAATAAATGGTAATTCCGGCTGAGGATGTACCAGGACAGGGGCAGAGGTAAACAGAGTCTTCAATCGGGAAAATGCGGTATCCGCCTTATCGGACCACTGAAAAGGAGTCCCCTTACGTGTGAGTTCAGTGATCGGTGTAATAACGGCAGAGAAATTCTTAATGAAACGCCTGTAAAAATTGGCAAACCCCACAAATCTCTGAACATCTTTTTCATTCTTGGGGATGGGCCAGTCCAGCACAGCTTTAATTTTACTTGCGTCCATACTTAAACCTTTGGGAGTTATTACATACCCCAGGAATTAAATGTTTGTTTGTTCAAACTCACATTTTTCTAGTTTAATGTATAGGCGGTGGGTACGAAGGCGCTTTAGAACTATACGGACCTGTTTTCTGTGGTTTTCAAGATTATCAGAGAATATTAGGATATCATCCAAATATGCCACAACAAACTGATCCAGGAGATCTCGTAGTACATCATTGATAAGATGCTGGAAAGTTGCAGGGGCATTACACAGCCCAAAAGGCATTACTAGATATTCGTAATGCCCGTACCTGGTTCTGAAAGCTGTTTTCCATTCATCATTGGGTCTTATGCGAACCAGATTATATGCCCCCCGAAGATCAAGCTTCGTAAATATATTAGCTGAGCGGAGTCTCTCCAAAAGTTCAGGAATCAGAGGCAAGGGGTAGCGGTTTTTAACAGTGATGTTATTAATGTCCCTGTAATCAACGCATGGCCGTAGGTTGCCATCTTTCTTTTCTACGAAGAAAATAGGAGCTCCTGCTGGATAAGTAGATGGTAGAATAAAGCCTTTGGCAAGATTTTCTTGTAGGTATTCACGAAGAGCTTTCAATTAAGGCTCAGAAAGGGAATATATACGGCCAAATGGGATAGCAGCCCCAGACAACAGCTCTCTTGGGCAATCATAAGGCCTGTGTGGTGAAAGCTGATCAGCATTCTTCTTATCACAGACATCTGCAAAATCCCGATATTGTAGAGGAAGCTTAGTCAAGTTTGTAGCAACCATTTAATTAATTGTTGTGGCAACAGGTGTTACCTTAGAGGGTTGACAATTCATTAAGCAGTGTTCTGAAGGAAAGGACAAAGTTCTGATCTTCCAATCAATCTGTGGGTTATGCAGAGCAAGCCATGGTACCCCCAAAATCACTGGAAACGGTGTTGAGGAAATTAGGTGGAAAGAGATAGCCTCATGGTGATTCACTTCCACAGTCAACTTTATGGGCACAGTCTCATGTGTAACCGGTCCTGACGTAAGTGGAGAACCATCAACTGTCTCCATTAACACAGGTGAAGAATTAGGGATAGACTGAATTCTTTTTCCTGCTGCAAATTTAATGTCCATAAAGTTTCCGCCTGCTCCAGAATCTATCATAGCGGTAGTTGAAATTTTACGATCACCACATTGCAACGTGATAGGCACCACAAAATGAGGATGTTGCGTCAACATACCCTCTTCACCATAAGCCAGAGAAAACAAGGGTTGTGAGACAGAATCCAGTTGATCCGAAATCTGGGATTGGTGTCGAATCTGTGCACCCTCAGCCGCCATAGCTATTGTTCTTTTGGATTTGCTAGGGCAATTGATGGCATAGTGCCCTGCACTACCACAATACAGGCATAAATTGTGAGTGCGTCGCCACTGTTTTTCTTCGTTGGATAATGGCCCTCTTATTAGATTTACCTGCATAGCCTCTGGCTCAGAGTCTGTAGGTGTTTGTGGGATCGGAGTAGAAGTTCTTGAATAGGAAATTGGAGTAGTACTTGGTCTAAAAGAGCCCTGTCTTTCCAATCTTCTTTCAGAAAGTCTCCGATCAATACGGATAGCCAAACGCACAAATGCATCAAAGTCAGCAGGAAGATCAACACGAGCTAGCTCATCTTTTATAGCTTCTGAGAGACCTTTTCTGAAGTGGAACCTCTGGGCTGATTGGTTCCAGGTAGTATCAGCAACCCACTGTCTTAATTCAGCAGCATATTCAGCCACAGAGCGCCTCCCTTGATGCAAATGAAGGAGAGTGGCTTCTGCTGTAGCACATCGATTTGGGTCATCAAAAACAAGGCACATGGCCTCAAGAAAGTCATTTAGATTACCCAAGACTGGACTGTCTTGTTCCAGAAGAGGGGAGCCCCAAGCCAGGGCTTCATCTTTGAATAAGGAAAAAATAAATCCCACCTTCTCTCTTTCAGATGGAAATTGGTGAGGTAACATCATGAAGTGCAAACGGCATTGATTTAGGAAACCCCTACATTTTTTGCGATCTCCTCCAAACTTTTCTGGCAGGGGCAAGCGCGCCTCTTCAGCAGGTGTAACAGTAGCAGCCGCAGCATCACCTGCCCTGTAGCTGGTATACTCACTGTGCATTGACTGAACTTTATTTTGCAGTTCAGCTACCTGGTCCTGCAGCACTTGGATGGTCTGTGCCTGGGTCTGCACAGTTCTTGCAAATAAAGCAACCTGCTGGGCCAATGCAGAATCTGTCCCGGCGGTCTCCATGAAAGTGCCAGATTATTCTGTAATGATATAGAAATCACAAAGTTGTGGAGACCAGTAGCCAAGGTCAGCAATAATCCAGTTCCGCAAACTTGTAGGTGAAAACAGGAACAAGGTTTATTGAAGTGATCAGAAACCACACAATAATCTGGCAAGGATCAATAGACAGGAAGTGCCTTATATAGGCCAAGGACCAGACACCTGACCAGACACAGCTGAAGAGACTTAGGTACTGATACAATTGCTAGCAGAGTCAAGCTTATAAGGTCTTAATGGAATTCACAACAGGCAGGCTGGCGCAGTGGTAGGGAAGAGGTATAGCAGCCTGGGGACCAGGGTTCAAAACCCAGCAGAGTCAATTCCTCACAGTCACTTTTCTATTCTACTTCTCCTGGATCTCTCTGCTGCCTTTGATACAGTTGATCACTAGTGATGTCGCGAACATCAAATTTTCGGTTCGCGAACATCGGATACGAACTTCAATCAAATGTTCGCGAATGGGCGAACCCGGCAAACCGCCGTAGACTTCAATGGGCAGGCGAATTTCAAAACCCACAGGGACTCTTTCTGGCCACAATAGTGATGGGAAAGTTGTTTCAAGGGGACTAACACCTGGACTGTGGCATGCCGGAGGGGGATCCATGGCAAAGCTCCCACGGAAAATTACATAGTTGATGCAGAGTCTGGTTTTAAGCCATAAAGGGCATAAATCAACTAACATTCCTAAATTGTTTGGAATAACATGCATTAAAACAATAGGTATGTGTCGATCAGGTAGTGTAAGGGTTACACCCGCTTCCCAGTAATAAACCAATCTCCCCGTTTAATGCACCGCAAACAACCGTAAAGAGTCCCTTTGCACAACCGCAAACTCCCCATTTGCACAAGGTTGGATACCAAGCTAGTCATGTCCCGTTCCTTGTCCTCACTGATGTCATTGAAGGTCTCTTCCTCCACCCAGCCACCAAGGGTCCCCAAAATGTGACAACAAGCCCCCTGGGACGCCTGCTGTGTTTGGTCTTCCACCTTCTCAAAGCCACCTTCCTCCTCTGACTCCTCTTCTTCAGACTCCTCTCTCTGTGTTGCCTCTGTCTGCATTATTATAAGGTGTGTACTGTTAAGTAGTACTATTCCTATCGGTTTAATCCCTGTTATGTCCACGTGTATATGGCATTGATTTTTGGAACAGGGAGATGGAAAAAGATGCTTGGTCGGACCTCCTACTTCAAATTTGGGGCACTGAGCGTGCAATCTAAGGTGCCACCAGATATGAGTGTCACTGTGCACTGGCAAAAGTTGGCAGAGTAGGCGCTGTAGGCCTCACACACATGCCTGTAGGCAGGCAACTGATATTCAATCGATTACAGTCAAAAAAGTGTTGTTTTATGTCACTGTACACTATGGTTGCACCAGATATGACGTATCACTGTGCATTGGCAAAAGTTGGCAGAGTAGATGCAATAGGCTTCACACACACACCTGTAGACAGGCAATCTATTACAGTCAAAAAAGTGTTGTTTTATGTCACTGAGCACAATATAAGCTGTGAACCTGACACAGGCAGGCAACTGAAATTAGATTACAGGAAAAAAATGTTTGTTTTCAATGTATGTTACACCACCAGGTATGAATAGTGAAAATAAGCTCAATATAAGCTGTTAGTTGTTAGCCTGTCACACACACACGCTGGCAGGCAGGCATAGATTACACACAAAAAATTATAAAATAAATGATGTTCAAAGTTTCCTCAATGATAAACTATAGGGGGCGAACCGAAAAGCGCATGTGTTCGCCGTTCGTGGCGGGCGCGAACATGCGAAAATCGCCGCGAATAGTTCTCCGGCGAACTGTTCGGGACATCACTATTGATCTAACTCTACTAATACAAATTCTCCACTCCCTTAGAATCAGAGATACTGCTCTCTCACGGTTCACATTATATCTACAAGATTGAACATTTAGTGTCTCCTTCTCTGGCATCTCTTCTTCTCCTCAGCCTCTGTCTGTTGGCATACCCCAAGGTTTAGTCCTAGGCCCCCTCCTATTCTCCATCTATACATCCTCACTTGGCACCCTAATACAATCTTTTGGAATTCAGTATCATCTCTATGCAGATGATACTCAAATCTACATCTCAGCATCTGATTTATCCCCCTCTTCTAGCACGTGTTTCCAACTGCCTCTCAAGCATATGCTCCTGGATATCCGCCCACCATCTCAAACTCAACATGTCTAAAACCGAACTATTAATCTTCCATCTACTACAGCCTCAATTCCTCAAATTTTTTCTCACTGTCAACAACGCCATTATCACTCCCACCTCCCAAGGCTGTTGTCTTGGGGGTCTACTGGACCTTGCCCTATCTTTCATTCCTCACATGCAGTCACAAACAAAATCTTGTCTTTTCAATTTAAAAAACATTTCCAAAATATGTCACTACCATATACAAGACACAACTAAGATTCTAATACCTTCCATCATCATATCAAATATTTACTACTGCAACTCACTTCTGGCTGGCCTACCCACCACCCGTCTATCCCCACTTCGATCCATATTGAAAGACTCATGTACCGTACTAAACACTCTGTGTCTGCAGTACAATCAAAATTTAAATCATGACCCTAGCTTACAAAGCCCTTAACAACACTGCACCCCCCTTATATATCTGATCTCATCTCCAAATATTCCCCCATCCGCCCTCTTCGCTCTGCTAATGACCCTGTTCTTTGGAACTCTTTGAGTCACTCCACTAGACTATCCTCTTGCTTCAAATCCTTCAAAACTGCACAAAAACACATCTGTTTAAAGTAGCCTATAACCTGCCTCCTTAACACGCTGCATTTCGCACCCTCCTGTACCACATCCAAAACCTTTAGATTGTAAGTCTGTGAGTTTTTAATCTTGCATGGTGCTTTGGGGAAAGCACTATGGACACTGGTGTAACGGAACCCATCACTGTTTTACCCTGTTTTATGGTTATGGTTAAAATATGATCACATTGCTGTACTGTAGATATGTTGTTTTATGTTCTACAGAATATATTGGTTTAGAATATTACAGCTACTAGGCTAATTGATAATCCTATTACAGAGACTCCTCATAAGATAAGGAAGTCTATTGTATAAAGTGTTTTCATTATGAGACATAAGAACAAAGAGTATAATCTGATCAATGTCTGATTGTATCAAAGTAGCCAGGTAGCCTCAGGGAGGTGTGACCACACCTATTGTCCCTCTATGTGTATTGTGTGGCCAAATATGGGGGATGTGTAATGCCTGGGGGAAGAGATATGTATATATATTTGTGCACAACAAAATAAAGACAGTATTCTTTAACTCCCAATTGAGTGTCGTCCAATATGGGAGGTTGGGGCTTGTGAGACTGCAGTGCTTCTATATGGATATTTAACGGTATACCAGCGGAGATACTGGACTTCGTGTTCCAACTCTGTTACAACTGGATTCTAAGCTCAAAGACAGGGCCCTCCATCTTTGTAATGTGTTAATATTGTTTTGCCTTGATCAAAAATTATATATAGTGCTATGGAATTTTTTGGCTTGTTACAAATAAACAATAATAATAATAATATTAATAATAAATATAATAATGAATTGCTGTAACGAGTGCCATAACTAGGCTGTGGGAGGAAACATTAGAGATATTTATAAAGAAATTGTTTTTTATTTATTTATATATTTTGATATTAAAAAGATGTGACAATTGTATTTATTGCTTCAAGAACTAAAGATATTTATAGACAATGCATTAGAGCATTTGTTCATAGTCATCATGGGTTTGTAATGTGTATTAACCCCTTGAGTACTGGGTTGTGTGTTACCCCATGATTTTGTATCATAAAACGGGCTTAATAATAACATATCATATTTTTTAATAACAAATATATTTGATATTGGATTGTTAAGTTTCAAATAATGTTGAAATTCCATAATTTTGTTGTGTTTTTTCTGCTATACTATAACTTTAAATGCGTCTTAGGAACTCAGCAAGGGTTTTAAAACTACTGGCGAGTGGTCTTTGGTACCTGTAAATCTTTCTGCTGCTTTTTGAAGTTACGGCAGTGCCCTGATTTGCAAGTGATCCATAAAATCTTATTAGCATAGGGCCTCATTAAATTCCAGCCTCGTAAATAAGAGGCTTCTACTTAAGCCCTACGTACTGCAAAGTTTCTCTAACTTACAATGCTATTAAATTAGCCCTGCTGCGAGCAACGTATGAGCTACGCAGCAGGCCCGTACGTATCTACACTGCGTAAATGTACATGAGGAGTGACAGCCTGCGAGATGATATCGCAGGCTCCCACTCCTCATCAAGTGCTGCGGGGGTCCTAAAAGGGACCTCCGCGGCAGTCCCCCACATAAGCCCTGCCGTGGGGGGTACTCCAAACCCCCCCCTAGGCACCTAAAATGAACCCCCCCTCAATGCGGGGGTCCCTGTCGGGACCCCCGAAGTGTCCTCACATGAACACCTTGCTGCAGGGGTCCATAGGAACCCCCGCAGCCCCCACACATTAACCCCTTGCAGCGGGGGTCCCCGATCGGCACCGATCAGGCCCCCGCTGCATTTAAAACTTTTAAATTCCCCGCCGCGGCTCCTTAAAGGGACCGCGGCACACTATTACCCAATCCCGGCCGCGGCACTTAAAATTAACCCCCCTCTATGCTGGGGGTCCCCATCGGGACCCCCGAAGTGTCCCCACATAAACCCATTGCAGGGGGGGTCCCCGATCTGCATAGATCAGGCCCTCCGCTGCATTTAAAACTTTTAAATTCCCCGCCGCGGCTCCTTAAAGGGACCGCGGCACACTATTACCCAATCCCGGCCGCGGCACTTAAAATTAACCCCCCTCTATGCTGGGGGTCCCCATCGGGACCCCCGAAGTGTTCCCATATAAACCCCCTGCTGCGGGGGGCCCCGATCGGCACCGATCGTGACCCTGCTGCAATTCAATTTTAAATTTCCCGCCTCACGGGTCCTCAAAGGACCGTAAAGGTCCTGAAAGGACTCGCACTAAAAATATTAACCCCAGGCAACTATAATTACCCCATTAACTCATGATGGTCAATCCAGACCACCATAAGGCCTAAATTAACCCATTAACTCATGGTGGTCAATACAGACCACCATAAGGCTCTAATTAACCCATTAACTCATGGTGGTCAATCCAGACCACCATAAGGCCTAAATTAACCCATTAACTCATGGTGGTCAATACAGACCACCATAAGGCTCTAATTAACCCATTAACTCATGGTGGTCAATCCAGACCACCATAAGGCCTAAATTAACCCATTAACTCATGGTGGTCAATCCAGACCACCATAAGGCCTAAATTAACCCATTAACTCATGATGGTCAATCCAGACCACCATAAGGCCTAAATTAACCCATTAACTCATGGTGGTCAATACAGACCACCATAAGGCTCTAATTAACCCATTAACTCATGGTGGTCAATACAGACCACCATAAGGCTCTAATTAACCCCATCAGTCCCATAAGGGTATATTATTACCATTATGGGCCTGTTACAACCCAACATTAACCACATAAGTGCCATGATGGTCCTCAAGGACCATCATGACACTAACTACAAACACTACACTATAACCCCCAATAAACCATTTAATCTAAACTAACCCCCCTCTACACTAATCTATTAACACTTACACTACCTACCTACACTACCTACCCCCTAATAAACCTTCCCACCACTCTAATTACAAAAAATAAAAAACCTACAGCACAGAAAACAAAAAACCTACAGTACAAAAAACAAAAAAACCTACAGTACAGAAAACAAAAAACAATTACAACCCCACCCCCCACTACAGAAAACAAAAAAATACATTACAACCCCACCCCCCACTACAGAAAATAAAAAAATTACACACCTGAAAAGGAAAGACAGATAAACACAATACAATACATACATATAATACATTACATACATTACATACAATACATGACATTACATATAATATATTACATATAATATATTACATATAATACATTACATACATTACATACAATACATGACATTACATACATTAAATATAATATATTACATATAATATATTACATATAATATATTACATATAGTCCTAATCAAATACCCCCTATCTATCTAACATACAATCTATTTAATTTAAAAAAAATCCTAACTATATCAAATACATCTCCCTATCTATCTAATATACAACAAATCCTAACTACATACACAGACCCTAATTTTAAAATAAAATAAAATAATTACAGTCCTAACTACATACACAGACCCTTATTCTAAAATAAAATAAAATAATTACAGTCCTAACTACACAGACCCTAATTCTAAGCTAAAATCAATAAATTAAGACCACTTACCTTTAAGATGTTGCTTCAGATCACTAACCTATGGGTCAAACAAAAAATAAAAATTAGTACAAAACATTAACATCAAATAAATAAACATTCTATACATTCTAAATATTCAACTCACCTTTACAGCATGTCCAGTCACTGTTTAGCTCTTCCGGCGCGGCCCTGTTAAAAAAAAAAACACAATACATGAATACATGAATACAATATATAAACAATAAATAAAATACACAAATAAACATCTAAATATACATTGAACTTACCTCCCCGCGATGTCCCCGGCCTTCTCTCCTTCAGCCCCGGCTGGGCCGCGGAACCATCCGCGCTCTAAAAAAAAAAAAAAAAAAAAACTAACGGAGGTCTGCACTGGCAGACCTCCCCGACGCTACTGAACCTCCCGGAGTCGTTTCCGGGAGGAAATTGGCATTGTCGGCTTGTGATTGGCTGAAAAAGCTGTCAGCCAATCAAAAGTCGTCAATGTAGGAGCCAATCAGGATGCGCAGATGTCTTCTACCAATCACTCCGTGGGGGTGTATCCCATAGTGATTGGCTGAAGGCATCTGAGCGTTGTGATTGGTTCCCAGAAAGATAGACAAGTGTTTAAGCCAATCAGGGTGGGATATTGGGGTGTATCCCATCCTGATTGGCTCACACATTGACGACTTTTGATTGGCTGAAATTGATAGACAGCTTTTTCAGCCAATCACAAGCCGCCAATGCCAATTTCCTCCCGGAAACGACTCCGGGAGGTTCAGTAGCGTCGGGGAGGTCTGCCAGTGCAGACCTCCGTTAGTTTTTTTTTTTTTTTTTTTTTAGAGCGCGGATGGTTCCGCGGCCCAGCCGGGGCTGAAGGAGAGAAGGCCGGGGACATCGCGGGGAGGTAAGTTAAATGTATATTTAGATGTTTATTTGTGTATTTTATTTATTGTTTATATATTGTATTCATGTATTCATGTATTGTGTTTTTTTTTTAACAGGGCCGCGCCGGAAGAGCTAAACAGTGACTGGACATGCTGTAAAGGTAAGTTGAATATTTAGAATGTATAGAATGTTTATTTATTTGATGTTAATGTTTTGTACTAATTTTTATTTTTTGTTTGACCCATAGGTTAGTGATCTGAAGCAACATCTTAAAGGTAAGTGGTCTTAATTTATTGATTTTAGCTTAGAATTAGGGTCTGTGTATGTAGTTAGGACTGTAATTATTTTATTTTACTTTAGAATAATGGTCTGTGTATGTAGTTAGGATTTTTTGTATATTAGATAGATAGGGGGATGTATTTGATATAGTTAGGATTTATTTTAAATTAAATAGATTGTATGTTAGATAGATAGGGGGTATTTGATTAGGACTATATGTAATATATTATATGTAATATATTATATGTAATATATTATATTTAATATATTATATGTAATGTATGTAATGTCATGTATTGTATGTAATGTATGTAATGTATTATATGTAATATATTATATGTAATATATTATATTTAATATATTATATGTAATGTCATGTATTGTATGTAATGTATGTAATGTATTATATGTATGTATTGTATTGTGTTTATCTGTCTTTCCTTTTCAGGTGTGTAATTTTTTTATTTTCTGTAGTGGGGGGTGGGGTTGTAATGTATTTTTTTGTTTTCTGTAGTGGGGGGTGGGGTTGTAATTGTTTTTTGTTTTCTGTACTGTAGGTTTTTTTGTTTTTTGTACTGTAGGTTTTTTGTTTTCTGTACTGTAGGTTTTTTTGTTTTTTGTACTGTAGGTTTTTTGTTTTCTGTGCTGTAGGTTTTTTATTTTTTGTAATTAGAGTGGTGGGAAGGTTTATTAGGGGGTAGGTAGTGTAGGTAGGTAGTGTAAGTGTTAATAGATTAGTGTAGAGGGGGGTTAGTTTAGATTAAATGGTTTATTGGGGGTTATAGTGTAGTGTTTGTAGTTAGTGTCATGATGGTCCTTGAGGACCATCATGGCACTTATGTGGTTAATGTTGGGTTGTAACAGGCCCATAATGGTAATAATATACCCTTATGGGACTGATGGGGTTAAATAGAGCCTTATGGTGGTCTGGATTGACCATCATGAGTTAATGGGTTAATTTAGGCCTTATGGTGGTCTGTATTGACCACCATGAGTTAATGGGTTAAATAGAGCCTTATGGTGGTCTGGATTGACCATCATGAGTTAATGGGTTAATTAGAGCCTTATGGTGGTCTGGATTGACCACCATGAGTTAATGGGTTAAATAGAGCCTTATGGTGGTCTGGATTGACCATCATGAGTTAATGGGTTAATTTAGGCCTTATGGTGGTCTGGATTGACCACCATGAGTTAATGGGTTAAATAGAGCCTTATGGTGGTCTGGATTGACCATCATGAGTTAATGGGTTAATTAGAGCCTTATGGTGGTCTGGATTGACCACCATGAGTTAATGGGTTAAATAGAGCCTTATGGTGGTCTGGATTGACCACCATGAGTTAATGGGTTAAATAGAGCCTTATGGTGGTCTGGATTGACCACCATGAGTTAATGGGTTAAATAGAGCCTTATGGTGGTCTGGATTGACCACCATGAGTTAATGGGGTAATTATAGTTGCCTGGGGTTAATATTTTTAGTGCGAGTCCTTTCAGGACCTTTACGGTCCTTTGAGGACCCGCGAGGCGGGAAATTTAAAATTGAATTGCAGCAGGGTCACGATCGGTGCCGATCGGGGCCCCCCGCTGCAGGGGGTTTATGTGGGGACACTTCGGGGGTCCCGATGGGGACCCCCAGCATAGAGGGGGGTTAATTTTAAGTGCCGCGGCCGGGATTGGGTAATAGTGTGCCGCGGTCCCTTTAAGGAGCCGCGGCGGGGAATTTAAAAGTTTTAAATGCAGCGGGGGGCCTGATCTATGCAGATCGGGGCCCCCCCCTGCAATGGGTTTATGTGGGGACACTTCGGGGGTCCCGATGGGGACCCCCAGCATAGAGGGGGGTTAATTTTAAGTGCCGCGGCCGGGATTGGGTAATAGTGTGCCGCGGTCCCTTTAAGGAGCCGCGGCGGGGAATTTAAAAGTTTTAAATGCAGCGGGGGGCCTGATCTATGCAGATCGGGGACCCCCGCTGCAAGGGGTTAATGTGGGGGTGCTGCAGGGGTCCCGATAGAGACCCCTGCAGCATGGGGATGTGTATAGGGTGCAGGGGGGAGCCTCACACTGCTGTCTCGGGCTGTTCCGAGGCAGCACGTAGAGGCTTTCGGATCCCTTGCGTGGACTTTTTGTCCACGTAGGGATTCTTACGATATGCGAGACTCGTGCATAGATTTAAGGCTACGTAGCTCTCTCGGAGCCTATTCTCGGCCATTTTCTCGCAGTCATATCGTAAAGCAGGCTGCGAGAGATTCGGTTCTCGCAAACAGCAGGAAAACTGCCTTTTGCGAGCACCGAGAGAACTACGAGGGAGAATTTAATAGGGCCCATAGTGTTTGGCTGTCAGAGTGTCAGGGAGTAACTCGTAATTTATTGTCAGTGCAAAACTCAATGGAGATTTTTGCTTGCTTTTTAGCTCTGTCATGCAGTTCACTCGTAGCAGTTCTCTTGCAATGTTTTAAGGGTGGGGGATTAAATTAGCTACGTAGGATTTACTGTGCTGTTATGGCATTTGTAATTGCTTTTGCAGAGATTTGCATAGGGCCCCATGTTTGCAAAATTGTGATATGATACAGTTGTGTGATTTATGGCCACGAAAGAAAAAGCTATGTTAGCACTTGTTCTAGTGGCCACATTCCACTAAAATATTAATAATCTTGTATTTTTTATTATAATATGATATACTAGGATGGCAAATGCTATATGCAAAATTAATCAGCTTTGTAAATAAAAACAAAATCAAAGCTGAAATGTAAGCAATTTTGAAAAGAAACTACAACGAAAACATTCGGCTTTCTGCCAAAAACATAAAGCAGCTGATAGAATGCTTCTGAAGTGAGATCTCTATGTGTTGAATAAATCTCTTGAGTACAATTAATATTAGATGATGACAATGTCTTCTTTTGGCAATTTATAGTTCATGCTTCCCTTTTCCAGTAACTCATGACTAATGACTATCTTCAAGGAAACTTCAAAATGCTATCAAAAAATTCCACAGTCCACTGACTTTTTTGCTGCAACTAATTGTTTTAGATCATAAATAGTTGGTATTGTTTTGAAATTAAATTATATTACCACATTTTTCCTTATGCGATCCATTGAAGTTTTTGCTACCTGACTCATCAATTTTATGTAATGAGTAATCCCCCAAAGGCCTTTTGCAGATGATGAAAAATGAATCAAACCAATTAAACAAAATAAATGTTTATTGCTATAGAAAGCAGGGAATATAACATAACTATATGGCCGCCAGAATCTTTTCTATTTCTCATAAAATAGGTTTTACTAACTGGTAATTTCCTTTACTTGTATATATTGCAATTAGGTAGAAAAATTTTGAATAGTTTTTTACAAGTAATTAGGAAAGGTTGCTGCAGTTATGTCATGTTTGTGTGTGTTTTTTTTCCAACATATCTTTGTAGTCTAATTTATCTAATAATATTTAAGAATGATGTTCAAATTAATATTATGTAACATTCTAAAGTATGGTGCCTTTGGTGAGTTCATTGATACTGAGGCACACATAAGTTACAGGTACAGAAAAAAATTACGACTCGCTTGGGTTTGCTTAGAAAATCATTCAAGACATTCTAATCATAAGATAACAGTACTATACTTCTCTCTCACTCTCTCTCTCTCTTTCTCTTTTAATAGGGGAAAAGGCTCCTCCCTCAACTCTGGGTTAACATCTGGCCATTGGGGTCATGTGCTTCTGTTTGGAGTTGGCTGACAGTTGCTTAAAGATAGTAACAACTAGGAAAGACAGATAAATAAATTAATAGTAGCTACAAGTGCATAAGTAATAGATGTGGTACGTGGAGAAATGTGATGAGCGACTATTGTAGCTGATTTGAATAGTGTATATTGGCTTATGGCCAATGTTTGGAGTAATCTTATAAATAGTAGCAAATTGATTGGTCGTAGGAGGTCACTATGTGTGATTGTATATGACGGTAAATGGTCATATGGCTATGTGACATGTATAGGAATGCGAACACTGAATAAAGGAAGATCCCCCAAAACCCAGAGGAAGAATGGATCAATATTAAACTGCTTGACCGCTTAGCCTGCTTAGAGGGGAAAGGAGAATTATGAAGTTGGATTTGGAGAGGAGAGATGGGCTGATGCTAACGAGTGTGCACCTAATGGTAGGTGGATAGGTATCTTTACCTCTCTGTAGTTTTCCTCTTTTTGCAGGTTGCAGCATAAACAGGACTGAAAACAGCTTTCTCCAGGCTTTCTCTTTAACGGTTTACAACAGCCATTAAAGTGGCCTCAATCCATAGCCTCTTACAGAGGCTTCCCCCCGAGGCTGCTTGCATTCAGTCCATCTCACGTGGATGCACTGAGCAGTCTAGATACTGAGCCATGAGGAGCAGAAAAGATGGTGTAATGGCTACCCCGGTAGTGAGAGGGTATCAGCCGTTGGAGACGTCCTTTTCCCTGCAAAGCTGCTGTGTAAAAGTGAAGTTGTTATCAACCATCAGAGAAAAACTTTTAATAACTGAACTCAGCATGACAGTTACAGATCATCAAGACATTCCAAAATGTTAAAGGGCCAGTGTAGTAATAAATGTTCACAGGCAAAGGTAAGGTTCAGTTACACTGCTCCCCCTTTGTGGAACACTCCGGCAGACCCGGATTGATCCTTTTCGGGTCAACTTGGGGCTGTCCGGTCTGCTGTTAAGGTAAAAGTTCTGTTTGCCTGGACAGTCCGTCTGCGTTCGCATTGAACCGGCCAGGGCGATA
The DNA here is from genome assembly GCA_027410445.1 of Discoglossus pictus. Taxonomy (NCBI): domain Eukaryota; kingdom Metazoa; phylum Chordata; class Amphibia; order Anura; family Alytidae; genus Discoglossus; species Discoglossus pictus. The sequence goes on from CM050164.1 coordinate 440,471,151, forward strand.
TTGAATGGAAAAGTTATACGGTTGTAGGGCCAAGCTCCATCTCAGTAATCGTCCATTGTCCCCAGCCACTCGGTTCAGCCATACTAGGGGGTTGTGGAATGTAACTTCAGAGCAGATGGGCTTTAGAATTAGTTTAATAGAAAGTGTCCCTGTGGTGACAGCTCAATACGGTCGGAAAGGAGAGGAAGAACGGCGGCTTTGATCGGTGGAGTCACGCCCTCTAGAGCGGGATCTTGATCTCGAGTAGCTGGCGTTTCTTTCGGGTCAAACCCGGATATAATAGGTTTCACCCTCATGAGACCGAAATTTAGTGTCGTCCAGTTTTCTCAAAGCATATTCCATGTCCTCCTTCCGGATAAATTCAACAATTCACCTTCCATCTTTGTGTACATCAGCATAACAGACGTCACCAGCTTTCTGCATGTGGTCCTTTAGGTCCTGCCAAATACCTGATGGGGGAAGACCTGAGACAAGGACTCTGAAATCAGATCGTCGAGAGGGAGGTCCATTCCTTCCCTGTGGTGTTCCATAACCACCACCATCACCCCGAGAGCCCCTGAAAGGCCTTGGGAACTCAACCCTTAGACGACATGAGCCAAAGTCATAGCCATTCCGACCAAATACTGCATCCTCTGCATCCCGAGGGTCCTGGAATTTGATGAAAGCAAATGGAGAGCTGCTGCATCTGCCGCGGTTCTTTCGCTCGACGCTCCGGATCCGGACGTATCGGTGGAACAGCTCCTCCAGCTCCTTCTCCCGCACGTTGGCCGGAAAGTTCCCCACATAGATCCGCCCGTTCCCGGACCCGGCCCGCGCGGCCTCCCCTGCAACACGAACAGCAACGGTACGTTTAGATACATGTTCTGGTTTCACGAGATGTTTCTGCACCAAAGTGATGGTAGCGCCAGTGTCTCTTAAGCCTCGTGCTATCTGTCCATTTACACGCACCTCTTGGCGGTGATACTGGCGGTTATCCGGGGAGGCAGCCTGTACGAGGTTGGCCTCATACAAGATTCCCAAACACTCCTCAGGGCTCCCTTTGATTTCCAGGCAGTGAGCAGCAGAGGGACGTGATGGCGGGGTCTCTGTGTGGGGTGTTGTGCGCCTCCATTCGTTATTGGCTGATCTCAAAGGGCAATAATGGGCAATATGCCCAGTGTTGCTGCAGTGATGACATGTCACTTTGTAAGATTCCCGGGGCTGGTTGTAAGACCCCTGAGGGCGTGGAGGTCTTGGGGGTACTGGAGCCCAAAATTCTGTGTTTGCCTCTGTTCTAGGTGCTGGTTGTGTGGTACCTTGGCTCACCTTCCTTGTTTCTGCGTATTCATCTGCTAGTCGCGCTGCCTCAGTTAAGTTGGCAGGGCGGCGATCTCTCACCCAGTCCTGTATATCCGCAGCCAGATCTTGAAAGAAATGTTCAATCAAGAACAACTGTAACACTTCTTCTCCGGTGTTGGCATTGCACCCTCGCACCCAATGTGATGCCACTCTTTGTATTGTGTTTGCCCATTCCATGTGGGAGTCCACAGCCTTCTTCTTGGACTCCCGGAAGCGACGGCGGTATGCTTCTGGGGTTACGGCATATCGGGTTAGCAGTGCCTTTTTAACTTGCTGATATTGTAAAATATCCTCTGGAGCAAGAGCCCGAAAGGCTTCATTGGCTTTGCCCAACAATTTCCCAGACAAAATAGTGACCCATTGGTCTGGTGGTACCCGGTGTAGTGAGCACTGCCTCTCAAAGTCAGCCAAATATCCATCAATTTCTTCCTAACTTTCTACAAAAGCTTTAAATGCAGTGAAGGGTATTTTCTTTACTGTAGCAGTGGGTGGGGGGGGGTAGGAACTGCCTGTGTAATGGGCTGTCTAGCTCTTACCAGTTCCGTTTCTTGTCTCTTCTTAGTTTCTATCTCCTCCCTTGTTTCCCGGAGCAGCTGGTTTATTAGTTCCACGGACGTTTCTGGATACAAGGATAATCTCAGCCGTACAATACCAGTAATTACATAGTCCTCGCTGACAGATGTAAGGGACTCCGTTACATCCATGGATCTATCCATTTCGTCCAGCTCCAGCAGGTCAGTTATCAGCTCCCTCCGTGGCCTGTTACTGGCACTCCTACCACGACTCTCCAATAAATCTTTTAGTGTGGGTCTTTTTAGCTTGGCGTACTGAGACTCCATTCAGCACTTGCTCTCTGGATAAAAGGACCATCCCATCGCTGCCAACCAATGTAACGGCTACCCCGGTAGTGAGAGGGTATCAGCCGTTGGAGACGTCCTTTTCCCTGGCAAGCTGCTGTGTAAAAGTGAAGTTGTTATCAACCATCAGAGAAAAACATTTAATAACTGAACTCAGCATGACAGTTACAGATCATCAAGACATTCCAAACAGTTAAAGGGCCAGTGTAGTAATAAATGTTCACAGGCAAAGGTAAGGTTCTGTTACAGATGGAGAAGGATATAAAAAGATATCCACAGCCTTGAAAATGCCAGTCAGTACTGTTCAATCACTTTTTAAGAAGGGGACATTTGGGGATCTCTTGATACCAAGCCAAGGTCAGGTAGACCAAAAAAGATTTCAGCCACAACTGCTAGAATAATTGTTCGGAAAACAAAGAAAACCCCACAGGTAACCTCAAGAGAAATACAGGCTGCTCTGTGTGGTTGTTTCAAGGAGCACAATACAATGATACTTGAACAAAAATGAGCTGCATGGTCGAGATGCCAGAAAAAAACCTTTTTCAGCAATGCCACAAAAAATCCTGGTCTCAATATGCCCGACACCTAGTGACGAGACCAAAATAGAGCTTTATGGTTACAACCATAAGCGCTATATTTGCAGAGGGGTCAACAAGGCCTATAGCGAAAAGAATACCATGCCCACTGTGAAGCATGGTGGTGGCTCACTTATGTTTTGGTGGGGGGATGAATGCAGAATATTATCAGAAAATATTGACAATTTGCATTCTTCTGCATGAAGGCTGCACATGGGACGCGCTTGCACTGTCCAGCATGACAATGACCCTAAGCACAAGGCCGAGTTGACCAACCAGTGGTTTCAGCAGAAAAAGGTGAAGGTTGTGGAGTGGCCATCACAGTCTCCTGACCTTAATATCATCAAACCACTATGGGGAGATCTCAAACGTGCCGTTCATGCAAGATGACCAAAGACTTTGCATGACCTGAAGTCATTTTGCGAAGACGAATAGGCAGCTATACCAACTGCAAGAATTAGGGGCCTCATAGACAACTATTACACAAGACTGCACACTGTCATTGATACTAAAGGGGCAATAAACAGTATTAAGAACTAATGGTATGCAAAATTTTGAACCGGGTCATTTAATTTTTTTATTTGTTGCCATATTTTGTTTTATAATTGTGCCATTCTGTTATAACCTACAATTTAATATGATTCCCATAAGAAATAAAATAAATGTGTTTTGCCTGCTCATTCATTTTTTCTTTAAAAATGGTACATATATTACCAACTCGCCAAGCTTATGCAAACTTTTGAGCACAACTATATATAGAAACAAGATCACAATGGCATCTGATAGATACAGAGAGTAAATGTCTGTGATCATCAGATCCTTCTGTTTGAAGGCTCTAGATGTTTGAAGAGACTAGATGGGGGGAGCAAATCAAACTATTCAATAGCCTGGTAACCCAGCTAGTGTGCTCTGAGCGCCATTCCCAATTAACCCCCAATCTAGCTCCAAACAGTACAGAATATTAAAAACATTTTAAGAACAAAATGGCAATAATCAGGGAACAAGCAAACTAATACACAATTAATATGTATATATAAAACATTCCTACATAAGAGAGACCAACATTGAGAGCTTCAGACCAAACATTAACCCATAACATTGGGACAACTGAATGGATTGTGCGCTTTTTCCACCCTACCTTTGCATTGCGCTTTTTCTCGGGTACTGACGTGAACAGAGCCCCCAAAAAGCAGCAGATCCCCGTCCACACCAATAGAAGCCAAAGTATTGCCTAACCCTGAAGCAGGGAATCACCATACCTGACAATTCAGTCTGGACCACCTCCAAACAGGGGTAATAAAGAAGTACCATAGGTCTACCAATAAGAACCTACTACAATGCACGGATCATCTTGCCAAAACACCTATCCTGCGCTTTGCCTAAGTTGGGGGCACATACCCGACAGCCTGTTCCATAATATGTATAACTAATACTAACCTAGAATTGCAAGCTGTAAACTGCTCTTTAAATTAAAGCACAAATACCTAATACAAAGGGAGCCCCAGAATCAGGAGCCTCACAGTGACCGAATTAGTAAACAAGAATGGAGTGGGACTAGAAGCAAGACGTGTCCCTATAATATACAGTAGAGCCTGAGAGCCGTATTATCTGTGAAAGAGTATAAAAATTCATGTGACCACATAACGGAGGAAGCAGTCTACAGCTTAAGAGGAGACAAGAACACGTATGTTTATGTATTTTTATTTGTATAGCACTATCCATGTGCACAGCCCTTTGCAAGTACAAGGTACAAAACAACTGCATGATAATATACGTGCATTAACATCTCCATAGTTGCAGAGCTTACAAATTACCTACAGAAACATTATCATAAAAGGGTAAGTGCATATGTAAGGGCGGATGCTGGAAGTTAGTTCACTAAGGTCGCTGTTTCAAATTATCTTTAAAAAAGTGATTTTAAACTGAGCTTTGAAAATGGTGAAATTATTGATCCCAGAGATGTTTTTAGCTCTCTCACCGTCACTTTATCTTGATCTATGAGAAATTTAAATTAATAGGGGCAGAGAATAATATCATATTGTGCAAAACAGATTAAATTAAAACTAAAAGAAAAAAACACACTCATATATGTGATAACCTGTTGGTGGCCATCAGCCACATTAAATTTGATACTCGTATCTGCAACATGAGACCCATGGCTTGAAGAGTTGCGTATTTACGGTGCTATTAAATTAGAACAGGCTGCGAGTTACAGGCTTGAGAGGCAAACCCGCAAACCATTTTTCACTCGTCAAACGTGATCAATAAGTCTAACTCGTAATTACGAGTTGGGATGCAGCCAATGGCAAAAGAGATCATCAGAATTACGTCACTGTAAAATGGAGGTGGGATTTTCAAAGTCTTACGGGGTTCAATTACAAGTTACGATCGGACCCACGTTCCAGATGTAATGCAATATTAATAAAGCCGTAAATATGATATTCTATCACATGCGAGTTACAGTATATGTATTAACACATTGAGTGCCGGGATCGATATAACACAAAAATAAAACATGACATAAAGTATTTTTCTGAGCCGATTTGCGGGCTTGAGAATGTTGTGCTATTAATTCTAAGACCTAACATCACTTTCCCTTTTAATAAAAGTACAGTAGTGGGTTGATATTTGCATTTAAAGCGCTACAAATTGGACTTTACCTGCCTTGAGGATCCTCTCTAGCACTTGTTGGCATCTTGGCTCCATTTGCGAGTTACAAATTTGAATTCCAGTGATCTTGATGCAATTTAATAACTTAATTTGTAAACATAGTGGTTACAAAGGATTTGAGACTGTGAATTTCGATGTTCAACGTCCTGTAGGCTTTTTTCGGCCTTGCTGCATCTTAACCCGCAAGTCGGTTGCTTTAAGGGGCCAATTTAATAGCACAAATTCTTGCACGCTATGTTACGAGCTACGATTTCCACGTAGCCCGAATTTAATGGGACTTTGTGGCGGAGTGTGTTGTACGTATGTTCAGACATTCTAATAAATATAATATACTTGATTCAGCATATCAGGACCAGACAGTAGCTTTTTGTTCCGAAAAATACAGCATGTCATAGTATCAGAAGTACTTATTGGACCCTTATACATGTTTTGGGGGTTGGTCTAAAATTTTGAGTTACTCCACATCTTTATGTCCATGGCAGAGATACTGGAGTGCGTTGCCAGTTTCTTCTCCAGCTCCCAATATTCCTAGTTGGTCTCCCATCCAACTACTGACAAGGCCCAACCCTCCTCGGCTTTAGGCTGGTGTGACCTCTTGGTTCCCTGACTGGAATTGAACCCAGGTCCCAATTGTGAAAGTACAGAATCCTAACCACTAGACCAACAGGGAACCTACTCTACTGCTTAGACATATTCAGCCACATAAAATTCGGGCTCCATGTTAAAACGTAGCCCGTAACATAGATCTTAGAGAAATTATCTATTAAATTGGACCCGTAACGCAGCTCGCAGACGACTTGCGGGTTAAGAAGCAGCAGGGCCGGGAAAAAAAGCCTTTGAAAGCAACTTTGAACTTTGCACCCATAAATCCTTTGATCTGTCAAACTCGTAAACCACTTGTTCAATTTTGCTATTAAGTTGCAAAGAAGTCACTCGCGAGCAAGCCCTTAACACGCAAATGGAGCCCAAAGCCAATGTGTGCTCCAGAGGACACGCAAAGGGGGTAAAGTCCAATACGTAGCACTTGTAATTCAAATAAAAACACACTACTGTATATTTATTAAAAGTGAAAGTGATGTAAGGTCTTAGATTTAATAGCACCACATTCTCAAGCCCGCAAATAGGCTCAGAAAAATACTTAATTTCATGTATATATTTTGTGTTATATTGATCCTGGCAATCAATGTGTTAATAGATATACTGTAACCCGCATGTAATAGAATATCATATTTGTGCTTTATTAATATTGCATCGTGACTGGAATGGGGGTTCGCTGGTAGATTGTAATTGAACCATGTAGGACTAAGAAATGCATCCTCCATTTTCTTGTGACGCATGCTGACAATCTCTGTTTCCATTGTCTCCATCTAAACCCGTAACTACGGGCTTGCTTAATTGATTACGTTCAAGCCCCCAAAGCTGCCGGCCGACAGATGGTTTATGGTTTTGCGCCTCCAGTTTGTAGCTCGCTTGTAGCCTTCTAATTTAATAGCACCGTAACTTGGACCAATTTAAAGCATGAAGCCGTTACGGGCTTCATTTTGTAGTTACTGGCTTGGAATTTAATGTGGGCCATTATTAGCAACAAAAAAAAAAATCTTTCCATTTTTCTGCCATCTTTGAAATGAAGTTGGGAAAGTTAGTAAATATTTAGTCATGAATTTAATTGGGAAGAAATAAATCAAGATAAAAAAATTGTATTCCATCTGGCTGTAAGAACGTCCTCCCACGTGATATTTAGAGTAGCTATGACATTCATTTTTATTAAATAAACTTGTTTTGCTTTTTTTTATTTATACAGTCTACTACATACACATTTTTTATATTAAGCTTTTTACATGCACATTCGTGGGCCATTTTAAGTTCGAAGTGACAATTCATTTAGTTCTCTAAGATTTCAAATAAAATGGTTACAGATGGTTATACAAGGTATATTTTCGTCTGCTGTGGAGCAAATTATGATTCATTCTATAAGATCTAATTTCTTACAGGTAAAAACAATTACATATTTGTGAAAAAGCACATTAAAACAAGTCACTGGCAAGTACATATTCATAAAAGTTTGCAACTTATTTAGTGTAATCAGATTATAGACTCAGGCCCCCATTGAATTGAGGTTTTGGGAGATCCCGGGAGTGAGATCGCAAGCTACTTTGATCTGTCACTTTCGCAAGGCTAAAATCGCAAATCGCTATTCAATTGCTCAATTTCTGCAGGCCCGCAAATGATTTCACACCCATAAACGGCAAATGAACGAGAAAATCCTATGAGTGCTAGAGAGGACCCTCAAGGGGGTTAAACATCTATTCGTAGCACTGTAAACACAAATAATAAATCAATATACTGCACTGTAAAGAATGGAGAAAGCGATGATAGACAGAATTAATTGTACAACAGTCTCAACTTTGCAAATTGTCAGGAAATAAAAGTTATTTTTATGTGTAATTTCGGGGTTAAATTGATCTTGGGTATCAATGGGTTAATACATATCAGGCCACCCACATCGACTAGAACAGTATTGGCATTCTTTTTCGTGATTCTTTATTTTGGGGATTTACGAGTCTGATCGCATATCCTAATTAATTTACATGTAACCTCCATGTTTTACTGCCATAATAATGACAGTCTCATTTTCTATTGGCTGATTCGAAATGGGCGGTTACGGACTTGCTGAATTGATTATGTTCCCACCCTGAAGTGCTCCGAATCAGTGCATGGTTTATGGTTTTGGTTTGGGGCCAGTAACTTGCGGCCTTGAGCAACTGAATAAGATCACAATTGGAGACCAAAAGGAGCCCGCAACACACTCACAGACATTTGGCTGTCTGCAATCGAGTTGCGGGCTTCGAATTGAATATGGCACTAAGCATTTATTGCAGTTAGTTACTGCTGTAGACAAGTTATTGATGCATTTTTCTGTTGTTAACTTATCTGCATGTGTTGTATTAAAATTGATGTAGAAATACATGAAAATGTGCTGTGGCATATTTAGCATTACCCGGAATAAAAATATTCTGTATCTCAAAATGGTCCATATGGAAATTTTAAGATAATCAGCTGGTCTCCAGATCAAAACTTTGAGAGCCACTGTGCTAGGTCACTTGATTCTATTTTTATGCCCCATAATTACACATGTTCTCTAAAAAACATTTATTCATAAGATGGTAACTATATAAGCAGACATTCAACCATGCAGCATTTTATCAACCACCTCCTGAATCAGTGGTCAAGATGAATTAGAAGGCCAGAAGATCTTGAACTTTCATTAGTTTAAGATATGTCTTCATTGTGTTGTGTGTTAGTAAAAAATAGCCTGCAGTAGAGTACCTTGGTGAATGTCCATTATGTTCATATTTTGGTCTGAGCTTTCCAGAGGAAGACACAAGAGACATAGGAAGAAACAAATTAAGTGGGACTGTGGTGGTGGTCAGTTCATATTGACACTAGTATATGAGAGACAGTTATCAATGTAAGGAGTTGATTGTCTTTTGAGAGGGTGTTTGAAGCAGAACATTTTGTAAATTACAATCATACAAAGTAAATTACAAATGTAAAATAAATTGTAGAATGATGTGTTAATTGAGTATCATCTGTCGTTCAAATTGTTAATAAAGTGCTAAGTACTCAAACTGGATCTTAGCCCTACAGTGCACTTGATTAATGAATACTATCATATTTTTCAACAGGAAATTAGTTTCTTAGCTGTATATTTAGAAAATATTTTACATGACATCATAAAGGATTGTTCAGTTGTTATTAAACATGCCTGCTTTGCTTGTGACACCATGTAATCAAGATCCATAATTAGTATAGCACTTTATTGAAATTATTTCATAACAAATTACACGTCAAATTTTATATGTATTAAATAAAGTAATTAATCGATATTCACAGCTTTTATGTTGTAATAAATATATATGAGCAGTGAGTCAAACAACCTGAGTAAATCACCCCATAAATGTAAACAGTTTTTCTGCTTTATCTCCCTGTTTCAAAGTGATATAAGAATATATATATATATATATATATATATATATATATATATATATATATATATATATATATATATACTGTGTATATATATATACTGTGTATATATATATATATATATATATATATATATATATATATATATATAAAAGGTCTTCTGACTATAAATAAATATATATCAGAAATATTGTAAATGAGGTTGAAAAAAAGGTTTGTCCATGAAATTTAAACTTTTTAGATCTCCTCTAATCCTGGTTTAATTGCTCCAGAAAAAAAACACATTGGAACATTGGCAATTGTCTCATAAAGGAAAAGATCCTTCCTGATCCAAGATACTGGCAATTGGAATACTCCAGGATTACCCTGAATGCCCTCTTTATTTAAAATATATCCAACCCTTTTTAAAGCTATCTAATCTGCTTTCACAGCCTCCTATAGTAGAGAATTTCACAGTTTAAATAGCCCTATTCTTTCTGTAAGGTGGAATATTTTTCTTCAAAACTCAACGAATGTCCTCTTGTCAGTTGAAAACCTCTTGGCACAAAAAGATCACTTGACTTTATTTACATCCAAGAAGCCTATAGAGAAACAAATTATTACTTTCTAGAACCTCCAACTTTTTCAGTCCTTTCTTATGTAAGGTGCCATGTTTCCCAGCTGTGATCTAAGGCTACTTTCACAGGCGGATAGCTTCACACTGCCGGTATCTCTGTCTCAAGGAGACAGTGACATGCCCTGTGGTTCTATATAGTGAAACCTGAAGTTCCATAAGAATATCCTAGTAATAGGGCTGAATTTTAAGGTGCTAGTGGCCTTTTTCGAGATCATGGAGGTAGATTTGAATTCTACAGTGCCATTTTTTTAAATTATTGGGAAGGAGTTATACTGTTCTACCTGTGCCATTTTAGAATTTAAGAGTGTTCCATGGATAAATTAGTGTGGGGAAATCCTCATACTCATTTCTAGTAGTCATCAGACTTCAATGTCAGTGGAATATTTACATCTACTGGGTCATAACAGTTTGCAATATTTTAGTCCTGCAAAAACATTCTAGATAAGACATCTATAGTGTAGGTAAGTGACAATAATCACTTAAGCTTAATACTAAATTAATAGATAATCATTATAATATCTGAAAGAAAAGAAATCCGTAATTGGGAGTGTTTCCAAAGAGTTATTGATAAACTATGGCCTTTGGAAACCTAGGGACCTACAAAATATGAAATGAACCCTTTAATTTGTATTATAATGCAAAACATACATGACTGGTTTTTATCATTGAGTTTAATTAAATGCTCCAAGCTGTTGAGGAAGAACATGATTTGAAGTGATGCAAATTGTATGATGTTCACCAAAAGGCAAGGCAATGGAAGACACACAAATCCAAAAACACACATGGTTCCTCGGTTTAAGAGTCCATTTTATGGTTTAATACATGGCTTTGTCTTTAAACCTAAAAATATAATTTCAATTATCTTTAATTATCACATACCTAACACAAATCAAAATGATTAACACTAATTATAAGTGTGACATACATATGTTTCTTTAATAAAGTATCTAGCAATTTCTGGACTGATAAAATTCCAAATCTTAATCACAGAATCTGTGTGTCAAATTGTTTGGCGCCAACCTTTATTCCTTACTAATTGGATTGGAAATAATTTCAAGGCACATTTGAGTCTGTATCTTCCTTGACAGTAATTTTGTCTTTGTTAGGTTGTTGTTTTCAAAACAAAAAAAATTGTAATACAAGAAACACACACTAAAGCATGTTTGATCGTTTTATTTTATCCACAAAACATTATTAAAACGTATAATAAATCTAAAATTATTTACAATACCTTGCATTAAATCCATTACCTTAGCTGTTATGGACTTGTATTGGCTTGACATGAGAGTAATTTTTGTCAGTAAAAGATTTTTAATAAGCATGTGGTAGGTCTATAATACAGGTGGGTGCTAGAAATATGGAATATGATTTAATGCCGTAATGGCAGGTAGCACAAACAATGTGAAAAAAGTGCTGGACACTGGTTCAGAAGTTATATCACATAACCAAATCTGTATCTTCTTTTACTATATCTCTGGGATAATTAATAAAGAAATAAAAAAATATCCAAGGTCCAAATGTTTACATATGACTGAAGACCTAAGAAATAGGTCAATCCCTTTAAATCAATGAATAATGCTATGAACAGAGTATAGGATTCCATATCGAAACATGGTACAAATGAGGCTGTTACAATATTGAACCAAGCAGATTGTAAAAAGAACATAGCATGATTATCTGCCTTTGTTTTCTACTTTCATTATACCTTATTTATTTTTATTTGTTCTAAAATGTGCAGAATAATTATAATGTTCAAGTTTTCAATTCCACTGTAAGATTTCTACATACTTCTGTATCTCATAACAAAAAGAAAGTTATTTCATTTTCAATATTAGTTTCATCTTTTCTTTCTAAATCCTTTCTATTAACAGTCCATTTCGTATGGCTTTCGATGTGATGATTGCACCTTTTTATTCCTTTGAGAGAACTCAGTGAAGAATCATGAATGATTTACTCGTTGGTAAGTTTGTGGGCCACACATCACTACTAATACATATTGATTGGTTTGCAGCTTTTTATACTTTTTATCAAGAAAGTCTTATCATTGCTTCACTACACTTGCTTTTTCTTATTTGCTATTCAGTTTCTCTCCACAAGATTTCACACTTCATAGCTTTCTAGTATTAATTTATTTTCTGTCCACTAGCCATTATATTTAATTCCTTGTTCGTCCATATTTTCATATTTCTTGCTGACAAATTTGCTAGTAATATCTATAATTCAAAGATAAAATATTATTTTAATTCTTTTTTCCATAAAATTGTTTCTGTTTACAAATCTTTTATTAGTTTATCATTCATGAGATACAAATCTTATAATTAATTTTCTAAAATGTATCTGTAAAACTCTAGCAAATTTCTTTATATTTTATAAATTACTGATCACTTCTAAATACTGAAGGTCAGCCCATATATTGCCTTGCAAAACTTGATTTGCAACAACAATTAGGGAATCATTTAGATATCTAAGAAAGAAAAGTGAGGATTTAGATTTCCCTGGGTGTTTGCCACCCCAATATTCAGTATGCAAAATAGCGGGACTGATATAATCAAAAGTAAAGGTAATTTTATTAAGTGAATGACAGCGGCGTATTTAAAAACAGGGAATGTATAAAACACTAACAAAAAGGGTAAAAAAAGGGCAGATGTAAGGAATAGTAAAGAACCCTGAAGCACTGGTATTGTGCAATATATAACTCTTAAGTGAGTGGGTATTACTATTCACACCTAGCGGGCGAGCCAAAATAATTGGATACCAAGGCATAGAAGCCCTATTGTCTCATAAATGATATATATATATAAAGCACCCTTAACAAATGTCCTCCAAACATCTAGAGGGATCATTAGACAAAGCAATAAACTTGCATAAAGATGAAGTATAAGTCACTGTATGTCTAACTGACACACCTATAGTACTTAAATAAAGGTACAAGGAAGTGATACCTATATGAATCAAACTTATATACAGACAAAGTCGTAACAGCAGCTATATGTTGCACAGCATAAAATCAAAGCTGTGTCTATATTCACTTCTTAGCATCTGACTACGGTATGGCACATAAAGTGCCTAAAGCTGTATATAAAAGGTAGAAGCTATCCCCCAAATGTTAGGGTTGTAATAGGTGATATCAAGCACTTGCAGACAAAATATACCACTAATGGGAAGTAAGGGGCTTTAAACTAGGCCGTGATTGTAACAAATTTGCGGTTCCTAGATAGCTCGACCGCCAGGTACGCAATGCGCATGCGCACGTCTAACGTGATGACGCACGCAGCGTCATTGCTAGGAGCCTCACTTAAGAGTTATATATTGCACAATACCAGTGCTTCAGGGTTCTTTACTATTCCTTACATTTGCCCTTTTTTTACCCTTTTTGTTAGTGTTTTATACATTCCCTGTTTTTAAATACGCCGCTGTCATTCGCTTAATAAAATTACCTTTACTTTTGATTATATCAGTCCCACTATTTTGCATACCAATCATTTAGATATGCTAAAAAAATGAATAAATGATATGCTCTGTGGTAAATGCAAAGTTTTTGAAACTTTAGCATGATATTTTTTTGTATATTTTGAGCAGATCATTATTTTCATAGACAAAAAATGAATGCAAAAATTTTAAACGTTGCAAACGGTGGTATTCTTTGGTAGCATTGCAATGTTTGGTGCATAAACATTATTTAGGGCCAATGTTGCTCTTGATAATTTGACGAATTAGCAAGTCTCTTTATACAGCATATAAACACAGCTCACCGTGCCTTTACTGCATCCACAAAGTCTAGCAACTCATATTCATTGCTATAGACATTGAATGTATTTAAGCTTCAGTGATTTTGTCTATACAATACAAAGCATATGGTGTTAAATCACAGATGGAATTTAATATGAATAAATGTAAATTTATGCATCAGGGAAGGATCAAATAGCCATGTAATTTATATTCTTAATGGAGCAAATCTAGGAGTATCAGATACTGAAAGGGATTTGGGAGTGCTTGTGGACAACCGCCTAGGTAACAGTGTTCAATGCCAAGCAGCAGCTGCAAAGGCAAGCAAAATATTAGCATGTATTAAAAGGATATAAAAGCAAGGGAGGCAGATATAAATCTACCACTATACAAATCCCTAGTACTCCCTCATTTGGAATATGGAGTACATTGTGGGCACCACTTCAGAAAAAGGACATTTTAGAGCTGAAAAAGTACAGAGAAGGGCAACAAAACTAATAAGGGGAATGGAGGGCCCTAAGTTATGAAGAAAGACTAACCAAATTAAACTTATTTTCTCTAATAAAAAGGTGTCTAAAAGTGGATATGATTACTTTATATAAATATATCCAAACTTTGTCAAGGGAGCTTTTTGTGCCAAGAGGTTTTCAACTGACAACAGGACATCCTCTGAGGTTAGAAGTAAAAAGATCCACCTTAAAGAAATAAATTGATTACTCTACCAGAGGAGGTGGTGACAGGGGATTCGATAGTTAACTTTAAAAAGGGGTTTGAGTAAAAAGGGTATTCAGGGTTACCCTGTATAATTAGTGAGAGAGCATTGATCCTAGGAGGAGTTTGATTGCCAGTATCTGGCCTCAGGAAGGATTTTTTTCTCCCTTTTGAGAAAGTTTCAAAGTTTCAATGTTTTTTTTTTCTGTTTGCCTTCCTTTGGATAAATTACCAACTATTCTGCATATTGCAGATCAGAGAAGATCTAAAAAGGTTGAACTTGATATACTAAAGTCATTTTTCAAACTTAATAAGCATGTAACTATGTAATTACTATGTAACTATATAACTTTTGTCTTGTGTTCTTACTTGACTTGGAATGTCCACTTCTTGATTCTCCTCATAGTGCAAGGCTCATGCTCCTACACTTAACACAGCTGATATCACCCCTGACATATGTTGATGTTTTATAATTACATAGTAATAATTACTGTAATAAAATAACATACTTAATCCATGTATGGTGCTGCAGAATATGTTGGCACTGTACAAACAAAGGACAGTAATAATAATATGCACCAATATTTTAGATCCACCTCCCATTGTACAATAATGCATATCACTGCTCTAATATTGATTTCCTAATCCCCTATCGTCCTTTAGGGAGACTAAACCCTAAAGGTAATTTGCCTTAGTTTTTTTGTTTATTCAAATAACCCTTAGGGTTTAGTCTCCCTAAGAGTGATATGGGACTCCGTACGTGGACCCCTTGCTCACTGTGCCTTAGGGAGTTCCGCTGCACTTCACTGACAAGGTCCATAAAGACCGAAACACATCTGGGGTTTGCTGTTTCTCCTGTGGAGTTAGAGTCGCCTGGTATTTCGGGGCTGGGTCAACTCTTTTGACCAGACTAATATACTACAGGATATTTCTCCCTGTGAAGGGCACAAATGAGCTAAAAGCGGTTGCTCTCATAGTGGGTTATCATGTCCATAGAACTAACCTAGTAAGGTAGTTTGTTCTCTGATGAGCACCTCTGACTTAGTTTTTTTTTTTTTTTCTAATTATGTACATAATTAGTTATACTACTTGCATTATAATGGAACTTTTATTCTGTACACATTGTTAATATTACATCTCACACAGAATGTCAGTAGACTTATTGGAAGTTATCACAATGTCTATATAATAATGCAAGTTCAAATATGATTAACATTATAATTACATTTCCCAAAATTCTAATGTGTTATTTTTAATTTAGATAATGTAGCAACATGGGCATATTAAGGAATTAAAATAGACTGAATAAAGGAATCGTAAATTAACTGAATTATTGTCAAAATAAATTGCATCAACAACATTTTCTTAAACAGTTGCAATTCTTTTTACAGTTAAGTTATACACACTAATACAGTATGCCACACTTACATATAAGGAGCTCTTTGCAACACAGTTATTTTATCTTGGCACAGGTATTATTTGATGATCATTATATACAGCCATGAGTGTTTGAACGTTATCGTATAATTAAAAGGGTATGAGTGCTTCCCTGTTTTTTTATAATATTTTAATATAATATTATTAAAAGTCTAAAAATGTAGGGGTAACATCCTGTTTCCCAGCCCTGATCATGCCATATTTTCCCAGATTACTCCTGTTGCTTTCTATTAAAGTCTATGAGAAACATAGATGCCGTAAATTTGTGTGTATTGAGCACTGTGCTCTTATTACGTGTGTGTACCTCCATGCTTTTGTCAGAATATTCGTTTTCCACTTTGGCCATTTGAAAATTATCCTTATAAAATAAAATTAAATAATAGGGCTTTGTTTTAATTTGGAAATGTTTTGCTATGCTTCATTTGATTATAACATAGCATATATGTTCATGTATAAGATCTAAAGAGCTATTGTATATGTATATATACACTAAGTGGCCTTTTTATTAGGTACACCTTTCTAGTACAGGGTAGGACCTCCCTTGGCCGCTAGAACAGCCTGTATTCTTTGTGGCATGGATTCAAGGTGCTGAAAACATTCATGTTGACATTATAGCATCACACAATTGCTGTAGATCTGTCACCTGCACATTCACGCCACAAATGGCAACATAGTGGGTATTGAGAGGGAATCCCAAAGATCCAAAGGCTCATAGGGGGTAGTGAGTAATAGACAAGGATTCTTAAACCCCCTTCATTGTTATTTATCTTCTTTAACCCCTTCCCTGCCACGAGAAGGGGTTTATATAGATAGACAGAAATAAGGGAGGATGCTAGGGCTAGTGTAGCGTATTCACATTAGTGGGTACCATATCGCAGCATTGCTATGGAGACTTCCAAACTTTTATTTTTACAGGGCTTTTTTTGATAGAAACGATCCCTAGCTAATAGAAAAAAGCTCCCACAATTACGGGGGAGGGTTTTCTCCCTGCTAACTGAACAGATGGAATGGAGGTCTATGTCTGCGGACGTTTTATGTATTGAGTTGCAGCCACATGATTGGCTCATTAGATGTAAATCCTGTAGTGTGAATACAGCAGGGTGAATACTAGCAGCAGAGTATAATCACTGTCAAGCTCCACAGTAAAGGAAACCCAACTCAGCAAGGTTTTCAGCTACTCGAACACTTGAAGGGACATGGAAAGTTTCTGAAATTCACTAGGAATATAATGTACCTGTGCATCTCTTTTTTTTTAACTTTATTTTATTAAGAAGTGCTTAAAGGTATACAGCAGTTTTCTGGGTTTCAAATGTTTCCTAAAAAAACAGCCACTGATTAGTAGAAAAATATGTAATATATAATATATATAATATAATATATTATATTGAAAAGTTGAATGTACTTACATATTTATATGTTGGGTGCTGATATCTGGAAATGCACATCCATATGAAGCTTACATTACAGTGGGTACAGGTTGCACAGCATCTGGGTACAGGTTTTGACTTCCAGGAGGAAGTGCTGCCAGTCACATGGTTGCTGGGGTCACAGCATTTTTCTCTCTGCCTGTGTCCTTTGGGAAATGTAAACACCAGCAGCAGTGATGCAGGAGAACAGATAACGGAAGGTGTAAACTACTGTGAATGTGCTGCACAGATTGGCACATGTTAGAAAGTACTATTTATTTTCATATGAATCTGACTACATGTTGTTTTTCAACTGTCAGAAATTACAAGATATTTTGCTAACTTAAAGGTAAGTGTTTAAATGTTGATTTTGGTATTTTGTCATGCCAAACAAATGTTTGCATACACTACTGATTCTGTATCAGATTCATTCATAATCCAGCTCACTTAGATATGCCTTTAAGAGGTCTGTTTATTTTCTGCCTAAACATTTTTCTTAACTGGTTTTCCCTTTGACATCTCATGAAGCCAGTGTACTGTATTTCTAAGTACAGTAGTTGCCCTGTCACTTCACACACTGTGCATTCAGTATCTGAATGAGCTACAGATAACAGACCCAAACAGGTAAAAATTGTATGATTTAAGGCAGAAATATAGGTATATTGTATTTCAGTAAAATCCAGAAACCTTCCATATTCCTATAATTGAGTTGAAAACAGAGTTATGTTATACACATTAGGTACTGGGGGTATAACATCAACTTCCCCCTTGGGCACTTGTATTTCCCTCCTCTTGGATAGCACCTAATGGTTGGCTATGACATTTTGGTTGCTTGTCCATTGGTTTCAGTACTTAAGTGCTGACCAATCAGAAGCATTCCCCCAGGAATTCTGAATGCACTAATGCAGATACACACACTGCCTAGATAAATATCGTGGGCTTGCGATAGTGTCTGGTTACTCTGGTAATTTATGATCTGATCATGTCACATATGTCCAATGCCCCATTGGTATGGAATCTATCCCCTTTGCTTATCGAAACAGGAAGTGGCAGGCGTAGCAAAGGTCCTGCAGACTGTCCCTTACTTTCTCAGCTTCCTAGAAAACTGGCCTAACAAGATCTCAGAAGGCAAGTTACCAGGACTTGTCCTTTATTGTTGTTAGAAATTGTCCCCTCCAGCCATCCCTGGTATAGTGTATTTAGCATCATGTTTAGTCTCCAGGCTTGAGAAATAGGGGCCATGTTAAGGGAACTTCGCCCTATATGGCACAGAGTTTCTATATGGGACTACGTTAATTGAAAAATTCCAAGAACACATTCATGTGGTTAAAGGAGGCAATTGTAGATTCTCCTGTTCCCCTGATTGATTTACTATTGGTAAATCACCAATGGAGTGGAGCAGTGCAGCTCACCAACATAACAATATTAATGAATGTTTAATCTTGTCATCTAATTTTCGACCACATCCACTTTGGCTTGGATCATAGTTCTAATATTCCAGGTTCCTAAGCTTAATTGTTCTTTGCGGCAGGAGACTTTCCTTTCCCTGCCAGACACATCAGCAGCAGGGCATTCTCTCCACTTTGGCCCAACCACTTCATTTGATCTAGTTCTACTCATACTCGCCCTCAGGAGGCACCTTCTGCTCTGATGACTCATCTTCCAGTGCCAAAACTGTATGTCTCTTAGTTTTCTTTGCAAAGATACTGTTTCTATCTGCACACTGGCCTATTTCAGCTTAGGTCTTCAACCCAGCAACATCTCTCTCTACACCCCGTTTCAATCTGCGCGCTGGCCTAATGCAGCCTAGGTGACTCCACTTTTACAATGCTGTCACTGCTAGACTTAGGCCCCTATTCAACTGAGCAATTGTTAGTTGCTGGAGACCGTAATGTAGCCCGTAAACTAATTTGCTATTCAATTGGCGTCTTTTAGCTATCATCATAAATCACTCCATTTAATTGAAGTAACCAGTAATGTGCATAGCACTTACATTTCGTTATCATCTGCTCAATTAAACAGATGCAAGAAAGCATGGATAATGTCATACAATCAATTCCACACACAGTCAGCGATTCAGCAAATTGAAAAGGGCTCTATTTAAGCACATAGCATACCGTATTTATTGGCGTATAACACGCACTTTTTCTCCCTGAAAATAGGGAGCAAATGATGTGTGCGTGTTATACGCTGATGTGCGTGTTATACGCTGTGTCCATTCTCCCCCCTCCTCATCCGCAACCCCCCTCCTCATTCTAAACCCCCTCCTCATTCTAAACCCCCCTCCTCAACCTAAACCCCCCTAAATACCTCTCTTTCTCCCTTTCCCCTCACTTACCTGCTTCTGCTTCGGCCTCTGCTCCTTCTTGACCCGCCGCGCATGTGACGTCACATGCGCGCCAAGCCATTAGCATATACCGGGTGCCGGCACCCGGTATATGCTAATGGCGTGACGCCTCAACTCCCCTCCTCAACCTCAAACCCCTCCTCAACCTCAACCCCCCTCCTCAACATCCCTCCTCATCCTCAACCCCGCCATGCTCAACCCCCCTCCTCAACCTCCCTCCTCAACGCCCCTCCTCAACCTAAACCTCCCTCCTCAACCCCCCTCCTTAATCTCCCTCCTCAACCCCCCTCCTCAACCTAAACCCCCATAAATACATAAATACCTCCCCCTCTCCCTTTCCCCTCACTTACCTGCTTCTGCTCCGGCCTCCGCTCCTTCTTGACCCGGCGCGCATGTGACATCACATGCGGGCCACGCCATTAGCATATACCGGGTGCCGGCACCCGGTATATGCTAATGGCGTGACGCCTCAACCCCTCCTCAACCCCCTCCTCAACCTCAACCCCCTCCTCAACCTCAACCCCTCTCCTCAACCTCCCTCCTCATCCTCAACCCCCCATCCTCAACCAACCATCCTCAACCCCCCTCCTCAACCTCCCTCCTCAACCCCCCTCCCCAACCTAAACCCCCTCCTCAACCTAAACCCCCCTAAATACCTCCCCCTCTCCCTTTCCCCTCACTTACCTGCTTCTGCTCCGGCCTCCGCTCCTTCTTGACCCGGCGAGCATGTGATGTCACATGCGGGCCACGCCATTAGCATATACCGGGTGCCGGCACCCGGTATATGCTAATGGCGTGACGCCTCAACCCCTCCTCAACCCCCTCCTCAACCTCAACCCCTCTCCTCAACCTCCCTCCTCATCCTCAACCCCCCATCCTCAACCAACCATCCTCAACCCCCCTCCTCAACCTCCCTCCTCAACCCCCCTCCCCAACCTAACCCCCCTCCTCAACCTAAACCCCCTTAATACCTCCCCGTCTCCCTTTCCCCTAACTTACCTGCTTCTGCTCCGGACTCCGCTCCTTCTTGACCCGGCGCGCATGTGATGTCACATACGCGCCACGCCACTCATCCTCAACCCCCCATCCTCAACCCCCCATCCTCAAACCCCCTCCTCAACCTCCCACCTTAGAGGGTGAGGTATTTCGGGGGGATTAGGTTGAGGAGGGGGGTTGAGGAGGGAGGTTGAGGAGAGGGGTTGAGGATGGGGGGTTGAGGATGGGGGGGTTGAGGATGAGGAGGGAGGTTGAGGAGTGGGGTTGAGGTTGAGGAGGGGGTTGAGGTTGATGAGGGTGGTTGAGGCGTCACCCAGTATATGCTTATGGCGTGGAGCGCATGTGATGTCACATGCGCACCGGGTCAAGAAGGAGCGGAGGCCGGAGCAGAAGCAGGTAAGTGAGGGGAAAGGATTAGGGGGAGGTATTTAGGGGGTTTAGGTTGAGGAGGGGTTTTAGGTTGAGGAGGGAGGTTGAGGAGGGGGTTGAGGATGAGGAGGGAGGTTGAGGATGAGGAGGGGGGTTAAGGATGGGGGGTTGAGGATGGGGGAGTTGAGGATGGGGGGGAGGTTGAGGAGGGGGGTTGAGTTGAGGAGGGTGGTTGAGGTTGAGGAGGGAGTTGAGGAAGGAGGATGAGGATGGAGGGGTTGAGGAGGGGGTTTGAGGAGGGAGGATGAGGAGGGAGGTTGAGGATGAGGAGGGGGGTTGAGGATGGGGGAGTTGAGGATGGGGGGGTTGAGGATGAGGAGGGAGGTTGAGGAGGGGGGTTGAGGTTGAGGAGGGGGGTTGAGGAGGGGGTTAAGGTTAGGGGGGTTGAGGAAGAAGGATGAGGATGGGGGGTTGAGGAGGGAGGTTGAGGAGGCGGTTGAGAAGGGAGGATGAGGAGGGAGGATGAGGATGAGGAGGGAGGTTGAGGATGGGGGAGTTGAGGATGGGACGGTTGAGGATGAGGAGGGAGGATGAGTAGGGAGGTTGAGGAGGGGGGTTGAGGAGGGGGTTGAGGAAGGAGGATGAGGGTGGGGGGTTGAGGAGGGGGTTTGAGGAGGGAGGTTGAGGAGGGGGTTGAGGATGAGGAGGGAGGTTGAGGATGAGGAGGGAGGTTGAGGAGGGGGGTTGAGGTTGGGGTTGAGGATGGGGGTGGTTGAGGAGGGGGTTGAGGAGGAGCAGCGATTTCTGAGTAAACTTTTGTAAAAACAT
Source organism: Discoglossus pictus (assembly GCA_027410445.1). Taxonomy (NCBI): domain Eukaryota; kingdom Metazoa; phylum Chordata; class Amphibia; order Anura; family Alytidae; genus Discoglossus; species Discoglossus pictus. The sequence goes on from CM050164.1 coordinate 440,493,014, forward strand.
ATAATTTCCAAGTTTCTTTGTTAAAACAGTTGCTTTTACTGTCATTTTAAGTTTTTTACCTTATAAGTGTTAATAATATTAATAAAAAAAGTTCTGAGCTACCCTTATTTTGCTTCAAAGTTCTTTATTTGAAATTTAAGTTTTTTTCCTGAAATTTCCTTCTTAAAATGAGGTGCGTGTTATACGCCGATAAATACGGTATTTATTTTACAGAAGTTAGTGAACTTCTATCCAAAACCAAGGTCTTCATTAACTAAAAACTTTTTAAATTTGCTGAATCACAATTTAATAAGGCTGAGTGTGTTTTCATATATTAAGGAATAATCCCAAATAGGTGATCAGAATCTGGAAAACACAAAAAGGAGGTTGAGGAACATGCCTTCATGGTCATGAGATTGTGCTATTAAGACCTACAGATACAAGAACCACATATCAATCAGAACACTATTTGGATTGACTTCAACACCTCATCTCAACGGCAATCTACATTGAACATCAATTGCTGAAATATTCCAGGCATTTATTGAGGAGTGTTGATGAGGAGGACTTAGGGGATGTTCTCGTCTGCCTCCTCTTTCTCAGCACTGGGCCTCCACCTTCAGTGCCTGGGTGCCTCCTCCCTCTACCATGTTGAGGAAATGTTGGAGTAAGGGGTGCATCCACCTGGCATGGCTGTGTAGCAGCTGGCGTTGGTAGTAAGGTGTGAGATGAGGAGCCCACCGGCTCTGGATGCAATGGTGGTGGAGCCTGTGGAACCAATGGCCGGAGAGATATGACCTGACCTTCTGCCAATTCCAATAGCCGCTCAATGAGTGTTCGCTGGGCTTGTCTGTCCCTATTTGCCTTTTGCTTATACCTCTCTATCCTTTGATTCTTCCTCCTCATCTCACCACATAGGGATCTAATGCTGTCAACGAGAGAGGTCAAGATGTCATTCTGCCTTTCCAGCTGGAGTGGCGGGTTTTTAATTATGGTGTAATGGCTTCCGTTCTCCCTGTGAATCTTCTACATAAGCTCCCTTAAAGTGACTTGTGAGGGGGTGTGAGGTCTGTCACTGGACATGCCGGAACTTTCCATGGACTGTGGTGATGACAGGGGTGCCGGTGGGGATGGTGATGGCAGAGGTGCCGGTGGTGATGGTGTTGTGTCAGTCATAGTTTCGGCCATGGCGATGGTGTCAGCCGTGGCAATGGTGTTGGTGTCAGCTGTGGCGATGGTGTCGGTCATGGCGATGGTGTCGGCCCCGGCGATGGTGTCGGCCGTGGCGATGGTGTTGGTTTCAGCCCTGACATTGGTGTCGAGCATGGTGATGTTGTAGCCCATGTTGGGTGAGCCCATGTCGGGAGTGGAGGAGTCCTGCCAAGGCATCCATGGGATCGGAGCAGGTGGCACTGGTGGGCCTGCTGATGGTTGTCTCCAGTACCAGGACATCTGTGGAGGTAATGGAGGTTGCTGCCTCCAAAACACATGAGGTGGAGATGGCTGAAAAGGCTGTGAACATGCCCAAGATGTGTGTGAGGGCCCATGGGGTGATTCCCGCATTGTTGATATGGGTGCCCATGTGGCTGCTGATGGGCCAGCTTCCTGTGGTGGTCCCGGGCCCTCTGGAATGTTTTCACCTTCCTCAACCAAAACTTCTGGGGGTATATCTGGTTCCTCCTCCTGTGAAGTCACCACACCACACTGTCTCTGTGGGTAAAGCTCTTTTGCTCCAAACTTTTTGCACATTCCAACCATGCATACATTTGTATTTTGCATCTCCACTTGGGGGTTTCCTTAGTTCTGTTGGAGTGTTCATGTGTATTTCTACCTTACGCCCATGTAATTTCCCCAGTCACAGACGGTTTTGTAAAGACATAGGCAGCTTAGACTTCTTTATGCTTTTGATTAGCAAATCACATTAAACTCCTATAACTTACAATATATTACTATCATTAGTCAAACATTTACATTACGTTGCATAAATATAATATCCCTGTCTTTAAAGCTAAATATATCAAACATGTATTTTGTCTATTATATGCCAATTACTTTATCATTGATATCATATAAAACATCAATTTAAAAAACTCATATGAATGTATTAAAAAAATCTAATAACCCATAATGTATTTCTAAATGTTAGACTCATTAATAATTTGTTTTTCAGGAAAACAGAGCTATTTATTTAAAGGAACATACCAAAATTAAAATCCTTGTTGAGACCAATTGTTTTATCAAAACTTATCAATTTATAAATTAAATTACCATTCTAATTGAAGCAACATAGCATCAGTATTGCCACCCCTACTATTTGGATGTAAACAAGCAATACATATATAAGTCAGAGCTTTTGGATTGCCTTGATGATACAAATTGACATGTTTCCCTACCGACACTCCTAGATCTCCATTATTACTATCTGAAATATGTTCTAAAAATCTTACTTTCTATTTATTAGTTTTTCCAGTATGGTGTCCAAATTTGCTAGTTAGTTTGTAAATCACTGCTTCTGTATTGAAATTAAAAAATATTGTATGTTGTATGTTTGTCCTTGATAATCATTGATTTTTTAAAATTGTACTCATGTATGTACAAGCCTTGCATGCAGCATACTCATAGCTACCTTTATATTTACAATGCTCTTTTCTATTTCTCTCAAAATTACTTATTTAATTTTTTTCCCTTCAGCATATAATAGTGGTTAATCAGATATAAGCCTATTCATTTCTTTATCAGTTTATAATATCTACCAGTGCTTCAGTAAAATATCTCCTATTTTTTGGCTTCTAAACTGAATGACAAAATAAGCCTGACCTCATTTTTTCTTGATTTCACTATTTAAAGATCTCTGGCTCTGGTCTTTATCCATTCAGTCTGCAAGTTTTCAATCGTATGTGCTTTAGGAAAATCACTGTGTACTATTTCTAGAATCTGTTGAAATGTACTGTGTGCTATAGTGCAGCAATTTGTTAATCACTTGGGCCCTCATTCAATTGCGATTTGGCCAATTGAATAGGGGTCTAAATAAGCACATAACATATTTTTTTTAAAGAAGTTTTTAGTTAGTAAGCATCTCTCCAAAAGCAAGGTTTACTCTAAATAAAAACTTATTTAAAAAAAATATGCTATGTGCTTATTTAGAGCCCTTTTCAATTGGCCAAATCGCAATTGAATGAGGGCCTTGGTGATTCACAAAGCTTGGAACACCAAACCACAACTTGAAATGTAAATTGTGTTTGCAATATCACAATTTGTTGCTTCTATATCTATAGCATATGTTTTGTGACATTTAAATTTAATATACTGATAAAAAGTAGCAGAAGGACTTCATGTAGACCATTGGTGTGTTGTTATAGTTACCTTTGAGTAAGATGCACAACTGAAGCATAGTCTGCTTTACAGAAATCATTGGACTATTAATCACAGTTTGCAGCTATCTCATTATTGTAGTTGTCAAATATCCTACCACTACAATGGTTCTTGGAGAGGTAGTAATTCATTTTATTTTGGTCCTAAATCAAAGTCACAGATTTTTATATATATATATATATATATATATATATATATATATATATATATATATATAATCGCAGCCATTTTACAACACTAACTTGCAACTAATAACATTACCATTTTAAAATGACACTTTACACAACTAAACAAATGGTTTGCCCTTGCGCACGCAGCCTATTTACACTGCACACTCGCCACATTGCTCACACTTAGACCTCAGGTCAACAACAGTCCAAAACAGATTGTTAGCTCTTCAGGATATTGATTGCTGGATATATTAATTAGAAATAGGTAAATTATATTAATTTATTATTTTAAGAATGAATGAATTATTATAAAATAAAAAAAATAAAAAAATATATATATATATATATATATATATATTGTGAGAATAAAGGTGGAATAGTGGTTGATGGGAGATACATCAGACCTGATTTGCTAGACAGCAACCAGAGGATTTCTCAGTTAAATGCCCCAGGGAGAGATGTTACAGTTTGCAATATGCATAGCTGATGCTCTGCAAAACATGGTATGGGTCCCTGGGGCGGAGTATTTGGAGAGCAGGGGGGGCCAATGCTCCAACAGCACTAGTTGCTGTATAACAGACCACAGCTTGGATCTGGTTTTTAAGAGTTAGCTAATTGGCACTCACCTGTAGCTACTCAATTAGCAGACAGGCCTTTAAAAGAAGAGAGCAGCCTGCTCCAAGAGAGAGAGGAAAAGACAGCTAGGAGAGGCTGCGCTTATTGCAAAGACATTGCTTTTGTTTGGGAAATTGGTAAGTGGGAAAGCCACCCAATTGCAGATAGCAAGTACTGTCTAGTAAGAGCTCAAGTAAGAGCAAGGGATTTTGTTTGTTTTGTTATTATTTAAAGTACCTGCTTTCAAACTGAATAAAAACGGAAAATTGGAGCTGAAGGTGTCCTGGACTTTGTATACCCTAGAAGGGCTGTGGTTACTGCAAGATCGGTGACAATCCTACCTGTAAAAGAAGTGGTTTGTCACATATGGTGGAGAATGCGGGCACCCACGTAAGCCTGAGGGTAGAAGTCATTTAAAGCTCAACATGGAGGATGTTATCAAGGCTCTGATCCAATCCTCCTCTGTGCAACAGGAGACTAACAGGAGAGCTGCAGAAAACAGTGCAGCCCTGCAGCAACTGGTGCTGGCCCAGGCAGAGTGTGCTAAAGTCCTGGCCAAAACACAAATGGAGGGCACTGAGTCCTTGGTGAAACAGCTTGTTGTGACACAAGCGGAGATGTTTAAAGTAGCCCGTGAGGAGCAGCAAAAAGTCACCCAGGGACTACAACAGGTAATCCAAGCGATCTCTGAAAACTGAATGGAGACCCTGATGGAAGATACCAGGGGCCAAAGGTGATTCGGGCGAGCCACTATCTTCAGAAAATGACCGCATCAGATGATGTTGAGGCGTACCTTCTGGCATTTGAGCGCACTGCTGAGAGGGACGGATGGCCGGCTGGTGAGTGGGCAAGCATACTGGCACCGTTCCTAAGTGGGAGAGCCGCAGAAGGCATATTATGACCTAGAACCCAGCCGATGCAAGTATCTACAGCAAATTGAAAGCTGAAATCTTGGCACGACTGGGTGTAACCTCTGCAGTACGTGCCCAAAGGTTCCACTCATGGTCATATTCTTCAGACAAAGCCGCACGTTCCCAAATGTTTGACCTCATACACCTTGCACGGAAATGGTTACAACCTGAAATCCATTCAGTCTAGCCACATTGTGGAAACCTTAGTAATGGACCGGTTTTTGCGTGGTTTTACCAGCTTCCCTGCGTCGCTGGGTCAGCCAAAGTAACCCCCATACAGCTGACCAACTGATTGCCTTGGTGGAAAGATATGCGGCTGCAGGAGAACTGCTATGTCCTACTTCACAGGCAAACCCTCGCAATCCTAAGCCCCAAGATTCTGCAAGACCGGGTAAGACTGTTCAAGGTTTAAGGGGGGCATCCAGGTCTAATAGGCCTGGGAACGGAACTAATTGGTGGTCAGACTGTACTGTCAAATGTTTCAAGTGCAAAGAGGATGGTCATATGGCCAAAGACTGTCCATTTAAGGATGAACCTATGGAATGCAATATGGGCAAAAATGAGGGAACACGTTCATTTTTGCTCAGTTGTTATGGTATTGTTAACAATGACTATGATAATAACGCTCATAAATGCTGTGTAACTGTGAATGGAAAAATGTCTAAAGCATTACTTGATTCAGGTAGTATGGTTACGTTGGTAGCAGAGTCTATAATACCTTGTGTAAAACCTGATCATGGACAGAAAATAGGCATTATCTGTGTTCATGGTGATAAAAAGGAATACCCCATCTGCGGAAGTAAATATTGGAACCCAGTATGGGAATTTAAAGTACCGAGTGGGTGTAGTACCTAGATTAGCCCATGAGGTAGTGATCGGTAGAGACTTTCCTCATTTTCTAAAATTATGGGCAGCTTTACAAAAGACAGACCAAAATTTATCAGAAATGAGTCAGTCTGTCGAGGATAATGTGTTCCCTTTTTCCGATATTGACTTGGGTTTTGACCACTGTGACGGAAAAATAAGGAAAAAGAAAAAAATACTGCCCTAAACCAGTATTAATAGGAGATAACCCAGCTCAAACTAGTGAGGAGCCTACTAATAATGCAGACAAGGATAAGGACTTAATTGATATTGGAATTAGTCCAGGTAACTTTAAAAGCGCTCAGTGGGAAGATCCCACTTTAGTGACAGCTAGAAATGATATTAAAGTTGTAAACGGGGTTGTTAATCAGCCAGGAGGAGCACTGCCGTTCCCCTATTTTGAAGTACAAAATGACCTAATTTACCGTGTAGAAAAAAAAGGATTCAGACATCATTAGGCAGCTGTTGGTTCCTCAGACTTACCAGAATATAGTGCTAAAGTTGGCTCACAGCCACATATTAGGGGGACACTTGGGAGTCGGAAAAACTAGAGAGAGAGTCCTTAGACGGTTTTACTGGCCTGGAGTGTTTGCTGCTATTACAAACTATTGCTCCTCATGTCCTGAGTGCCAGTACAGGGCTCCTTTCAAGACTTTTCGTAGTCCACTTGTACCCTTACCCATAATTGACGTGCCTTTTGAAAGGATCGCTATGGACTTAGTGGGCCACTGGTAAAGTCCGCTAGGGGACACCAATATATATTAGTCATCTTGGACTATGCAACTCGCTATCCTGAGGCCATTCCCTTGCGTAATACCTCTGCAAAGCTAATAGCTAAGGAACTTATGTTGATGTTCAGTAGGGTGGGTATCCCTAAAGAAATACTGACAGACCAGGGGACCCCGTTCATGTCCAGAGTCACAAAAGAGTTGTGCAGGCTCTTGCAGGTTAAACATCTTAAGACCTCAGTATATCACCCACAGACTGATGGTTTAGTAGAGAGGTTCAACAAAACCCTTAAGAGTATGCTACGCAAGGTAAATTGATGCAGATGGAAGAAATTGGGATTTTTTATTGCCATATCTACTGTTTTCCATTAGGGAAGTTCCACAGGCCTCCACGGGCTTCTCTCCTTTTGAATTATTATATGGAAGGACATCCCAGGGGAATATTGGATATTGCTAAGGAGACCTGGGAACAGGAGACTACTCCTCACAGGAGTGTAATTGAGCATATAGCTCAAATGCAGGATAGAATGGCCACCATCATGCCTATTGTCAGGGAACACATGCTGGAAGTCCAGCAGGCTCAGAAAAACAGCTATAACCGTAATGCTAGAGTCAGAGTGTTCCAACCTGGAGACAGGGTATTGGTTCTGGTCCCTACTGTGGAGAATAAGTTCCTTGCGACTTGGCATGGACCCTATGAAATAATAGAGAAAGTGAGTGATGTCGATTATAAAGTCAGACAACCAGGAAGAAGAAAGCCTGAACAGTTGTATCATATAAATCTGTTAAAGCCATGGAAGGACAGGGAGGTCCTGGTTGCTTTAAAACCTTCAGAACCTCCTATAGTAGAGCCAGATGTGAACGTATCTAAGACTCTGTCTGTCCATCAAAAGCAAGAGTTCAGAGATTTCATCAGAAGAAATAGGGATGTTTTCTCGATAGTTCCAGGAAAGACTAAAGTGATTAAACATGACATAATAACCGAACCAGGGAAAAGAGTTAACCTCAAACCCTATAGAATTCCTGAGGCCCGGAGGGAGGTTATAAACTTAGAGGTTGAGAGCATGTTAAAACTTGGAGTCATTGAAGAATCCCAGAGTAACTGGAGTAGTCCTATTGTATAGGTGCCAAAACCTGATGGCACATGGAGGTTCTGCAATGACTACCGCAAGTTAAACGCCCTCTCAAAATTTGATGCTTACCCAATGCCAAGAGTTGATGAGTTAATAGAAAGACTGGGCAAAGCTCGTTATCTAACAACCTTGGATTTAACAAAGGGTTAACGTGGCAGGTCCCGCTCACTGAAAGAGCCTAAAGAAAAGACAGCCTTTTCAACACCCAGTGGCCTGTTTCAGTACACTGTATTGCCATTTGGGTTACATGGGGCACCTGCCACATTCCAACGAATGATGGACAGAATTCTTAAACCTCATGTTCGTTATGCTGCAGCATACTTGGATGATGTCGTCATCCACAGTGCAGACTGGGAATCCCACCTCCCTAAAGTTCAAGCGGTACTTGATGCTATCCGCTCAGCAGGCTTAACTGCCAATCCTTCCAAGTGTACGATTGGTTTAGAGGAAGCTAAGTACTTAGGTTATTCTATTGGGAGGGGTTTGGTTAAACCACAGGAAGCCAAAGTAGAAGCCATACAAAAAATGGCCACAGCCCCTTACAAAGAAACAAGTAAAGGCATTTTTGGGTTTAATTGGATATTATAGGCGGTTCATTCCAGATTTTGCTACCATTGCTGCACCCCTGACAGACCTTATTAAAGCAAAATCCCCAGTCATAGTTAAATGGTGCCCTGAGGCAGAAAAGGCTTTTAAGAGTCTGAAGGAAGCTATCTGTAGCCATCCTGTCTTAGTGACCCCAGATTTTTTCCAGGGATTTTATAGTTCAGACAGATGCTTCTGATGTGGGCTTGGGGGCTGTTCTTTCACAGGAATACCAGGGTGAAGAACACCCTGTTTTCTTTTTGAGCAGAAAGTTAAACCCACATGAGAAGAACTACTCTATTGTTGAAAAAGAGTGTCTTGCTATTAAGTGGGCATTAGACTCTCTTAAATACTACCTACTAGGCAGAAGGTTTCGATTGATAACGGACCATGCTCCTCTGACGTGGATGTATCAGAACAGGGAAAGTAACTCCAGAGTAACCAGATGGTTTTTGAGTTTGCAATCTTTTAATTTCACTGTGGAACACAGGGCTGGTCTGCAACAAGGTAATGCTGATGGGCTTTCGAGGGTGACACTCCCTGGATTTCCCATGGTCGCTCAAACCCTTGGGTATGAGCTGGGGGGAGGATATGTGAGAATAAAGGTGGAATAGTGGTTGATGGGGAGATACATCAGACCTGATTTGCTAGACAGCAACCAGAGGATTTCTCAGTTAAATGCCCCAGGGAGAGATGTTACAGTTTGCAATATGCATAGCTGATGCTCTGCAAAACATGGTATGGGTCCCTGGGGCGGAGTATTTGGAGAGCAGGGGGGGCCAATGCTCCAACAGCACTAGTTGCTGTATAACAGACCACAGCTTGGATCTGGTTTTTAAGAGTTAGCTAATTGGCACTCACCTGTAGCTACTCAATTAGCAGACAGGCCTTTAAAAGAAGAGAGCAGCCTGCTCCAAGAGAGAGAGGAAAAGACAGCTAGGAGAGGCTGCGCTTATTGCAAAGACATTGCTTTTGTTTGGGAAATTGGTAAGTGGGAAAGCCACCCAATTGCAGATAGCAAGTACTGTCTAGTAAGAGCTCAAGTAAGAGCAAGGGATTTTGTTTGTTTTGTTATTATTTAAAGTACCTGCTTTCAAACTGAATAAAAACGGAAAAATTGAGCTGAAGGTGTCCTGGACTTTGTATACCCTAGAAGGCTGTGGTTACTGCAAGATCGGTGACAATCCTACCTGTAAAAGAAAGTGGTTTTGTCACAATATATATATATATAAAGAGTAGGGGAGAGGCTCAAAATGAGCGCTGATGGTGCTCAGAGGAGCAAAAATACATGAGGGGAGAGGCTCGCAATGAGCGCCAAAGGTACTCAGAGGGTCAAAAGCCTTACATTGTGTGGCAAACAGCCTTACCTGCCTTACAATTTTATTTTTTGACGGGGCAATTTGCTAGTATATAATATATATATATATATATATATATATAATATATATACAGTAAACCACCGATTATCAAGCACCCACAGGGACTCCTGATTGCCGGATAAGTGTAGTTTTCCGGTTAATGGGGGAGACCAGAAGAAAATAGGTTTAAAACAACCTTAAACCCTTCAAAAAACCTTAAAAATGCCTTTAAACAGCCAATAGCACCTAAACTGGGACATTAAGCCCAGAAAAAAACAAAATAGGCAAGTGCCAGATAGTGCCGGATAATGCCTGATTATCAGGAGTTTTTTGCAAATGGGGAATTTAGGCAGGTGCCAGTTGCTTGACAGTTTCCAGGTTGGTTGAGTGCTGGATAATCAGGGTTTTACTGTATATATATATATATAATATAATATTATATTATATATATATATACTGAATTAACTTTTAAAACATCGGAGGGAGCCAGGGGTTTGGGGGCCCCAATATATAAAAAAAAAAAAAAAAAATTCCATTAAGGAGAGGGCACAAAAACTTTTTTTTGAACCTCTGCCCTTCATTCACTTGTCTTTCTAGCCACTCCCTTGGACTTGATTTCCCCAGGTAAACCACACACTATCCTGCTCTACACGGGCACTACGCAGTCATTCAGGTGACTGGTAATGGTGTGTTCTATTGTTAAAAGCCCAACAAAGACTAGATCATGATATTTCAGACTCATTGCTGTAGTATACACCCACAATAAGGTCAAATGGGAGAGGTGTTTTTTTTTTAATTGTTAGCTACTAAATGTTCAGACATAATGTTTACTATGAATACAATGATATCCATTGGCTGAGAAATTTGAGGTTTGAGGTTTCGATTGATAAAGAGCTTTTTGTTGTTGGGCCAACCTTTCAATGATTGTTTACTTTATTATCAGATCTTTAGACCGTTAGATCTGTCTCTCAGTCAAAACTCCTCCATACTCCTTAATGTTCTTAACAGGGAGGGGACAAACACACAGCTGGAGGCAGTTATGCTAATCTTTAAAAACTCATTTTACAGTTTATTGAATATTTCTAATATAAATTATTAAATAGAAATGTTATTAATGATCAGTGCATAATTAAAATAAGTAACTCCTCTTGCTAGGGCATTACAGTGGTTCTTTAACTTAAATTTGCTCAATATTGGTGTATTTGTTTTAAAAAATGAATTCCAAGCAAAGTACCTAATTTCAAATATAATCTGCATTGCTAATTTCCACACATACTTTTGTGAACATCAGTGTCTATGATACCAGATTTTTTTGTTCCCCTGGGTCTCCTATTTTACAGCTTGTTGAGCTTTTCCTCCAACAATTCATCTTGTTCAGGTAGATAAAATGAGTGCCAAAAACAATCTCCAGGAAAGTGATTACATTGAAATGTTCTAACAGCTTTAATACTAAATTACCTGTAAAAAGACTCTCACATGGGGCGTGGTGACCTCTTATGGCATCCTGATAAATGGATTGTGAGTGTGACTACTTCAAGCATATTAATTATCAAATGTAATAGAAACAGCAAGAAAGTACTTGAGAATTAACTTTTTAGATGAGAGAATAGACTTTTCTTCAACAAAGTTGAAATGCAGACTGTTTTATTTTGGCAAAAATGTTTGTGAAGTTTTAGCAATGTATAAAAAGTAATTTGACCGAATATACAATGTTTGATTTTTGCATATCTAAAGCATTTTATTTGTAAAAAAAATAAATAAATGCACAATGTATGCATGTATCTTTATTTGTATAAAACAATATAATTTCATCACAATATAACTGTATTTAAAATAAGGTGGGCTACATATTCCCTGCAATGAAGAATTTACAATCTTTTTATATGAGGGGAAAAAGTACGTACAGACACATTAAGTTAAAGGGTAAGTGCATTTCTATCTTTTTCATATTCTGTTGTAATTCATGTGGTTATGTCTAAATGACAGTGGGCCCCATGCTCATTTTAGAAAAAGCTATTGTACTCTAACTGAAGAGTAAACCTACCTACCTAGCTATGCAAGTCATCCACCCCTAAAACATTGTTAAAGTCACTGCTAAGAGTCACTGTGGCAAGCCGCAATTTCTAATTATGGATAACTTTTCAACTGATTTTTCACACTGCCTATAGATCACTAGTTATTTCAATAGACCATCAACCCCAACACCTATGCTAATCAAAAATTATGGATAGCTCTCAAATAAGAGCACTGCCATAGCGGTCAAAAACAGAAGAAATAATTATGGGTACTAAATAACACTCGCAATTACTTTGAAAACTATGGCGGACTGCCACAGCACCTCTTAAAATGGACAGTAAAAAATGCAAAGCAATGCAAAAGCATGCTAAATCATCACAAATGAAGGATTCGCCCTGCTAGTGGCACATAGGAGCAATAGAAATGTATTTAATAATCACATAACACTGATCAGACATATGGAAACAAAAAATACCAGCTCAAAGCTGCATACATCTCTCAAAGACACAGCACATTTAATCTCACAGTCTCAGAGACACAAATATGAAAAAGAATAATCACATATATACATCAATGTTTCACCTACCAATGGAAAAATCACATCTCCACATCACATATACCAACATACAGGGGAACATAGGAACAGTACTCACAGACAATATCTAAGGGAAGGTATGGCATCTACATATTAACATGGGGTCCCATACACTGAGGGGGAGGAGGGAAAATTTGTCAACATCGGAAGCAGGAAGCTTGAAACAGAGGACTGCCTGACAATGATGTTGGATGAATTGGGAGGTCATCCTCACAGGTAGATCAATAGATGGCACAGGCCAGGCATTGGATCTTCACATGGAGCACCTTAGGAAAAGGGTTTCATAAGCACAGGCACATGGCCATATAGGAACAGATTATCACAAGGGGATAACGCTCATCTCCTGAATCTTTATATGTAGGCCCAAAATAACACCAAAGAAGGCTGCCCAAAGGCACGTGGTTCACCACTAATCTTATTTCCCGGCAACAGGAAGTAAGTCCAACGCCATTGATGATGTGTAGCAACATCTACACCAAGTCACGTGGCAATAAGTGATAATATCAGTGTATATATTAACCATATATTACTAATGTCATATGTTTAACAACCCTTCAGTGGAAGGGTAAGGCCCAGCAGTGTCATAATGTATACGTATCACAGTATTAACTTGCAGTAAGCAATATTCATGTTTTTCAGGCATGTTTTAGAAAATAGTGATAATAACATTGCAAGAAGTGTTAGAACACATGTTGAACATATTAATAAATGCCAACACTGGAATGTTCATGAATGCTCACAGAATTGTGCTACAGTATGTAATAAAAGGATATATATGTCATCATGATGTCACATGTCATGCATAAATCAGGTGTTGTGTGCACCAATATGGGATTTGATGATAAACATGGTGATAATAACATCAGTTCTACCATAGAAAGTGGAAACATGAGGCCAAGATAACATCAATCCACAATGTACAAACATTAGTGGCAAGAAAATATATGTTGACATTCATAAATGGCAAGAAGGGATGTCAATACAGGATAATGAACATTACCCTAGAAATAAAAAGGTTAAACGTCTTTATGTATGTGTTTGTCTACTGTCTATTAGCTTGACAAACACACGGAAACATGGATAACGATATATCAATAACATCTATTTATTGAATACACAGAGCAAAATCGTAAACATATCCAACTGTGTATTAATATCATGGGTGTGGTGTGGGTGGATACGAGAGGACAAGAGACTGGAGAAATGGGTAAAATCTAAAGGGGTCAAGATAGTAATGTATAATAAGAAAGATTCATAGCACCTACTATGGTCACATGTGGTCATTACACCACTGTAACCACAATCAGATGAATAAAAAAATCATCATTAAAATCTCCATATAGTAGAAGTAACATATAGCACATATATCATGTCTTCATCTGATACATTACACAGGTGATGGTAATTAAGGATTATGTAATCCAATTCAATTGCACACATACAGTGTGCAGTGTGCTCCAAAAAAGCAACAAAAAAAGGTGGTCCTAAGCTAAAAAAGGCAACGAGGAGAAACACTATAAATCTAACTATAAAAATCAGTATGTACAGTACAGTGGTAGCTACTGTAACTATAACAATAAAACAGCTTACCTGTACTTTATCCGCAAGCAGTGAAAACTCTCTGTCTGTCATGAGAAATCACTTGCCATCACCATGAGTAATAATGTGGCATCTCACAAAGAATGCTTAGTTGTAACCACAATGAGGGGGCCTGACTACTATCACCATCTATCTAGGAGATTTCATACCCATTGATACCTAGAGTAGACAAAGGACAGCAGGCATAATGTCTGTTTACATTACACTAAAATTGTTGTTCTCAGATTGATGAGGGGATGACAAGGTTAACTAAGACATGTATTAATGCTGGCTATAAGATAATATCCCCTTTGGAACTTTAATAGTCCCATATCTGCTGTTGGGTGAGTTAAAATGAGCCACAGAAATGTGTAACTGAATATTCTATATGATTAGATAATGGTGCTGTAGAACAATCTGTTGGGGGATGTCATTGATGAAATCTGATAGCCCTAGGTGCAGACCCTATCTCCTCCTCCGCCTGCCAAAGGACCCCCAACCCCCCATGCCACTGCACCAAGTTCCTGGCTGAGCAGGGAATGGAGGGGGCGCAGTCCCCCTGGAGTCAGGTGCACAGGTTAAGCACCAATTGTAGCAGTGTGGCCAGATACGACTCCACCTGATTGTGATGTGTCCTTGCATCCCTCTATATGCTCCGGAGGCTGTGGCAGACAAACGCCTGGTGGGAGGAGATGCTGACACTCTCTGAACACGGCCAGCATCTCCCCCACGTTGGCCTCTGCAGCTGGTCGTGGGGAAGGAGATCTGCCATGGCCTGCTATTAAATTGGCTTCTTTTAGCTACCCGCTATCGTTCTGCGGGTAACTCCGAACCATGTTAGCCATTTATCTGTGAAGCCCGCAATCGCTAATTTCAGAAATCACTATTAAATTGCTCCATTCCTCAAGCCCTAAATTGTTTTCACACCCGTAAATGGCAAATGTAGCCAAAAATCCTACGAGTACTAGAGAGCATTGTAATAGCAAATAAAAAATCAATACTGCACTTTAAAAGATGGGGAAAGTGATGTAAGACATAAGAATTAATTGCACAACAGTCTCAAGCTCGCAAATCTGCTAGTTTAACCTCCATGTTTTACTGAATTTATGATGACGGTCTCAGTTACTATTGGCTATTTCTAAATCGGGCTTGCTTAATTGATCTTGATCATGCCCTGAAATGCTACTTACGGTTACATGGTTTACGGTTTTGGCATTCACAAACCTTCTACTCTACCTGTCTCCTGTGCCCTCTGGAACATACAGTCTATCTGCAATAAACTCACTTTCACTCACAATTTATTCATTACCAACTCCCTAAATCTACTTGCTCACACTGAAACCTGGCACTTTTCCTCAGACACTGCCTCCCCTGCAGCACTCTCTTATGGTGGTTTTCAAGCCACACCTAGACCCGGGAACAAACAAGGTGGTGGTGTGGGTGTATTGCTTTACACTCGCTGTACATTTCACCTCTTACCCCCTGTCCCATCCCTCCAATTCTTATCCTTTGAAGTTCATACTATCTGTCTCTTCTCACCTATGTCTCTACGTGTCTCTGTGACCTATCACCCCCCAGGCACTCCCTCTCAATTTCCTCACTTTCACTTCTCCAACATTCTTTCACTTATACTTGGAGATTTTAATATTGCCGTTGACACTCCCACCTCCCAAGCAGCAGCCAAATTGCTTGCAATCACCTCTTCCCTTGGCCTCTCACAACTTACAGATTCTACAATTCATCATGCTGGATATTCTCTAGACCTTATCTTCGCCAATGTCAGCACAACCTCCAACCCAGTCATTCACACACTCCCTCTATCTGACCATCACTTCCTTACCTTCAACCTCACCACATCTTCCTCTCTCCACCCTTCTTCAACCCCTGCTACCATCACGCACACAGAAACCTGCTAGCATTTGACCCTACACAGCTCTCCACTATGCTCCAACCCTTTCTCATCCCCATTGCTAACATCAACTCCACTGACACACTTCAACTCTACTCTCTCTTCGACCCTTGACACCCTTGCCCCCATAACCACACGCACTCCCTCACTCTCATCCACAACCATGGCACACTACACAAACACAATACATCCAGAGATGCTCCTGCACTGCCAAACCACTATTGAGAAAATCACGCTCTTCTGCAGATTTCCTCCACTACAAATTTATGCTACGCTCCTATTTCTCTGCCCTCAACCTCGCCAAACACTACTTCACACCACTAATATCAACTCTAACCCCAAGCGTCTGTTCGCCACTTTCAATACTTTCCTCCGCCCACCACCTCCTCCCATCCCTTCCTATCTCACAGCTGAAGACTTTGCCAACCATTTTATTCATAAAATTCAAAACATCCACAATAAACTCTCATCTCATAGTGGGTCACACCTCCCACCCTCTCAACTAACCAACAACACCCAGTCTTCTCCCTTCCCCAATCCCACAGCCACTTTGGACTGGTTTGACCCGGCTACAGATTATGAAGTCTCCAGCCTGCTTTCATCCACTTGCCTCATCCCTCCCCTCTCTACCACGCTAATCCCAGTTCTCACACAAATTTTCAACCTCTCCCTAAATACTGGCATATTTTTATCTTCTCTAAAACATGCCTTCACCCACTCTCAAAAATCCCTCATCTGACTCTGACATTGCATCTAACTGCTGCCCTATCTCTCTACTTCCCCTAACTTTCAAACTGTCCCCTAACTTTCAAACAAGCGGCTTGTCTATAACCCCCTTACCAGCTTTATTTCCTCTAACTTCCTTCTTGACACCTTCCAATCCGACTTTCGGCCCCAACACTCCACTGAGACAGCTTTCACTAAAGTCACCAATGACCTGCTTACCGCCACGTTAAAAGGTCACTTTTCAATTATTCTTCTTCTAGATCTCTCTGCTGCCTTTGACACAGTCAACCATCCACTTATACTCCATATCCTCTCCTCTCTTGGTATTCAAGACACTGCTCTCTCTTGGTTTTCATAATACCTACAAAATCGATCATTCAGTGTCTCCTTCTCCGACACCTCTTGTTCTCCTCACCCTCTGTTTGTTGGTGTACCCCAAGGATCAGTTGTCATAACTAGATGGACAGCTGGACATGGTGCACATAAAGTACTGTCAGGGTTCTGGGTTAACATGTATGTGTTGTTATTGATGTATTGTGAACCATTGTGTCTAGCTGGGGCCATGTTGACTGGTTCTTGACCCCAAATTACATAAACTCCACAGATGTCTTGACAATAAGAATTACTAACACTCCTGTCTTTTCCCCCTACACGACCTGAGCAGAGCAGGTCACATAGTATAAACACAGGCTCTTGCCACAGATTAAAGCATAATACATTTCTAGACCCATATGGTAACACTGGAGGAGGTTACAGAACCTGACCCAGAGCTAGTTCCAGACATGGGGCTTACTGCAGAGGAGGAGGATGAGGTATTCCGGAGATTCCAGAGGTGGAGGTCAGTCATTCCAGAGACACAAGTGATGGCCCTCCGGACCCAAGTCGTGAGGTACGGCTACAAAACAGAAAAGAGACTGTCAATTCCTCTCTAGTATCCAAGGAGGGGAAGGATATAGGGACAGCCAGATTAAAATGGCATACAGCAGTGTCAAGCACTTCTGTGATGAGAAAGGGGACATTGATGGTTTCCCACAGGACTTTGAACAACAGTGTGACTTGCATCAAGTGCATGAGAAGGAGTGGCTTACACTGTTGGCTAGCAGACTAAGTGGGAGAGCCAGTGAGGCGTTCAGGGCAATTCCCAAAGAGCAGAAGCCCTATGCTGAGGCCCTGAGAGTTTTGCTAAACAGGTATGCTGTTACCCCTGAGACTTACCTGCACAAATTCCGCACGTACACCAAGGGCCCCGGGGACATCTACTCTGAAGCGATGTGTCGGATGAGGCATGCCTGCCTCAGTTGGTGGAAAGGGAAGGGGGCAACCACATTTGAGGAAATGTTGGATTTGGTCCTCATTGAACAATTGTATTTATTTATCCTGATGGACTGAGAGCATGGGTACAAGATCAAAACCCCACTACAGGGGAGAAGGCTGCCCACCTAGCTGATCATTTTGTGGCTACCAGGGGTGAGACCAGGAATAGGGGTTCCAACAACACTACCAGAGGGGGACCCCCAGTCCCCTTCACCAAACCCCAGCTGCCCTGTAGCAAACCGCTCTAACCCTGCTACTTTCCAAGATGGCAGCCGACCTCAGGTGACCACTGGAGTGGCCCCTCATCCCACAGTACTTACCAGCTCGCGCCCTGTCACCCGGAACACAGGGAGTGGTGGAGTGTTATGGTTGTCACCAACCAGGGCATATGAAAAGAGAATGCCCCAATGTGCCGCACATGGGAAAACAGACACCCCACTAAGCCTGTCTACTATCTGGGGGAGTGGAATGTGGACCTTAAGGAGTCTGGAGTGATCCAGACCAGACCCAGAGGGGGGATTTCTATCACCCCATCCATGCTCTGCAAACCAGTTCAGATGGCAACAGAAACCAGCATTTCCAAAAGGTTTTGGTCCAGGGAAAGGAGGCAAAGGGATTTCAAGATACAGGAGCTGCGGTGACTGTGGTCCATCCGGAAATAGTACCATGCACAGCCATGCTCCCTAAGACCATGGAGGTCATGGTGGCTGGAGGCCAAAACATTTCCATCCCAGTCGCCCTCTTGCAGTTGGATTGGGGCACTGGGAAAGGAGTTTGTGAAGTGGGAGTTATGCATGGGCTCCCAGCTGAGGTTTTGTTGGGCAATGATTTGGGGCATCTGGAGAGCCGATACGTCAATGTTGTGACCAGATCGCAAGCTGCCAATGTCACCAGGGATGGTCTAAGCGACGAGGATGAGGTGTAGGTCCATTACCTGCTGGGAAACTGGGTCTGGGTTGGGCTACTGCTAGGGATGTGAAGGTCACCTTATAAGAGGATGGAACCTTGACTGGGGCTAGGCAAAGAGCTGACAAGAGAGAGAAGGGTCATGAGGGAGATGAGTATGCATGGAAAGAAGCATTGCTGTACAGGAGAGGTTAAGAAGCAGTTGGTTGTTCCCAAAAGTTTAGAGCAAGATTGCTATAGATAGCTCACGTGGTACCCTTAGCTGGACACATGGGGGTGAAGAAGACACAGGATCGCCTTACCAAGGTGTTCTACTGGCCAGGGGTGACCAGGGATTTTACTACTTACTGTAGCTCCTGTGATGCCTGCCAGCAATATGGCCGCCCAGGAAGGGGTACCAGCGTCCCTCTTCAACCATTACCAGTAATAGATACCCCATTTTAGAGAGTGGCTATCACTGATGATAGGACCCTGGCTAGGAGCATCAGGACTGGGAAGCAGTTCATTTTAACCATAGTAGACTATGCCACCCGTGATTCTGAAGCTGTTCCCTTGTCTAAGATTTCAGCTACCAAGGTAGCAGAGGCTTTATTGGGGATTTTGTCCCAAATGGGGCTTCCTAAAGAGATCCTGTCTGACTGGGGTACCCAGTTTATCGCTACAGTAACCCGACAATTATGGAAGTTCTGTGGTACCAAATAGCTGAGTTCCTCTCCATACCATCCCCAGACCAATGGCCTTTGTGAGAGGTTCAATGGTACCCTTAAGAAAATGCTCTGTACTTTCACAGAGCAAGAGAAGGATTGGGAGCATCTACTCCCTACCTTCTCTTTGCCTACAGGGAAGTACCACAGGACTCCCTTTGAACTCCTTTATGGTACAGATAAGGGGACCTTTGAACGTGATCAAGAAGCATGGGAAGGTGACTATGGGCATCACCAGGTTCAGCCTCATACGTCCTAGCTTTCAGGGAGAAACTAACCATGTTAACTGGTTTGGTTAGGGACCACATGCAAGAGGCTCAGGTCAAAGCCAAGAAATACTATGATAGGGGAACAAGGAGAGGGAACTGAGGTAGGACAAGAGATTTTGATGTTAGTCCCTCATCCCCAGGATAAGCTAAGGCAATCTGGGAAGGGCCCTACCCAATTACTAAGAAATTGAACCCCCAACATATGTGGTAATGGTAGACCCGAGAGAAAGGTCACAAGGGTGGCCCACATAAACAGACTGAAAGATACCAGAGGCGACCCAACATTTGCTAGCTATTTGTCTGCCTACTGGCAGTGACCCAGGAAGGAGCCTACCTGACCTGTTAGCCCCAGCTGGGCTCAACAATCAGATGGAGGTGGTAGGACAGTCCTTAAATTTAAGTGCAGCCCACCAAAGGCAGCTGGTGGAAACCTGGCCCCTACCAAGCTATTCTCTACTAGCCCGGGGTGTACCCCTTTAGCAGTGCATGAGGTCCTAACCGAAGGTTGCCCCCCATTAAAACAGCCCTCCTACCGGTACCAGAGGCAGTGCGGGCCAATATCTCTGATGAGCTGAGGGAAATGCTAAGATTAGGGGTGATTGAACATTCCAGTAGCCCGTGTGCTTCCCCAGTAGTACTGGTGCCAAAAAAGATGGGACCACTCGTTTCTGCGTGGACTATCGTAAGCTAAACGACGGGACCAAGGCTGATGCTTACGCAATTCCACGAATGGACGAGTTGTTGGACAGTCTAGGTACTGCCAAGTATCTCGCCACTCTGGATCTCTCCAAGGGGTACTGGCAAATTCCCCTTGCTGAGACAGCTAGAGAGAAGTCGGCCTTCATCACCCCTTTGGACTTTACCAATTCAAGGTGATGCCATTCGGGATGAAGAATGCCCCTTCAACTTTTCAGAGGTTAGTAGATCGATTATTACAGGGGCACCAAGGGTATGCTCAGGCTTACTTGAATGACATCGCCATATTTAGTAATACGTGGGAGGATCATCTTCAGCATGTCAAAAGTATACTGGATACTATCAAGGGGGCCAGATTGACTATTCGCCCAGACAAATGTCAGTGGGCCAGGGCTGAAGTACAGTATTTAGGTCATTGGGTAGGCAGTGGGCAGATTAGGCCAGAACCAGCCAAGGTAGAGGGGATAGCTGCATGGCCCACCCCCCAAACTAAGAAACAGGTAATGGCTTTCCTGGGGACCACAGGGTATTACAGAAAATGTATTCCCTGTTACAGTGCCATGGAAACCCTGACCGACTTGACAAAGAAGAGGATGCCCAGGATGGTGGACTGGACCCCTGCTTGTGAGGTTGCCTTCCGGGCCTTAAAGGATGCTCTAACATGCCCCTGTATTAGCTGCTCCCGACTATAAACGGCCCTTTATTGTACAAACAGATGCTTCCATGTATGGACTGGGGCTGTGTTGAGTCAAAAGGATGAGCAGGGATTTGAGCACCCTATTGCATACCTCAGCCGAAAGCTGCTACCCAGGGAGGTGGCATATGCAGCAGTTGAAAAGGAGTGTCTGGCTGTGGTATGGGCCCTTAAGAAGCTACAACACTACTTGTATGGGAGAGAATTTACTGTGGTTACTGACCATAATCCCCTGTGTTGGTTATCCAGGGTGGCTGGGAATAATGGTCGGTTACTGAGGTGGAGCTTGGCCTTACAGACTTATAATTTTGCCATTCAACACAGACGAGGAAAGGTCCATCAGAATGCGGATGAACTTTCCAGACAGGAGGACAAGTAAAAGCATGTAGCTAGGATGAACTACACTAATAAGAAAGGGGAGAAGCTGTCATAACTAGATGGACAGCAGGACATGGTGCACATAAAGTACGTCAGTTCTGGGTTAACATGTATGTGTTGTTATGGATGTATTGTGAAACCATTTTGTCTAGCTGGGGCCATGTTGACTGGTTCTTGACCCAAATTACATAAACTCCCCAGATGTCTTGACAACAAGAATTACTAACACTCCTGTCTCTTCCCCCTACACGACCTGAGCAGAGCAGTCACATAGTATAAACACAGGATCTTGCAACAGATCAAAGCATAATACATTTCCAGACCCCTCTATCTGGTCTAAGCTGGTCACATAGTATAAACACAGGATCTTGCAACAGATCAGAGCATAATACATTACCAGACCCCTCTATCTGGTCTAAGAGGGGTCGTAAATGTGAATCAGCCCCCTAACAATTACCCTCTCCAAGCCTGAGACAGCTGGTGTGAGTAAAGATATGTCAGCCAGGAAAAAAAAAAAAAAAAAAAAAAACACCGGCCTATGAAAGGAGGGATGGGTCTGATAGGAGTTAGCTGGTGGGTGGGGAAAGTGTGGAAACAGATACTGGATCTGAAATAATAAACTAATAAACTGCTTGAACTACACAAGAATATGGATGTTCATTTTGTGTCCTAAACCAAGGGATGTAAGAGAGACAGAACTATGGCAATGAATCCTATCTGATACTTTGCTCCTATATACTGGGAGAATTCTCCCGACTTGAATTCCTGCCAGTCATGGGTACTGTTATGTGTTGAATTCATTGCTGCTTAAAGGGATTTAAAAAAAAAAAACCTTGGTACTACAGTGGTAGAGTAGGATCATAACAAAAGTCCTTAACCCCCTACTCTTCTCCATCTACAAATCCTCATTTGGTGCCCTAAAAAACTCTTTTGGGCTTCATTATCATCTCTATGCAGATGACACCCAAATCTACCTCTCAGCACCAGATCTATCCCCCTCTTTTCTAACAAACGTCTCCAACTGCATCTCTAGTATATCCTCATGGATGTCCACTCACCATCTCAAACTCAACATGTCTAAGACTGAACTCCTAATCTTCCCTCACTCTCACACAGCATCAATTCCTCACATCTCTCTCAGTGTCAACAACGACATCATCTCTCCCACCTGTCTTGAGGTTCTACTGCACCCCGCCCTGTCTTTTATCCCTCACATAAAGTCACTAACTAAATCTTGTCTTCTCCATCTAAAAACATCTCCAGAATTTGCCACTATCTTTTACAAGATACAAATTAAATCCTTATACACTTTCTCATCATCTCTCGACTCGACTACTGCAACTCGAATTTGTTGGCCTACCCACCACCTGACTATCTCCACTTCATTCCATAATGAATGCCTCTGATAGACTCATCTTCCATACACAACGTTCAGTGTCGGCATCACCTCTCTGTCAATCACTCCACTGGCTTCCATTAGCCTCTAGAATAACATTTTACATCATTTACCCCCGTACATCTCTGCTCTCATCTCCAAAAACTACCCCACCTGCCCTCTTCGTTCTGATAATTACCTTCTTCTTTCTACAACTCTTGTCACCTCCTCTCACTCTCGTCTTTAGGACTTTGCTCATGCTGCTCCTATTCTCTGGAACTCCTTGCCTTGCTCCACCAGATTATTCTCCTGCCTCAAAACATTCAAAACCTCACTAAAAATGCATCTCCTAAAAGAAGCGTATCACCTTCCACCCTAACATAGTCATCACCTCTCTCTCCCTCCTGAACCACACACAATACCTTTAGGTTTTAAGTCTGCAAGTTTCAATCCTGCAATGTTCTTTGGGGAAAGTGCTATGGACACTGGATTCGAAGCTCAAAGACAGGACCCTCCTTGCTTTGCTATGTGTTCATTTGTATTTATCTTTGTCTGGAACTTAACTTATGTACAGCTCTACGGAATATGTCGGCGCGTTATAAATAAACGACAATAATAATAATGGTAATCCGTAGCACTGAACATACAGTGTTCATTTTGCACTAAAATATACTTTTAAAGTTAAGAGCAAGATGTGATAAAACAAGAGTTTTTTTCAATCGACCTAAGCAGCATACTGCTACATAGAGGGTATTTCTGAAAGCTGCTACAGAAATAGATTACATTATTGAATTTTGTATATAGGCTGTGGGTGAAATGTATTATCTCAAGTGGCTGAGATGAGTTGAGAACGGATGTGGACGTATTTCCCCCCAAGAAATAGTGCATAATACATACAGGGATAAACATCTCAGCCACTTGAGATGCTTAGTAACCACCACCCCCTCCTCCAGTGTCTATTTCACTAAATGCATGTGTATATAAAGAAGCAGGAAAACATCAGTTTATGTATCTGTAAAACTCATACAATGTTATATCTTATACAATGGGTGATATTCTTCTCCAACAGAAAAAAACTGACTTTAATTGTGCAGAATAAAAATACAAGATCTGCCTGTATCTGCCGTTTACAAAATCAAATACACATTGAAGGAAATTGTAGTCACTTTGCATGTGTGTTATTCTGGCTACAGTATTTAGTATAAAATTTAGTTTGTTGTTGCAAATATATATATTTTTTATTTTAATAGGGTGAACCCATTAAAAATAAATAAACATTTTAAAATATCGTACTATATTTTATTTATATGGCTCATTAAACAGAAATAAATTTGATTGATAGCCTAAATAATATATTTGGTTGGCTGGGGTTTTGCTGGTTCAAAAGTGTGCATTATTTCTATTCATTATTTCTATACTAGCGACTTGCCCGTCAAAAAATGACGGAAATAAAATTGTAAGGCAGGTAATGCTGTTTGGCACACAAAGTAGGTGTTTTAGTCATCTGAGCACCTTCAGCACTCATTGCGAGCCTCTCGTAGTAAACCTCTTGGTTGGTGTATTTTTGGTTATCAGAGCCCCTTCGGCGCTCATTGCAAGGTCTGTGCTGATTGCCTTTTGACGCTCATTGCGCGCGTCTACCCTGGAGTACTTTTGGTCCTCTGAGCACCCCCTAGCACTTTTGCCTATATGTATTTTGTAATGATAATGAATGAATTAATAAAATCCTAAATTAATATACTTTACCTATTTGTAAATAATATATGCAGCAAGCAATATCCTGAAGAGCTAACAATCTTTTTTGATGTTCCTGCAGCATACAATGTACATTTGCACTGTTGCTGAGCTGTAAGTGTCAGCAATGTGTAAAGTGTGCAGTGTAAATAGGCTGCGTGCGGGAGGTCAAACCGTTTGTTTAGCTGTGTAATTCTGCATTTTGGATTGGTAATGTTATTACTTGCAAGTTAGTGTTGTAAAATGGCATGTGTCACGCGGGTGTGAGTGATTTTGTTTGTATTTTTGTTAACTTTGGTGGTGTTATTGCTTTTTTTGTATGTGTGCGTTTCGGCGGTTCAGTTCGTATTTTTTTGGACCTCGTATTTATTTTTTCTAAGTGTCGCTGGTCGTATTTTTTGTTTGTGTAAGTCTCGCTTTCCTTGTTGCAAGTGTTATGGGCTGTAATTTTTAAGGCGATTTTTTTCGAACTGCTACGCGTTTCGTATTCTGAATTGTGTAATTGAGTTTTGTGTTGATGTGTAGTTCCAAGGGGTTTTACGGATGAGCGGCGCTCCCTGCTTAAGTCGTTCGGGGTCGTACGGATTATCGCCTATGGCGCTCATCTCCACGAGCGCAGTGAGCGCCTTTTGCACTCCCTGCCTCAGTCATATGGGGACTTAGGGATGAACGCTTATGGCGCTCATATACACCAGCGCAAGGAGCACCTTTGGTGCTCCTTGCCAGCAACGTCGGCCCTCGTTTTTCGAGGGCTGCAGTTGCAGCAGGCTCGCTACGAGAGCCTGCAAGCGTTAGCAACAACCCGCATTGCTGAGAACTATATATGTGATGTTTTAGACATGCATTTTTACACCAATGTGAAATGTGAAGCCATCGATTTGTACACATGCATATTTCCCTCAGGATTGAAAGCTGAGTGGTCAAACATTTGGATTGTTGGTGGAATTTGAATAAATGGCACCCACTGAAAAGTAATAGGCAGTATGAGGAATGGTGAATGTTACTTGAATGTTTAAAATGTGCTTATAATGTAGGTGTGTGGTACTAGGCAGAATCTTAGAAAATAAGTGTCCTTATAACATAGAGATTAATGCTGCTTTTTAATGATTAACTGTGATATAATATACAATATAATGCTTAAAGGGATGTTGTGGCCCAAGATGTAAATAAGAAGAAATATGAAGAACTATATCTAAATATAATTATTGTTACAGATTGGAAATGCAGCTAAGCACGGGCAAGTTCTAATAATGGGAGATGTTAATTACCCTGAAATGAACTGGATAAATGAGACCAGCAGTTCAGCTAAGGGGAGCAGATTCTTGAGTACACTCAGGGATCATTATCTGGCCCAGGTTATACAGGAGCCTACTAGAAATGAAGCTATCTTAGATTTACTCATTACAAATAATATTGATATTGTATCAAATGTTGAAATAGGGCAACCTTTGGGAAACAGTCTCATTTGAGATTAAATTAAAAAAACAACATTTTAAGGGGCCAACAAAAACTCTTAATTTTAAAAGGGCAGATTTTAACGGTCTAAGGGCAGCAATACAAAGTATAGACTGGGACAGAGAACTGATAGGTAAAAACACTGAACATAAATGGACAACATTTAAATCCTTACTAAATATACATACACATAGGCATATACCGTGTGGGAATAAAAGTAAAAGGAGTAAATCACAACCCATGTGGCTTAACAATGATTTAAAGATCAAGATACAGAGTAAAAAACAGGCATTTAAATTATACAAACAAGAGGGGACAGAGACTGCTTTACAGGAATACAAGGAAATCAACAAGGCTTGCAAAAGCACGATTAGACTGGCTAAAATAGAAAATGAAAAATTAATTGCAAAAGAGAGTAAGACTAACCCTAAAATATTTTTTAAGTATATTAATGGGAAGAAGGCGAGGAAGGAAGCTATAGGAACATTAGAATGTGAAACAGACTGTCTGAAAATTAGTGACCAGGAAAAGGCAGATGAGCTAAATAGGTTCTTTTCTTCGGTATACACGAGGGAGGTACCAGTGGTTGGGACACTGCAACATAAAGGGGCTATACTACCTTTGCCAAATAATTGGTTAACACAGGAAGTAATCCAAAAGAGGTTGGAAAAAATTAATGTTAATAAAGCCCCGGGTCCTGATGGAATACATCCAAGGGTACTAAGGGAACTGGGTTCTGTAATAGCCAAACCATTATATTTAATTTTTCAAGATTCACTCAACACAGGGTCTCTACCAGATGACTGGAGAAAAGCTGATGTGATACCTATATTTAAAAAGGGAGCAAAGCAAATCCGGGGAATTATAGACCAGTGAGCCTCACTTCTGTAGTGGGGAAGCTTTTAGAAGGGTAAATAAGGGATAATATACAAGAATATGTCTATTTGAACAGGATTATAAGTAGGAGTCAACATGGGTTTATGAGGGATAGGTCATGTCAAACAAATCTAATTAGTTTTTATGAGGAGGTTAGTAGGAACCTGGATCAAGGCAACTCAGTGGATGTAGTCTTTTTGGATTTTTCAAAGGCTTTTGATACAGTGCCACATGGGAGACTATTGGGCAAACTAAGGGATACAGGAATTGCAGTAAATATCTGCTCATGGATTGAGAGCTGGCTAAAAGACAGGAAGCAAAGGTTGTTGTAAATGGAACATACTCCAATTGGACTAATGTGGTAAGTGGGGTTCCTCAGGGTTCAGTATTAGGTCCTCTCCTTTTTAACATATTTATTAAAGACTTAGAGGTAGGATTGGAGTGTGGGGTCTCCTTTTTCGCTGATGACACATAGTGGTGCAAGGTAATTAAATCAGAAAATGATGTGCTTTCCCTCCAAGGGGATTTACATAAAATTGAGGAATGGGCATCTAAATGGCAGATGAGATTTCATACGAATAAATGTAAGGTTATGCATCTGGGAAGGAAAAATAGCCATGCAATTTATAATCTTAATGGAGCAAATCTAGGTGTATCAGATATTGAACGGGATTTGGGAGTGCTTGTGGACAACCACCTAGGTAACAGTGCTTAAAGCCAAGCAGCAGCTGCAAAGGCAAATAAAATATTAGCATGTATTAAGAAGGGTATAGAAGCCAGGGAAGCAAATATAATTCTGCCACTATACAAATCTCTAGTACGCCCTCATTTGGAATATGGAGTACAATTTTGGGCACCACTTCATAAAAAGGACATTTTAGAGCTGGAAAAGGTACAGAGAAGGGCAACAAAACTAATAAGGGGAATGGAGGGGCTAAGTTATGAAGAAAGACTAACCAAATTAAACTTATTTTCTCTAGAAAAAGGCGTCTAAGAGGAGATATGATTACCTTATATAAATACATCCAGGGTCAGTATAAAGATTTGTCGGGGGAGCTTTGTGCCAAGAGGTTTTCATCTGACAAGAGGACATCCGATTCGATAGATAACTTTAAAAGGGGACTAGATTTATTTCTAATTAAAAAGGGTATTCAGGGTTATCATGGATAATTAGAGAGACAGTAATGATCCAAATGTTTTACATTTCCCCTTGAGACAATTGGCTAAGTCTCGCTTGTTTTTTTTTTTTCTCTATTTGCCTTCCTCTGGACTAATTAATAATAATAAAAAAAAAAAAAAAAAAAAAACCATTAAATAATTGATTAATAATTAATTAACAACTAATGAATTAATAGTTAATCCGCATATTGCAGATCAGAGGAGATCTTAAAAGGTTGAACTTGATGGACTGAAAGTCTTTTTTCAACCTTAAATACTATGTAACTATGTAACTATGTAATAGTGCTTTATTTACAGCACTAACAGTAGAGACTCATTATTGTGGATTAATGAATGTGGTTTGTCAGAATGGGAGAGATGTCTAGAAGAAGCAGCACTAAGTAAAATGCCAAAACAAATGAGAGAAAAATTTGCTTTCATTTGCATCTTTTGTGGGATTTAAACAGCCAGTTCCCATTATAGAAACATCAGTGTCATATATTCGAATGAATTCATTACAAGCCAAAAAATTTCACAAAAGTAAATTAATTATAATAGATGAGGCAACAAATATGTCATGGCATGCCCTGCAATGTATTGATCGATTATTAAAAGAAGTTATGGGTAATGATTTTCCATTTGGTGGAAAGGTGATGTTGTTAGGAGGAGATTTTAGGCAAACAATACCTGTGGTGGCACATGGCAATAGGACTGACATTGTTGAAACATGTGTAAAGAGAAGTAAACTGTGGAAAATATTTACACACCTTAAATTAGAAAAAAATATGAGATCTGAAGGCCAAAATTAATTCAATGATTGGCTAATTCAGATTTGAGAAGGAAAATATCAAAAAATAACTAATTTCCCTTATGATACTGTTGAAACTCCATCAGAAATGATTTGCAAAGAATCACTAATATTGACAATCTTTCTCAATACCTTCAATAATGAGGATTACTCCGACATTGCAAGCAAAGTGATATTAACATCAAAAAATATAGATTCCTTGAATCTAAATAACAACATTTTAAAATTAATCAATGCATCCACAAAATATTGTTACAGTGCAGATTCGGTTCTGGCAGATGACAAACACAGTGAATCTAACTTTACTATGGAATTTATTCTTTCACTCCCTCAGGAATGCCACCACATTTTTTGCAACTTAAAAAAGGGGCAATTGTCATGCTACTGAGAAATCTGAATCCCAAAAGGACTTTGTAATGGGACCAGATTAATTGTGAAGGAGTTTAAAGATAATGTTATACAGGCAGAATTATGAATGGTACCCATAAATGTGAACCAGTTCTTATACCAAGAATTGATTTGGGTCCAAGTGAGAGTGGTTTACCTTTTGTCCTTCAATGAAGACAATTTCCCATTATCATGGCATTTGCCATGACCATTAATAAATCCCAAGGACAAACTTTTAAGTCTGTGGTTATTTTTCTACAGGAACCTCTATTTGCACACAAAAAAAATGCAATGTCTTCATATATAACAACATTAAAAAAGGAACACTTCTCTTATATCAAAGAAAAAATTAACAAAGTATACCACAACAAACATAGCGAACAGTGGTTTTACTTCGAGGACAACATTTTATGTCACTTGGACTCTTTTTAGAGGACCACTATTCCACTAAGGAAACTCTATAAAATGGCAAAAATATAGACAACAGTTGTTATACCCCACAGACTAAATTTTAGCTGTCTCTTTTTAGAGGACCACTATTTCACATATGAAACTTTATGTGCCATTTTCAGGAACTACAAGAATAACAACAATAAAAAAAAGGCAAAGACAAAGTAACATATTGGAATATGTTACCTTTTTCCCTGATTGCCCCCACAAAACAATTAGGTGGTATTTTAGCATAATTCAAGGTTAAATGTTTGTATTTTAAGTTACTATTTGAGATGTTAACATTGTATTTTAAAAGGTGTACAAAGTTGTTTTATTGTATATAATTAAGGATTTATGTTAGTGGGAGGATAACCATTTGTTAATAAATTTAAATGTATAATTAAATACAGAGAACTGATCCAGGGAGTAATCCGATGGCCAGTTAATGGGGACAGGAAGGAATTATTTTTTCCCTCTTTGATACAATTGGCTAAGTTTAAATGTTTTTTTTTTACTGTTTGTCTTCCGCTGCATTCAATATCTATGTGGTTTACCAGTACTTGAAATAAAAGTTGCATGTTACAAAACATTATGTAATGGTTGCAAATACTTATTTAGAGAAAGTTGACCTATTCTTATGTTACTCATGCATACTTCTGAATTGAAAATGTTAGTACTTAAAATAAAAAGGTTCAATATTGTTTTTAATATAAGTTGCATGTTACAAAGTATTATGTAATGGTTTACAATATGTATTCATCAAAACTTCAGCCATAGTTATATTATTCTTGCATACATGAGAATTAAAAGAGTTAATATTGTTCAAAAATGATGGTTTATCTGTTGGTGAAATACAAGTTGAAGGTTAAAAAATGTTTTTTTATTATAAATGTTGTACTTCTTTGTAGATAACAACAAGGTTAAGAGTGTCAGAGACTCACATTGTGTGGCTAACAGCTTTACCAGCATTAAAATTGTATTGCCCCGTCATTTTTGACAGGCAAGTCGTTAGTTCCACATAAAAGTGAAAATGTTGTGATTCTTTTTTTTATTTTTCACTCTTACTAATAACATTTTACACATTATCAAGTGTTATCATTCAAAAGGCCATATAGGAAATCATTGACATTGTTCTTTAAATGAAAGCTTACAGTAGTTGCTAGATGAAATATGACCTATTCATATCTATAAAAATGTATCTTCATAATAAGACTTAACAGTGATGATACGTATAAGCTTGGTTTAACTTACTTTTCAGTGTAGTCCATGAAATATAGTGGTACTTTGGTGCTTGTCATTAATTCGTCTCACGTTGTGAATGGTGTAATTGAGATTTGTGTTGATGTGTAGTTCCATGGGTTGTAGGGTTGAGTGCCTACGGAGCTCATCTCCAGCAGCGCAAGGAGCACATTTGGCACTCCTTGCCATCAACTGCAGCCCTACGCGAGCCCACAAGCGTTAGCAACAACCTGTATTGCTCACAACTATATATGTGATAGTAAGGCTATTGTCTAGTTTTGATGCTACCTGGATGGCAGCTTGGCCTTACACCCACAATAAATGTTAAGCCCTGAGCGGCACCGGTACACCAGCAAAGCATGCAGGCTTGAAATTTTGCCAAGTTACAGAGCTATTACATTCAACATGGCCGATGATGGAAACTCGTAAACCATTTTTGCACACGCTACATTTGCGGCCATGAACATGATCAATTAGTCAAACCCATAGTTACGAGTTTTGACGGGCCCATGGTAAAAGAGATCGTCATCATTACGTCACAGAACAATGGAGGTTAGATTTCAAAGCCTTACGAGTTTAGATCGGACCCGCATTCAAGAAATAATGCAATATTAATAAATCAGTAAATATGATATTCTAGTCCATGAGTTCCATTATATGTATTAACACATTGACTGCTGGGATCAATATAACACTGAAAATAAAGTATTTTATATTGCAAATTTGCGAGCTTGAGAATATTGTTCTATAAATTTTAATACCTAACATCACTTTCCCTTTAATTAATACAATAGTGTATTTATATTTGCATTTACAGTGCTATGGATAGGACTTTAACCCCCTTGTGGGTCCTCTCTAGTACCTGTTTGCTTTTTGGCTCCATTTGCGGATTACGGGTTTGAATGCCAGTGGATTTGTAGCAATTTAATACCAATTTTGGAACCTAACAATTACAGTTGTGGGTAGCTTTATGAGGTCAATTTAATAGCCGTAAGTCTTGTGGGCTCCATTACGGGCTACGGCTTTACACATTGGGGGAATGTAATAGGGCTGCTAGTCTACTAGATAGATATCTGTATACTTTTCCGTCTAATTTTTTATTTTTATTTTGCTAGCTTACTCCAACTTGACAATTGCATGGACAATATAGAAATCAGATTGATTTAGGTGCTCTATACAATCAGCAAAAACAAAGCCTTGAGCTGTGGCTCAAATAAATAATATCTCTAGTGAATATGCAGTGGAAGTAAAGAATAGATTTAAGCGGGCTAGACATGGAGGATAGAATGCCTGAAGTTTGCAACATTATCCAGGAAACAGCAACAAAGAATATCACTAAAATAAAGAAAACTAAGAAGGTAAACTGGCTACCTGATGAGGCTTTGAAAGTAGCCCAGGAAAGAAGAAAAGTGAAAGGTAGTTGAGATAAGAAAACGAAATGCACAATTCCAGAGGATAGAAAGAAGAGACATGGAGACATTGTACAATGTGAGATGTAAAGAGGTTGAACAAGATAACAGTGTGCAAGTCAAGAGATCTCCTGTAGAAAATTGGGGATCTCAAATGCATCTTTCATGATCAAGTGATAAAAGACAAAAATGGTAGGGACTTAATAGAAGAAGATCAAATAAAAAAGAGGTGACAGGAATACACTGATCTATACAGGAAGGATCTTAACAGCAGTGATAACATAAATAGTTTGTCCAATGAACTGGTGCCAGACCTCTTGGGGAGTATTTTCCCTCTCTCATCAGACTCCCCTCCTGGCCTGCTCTGCTCTATCTGAACTATCTGAACTGCACACCCCTTTCTAAATTCTAAAGACTCCCCTCCTGGCCTGCTCTGCTCTATCTGAACTATCTGAACTGCACACCTATCTAAATTCTAAAGGTATATTCTAGACACTTGAGGGGATTAAATTTACTGCAGCCATCCATACTATCTGCACTTTTATTAATATTCGTTTTATTCTTACCTGTTATTATTTTTGGGGACCCTGTTACTTTTTAGACCATTTTCATTCTATAGTACTTCTCTATAACCCCTCCTCCTCCTCTCTTTGTTTTAAACTACCCTCAAACCCCTTTCCTATCACACTCTAATAACATCCTGTTTATCTTTGTATACCTCCCTGTTTACTAACAGTTCCCCTCTCTCATCAGACTCCACTCTCTGAACTACACACCTATCTAAATTCAAAAGACTTCACTCCTGGCCTGCTCTGCTCTATCTGAACTGCACACCTATCTAAATTCTAAAGACTCCACTCATGGCCTGCTCTGCTCTATCTGAACTGCACACATTCCCTTCCCTCCCTGCCCCTCTCCCTCCTGCCCCTTGTTACTCTTAATTTATTGAGCCACACATATTTCTTTCATAGTTACATAGTAATTGAGGTTTAAAAAAAGACTTTTAGCCCATCAAGTTCAACCTTTTAAGATCTCTGATCTGCAAAATGTGGATTAGTTGTTAATTGATCCAGAGGAAGACAAACAAAAAAAAACAGTGAAACTTTGCCAATTGTCTCAAAAGGGAAAAAAATAATAATTCCTTCCTGACCCCAGATACTGGCAATCAAATTACTTCCTGGACCAATACTCCCTCTCTAATTAACCAGGATAACCCTAAATGCCCATAATTAAAAATATATCCAATCCCTTTATAAAGTTATCTATTGAATCCGCTGTCACCACCTCCCTTGGTAGAGAATTCCACAGAATAACCACCCTTACTGGGAAAAAACTTTTCTTTGTTTAAGGTGGAATCTTTTTAGTTCTAACCTCAAAGGATGTCCTCTTGTCAGTTGAAAACCTCTTAGCACAAAAAGCTCACTTGATACATTTTTATACTGACCCTGAATGTATTTATATAGGGTAATCATATTTAGGGTTAGTCTTACTCTCTTTTGCAACTAATTTTTCATTTTCTATTTTAGCCAGTCTGATAGCCCTTTTGCAAGCCTTGCTGATTTCCTTGTACTCCCGTAAAGCACCCTCTGTCCCCTCTTGTTTGTAGAATTTAAATGCCTGTTTTTCTCCGTATCTTGATCTTTAAATCATTGTTAAGCCACGTTGGATGTAATTTACTCCTCATACTTTAATCCCACATGATATATGCTGATGTGTATGTATATTTAGTACGGATTTAAATGTTGTCCATTTATATTCAGTATTTTCACCTGCCAATTCTCTGTCAGAGTCAATACTTTGTATTGCCGCCCTTAGACCTTTAAAATCTGCCCTTTTAAAATTAAGAGTTTTTGTTTGCCACTTAAAATTTTGTTTTTTTAATTCAATCTCAAATGAGACAGTGTTGTGATCACTGTTTCCCAAAGGTTGCCTTTGTGATGACTAAATCTAAGATAGCTTCATTTCTAGTAGGCTCTTGTATAACCTGGGCCAGATAATGATCCCTGAGTGTACTCAAGAACCTGCTCCCCTTAGATGAACTGCTGGTCTCATGTATCCAGTTTATTTCAGGGTAATTAAAATCTCCCATTATTAGAACTTGCCCATGCTTAGCTGTATTTCCAATCTGTAACAACAATTGTATTTCCTCACTTTCAGCTATACTTGGGGGTTTATAGCATACTCCAACCAATATTCTTTTAGAATTTGCTGCTCCGCTATTTAACTCTACCCACAAACATTCAACATTACCGCTAGTTCCAGCATAAATACCTGTGACTATAGGCTTAGTTTCATGCTTAACATACAGACAAATCCCTCCTCCCCTTTTACCACTGCCTATATCTTTCCTAAATAGGTTATAACAATCCAGATTAAGAGTCCAGTCAAAAGATTCATCCCACCATGTCTCGGTAATGCCTATTAAATTCCATTTTTCATTAATTGCCAATAATTCTAGCTCTCCCATTTTTCCTGGCAAGCTTCTGGAATTAGTAAGCATACACCTTATGTTATGAGTTTGTAGTTTTGAGGTGCTTGCCTCTGTACTTGAATTACTTAGTAATACCTCCCTTTTGACTATACTAACCCTTCCCCCATCTCCTCCTCCATGGGTAGTTAATTCATCCCTCATCCCTTTTCCACTTTCTACCCCATTACTACTATCTAGTCCCTCCCCCCACCTATTAGTTTAAAAACTCCACCAGCACAAAAGCTCCCTCATCACTAAGATGCAATCCATCCCTGCTATAGAGATTGTACCCAAGTGAGAAGTCAGCCCAGTGCTCTAAAAACCCAAACCATTTACACAATGTTTCCTTGTGTCTTCTCCTTCCTCTTAACCTCCTGCCTTTTCCTCAGGCTATTCCTCTCAACTTTTCCACATCTTGTCTCCAACATAACTATCTCACCTCCCATACTCTCCTCTCCTCTTTTATGCTACCGTGAGCTACTTTCCTTCCTCTATAAAAGATGAGAATACCAGATAATCTCATCCGACTCTGAAGAATCTGTATGTGGACCAAGAAGCCATGGTCAGAATTGAACATGAGACAACAGGATGGTTCATTATTGGAAAAGTTTGGCTTTGAAAGTAGCCCAGGAAAGAAGGAAAGTGAAAGGTAGTAGAGATAGGAATACTGAATGCACAATTCCAGAGGATAGAAAGAAGAGACAAGGAGACATTCTACAATGTGCAATGTAAATAGATCAAAGAAGATAACAGAATGTCAAGAGATCTCTTCAAGAAAATTGGGGATCTCAATTGCACCTTTCATGCAAAAGTGGGCATAAATAAAGAGCATTAGCTCACCAGGCATGGTGAATATTATAACATTCACCCAAAAGTGGAGGTTAATATAATCAAAATTGAAAACGTTTAAAATAAAAAATGTATTACTAGGAAAAATAGCCATGCAATTTATATTTTTAATGCAGAAATCTAGCGGTATCAGATATTGATAGGGATTTGGGAGTATTTGTGGACAGCCACCTAGGTAACAGTTTTCAATGCCAGGCAGCATCTGTAAAGGCAAATACAATTGAAGCATGATTTAAGAAGGGAAAAGAAGCAATGGAAGCAGATATAATTCTGCCACTGTACAAATCTCTAGTACGCCCTCATTCAAAATATGAAGGGCAACCAAACTAATAAGTGGAATAAGGGGCTAATTTATGAAGAAAAACTAACCAAATTAAACTTATTTTCTCTAGAAAAAGAGCATTTAAGAGGGGATATATAAATACATCCAGGGTCAATAAAAGCCTTGTTCAAGTGAACATTTTGTGCCAAGAGGTTTTCTACTGACAAGAGGACAGAGAGGAGTCTGATCACCAATATCTGGGGTCAGAAAATAATTTTATTTATGTTCCCTTTTGAGACAATTGGCAATGTTTCAATGTATTTTTTTCTATTGGCCTTTCCCTGGATCAATTAACAGTTAACCTGCATATTGCAGATCAGAGAAGATCTAAAAAGGTTGAACATGATGGACTTTGTCTACAGGTTACAGCATTTTTACATATATAGATGTACTTAATTGAGTGAAGCCTGCAATTACAGACCTGAAGGCTAAACCTGTAAACCCTTTCCACAGTCGCAAGCTGTTTGTGGAATACATGGTGGCTGCAGTTACAATCCAATACCGTAATTATTGTGTGCGCCACAGCCCTTGGAGCCTATAGAAAACAGGCTAATGGATATTGATTGACACGGAGAGATAATAAAACTGCGTCCCACCTACCCCTGCGTTGACTGTGTTGTACATTTTCAGAAATTAGCACGCAGGTCCTGGAGCTGGTGGTTTTGGTATTGGAGAGTGAGAGTAGGAAACTTTAGATTATAGAATCCCTTTTTAGCCTTCTAAAAGCTTTCCCACTATAGAAGTGAGGCTTTCAGATCTATAATGCCCCGAATTTACTCTTGCTCCCTTTTTAAATATAGATATCACTTCTGCTTTTCTCCAGTCATCTGGTAGAGACCCTGTGTTGAGTGAATCTTGAAAAATTAGATATAATGGTTTGGCTATTACAGAACCCAGTTCCCTCATTGGATGTATCTGACCTGGAAGCTTTATTAACATTTATTTTTTACAACCTCTTTTGGATTTCTTCCTGCGTTAACCAATTATTTAGTGATAGTAGTGTCACCCTATTATGTTGCAGTGACCCAACCACTGGTACGTAGTGATGTCGCGAACAGTTCGCCCGCGGACTATTCGCGGCGATTTTGGCATGTTCGCGTTTGCAGCGAACAGCGAACATATGCGCTTTTCGGTTCGCCCCCTATTCTTTATCATTGAGGAAACTTTGACCCTGCACCTCACAGTCAGCAGACACATTCCAGCCAATCAGTAGCATACACTCCCTTCCAGAGACTTCCATCTGAAGGACAGCAACCCAAAAAGCCCTTTTTAGGGCTAGAACATCATTTATTATATTTTTTTTTTTTTTTCTGTGTAATCTAATTGCATATGCCTGCCTGCCAGCGTGTGTGTGTGACAGGCTAACAACCAACAGCTTATAGTGTACTCAGTGAAATAAAACAACACTTTTTTGACTGTAATAGATTGAATATCAGTTGCCTGCCTACAGGCATGTGTGTGAAGCCTATTGCATCTACTCTGCCAACTTTTGCCAGTGCACAGTGATACGTCATATCTGGTGCAACCGTAGTGTACAGTGACATAAAACAACACTTTTTTGACTAATAGATTGAATAACAATTGCCTGCCTACAGGCGTGTGTGTGAAGCCTATTGCATCTACTCTGCCAACTTTTGCCAGTGCACAGTGATACGTCATATCTGGTGCAACCGTAGTGTACAGTGACATAAAACAACACTTTTTTGACTAATAGATTGAATATCAGTTGCCTGCCTACAGGCGTGTGTGTGAAGCTCTTGCATCTACTCTGCCAACTTTTGCCAGTGCACAGTGACACTAATATCTGGTGGCACCTTAGATTGCACGCGCAGTGCCCCAAATTTGAAGTGGGGGAGGACCGACCAAGCATCTTTTTCCATCTCCCGCTTCCAAAAATCCATGCCATATACACGTCCCCTGATAGTGGACGTAACAGGGATTAAACCGATAGGAATAGTACTACTTAACAGTACACACCTTATAATAACGCAGACAGAGGCAACGCGTATAATCTTCCATGATGTGCAGTGGAAGCCACCAGACTCTGACCTGTGTTTAATATTCCATGCTGGGCAGTGGAAGTCCCCAGACTCTGACCTGTGTCAATTCTTCCATGCTGGGCAGTGGAAGCCCCCAGACTCTGACCTGTGTATAATCTTCCATGCTGGGCAGTGGAAGCCCCCAGACTCTGACCTGTGTATAATCTTCCATGCAGGGCAGTGGAAGCCCCCAGACTCTGACCTGTGTATAATCTTCCATGCTGGGCAGTGGAAGCCCCCAGACTCTGACCTGTGTATAATCTTCCATGCTGGGCAGCGGAAGCCCCCAGACTCTGACCTGTGTATAATCTTCCATGCTGGGCAGTGGAAGCCCCCAGACTCTGACCTGTGTATAATCTTCCATGCTGGGCAGTGGAAGCCCCCAGACTCTGGGAGTCTGAAGAAGAGGAGTCAGAGGAGGAAGGTGGCTTTGAGGAGGTGGAAGACCAAATACAGCAGGCATCCCAGGGGGCTTGTTGTCACCTTTCGGGGACCCTTGGTGGCTGGGTGGAGGAAGAGACCTTCAATTACATCAGTGAGGACAAGGAACGGGACATGGCTAGCTTGGTATCCAACCTTGTGCAAATCGGGAGTTTGCGGTTGGGCAAAGGGATTGTTTGCGGTTGTTTGCGGTGCATTAAACGGGGAGATTGGTCTGTTACTGTGAAGAGGGTGTAACCCTTACACTACCTGATCGATACAACATCATACCTGATGTTTTAAAGCATGTTATTCCAAACAATTTAGGAATGTTTGGTGATTTATGCCCTTTATGGCTTAAAACCAGACTCTGCATCAACTATGTAATTTTCCGTGGGAGTTTTGCCATGGATCCCCCTCCGGCATGCCACAGTCCAGGTGTTAGTCCCCTTGAAACAACTTTCCACTATTCACTATTGTGGCCAGAAAGAGTCCCTGTGGGTTTTGAAATTTGCCTGCCCATTGAAGTCTATGGCGGTTCGCCGATGTTCGCCCGTTCGCGAACATTTGATGAAGTTCGCATCCGCTGTTCACGAACCCAAAATTTGATGTTCGCGACATCACTACTGGTACCTCCCTTGTACATACAGAAGAAAAGAACCTATTTATCTTTTCTGCCTTTTCCTGGTCACTAATTGTCAGACAGCCGGTTTCCCATTGTAGTACTCCTATAGCTTCCTTCCTGGCCTTCTTCCCATTTATATACTTAAAAAATATATTTTAGGGTTAGTCTTACTAGTCAGTCTAATAGCTTTTTTGCAAGCCTTGTTAGGTTCCTTGTACTCACGTAAAGCAGTCTCTGTCCCCTCTTGTTTGTAGAATTTAAATGCCTGTTTTTTTCTCCATATCTTGATCTTTAAATCATTGTTAAGCCATGTTGGATGTAATTTACTCCTTTTACTTTTATTCCCACATGGTATATGCTGATGTGTATGTATATTTAGTACGGATTTAAATGTTGTCCATTTATGTTCAGTATTTTTACCCATCAGTTCTTTGTCCCAGTCTATACCCTGTATTGCTGCTCATAGACCCTTAAAATCTGCCCTTTTAAAATTCAGAGTTTTTGTTGGCCCCTTACAGTTTTGTTTTTTAATTCAATCTCAATGAGACAGTGTTGTGATCACTGTTACAAAGCCTCACAATGCTATGTTAATCAAAGCCAGCATTAATACATGCACTAGTGAAGCATATTATCCTCTCCTCAATATCAATCATACAAGAGATGAACCACTGACTATGTTCTCAGCTAAGCATTCTTTGTGAGATGACATATCATTATTAATGGTCATGGCTAGTGATTTATCGTGACAACTACCTAATGGTTAGAAATGCCTGCAGATGAAGATCAGGTAAGTTCGTATATTGATACAGTTACAGTATTTAGCAATGTACTGGACATGCATGTTTTTTTCTAGTTTTTTTTACTCCTCTGCTTTTTTAGGTTTGGACCACCTTTTTTCCGATTTTGTTAGGAACGTGCTATATGTGTATAACTTGATTCAATTACATAGTTCAGATGTTTATGCATCTGTTTAATGGTGCAGATGAAGACCAGATGTAGGCGCTATGTGCATTACTGGTTACTTCTATTAAATGGAGTGATGTATGATGATATTTATATTCAGCAGCTTCTTGTTGCAGTGGTGTAGTGACCACATCTGACCCTAGTAGATGCTATTCATCATAATTATTATACAGTATTACATTTAACCCTTTAGATGTCCTTTTTTTCCAAAACAGCCTCTTAACCTTCCGGGTTCTGCCTGTACCATACCCATGATATTAATGTTGTATACATTTCTGAGTGTGCTCTGTGTATATAATAATGTTTTGTTATACCGTTATCACTGTTTCTGTGTGTTTTCAATGGTTAAGATTTTGGGACATCAACATAAATGACATGTATTTCACAATCATATATGTACAGAGATCATCTTCCCTGTATACCCAAATGGGTCACCTGTCCATTAATAGATGTCAGGCCTGTAATCTACAACTGTGGTGCAGTAACCTAATCATAAGGGCAAGGTATCTTATCCTGGGTTGTTGTCCTTATAGTAGTAGTATGTCAAATAGGACAATACTGGAGACCATCTATCCTATTTGCTTACATGACCTGTACATGACATGAACACCTTATGTCCAGTATCTCTCACTCTGGTTCTCCCTGTCCCTGGGACCCCATCCCTATACTTTATTGGGTCCCTTAGGGACAGACCAGCAGTTTCATATCAAACATCCACATAATATTACAATAACCTACATGTAATACATGTAATATCACCGTACATTGGAACATTTATACATTAATTGAATTGAGCCGTAGAACATATATGTCACCATACACCCAAAGCTCTAATACATAGGGGAACAACCCCATGGGGTCCCAGACCGGGGCCATATGGCTGATCAGAGTCATTTCACATACTGTTGCACCAAAAACCTAAAATTTGCTTGCAGTGTGCCATCCTCGTCAAATAATTATATATATATATATATATATATATACTGTCCAACATATTTTAAGAAATATATATATTGTTATTTGCTCATTGGAGAATGTAGTGCATTCTGATGATCTTCTCTGCTTGTGTATTGTTTTAAAGTGGTTTGCTGTCTTTTTCAGAGTAATTGTAAGAAGAAAATCAATATTTCATCATTAAAATTTCAAAATATTTTTTTTATACGCTCACAGCGAATATTTATACATAATTAAATATTCGAATACCACCACTGGTGAACTTTTTTTTGCATTTACTTGCAAATCTTTTTTCATTATACAGTGGAAATCATATAAAAGAAAAGACTTCATGACCTGAATTTGAGTAGCTTACAGCAAAGAGAGAGCTCATACAATATATATTAAATATATCAAAGTATTTCCTAAAGTCCAAGAAGGTAGCATCTTCCAGAAAAAGAGGTATACAAGAACAAGAGGTTTTTGTTTTAAGTTTGGAAGCTTGAACATTTGATGCTAATGTGAGAAAGTACTACTTTATTTAAACAGTACAACGTAACTAACACAGGGCCATATTCTATTGGCCAATTCATAAAATTCCAAACACTTAAAACTGCTCTGAAAAGTGCCAAAGATTCTATTAGCTACTTGCAATCCGATTACAAGTCCCCCGCCCACAATCACTACGGGCCAGCCAAAGACGCAAAACCGCCTTAGAACTCCATTGGATTTCGCACAGCTCGAATATTACAAGCTCTAAATAATTAAGGTTACACAAAATCAATATTCTATTCAACCTGTTGCTTTAGTTGACAATGAAGGGCCTCATTCAAATGCAATTTGGCCAATTTAATAGGGCTCTATATAAGCACACACATTTTTTTTTTAAAACCTCTGTAAAAAAATATGCTATGTGCTTATATACAGCCCTATTCAATTGTCCAAATCCCATTTGAAAAAGGCCCTAAGTCTGATAAAATGTATCTGTCAAAAATGTTACTGAATAGGAGTCAAGGCTTTTTCAAACAGTTATCACAGCTGCAGCAGCAATTTAAAGCACACTAATGTACGTTAAAAGCATGGGAAGGCATATAAATTCATTAGAACTAATTGCACAACAGTCTCAAACCCACAAAATTGCAATTAAAAAATATTTGTTTTATGTGTTTTGGGGGTTAAATGGATCCCAGGATTTAAGGGGTTAATACATATCATGGAATGTGCATGGACTAGAACATCTGCTTTAATTAATTTAATTAATTTCTACTTTGCAGGATTGCGAGTCCAAGCCCAAAATATACTTCTACACTTATTAATTCATAGACACTGAGTGAAGTTTAAGTATAAACTTCATGTTCTACTGACATCATGATGATAGTCTCATTTACTAATGGCTGTGTCTAAGAAGAGTTTTAAAGTAGCAAATTACTCACTTGCTTAGATATTGTCAGATTATATGATCACGCCCCTGAGATCAGACTTAAAATGCCAGAGTTTACGAGATCAGCCTTGAGTTCAGAATTTGCTAGCTGGAGTCAATAGAATACATCTGAGAGAGAGAGTGATAGATTAATAGAGCATGTGAAGGCTAAAGATGATAGGCTTCATTGAATGGATACATTTTTAAAGAGATTTTGAAGGATTTGAGGGATGAGGATAATCTAGTGGAACGAGGCAAGGAGTTCCAAATTATTGGGGCAGCACGAGAAAAGTCCTGTAGTCGGGAGTGAGAGGAGGGGACGAGAGAGAAGGAGAGAAGAAAGTCATTAGCAGAGTGACGAGAGCAGGTGGGAGCATATTTTGAGATGAGAGCAGAGATGTAGGAGGTGCATTATTGTGGAGGGCTCTATATGTTAGGGTCATAATTTAGAATTTTATTCTGGAGGCTATAGGAAGCCAGTGGAGTGCCTGACGGACACTGTGCGTTGATTTTGGTAAATGAGTCTAGCGTATGCATTTAATATGGATTGGAGTGGAGAGGGACAGGTCATAGGAAGGCCAGCGAGGAGAGAGTTGCAGTAGTCAAGGCGAGATATGATGAGAGAGTGAATTAGAATTTGTGAGGAGTCAGAAGTAAGGTAGAGACGTATTTTGGAGATATTTTTTAGGTGAAAGTGACAAGATTTTGAGAGAAATTAAATGTGAGGAATGAAAGAGAGGTCATGGTCCACAGAACCCTGAGACAGCGGTAGATTTGAGTGCATATAGATGATACTGAAATCCAAAAGGGCACCAAGGCAGGATGTGTAGAGAGCAAAGGACTGAACCTTGGGGCACGCAGACTGTTAGAGGGCGAGGGGAAGAAGAGACGCCAGAGAAGGAAATGCTAAATGTTCAATTTTCTAGATAGGATATGAACCAAGAGAGAGCAATATCATGGATGCCTAGGGAGCGGAGAGTTTAGATAAGAAGAGAGTGATCAATAGTGTCAAAGGCAGCAGAGTGATACAGGAGCATCAGGATAGAGAAATGACCCTTTGACTTGGCGATTAGCAGGTCAATTAGCGACTTTTGTTAGAGATGTCTCTGTGGAGTTTTGAAGCCAGATTGGAAGGGCTTAAGGAGTGAGTTGGAGGAAACAAGGCAATTGTAGACAACATACTCAAGTAGTTTGGAAACCAAGGAAAGTAGAGAGATAGGGCGGTAGTTAGATGCAGCAGCAGGATCAGGTGAGGATTTCTTGAGAATGGGTATAATTATGGTATGTTTCATAGGTGATGGAAACTTGCCAGTGTTTAGGGAAAGGTTGAATAGAAGAGTTGGTATAAGAGTGGTAGAGAAGGGAGTGATCAGCCGTGATGGAATAGGATCATATGGACAGGTTGTAAGATGAGAGGTTGAAAGAAGGCTAGCAACTTCATCCTCAGTTGCAGGGTTAAGGGAGTTCATAATGGATATAGGTTTGGGGAAAGGTGCGGGAAGGATGCTATTGGTATGTTGAGGGGAAGGTGTGATATGACTCTGGCCACATTGAGAGGAGAGTTAATTTTCAATATTTTCAATTTTACTGTTAAAGTGGCTAGCAAAGTCTTCAGCTGTAAAACACGAAGGGGCAGGAGGAGAGGAGGGCAGAGGAGAGTGTTGAAAGTGGAGAACAAACATTTGGGGTTGAAGGCCAAATTTGATATTAGTGTGGAGAAGTAGAGCTGTTTGGCCAGATTGAGAGCATAGTGATAGGAGCGTAGGATAAACTTGTATTGGAGGAAGTCAGCTAAGATGCAAGATTTTCTCCATAATAGTTCAGCAGTGCGGGAGCACTTCCGGATGTAGCGTTTTTGTGTGGTGTGCCATGGTTGTAGTTGAGGGTGAGGGAGTCTACCAGTGGTAAAGGGGGCAAGTGTGTCAAGGGTGAAAGCTAGTGTCAAGTTGTATTGTGTGGTGGCAATATCAGGGTAAGTGAGGGAAGAGAGGGGACTGAGAAGGGGTTGCAGTAAATTGGAAAGATGCTGTGGGTTAAGTGCCTGCAAGTTTCTGTGGGTTCTGGTAGCTGGGCGCGGAAAGTTGCAGATATTGGAAGTTAGGAGATGTGGTCAGAACGAGGGAGTGGGGAGATGATAAGATTGGAGATAGAGCAGT
Source organism: Discoglossus pictus (assembly GCA_027410445.1). Taxonomy (NCBI): domain Eukaryota; kingdom Metazoa; phylum Chordata; class Amphibia; order Anura; family Alytidae; genus Discoglossus; species Discoglossus pictus. The sequence continues at coordinate 440,537,584 of CM050164.1, forward strand.
GATTGGTGAAAATGAGGTAAAGAGATTATGGTGGGTAGAGGAATCTATCCATTGAGAAAAGCCAAAAGGAAGAGGTAAGTGCAAGTTGTTTTGTGACTGTGGGAGAAGTGGGAGTGTCAGTGGCAATGTTAAAAGCACCAATAACCAATGAAGGTATGTTGGAAGAGAGAAAATGAGGGAACCAGGCGGCAAAATTATCCAAAAATTGAGAGGCAGGTTCAGGCGGGCGATAGATGACTCACAGAGTGATGGGTGAAAAAAGGCGCTTAGTGTGAACCTTGAACAAAAAGAACTGGATAGAGGGAACTGGGGTAATGCAATTGAATGAAAAACGGAAGGGAAGTAATATGGCTACAACTTGCTTATTCCTAGGTCGAGGTAATCAATTGTAAACAGTTTTATTTAACAATAACTTATTAGGGGGAACAAGAGGGGTAACAGGTGGTCAAAGGGGGACATCAAGAAGGGTGTGGGTTATTAGGACCATTTCAGTACAGCAGTGTGTATAAGTATGTGACATAGATCAAAATTTTAACAGACATTAATAGCCCTGTACAAGACTTGGCCTACCTAAAATCTGTTTATAATTTATGAGAAAATTACTCTTTGGAATCAGTTCACTTTCAAGCTATTTTATCCATAGAAAACCAGCACATGCTATATTAATCCCATATTATTTTGACATGGTCCTATGCCATCTGTCAATATCCCTTCAATAAAGCTGTAATGAATGGCATGTGTTCGACTATAAGTATGACATTGTATTTTTTACACTGCTTAAACACATTGTACAAATCTGCTGAAACTATTTTTTCATCCCATCCATTGCTTGTTCACTGATCTGTTTCAACAGTGAATCGTTTAAAGTAAAGAATACGGTTCTAGGGAGATCTCTTTTGAAAATGACACAACGCTAATGTCAGTGAAGCAATGGAAATGTCTATTGTATTGATACCAGTATAATGTCAAGATTTAAGTGTACAGCACAGATACGAGTTAGTGATTTTTATGTCTCTTAGAAGCCAGTAGGTATAATCCAAAATACAATTTCTAAGTAACACTGCAAAACTAATTTGACAAAAAGCAATACAGAGGACAGGTAATATGAAGCCTTCTCTTCCATTGTTGTAGTAAAAATGTGCTTTAAAGTCATTTATCCACTGTTAGCCATCTATATCAACATTTCCTTAGAAGAAAAGAAATGTCTGCCAGGTAATTACTAGACGTCTAATCTGACAGCGCTGTGAAAGCAGTTGCTGATGAAAATCATGATAATGCCACAAGCAATTTCTCTTGTCACGATGGTGCACAAAGAGGCATTTTTTAGATTATCCATATTAGTTGTGTTCATAGAAAGAACACCAGCTGTGCCACTGAAATGTATTTTAAACACTATTGCAATTTGTACAATGTTCAAAAGTCATCTTTGTTATATATTTCCAAAATAGGTTCATATTTTGAATAATTTCTTTGATAACACTTTTTGATATACAATAATGTATCGGTCAGCATTATATATTTTTCAGTGCGTGTAAAACAATACATTAATTGAGTTTTAATGCTTTAAAATGTGTCCTCAACAAGTACTGTTCATTTGTCTTCCTATTCATTTTTTAAACTATTTTATAGAATTTCAACATTTCACTCTGTGTTAAACATTGATGAAGCCCTTATCAACGATTAGTGAATTTTGACTGATATTTAACAGGATTTATTTAGATATAATGTGTGTCACAAAACTGTAACTTATGCTAAGAATTTCCTTCAAATACCTTGTAATAATTATAAATCACATAGCTTAGATCTGGCTGATTCCCATAAAAGTGTGTTAAAGGAAATTTAAAGCATCCTCTGTCCTTCTAATGGTCCTTTGTCCTTCTAATGGTCCTGGATTGGCCTTGAGATCAGAACATTATTACCTGGGTAACATTACATTTGGCACACTAAATTTTAATTTAACTTTGCTCTGGTTTCAATAAAGTACAATTTAAGTACATATTAGTCCCTTGTTTCTTGAGGGCTGGTGACAATGTATCTACATTGGTGAGATATGGGGTAAATATGACCCACTTATATGAATTTAAACATACATCTTACTTACTGTTCATGAAATAATAATGTTACAACTTCTAAAAGCCTCACAATGACATTTAAATACATTTTGTATAAATATGCATTTATCACTCTCCTGTAGCACACCCAAACCCTTTAGATTGCAAGCCTGTGAGGTTTGAGTGAGTTTTCTTGTAAGGTGCTTTTGGAAAGCACTTTGTATGATAGATTCTATGCTCAAAAACAGGGCTTGCTATTCATTTGCATTGTGTTAAAACTGTTTTTGCATCATACTTAAACCATTTATACCATTGCAGAACATGTTGGCGCATTACAACTAAGGGATAATAATAATTTTGGCATTGTATACACTATTGAATATATGTAGCCCTTTTCTATTTACAGGTGTAGTTCAACATTATTTTATTCTAGATAAGTGCCACATTTAAATGACAATATCTCATAAGAAGCAAGTGTACCCATGGCTATGTATTTCTAAAATCACACAACTTTTACAACAGACTATAATATTTATGAAATTGAATATTGTGTCCACAAAAATGTAGACAGATCAATATAAAAGTCAATTAATTTCCACTTTATATATGGTTCTTGTGGTCTAGATCCAAATTTCCACAACTTCACTTTCATGGTACAATCTTCATTGAAAGAGAAGATCTTTATTATATGCTCAATTCTATGCTGTAAGCTGGTTGAAGGACAACAGGTTTCTGGATATCACTAGGAATACAATATATGTATGAATATTTGTATGTACTTTATTTTATTAAGAGGTGCTTAAAAGCTCTGTTTTTTTATGCCTGAAATCATCCAAAATTTGTCTGTTTGGGTCTTTCCTATGTAGCTCATGAAGACACAGACTCTGTCTCATACTACTGTGGTGAAAAGGTAAACATATTAACATTTTAACTATTTAAATCAATGCATGGAGTGTTGTATCACAATAAAGTAGCACATTTTGTCTTGACATGTATTATAACACACAAGTTTTTTTTGTTGAAGTTCCATTAAAAAGATGATCTTTATATCTTCTTACAGGCCTTAATAAAAAGCAAATGAACGATTACAGTTTTGTTTGTGAGAAATGGCAAATGACCTTCTTTGGTCCTGATTTCATGACATCACAAGATCATATTTGTTTTTACCTATGCATCAGTTGAATATGTGGGACATTTTGATGGCTGGTGTGTTTTAAATGATCAGAGATAATGGTTTTACTATTAGGATTCTTTCCCTTTGATTTCTCTTTTTATTTTCAATTTTAATTTTGGAAAATATTTTTAGAATTTTCTTTGCAATCAATAATGCCCAGTTTGACATACTGCTTTAGAAATACATTGAGCCTCATTCAATTGAGCTTTCGGGAGATCCGGGCTTCAGAAATGTAGCCTACAAGTTATTTTGCTATTCAATGGGCGTAGTTTTGCGGGCTCCGATCGGGTAAAGGGTTACGGCCTCCGATTCACTGCGATGGTTAACATCGCAAGTTAATGCCCCTCCAAGCCTTTAATATTTAATGGCCGCAGGAGTTGTGAACGCTAAAATCTCAAATCGATATTCAATTGCTCTGATTCCCCCTGGCAAAGCAAGCCGTCAAGCCCGCAAATGTCAAAAGTCGAACCACAAGTCACGGGCATCAAGGAGGACTCGCAAAGGGCTTAATGGCATGTCCGTAGCACTTTACATGCACATATACACACACTACTGTACTTTTATTAAAAGTGAAAGTGATGTTAGTTCTTAGAATTAATAGCACAACATTCTCAAGCCCGCGAATTGGCCATAAAAAATACTTTATGTTCAATTTCGGTGTTATATCGATCCCGGCAATCAAGGGGTAATACATATGATGGAACTTGCATATAATAGAATATCATATTTACCGCTTTATCAATATTGCATTATATCTGGAATGTGGGTCCGATTGTAACTCGTATTTCAAGCCCGTAGGACTTTGAAATCCAACATTCATTTTTCATTGAACTAATGATGAGGCTCTCTGTTTCCATTGGCTGTTTCTAATTGAGAGTTATGGGCTTGCTTGATCATGTTCATGCTCTCGAATGCTACATATGATAACATGGTATAAAATGCGCGCAATCAGGCCAGGACTTGCAAGCTCGGCCAATTGAATAGCACCATAAGTTGCGGCCGATGCGGGCCCGCAGCAGGCTCGCAGACTTACAGCCTACATCCCGCGATTTGCTGGCTTGCAATTGAATGAGGCTCACTTTCTTTTTATTTATGTTGAATTTTGAGGCTAGTTTAGACACATTTCCCCTTGCTTTTTCAGAATAATGTAATAAAGATATGAGAAAGGAACAGACAGAAATGTTATCAGTTACGAGTTATTTAAATAAGCTATGTGACTTTGAACTTAGCAAATGTCCCAACCCTAGTGTGGCCCAAAGCCACACATACACAACCCTAGTGTATCAGAAAGGTGCAAGATCAAAATAAAAGACACAATGTAGTTTGTTCTAGTTCTTCAACTCTTGCGATTCTATTGATGCAGCCTATTGCAGCTTTTACCAAGTATATTTGAATAACCCTTGGAGAAAAATGGAAGTGTCACTTGGAAGTGCAAAGGTCACGTGGATATTGGTAGAGCAGAGCTAATTAGATTGCTTCAGCCATATATAAAATGTCACACTACAGATGTAAAAACTCCCAAAGTTGCTATTATTGCATAATTTTTTCCTTATTATAAAGATTGTTTGTCAGTGAGCAACGAATGACTAACTTAATTGTCTATGAAAAAAAAACAGCTTAGAAGGAAAGGAGCAGATATATTCATAATAAAATAACAATTTTGAAACAAAGCCAAAATTAGTGAAATTATATCACATAAAAGATCATTTTTTAGGATAATTCAAAACTAAAACTTTTCTTAACTCAGGTACATGATAGATGCTAATACCTAAACTTCAAAATATCCATCAAATGTTATCATTATGAAGGCATCTGTCCTAAAAGATAAATCATATTTTTTAATCATGACAAAGTCAATTGTCTTTATATGCATTGTGAGGAGCAAGTCAAAAGTTTCAGTCTAAGATACCTTAAAATTAGAAACTATAAAAGTACGCAGAAGTATAATGAGATTTGACTGAAATTGCTTGGCGCTACCGCCTCAATATCATATAACCCATAATTAGTCTCTGCATACAATTTTACCTTTGACATAATCTTTTTACCGAAAGACAATGCAGACTACCTCATTACAGTATGTATTACAGGCCAAGTAACACTTTAAGATTCCTGCAGTTCCAATCTTTTTTTTCAGTTAGGAAACAAAATAATAATGTTCAGACTTGATAAATGCAAGTCAAGTCTATAAGACCAAAATAATCATAGCACCCATCATTATTGATTTCATAAATGTTATTATTGCTCATAATACTTTAGATTGTAAGACTGTGAGTTTCAATCCTGCAAGGTGCTTTAGGGAAAGCGCTATGGACACTGGCTTCCAAGCTCAAAGGCAGGGCGCTCCATTCATTGCAATGTGTGAATCTTGAACTTGTCATTGCCTGTAACTTAACTTATGTATAGCGCTACGGAATATGTTGGCGCGTTACAAATAAACGATAATAATAATAATAATAAAAATACTTCCCAGTACTGTATTTATTAAAGCGCATTGTCTCTAACTTCAGCAATTTCAAAAAGAAAAAAAAACTTTCTCTCATCCATCTACTTCAGGGCCCTTTAACTTAACTTAAAAAAATAGCAAAAAGCAGGCCTCCTGTAAAAAACACCAATGTGCTATTCATGCCCTAATCAACTAATCCAATCTCTTTATCAAATGTCTTGTTCTACTTCGGAGCTGCTTTGTATATACTACATGTGCTGCATAGGATTTGAGTAATTAATGTTAACCTTTATTTATAACATTTTACATATCTCTATTTGCAATGGCAAAATCATTATACACCGAGGATATGTGACACATAACAATGCAAAAAACCATTCTGCTCAGCAAGCTAGTCAATATAAAGGGTATAAAAGGAACTTGTTGATAAATTGTAGCTCTTGAAAAAATCCTTAAAGGGAGAGGAAACACATTTAGCCTTTTTAAGTGTTTACTACAGTTTTGAAGCTTAATTGTATTAATTGATCACATTGTTTCCATGTTGGGTTAGATGCATTTGGTCTCCTGAGATACCACATACACAACAGAATGCCCAGTGGACTGAAGATGCCGGTAAATTGCTAGTAAACTGTCCATGTAACCTGTATGGTGTTGAATTCAGAGTTTGGAATTCCACACTTTGATGTGTAAATGTACATGTGTTGAATATTTTTAGATTGTAAGTCTGCGTGTTTCAATCATGCAAGGTGCTTCAGGGAAAGCGCTATGGACACCGGATTCCACGCTCAGACAGGGCCATCCTTTGCAGTGTGTGAATATTGAACTTGTCATTGCCTGTAGCTTAACTTATGTATAGCGCTAAAGAATATGTTGGCGTTACAAATAAACGATAATAATAAATATATACTCTTACAGTGGTCCTTTTTGGAAGGACAAAGTGCTCTGTTCAACTATTTAATCCATCGACATGCAATTTGCTTTGGTAGGTAGCCATGAATCTGAACTTCTCCAAGTAAAGAGCTGCAGTTCTTTCAATATTTAATTTTAAGGACTATAAATCTATTTATTTTTTCCTGCACTGATTGTGGTTTTGATCTATAGTACAATAACAAATGGAAATAGAATAGAAGGAGAGGTCCTGATAGCTTACATTCTAAAGGAAAGTAGAGGAGATGAGAAGTAGACAGAAGGTGGCTGTGTGTCATGGTAAAGATTGAACCAGCAGGTCAGTTCATATCAGTAAGCCATATCTGTGTGAGCTATAGGCTGCCTTGAAATTGTGGGTTTTTAAAGGGCAGGGAATTTTAAAGGGCCGGAGTTGCACAGGATAAGATGTACTTCAACTTTGCAACACAGAAACAACTTTTTACTTAGCTTTTACAGTACAGGTATCTTAGTAAGATCATTGGCATTTGAGACAATTTTTAAAAATGGCCCATTTGAAAACTCAACATATATATCATTGTTTTTTTCTAAATCTTTCATAATAATTTGACATGGAGACAGAATTTAAAAAACAGTAGGTATCCCATTTCTAGAGATGTTTATTTTGTGTGTGATCACAACTGTTAAGTCTATATAAATTCTCAATATATTTAGGTAATTTTTTTACAAAGGTACTTGCAGTACATCTGGCAAACATTTATTGCATTATAGTAATTTTAGTGTGTTTATGTCATTACTGATATTGTGTTAGCCCTCTAAGTAATTAAAGGTGGCCAGCTTAGTGGACTCTCACCACTTGGCTCTTTAATTAAGCATGGTGCTGTAAAACATCTAGTTACCTCCTCTTCTCTGCATGGAATGAAAATCAGCTTTATTAGTGGCATAGTTTGAGAATAGGGGAAGATCCCTGTTTCCTTAAATTAACATAAAATACATGATTTAGCACGTTCTGTGTACTCACTCCTGCCCTTCCTATTAAAATAACTGGTGTTAATGCGGTAGTCAATGAAGTTTAGTGAGAAGACGCATGGTATCTCTATGCGACGCCATGGATCAGCAGCCTCTTTTAATTCTTCTAGGACTTGCTTATGTGGATTATAAATGTCGAGGTCACATAATGTTACTTATGACATGTCATCCAACTTGCAATACTGCTATAACACTCGCTATTACGGTACTACCTTGTGGATTATTGGTGTTGGGTGTCTGAAACAAAAATTTGTAGATTTCTACATGTTGGTGTCTATTTAATCAGTATATGTTTGGCTTTCATAATTATATATTATATTTTTTTTGTATTTGTCAATGATCCTGCCTGAGATTTTCTAAAGAAATATTCAAAATCCCAATATGTTTTTATCAAAATTATATAAATTCTTTTTTTAGAAAAGATTAAATAATGTACGCTTTGTGGAATAGCTGTTTTTTTTATTATTTAGTCATATTCTTTTTTATAAAATACACGTTTTTACAGGTTTAGTTGTTATGTATTGTTTGCCCTGTTTAAGCACAATGTGTGTATTTTAAGTTCAGTAAATAGACAAGCTATTAGTGCTCTTGCAATTTTTGAAAATTGTGTTGGTCATAAATAAATATCAAACTATATGTGGTATCAACAACCTACAATCTTTGAAAATTTGTGTAATATTCAAAGAATAAATACTGTTTTTATTGTTTCCATTTTTAAATTGTATCAAGTAATAAATCTAAATCTAGAAAGTAGTGTAATTTAAAAATACTTGTCTTATGCTACAAAAATGCGCTTGCAGGGAATACAGTTGCAAGCAAAAGTATGTGAACCCTTTGGAATGATATGGATTTCTGCACAAATTGGTCATAAAATGTGATCTGATCTTTATCTAAGTCACAACAATAGACAATCACACTCTGCTTAAACTAATAACACACAAAGAATTAAATGTTACCATGTTGTTATTGAACACACCATGTAAACATTCACAGTGCAGGTGGAAAAAGTATGTGAACCCCTAGACTAATGACATCTCCAAAAGCTAATTGGAGTGAGGTGTCAGCCAACTGGAGTCCAATCAATGAGATGAGATTGGAGGTGTTGGTTACAGCTGCCCAGTCCTATAAAAAACACACACCAGTTCTGGGTTTGCTTTTCACAAGAAGCATTGCCTGATGTAAATGATGCCTCACACAAAAGAGCTCTCAGAAGACCTACGATTAAGAATTGTTGACTTGCATAAAGCTGGAAAGGGTTATAAAAGTATCTCCTTGCTGTTCATCAGTCCACGGTAAGACAAATTGTCTATAAATGGAGAAAGTTCAGCACTGCTGCTACTCTCCCTAGTAATGGCCGTCCTGTAAAGAAGACTGCAAAAGCACAGCGCAGACTGCTCAATGAGGTGAAGAAGAATCCTAGAGTGTCAGCTAAAGACTTACAAAAGTCTCTGGCATATGCTAACATCCCTGTTAGCGAATCTATGATATGTAAAACACTAAACAAGAATGGATTTCATGGGAGGATACCACAGAGGAAGGCACTGCTATCCAAGCAAAACATTGCTGCACGTTTACAGTTTGCACAAGAGCAGCTGGATGTTCCACAGCAGTACTGGCAAAATATTCTGTGGATAGATGAAACTAAATTTGAGTTGTTTGGAAGAAACACACAACACTATGTGTGGAGAAAAAGAGGCACAGCACACCAACATCAAAACCTCATCCCAACTGTGAAGTACGGTGGTGGGGGCATCAAGGTTTGGGGCTGCTTTGCTGCGTCAGGGCCTGGACGGATTGCTATCATCGAAGGAAAAATTCATTCCCAAGTTTATGAAGACATTTTGCAGGAGAACTTAAGGCCATCTGTCCACCAGCTGAAGCTCAACAGAAGATGGGTGTTACAACAGGACAACGACCCAAAGCATAGAAGTAAATCAACAACAGAATGGGTTAAACAGAAGAAAATATGCCTTCTGAAGTGGCCCAGTCAGAGTCCTGACCTCAACCCGATTGAGATGTTGTGGCATGACCTCAAGAAAGCGATTCACACCAGACATCCCAAGAATATTGCTGAACTGAAACAGTTCTGTAAAGAGAAATGGTCAAGAATTACTCCTGACCGTTGTGCACATCTGATCTGCAACTACAGGAAACGTTTGGTTGTAGTTATTGCTGCCAAAGGAGGTTCAACCAGTTATTAAATCCAAGGGTTCACATACTTTTTCCACCTGCACTGTGAATGTTTACATGGTGTGTTGAATAAAAACATGGCAACATTTAATACTTTGTGTGTTATTTGTTTAAGCAGACTGTGATTGTCTATTGTTGTGACTTAGATGAAGATCAGATCACATTTTTTGACCAATTTGTGCAGAAATCCATATCATTCCAAAGGGTTCACATACGTTTGCTTGCAACTGTATGTCTAAAAAGTCACATAGTAATAAATAATAAACATAATAAATGTTTAAAGCATGATTATCTACTGGTCTAGGAATTTGGATTGGATTATATATTTTCATGTGACCACACTGAAGAAATTATACTCTATATTAGTAAGTGTACAGCCTGTATAACAGTGTACATGTGCTGTCCCCTCAAAATAACTCAAATAGCTTAACACACAGCCATTAATGTCTAAACTGTTTGCAACAAAAGTGAGTACACCCCTAAGTGGAAATTTCCAAATTGAGCCCAAAGTGTCAAATACTTATTTCCCTCATTGACCTGCAAATCAATTTATAACTTTTTTTACATGTGTTTTTCTTTTTTTTTTTGTTATTCTGTCTCTCACTGTTAAATTACACCAACCATTAAATATATAAACTGAACATTTCTTTGTCAGTGGACACACGTTCAAAATCAGCAGGGGATCAAATACTTTTCACCCCACTTCATATAGTTATATAGTTACGTAGTAAGTAAGGTTGAAAAAACTTTCAGACCATCAAGTTCAACCTTTTAAGATCTCCTCTGATCTGCAATATGCGGATTAGTTATTAATTAATTAGTTGTTAATTCATTAATAATAGTATAGTATTTGAGGTTGAATAAAGACTGCTAGTCCATCAAGTTCAACCTTTTTAGTTCTCTCTTGATCTTTTTAATATGTGGACTATTTGTTATTAATTGTTAATTGATCCAGAGGAAGGCAAACAGAAAAAAAAAAACATTGAAACTTTGCCAATTGTCTCATAAGAGGAAAAAAAGCAAAATTCCTTCCTGACCCCAGAAACTGACGATCAAATTTCTCCCTGGATCAATATTCCTTCGCTAGTTATCTAGGATAACCTTGAATGCCCTCTTTATTCAGAAATATATCTAACCCCTTTTTGAAGTTATCTTTCGAATTTGCTGTCACCACCTCCTTTGGTAGAGAATTCCACAGTTTTACCACCCTAACTGTGAAGAACCCTTTCATTTGTTTAAGGTGAAATCTTTTTTCCTCCAACCTCAAGGGATGTCCTCTTGTCAGCTGAAAATCTCTTGCTATAAAAAGTTCACTTAACAAAGCCTTATACTGACCCTGGATGTATTTAAATAAGGTAATCATATCCCCTCGTAGAAGCCTTTTTTCTAGCGAAAATAAGTTTAATTCGGTTAGTCTTTCTTCATAACTTAGCCCCTCCATTCCACTTATTAGTTTTGTTGCCCTTCTCTGTACCTTTTCCAGCTCTAAAATGTCCTTTTTATGAAGTGGTGCCCAAAATTGTACTCCATATTCCAAATGAGGGCGTACTAGAGATTTGTATAGTGGCAGAACTAGCAGAAGGCATATTTTATTTGCCTTTGCAGCTGCTGCTTGGCATTGAGCACTGTTACCTAGTTGGTTGTCCAAAAGCACTCCCAAATCCCTTTCAATATCTGATACCCCTAGATTTGCTCCATTAAGATTATAAATTGCATGGCTATTTTTCCTTCCCAGATGCATAACTTTACATTTATTCATATTAAATCTCATCTGCCATTTAGATGCCCATTCCTCAATTTTATGTAAATCCCTTTGTAGGGAAAGTACATCATTATCTGATTTAATTACCTTGCAGAACTGTGGACAAAGATTAAACGTAAAATAAAGTATTGTATTGTGGCGATGTGCCAGCTTGAGAATGTTGTGCCTTTAATCCTTATGTCACCCATTGTGTACCCCATCATTTACAGTGCTTTACAGTGCTGTTGTGAATTTATATTTGCATTTACATTTCTTTGAGATTGCAGCCTTGAAAACACGAGTTACAGCCTCGCAGCCGCAATCCTGTTCAAGCACGGAAGTGCTTACTGCCGATAGCATGGTTTGCGATCGACCATGAAGGGGACTTCCTTGCCCAACTGAATAGCAGCGTAGATGTAGCACTACACAGGGCCACAACCTGGTCGCAAGGAATCGCAGACTTGCGGCCGTTTTACGGCCCCAATTAGAATGTGGCCCTTAGAATGCTTGGTATAGTGTTTGATTAACAAAGTACATCCTATGCAGTAAAGAATAGCATATGTAATTAAACTATGTTACTTTTAATCTCAAAATAAATGTTATTGCACACAAATATAAAAAAACAAAACAACAACAACATTATATTGCCATAGGGCTCTCAAACAACCATACTAATAAAGTATTTCAGCCTAATAACATCCAGGCTTTAGATTGAAAAAATAATGCAGTTGGAACATATGGAACCCTAGGGGGTAATTAGCAATTATAATCAATTATTGCCAATTATTGGTGGTCAGGTCAGAAAGGCTGATTCACAGGAAAAACTAAACTTCAAAGAAAATTTTATGTAAGCAAATACAATCTATAAATAACATTCAGTTGATGAAGAATTTGTTACCACCTATAGTTTTAAATTATACTATATTTGGAACCGCTTGTTTAAATTAAAGTCGATTCATATTATCCTTTCTTTACAAATTATATATTATGCATTTCTTTTTAGAATTTTTTGAATTTTCAAACACTATTACACTATTTAAAGGAACAGTGTTGATCCATGCATTTCAAATAATGTTTTTATCATCAAATCATACTTCTTACACTCAACTTGTCCAGAATTTTTAAATGATACAAAGTAACATGAAAGTTTGGGAGCAATTTTTAGATTGAGATATTACCATCCTTTTGAATGCACAGCTAGTTAAGCAACAATACATTTATTTTAGCACTACTTTAACAAGGTTTCCTTCCACAAATATTTTAATTTAACATGACTGGTTGGAGAAGAGAGCATCACTTTTTTATATTTAACTATTTTTGTTTTGCTGTTATATGCATTTTCTAAACTATATCTATATCATTCATTTAGAATGGAAAAAAAAAGGATTGTGTGTGTTTGAAACATGCTCTAACGTATAATTTATTATAATCTCTAATTTATTGCAAAATATTCCGTAGCACTGGGGTACAATAAACCTTGGTTATGACAATACATAATTTGACTGATACAAAAGGAGATGATGACCCTGCCCTTGAGCTAAAAATCATACATTTGACACTTTATACAAAGTGCCTTGCATGACTGAGCGTTTGCAAGCTTACAGACTAAAGGATTCATGAAACAAAATGAGAATTAATTAAAAAGGAGAAACAAGGGCCTGGCAAGTAATTGAAAAGAGAGTAGAGCATTAATTATTGATTAAGTCTTAGGTGTCTCAGCTGTAAAAAATGGAGGTGAAACCTGCAATATACAGTTACACAAATCTTAGGTAGGAGGGTGTGGACAAGGTAGATGAATTAAGAGGCAGAGAAGTGGTTGGGTGTGAGGCTCTTGTTCTGGAGGTAAAAGAAACTAAGGTGAATGGAAGTGGGAAAGATGTCAGAAGGTCAGTCCTTCTGCTCAGGTGGATAGTATGAGGCCCTGTGTCACTGAGTCCCTGCAGGAGTGACTGCTCAGCCTCTTAGAGCAGTCAAAATTGGAAAAATATTTCATTTGGTTCTTTTTGATGTTTTATAACTGGTTTAAATGTTGTACTTTTTTGTTACCTGGTGCTATCTCTAGCTCAGCTGCACCATCCTATATTCTGAGCAATGGAGCAAAATAAAGATAGGAGCTCTCAAGTACTGAAGATACCATAAAATACAGAGTTTTGTTCATTCGGGGCTAGGACATCTAGAGAATACAATCATTTTCTGTTGAAGCAAATCATACAAGAGTATATGTAGCCTGTTAGTGAGTCATCAAAACCTGCAGACAGAACAATAATACGAAGCGAGGGGCCGCATTTGCGGAGGGGGACATAAACTGCAATGAGCCGAAGGCTCATTGCAGGCCGCAAATCAGGACCTCGCGAGGTGATTGTCCGCATTAGTGGAGGTGGAGGCTCTACGGCACCTCAATCACAGTAAAAAATAGCCCAGAAGAGCGTGAGATATAGAAAAAAAAACACCCCAGGATGAGGAAATTGTGACTTAGAAAAAAAAAATACGACTTGCGTGACTTTAAAAAATAAATTATTACTAGGTTGCAAAAATAAAAAGTTAACGCCCGAAACGCGTACATCCAAAAAACACCCAAAACACTGAAAAAAAACAAAAAAACTCACACACAGCATGGGGGGACAACCAGGACGTCTGCGAGTGAGGTTGCACGCAAATTAAACTCAAATTTAAGGAGTTTCAGAACTTGAAAATTGGCTAAGCAAGAAAAGAAACTGCGGCCGAAAACGAGGCTACACGACCCTGAAGCATGCAAAACACCGCCAGGCACGTACGACTTTGCCACACCAATTTGCAAATCGACACATTATGATTTTGAAATGGTGGCTTTCCCACCTAAACCAATGATTCTGTCTCACGCACGCATCCTATATATAGGGCACAATTGCCACATTGCCACACTTTCTCCTCAGGTGATGACAGTCTGACTGGACATTTTCTGCTGCTGGAAAATCCAAAGAGATTGTTAGCTCTTCAGGATATTGATTGCTGGCTATTAATTATTAATAGGTAAAGTATATTAAGTGATTGATGAATTATTAATAATATATATATAATATATTATTTAAAAAAATATATGCAGAATCCTATATTTTTCACTGCCTTTACTTTATGAATACATTAATGGTTAACGCTGTATAGTATGAATCAAACAGGTATGAGTCAGCATGGTTTCTATATAAGAAAAAAAAGGGAAAACATTAAAGTAAATTACTACCTGGATGACACTTAAAATAGTTACTCACAACACCAAGGGTCTAAAAACGCCATTTAAGAGGAAAATAGCTATAGAAAGTTATGTTAAACTAAGAGAGGACGTGATTTGTTTGCAGGAGACACATTGGAGGGAGGGCACATCTAACAGACTGAAGAACAAACTTTATATGGACAGCACAGATTCTACATACTCCTCTAAAGCTAGAGGAGTATCAACTATATTAAAAAAAGATTTAAAAATAGAAGAAAGATTTAAGAAAATTAACCAACAAGGTAGATATATAACTTGGTCAGCTAAGATAAATCAGCTGCAAATCACAATAGTTAACATATCTGCACCAAACGTTAAAAAAAAATATTTCCTCAATAAAATTATTAAACTGACTGAAATGTACGGGAGGTTCTACAATTATTTGCGGAGACTTTAATATGATCATGAATATCTCAGCAGATAGATCATCTGCAAATAAGTTGAAATCAGTGAAAGTACCTTAAAATCAGGCCCAAAAGTTCAACCAGATAAAATTAGATAATGAATTATTTGATGTATGGAGAATATTCCATCCTCAACAAAGAGAGTATACTTTTTACTCCAATTGTCACTCCTCTTATACTAGGATAGAGTATTTTTTTTGCGGATACACAAGTTTTGAAAATAACTCAATCTTCAGAAATAGTAACATCTTCATGGTCTGATCATTCAATGTTAAGCATTTCTTTATTAGATAAGAATAGACATACAAATAGAAGCCAATGGAAAATGGATAATAATCTACTTAAAGATCAAGATCAAATTAAAAATATAATTCAAGAAATACAGATTTTCTTCAATTGAAATAAAGAATCAGTTTCCTGCCCCGCTGTACTATGGTGTGCACATAAATCCTATATTCGAGGAATTATGATATCTGAGTCTGCTCAAATGAAGAAAGAGAGAGGTAAATCACAGAGGCCCTCATTCAATTGCAATTTGGCCAATTGAATAAGGCTCTATATAAGCACACAGCATATTGTTTATACAGAAGTTTTTAGTTATTGAAGACCTTGCTTTTGGATAGAAGGTCACTAACTAGAAACTTAAAAAAAAAATGTTATGTGCTTATTTAGAGCCCTATTCAATTGGACTAATTGCAATTGAATGAGGGCCAGAGAGCACTATACATTTTGTTGGATCAGCTCTTAAATAAAAATAAAATAGACAACAGAAAAGAATCTATGCATAAAATAATTAATGTAAAAACTCAAATAAAATCATCCAATTAAAAGTTGATAATCAAAATTGGTGGTTCCAACAAACACATATATGGCCAGTAAAATAAGAAAACATAATATTCAGAATAGGATAGATAGAATAAAAAGCCCGGATAATATCTATTATTCACACCCCAAAGAGATTGGCAAAATATTCATAAACTTCTATCAGAAGCTATATGACTTAGAGTCAGAGGAGGGCTTTTGCAAAGTGTCAAAGAGAGCAATAGAAGATTTTTTTTTAAATACAACTTCCTAAGATAAATGAAGAAGATCTACTAACATTAAATAGCCCCATTACCAAAAAAGAGATAGAAGCCATGATTGGAAAATTAAAATTAGAAAAAGCACCAGGGTGGATGGCTTTAATAACTTATATTATAGAAGTTTTTGATCAACATTAAGCAAACATCTATGTTCAATGTTTAATTCGATAATAAAGAATTGAACGATACCCCGGAGATGGCAGAAGCTAAAATACTAAATATACCCAAACAGGGGAAAAGTCAGGAGGACTATAAAAACTTTAGACCAATCTTGCTTATAAACTCAGACATCAAGATATATTCAAAAATCCTAGCCGAAAGGTTGAATATTATTATGCCTAAAATAATACATCCAGATCAGTCTGAATTTGTTAAAGGGCATCAAGGCCCAGATAACATAAGGAGACTGAAGGATGTATTATCATATTCAATTAGAAGGAAAGTTCCCATGCTGACTCTGTAACAAAATGCTGAAAAGGCATTTGACAAAGTCAGCTGGGAATTTTTAAGATCAGTATTATTGAAATTTGGACTGGCAGATTTTGCAACCAAGTCGATAGGAGCCTTATATGTGAATCCCAGTACCAAAATCATTGGCTGCGGATTTGAATCTGAGACATTTTCTATTTAAAACGGTACCCGTCAGGGATGTCCTCTTTCCCCTTTACTTTTTGTTTTATATTCAGAGCCATTGGCAGAACTAATAAGATCTTCAAAGGAAGTGGGAGGTAGGGAGGTAGCGATTGTAGGTAGGGAGTATAAAATTCTAATTTTTGCAGATGACAACAACATTAACTAACCAGGAACAATCATTAGAAGAGTTACATAAAATTTGGGAAGAATTTAAAAAGATATTGAATTTGAAAATAAACTATTCTAAATCAAACGCTATCTGTAGAGGAATAAAAAAAGAACAAATTTAGAGCCAAAAACAGATATACCCTTATACTTAGGATACAAGCTTCATAACCCATTTGGGAATTAAGATATCTTATCAAATAGACAAAATAATGAAAGAGAACTTAAAGATAATATCTAACCGGATTAGATTAAAATTTCAAGACTGGAAAAACTTAAGGTTGTCATGGATGGCAAGGATTGCCATAACAAAAATGAGTATTATTCCCAAAATTTCATATGTTTTTAGGTCCATTTTGGAAATAGTACCAAAATATATATTGAAAGATCTTCAGAGTATGTGGATACATTTATATTAAATGAAAGAAAAGCAACAATTAACATCAATATTACATCAAAGAAATTTCATAACGGAGGTTTAGCGTATCCAAAATTAATAGACATACACGATAATATTATTCTTTCTCATATTATAAAATGGAACCTAAAAAGTTTTAAACCTATATGGATAGACATTGAGGAAGCACTGATTGAAACAATGCCTATTAAAATGGTCATTTGGCAATCAAAATATGAACATTTTAAATTTATAAATTTACAAAAAGGATTAAATCTTTTTTTAAATTTTGGTATAAAAACAGATAAAAGAGGAATTTTTCATGTTACCCTTCATTAGGGGCACCAGTAGAGATACTGGATTGTCCAATAAAACCCCTAGATGTGTCATCCCTGATAAAAAGTGGTATCACCAGGATAGGAGATTTGTTTCATAATGAAGCTGTTTTGGAGTATGAACATATAATTAAAAAATGTAATATTAGAAATTTTACATCGCTGGGGTACATCTCATTGAAGAAAAGTTTGGAATATTTAGGACTTGATAACAGAAATTACAGAGATATAACCCCGATTGAAAAACTAATCCAATCTGAGGATTATTTACATATTATCTCTAAGTTCTCCAAAGTACTTGAGGCTGGTGATCAAAAAGAAAAATCAAATAGAATGATAGCTTGGGAAAAAGAAATAAAGAAAAAATGGGAAGTTGATATATGGTATAAATCATTCTTACTAGTAAATAATTCTGTGAGTTATATATCCTACTGGGAATTATTTTTTAAAATAGTGCAAAGGTGGTACCTCTTTCCAGAAAGATTAAATAGCTCCGATACTAATAATAAATTGAAATGCTGGAAGGGATGTGGCAAAGAGGGGACATTGTTGCATCAGTGGTGGGAATGTTAAAATGTCCGGTCTTTCTGGAAGCAATGTGCAAAACAAATATCCATAATTTGGGGGAAATAAATTGTATTAGATATAGAATTAGCTATATTGCACTTGGAAATAGAAATTACATTTCCATCTAATAAATATTTGATAACACATATTTTATTAATTATAAAATGGATGATGATAAAAAAATGGAACTCAGTGAATGTCCCATCATGGGGTAGCATTGAAGCTAGGATATTAAGAGACAGAGAAATTGAGAGAAATTGGAGACAAGCAAAATCAAAGAATAAACTTCTTATGAATACATGGTCTATTTTGGATGAATATGTAAAGAGACAAGGATTGGCATAATTTAAAAATGAAGATAGAATAGTTAGAGAAATTACCCTTTGATTGATAAATAGGATATACGCATATTATGGAAACCAAGAGATAGAATGTAAAATGGTATGGATTATTTGTGATGGGGTTTGTTGTTTGTTTAGCTCTTCCTTAAATAAGAAATGGAAATATATGAACATTGTAATTATAATTGAGGAATGAGATATGAATGTATTAATTTTTATTGTTATGTTTATATGATGTATATTTAAATTTATAAAAAAAACTTATACATTTTTTTTATGTTCATTAATTAATTAAGAATTAATTAGTAATAATAAAAAAATAAAAAAATGTTTAAATTGGCTCAAAAAATATGTACATTTTACAGTGCAGTTATATTTCTGTGTTGCTGCTTATTGCCTGAAAGGGATATGATTCTCAAAGCAGTTAAATATTGAAATCAGTTTATTATATTAGGAAACCTAATACATTTAATATTTTAAAGTGCATTCAGTTATGACTATATCCATGCTTACAACTTTATGTTTTGCATGTATGCCAATTAAACATCATACTCTTAATGATAAATTAATTAATTGCATTCAAATATAAAAAATGCTTTTCATTTAGTTTTACAGTTTAGTCATCTGTGCAGCTGACTGAATACACACTGTGACGTTTGCAGCATTTGATCTGCAATAAGATCAGCTTTACAGGTATATCATTTAATGATGCTCTTTTTTAGGAGAAAAGGATTAAGGCTTTTTGTTTTCCATTGATCACCGTTATTATTTAATTAATTAATTAATTGACATCTAATACTTAATTAATTATTGATTAGTAATCATTATTTAAAAACATTTTTGTCTATTTTACAATGCATTGATTTAATATTGCATTTACATATATGAAGTACTGATCATTAACGTACATTCATTGATTAACTGTTAATTACATTTTTAATTTGCCTAAAAATTAGGTACATTTTCTAATGCACTTATATATCTATGTTCCTGCTTATTGCCTAACAGGGATAGGACCCTATAAGCACTTACATATTTAAATCAGTTTATTATATTATTACACTTTTTAATGTATTTGGATGCATTTACTTATGCATATATTGATGATTAGGCCTTTACGTTTTGCATGTATGCCAATTAAATAGGATACTTTCAATGATTCATGAATTCATTCACATAAAACATTAATGCTTTTTATGTCATTTTACAGATTCCTCATCTCTGCACCTGCCTGAAGACAGAGAGTGAGCTCTGCAGGATTTGATCTGCTATAACATCAATTTGACAGGTATATGATTTAATGATGACATTCTTTATGAAAACACAATTACGTCTTTTTATTTTGCACTGATGACAGTTATTGATTAATTAATTAACACATTATTTTTATTAATTAATTTTTAATCAATAATTAAAACAAAAACATTATGAATACATATATGCTTGTCCCTTTATGTTTTAATGAATGACAATTACACCTCATAACTTGATTTATTGATTCATTAAAAGTAATCAAAACATTACAAATCCTTTAAAGGCCAATCCATAGTTTGCTCATAGCTCTTTGTGTTTGCCTTTCTTTATGATCATGATTACCTGTTTATGTTTTGCATTCATGACAGTTTTAGATTATTTCATTAATGTATATTCATTTATTAATTACTTCATAATTCATTATAAAAACATATATATACCATTAAATTATTGATCAATATATATATGCTTAGCTTTTTAGCTTTTAATGTATGCAAATTAAAAATAACCCATTGATTTATTAATTAATTAATTTAATGAAAACATTACAAATGCATTTCAAGCAAATTTAATGATTCATTACTGCTATTTAGGTTTTGCATTGATGACAGGTCAAAAAAATATGTACAATAAAAAAAAACATCTTACACCTGCATTTACAATTGCAGATTACAATGGCGGACAACGCAGAAGACAAGAATGAACATAAAAGAAGAATGGCAAGGGAACTGAAGCAGAGATGGAGAGATGCACAGTCCCCTGAGACTTCGCAGCTCTTAAGACAAGAAGACCGACAAAGACTTCTAAATAAAAGAAAAATGACTAAGAAAGCACAAAACTGAGTGTGCTGGAGCTTCAAAGAAAAGAAAAATTAAACAAAAAACTTTCTGTAAACATTGCCTAATGATCCAATATTGCCGCATGAAACCAATGTTCATACACATGACACCAATATAGATATAGATAGTTATAGTGATATCTATTTTGAGGAAGCTCACGATAGTGCTTTATTTATAGCACTAACAGTAGACAATCATTATTGTGGATTAATGAATGTGGTTTGTCAGTTTTGTGGGTCCTTATTATTTGAAGGAAAGACCAACTGATGGAGAGTTTATTAGTTGCTGTCAGAAAGGAAAGGTAAGACTCCCAGAAAGACACACATTTCCAGAATATTTAGAAAGTATAATGAGTGATCCAAAATGTCCAAATTATAACAATAAAAAAAAATCATTAGGTCTTATAACAGTGCAATTTTATTTGCTTCAATGGGTGATCAAAGACGGTATAATTTACCAACAGCAAATGTGGTTACCATGGTCTTTAAAAATGATGATGGTGAACCACCATTTGAGTGGGATATTAGAATGTATCCACGCAATGAAGACCAACGTTTTATAAACATAAATATTTTAAGTAGAAATTTGGATCCAATGACATATCCCATTTTCTTTCCAAATTGTGAGCCAGGATGGCAACCAAAATTACAATTGCAAAGTTATCGCAATAGTAAAGTTTGTGTTAGAAACAATATTTCTATGCTGGAACATAAAGTGGCACAAACTGCTACTCGGGATCATTTTAATCCTATTTTATGTGGGGGGAAACTCACACAACAATGGATTATTGATTCCTATCTACAAGTCGAAGCAAATAATCTAAATTTTGTCAAATTTCAACAAAACAAGATTTGAGTTACACAATATTGTGGATTGATGGATTATGTCGCTGAATTGGCTGCAAACAGAGATATTCCTGCTGGAAGAGCAATCATTTTGCCATACTCTTTCCAAGGATCTCCTCGCAATATGGAAGAAAGATACAAGGATGCCATGGCTATTGTGACTAAATTTGGCAAACCAGATTTATTCATTACATTCACATATAATCCACAATGGCCAGAGATTAATGAACATTTTAAACTTGGACAAAATACTTCTGACCGACCAGATTTGGTGGCTAGAGTATTCAAATTAAACTAAATTCCTTAATTCATGATATAACTAAACCACACTTATTTGGGAAATGTGTGGCTTTTGTTTATACCATTGAATTTAAAAAAAGAGGTCTGCCACATGCTCACATACTGCAGGACAAAGATAAATTGAATACTGCAGAGAGAGTGTTATTACTGCTGAACTGCCAGATCCAGAAAAATATTCAAAACTTTATAACATAGTAACTCACAGAATGATTCATGGTCCATGTGGAGATATCAATCCAAATTCACCATGTATAAAAAATAAAAAATGCACAAAATAATTCCCAAAACAATTTCAAATGCAGACTTATCCAAATTGTGATGGATACCCTTTAAATATATAAAAGTATAAAAGAAGAGAAGGACAAACTACTAATATTCGTGGCCAGAAGGTCGATAATAGATATGTAGTTCCATACAATCCACATTTGCTGATGAAGTACAATGCACACATAAATGTGAAAGCTTGCACTTCTATTAAATCCATAAAATATGTGTATGAATATATATACAAAGGATATGATGCAGCAACTGTTGTGCAAGGTGCACAAAATGAACAAGACAATCCAATTTTACATGATGAACTTTAAATCTTATTTAGATGCTCGCTATGTCAGTGCTCCAGAAGCAATGTGGCGTCTTCTCAAATTTGAGATGCATGATCGTATATTTGCCACAAAGTCAATTAATTTTCTTTACTACAGGGAATGAAAAAAATTATCTAGCACAAAATGAACATAGAGAACTTTTTATACATTGAGATTCAATATCACTATGTATTCGTAAATGGCCAATGGCGACAACGAAAAAAACATACTCATAAAATTATAGCAAGAATTTATACCATCAGTCCAAGAGACATTGAACGTTTCAGTTTAAGATTACTTCTTTTACATATTCCCGGTGCAAAAAGTTATGAACATTTACGCACAGTAAATGACATAGTTTATGATACTTTCCAATTAGCTGCAAGACATCAAAACTTCATAGCAGATGATACCGAATAGGAGAGGTGTTTGGAAGAGCACTATGTCAAAAGAGCAGCACTATGTCAAATGCCAATGCAAATGAGAGAACAATTTGCATTCATTTGCATCTTTTGAAATGTACCTGATGCATTATCTTTGTGGGAAACATTTAAATTAAATATGTGTAAAGACTATTTGAAACATTACAATGAGCCCATTGCATTATTAAGAGCATTAATGGAAATTTAAGAAATAGTTCTGGCTCATGGATTAAATTGTGCAAGTTTTAATTTGCCTGATCCAGGACTTATAGATGAAAATCACTTTGATGACTATGACACTGAGCTTCAATGACAAAAAATGCAAGAAAAACTTGCAACTTTAAATCACATATGAGCGTACGGGTCGTTGCTCACGCTTGCGGGCTCGCGTAGCGAGCCCGCGGCCCTCGCGAAGCGAGCCGCGGCCCTCGCGTAGCGAGGTCACTGGGCAAGGGCCTCAGTTGCCGAAGGCGCTCCATGCCAGCAACTGAGGCTCCTTGCGAAGCGAGGGCCTCAGTTGCTGGCGAGGTCACTGGGCACGGGCCTCAGTTGCTGGCATGGAGCGCCGAAGGCGCTCCATGTCAGCAACTGAGGCCCCTCGCGAAGCGAGGGCCTCAGTTGCTGGCGAGGTCACTGGGCAAGGGCCTCAGTTGCTGGCATGGAGCGCCGAAGGCGCTCCATGCCAGCAACTGAGGCCCCTCGCAAAGCGAGGGACTCAGTTGCTGGCGAGGTCACTGGGCAAGGGCCTCAAACCCTCGCAAACTTCACGTCGCTACTCAAAAAACACGACACACAAATTACGACACTCGCTAAATTTTACGAGGAACGCAAACAACCTACGAAACACGTTACCACACATTACCACCTCGCAAACATCGGACGCAACACGCCGACATACAAACATTTAAAACACAATACATACACACAGCACATACATAAAAACCTTACCTACACCAAGAGGGAGCACCCAGGACCTCAAAAATGCAACTTACACCTCGATTTTACTCGAAATAAAAGACTTTTGAGACTAAAAAAAATCTAAGCAACAGAAAAAATGGCTGCCGAACAAAACGAAAACGAGGCTACAGCACTCTAAACTCGCAAAACACCACAACAAACTCGCAAAACACCACAAGAAACTCGCAAAACGCCACAAACCACCTACGGATATTCATACCACATAGTGCACACATTCAGCATGCTTACACAGCAGCTCCACACCACTAATGCTGCAGCAACATCAACACAGATTGCCAGCTCTTCATCACAATGCTTCAAAATAGGTACACTATATTCATTTACTAATTTAGCTACCTTACAATTTCATTGCCGTCATTTTTTGACGGGCAATTCGCTAGTACATTATAATTGAAAGCATTTAACGCCATTACAAATGCAATAGACAATGAGATGCTTAAAGAACGTTATTTCTATCTAGATGGCCCTGGTGGATCAGGAAAAACTTATCTATATAATTTATTGAGAAGTTGCATTTGAGCACAGGGTCAAATAGCACTGCCATTTGCAACAACTGGAATTGCTGCACTTTTGTTAGAAGGTGGTAGAACTGTGCATAGTGGATTTAAACTGCCAGTTCCCATTCTAGAAACATCAGTGTCGGATATTCAAATGAATTTATTACAAGCCAAAAAAATTCCAAAACGTAAATTAATTATGATAGATGAGGCAACAATGATGTCATATCATGCCCTGCAATGTATTGATCTATTATTAAAAGAAGTTATGGGTATTCCCCAGGCCCACTTGCCCGAAGCCTATCCGGCATGGATGTTTATTGAAAACTGGGACATAAAACCACATACATGGGACACGGCGGTCTGGCATCACCCACTCCCTATAGAGATTACAATTTCAATGATAAGGAACTCGGCCGCGAACCTAATATGGGCCTACAGTCATACAGACCTACTACCCCGTCTCTCCTGCCTAACACCTATACTCACACACCCACTAGCTCCGGCAGGTATCTCACGGGCTTCCCGGCAATGGTGGAAAAACAACAAACTGGACAGATTGGGTAACTGGTTGAGAGACGGTCGGGTGTTGACATTCGAGAATATTAGGGACGAATATGACATCCCCCTATATGAGCACTATAACTTTTGCAGGTTGAGGTATTTTGTGGGTAAACTACTCAGAAACTCAGGGGTCCCCTCTCATAATAGATTCTCTAGAATGTGTAAAAAGGCCCCCCTTACAAGAGGTGTGATAGGGGAACTATACAAGGTCTTTAATACCCCCAAAACGATAGCCAAAGATAAATATATGAGGGAATGGGAAAAGGATATGGCCACAAACTGGGAGATGGAGACGTGGGAGACTTCTTGGGCTAACATCATGAGGGGGTCGCTAAACTATAGCATATTAGAGACATCAATTAAAGTCCTGCACCGCGCGTACATTACCCCGGATCGACTAGCCAAATGGAGTAAGACGGAAAGTCTGAGGTGCTTTAGAGGATGCTCAGAGTTGGGCTCTTTTTACCATACTTGGTGGAGGTGCCCAAAGGCTCAGCAGTTGTGGACAGCAGTGGGTGGTCTGGTGGATAATATCTTTGGACGTCATATTAAAGTAACTCCTGAAACTTGTCTACTGTGGTTGCCAGTGGCCTCACTCTCTATTCCCCACAACAGACTCCTACAATTTATCTTTTTAGTGACAAAATCACATATAGCCAGGAGCTGGAAGAAAAGTACACTAGAGGTAGGGGCAGTTAATGCTAAGATTCATTACATAGCGGTTAATGAAAGGATTTCCCATTCTCTGGCGGATTCAATTCCCAAGTTTTTGGAAATTTGGGGTCCTTGGATAGAATACACAGATATCAAAATTCCTCTTCTTCAATAAGTGGGGATGGGGAGGGGGGGGCACCCACATACCACGGACAGGGAACAGGGAGGGCTGGAGGCCGGAGGGGAAAAATTGGGAGAGGAGCTGCACCGAAATGGAGAAGACAGACAGGTATGATAGGATGGAATGAAAGCAGGATTGAGATGGAGAAGTGCAATCCAGAGTTGAAGGCTTGAATATTAGTGTGTCAGGTAGAATGTTTAAGTTTGGTTGGTTAAGTTAACTTGTGTACAAGTTATTAGGTGACTCTTCCTTAATGCTAAAGAAAAGATAATAAAAATAATTTAATAAAAAAATAAATAAAGAAAGAAAGAAAATAACTATATATTACTCCAGACGTAAAAGAGCTAGTTAACAGAAGAAATTAGGGCTCTTATACTATGTATATAGATCCCAAAGTCATAACATTGAGATTCAGGAACTATATGAAAGATTCCCCGGATGAGATAGCAACGGAAGGAAAGGGGAGAAAATAAATAAAAAAACAAAGAATAGTATAGGTTACTGATAGATTTAGGGATACAGGCTAATATGGCCAAGAAAGGCCTGGTTTAAATCCATTCATTTGTCTACCAATAATAGCACGGAGGAAAATATAGAAAAAAGGAGGAGGCAGGATGCAATGATATGGACTCAAGATTGATGTTGGTGTTATGTATTATTTTGCTCATTACTGTACAATTGTTTGCATTTTGTATTCCTTCAATAAAAAGTATTTAAAAAAAAAAAAAAAAGAAGTTATGGGTAATGAATTGCCATTTGGTGGAAAGGTGATATTGTTAGGAGGAGATTTTAGGCAAATATTACCTGTGGTGCCACTGACATCGTCGAAACGTGTATGAAGAGAAGTAAACTGTGGAAAATATTTACACACCTTAAGTTAGAAATAAATATGAGATCTGAAGGCCAAAATCAATTCAATGATCAATTCAAATTGTAGAAGGAAAACATCAAAAAATAACTAATTTACCTGATGTTACTGTTAAAATTACTGTTGAAATGATTTTCAAAGAATCACTAATATCGACAATCTTTCTCAATACCATCAATAATGAGGATTACTCAGACGTTGCAAGCAAAGTCATATTGACATCCAAAAATATAGATGCCTTGAATCTAAATAACGAAATTTTAAAATTAATCAATGCACCCCAAAAAACCTATTACAGTGCAGATTCTGTTCTGGCTGATGACAAAGGCAGTGAATCTAACTTTACTATGGAATTTATTAATTCTTTAACTCCCTCTGGAATGCCACCACATATTTTGCAATGTAAAAAAAGGCGCAATTGTCATGCTACTGAGAAATATGAATCCCAAAAAAGGACTTTGTAATGGGACCAGATTAATTGTGAAGGATTTAAAGGATCATTTTCTACATGCAGAAATTATGAATGTTACCCATTATACCAAGAATTGATTTGGCTCCAAGTAAGACTGGTTTGCCTTTTGCCCTTCAAATGAGACAATTTCACATTATCATGGCATTTTCCATGACCATTAAAAAAATCCCAAGGACAAACTTTTAAGTCTGTGGGTATTCTTTTAAAGGAACCTATGTTTGCACATGGATAACTCTATGTTGCATTTTCAAGATGCAACAATCCAGAGGAAATTAAAGTTCATATTGAAGAAAACCCAAGTCAAGAATATTTATTGGAGGATGGATGCATTTTTAGCAAAAACATTGTGTACTATGAGGTTCTGTAAACATAGAGAACAGTGTTTTTATTTCGAGGACAACATTTTATTATTATTATTATCGTTTATTTGTAACGCGCCAACATATTCCGTAGCGCTATACATAAGTTAAGTTACAGGCAATGACAAGTTAAAGATTCATACATTGCAAAGAGTGTATGGCCCTGTCTTTGAGCTTGGAATCCAGTGTCCATAGCGCTTTCCCTAAAGCACTGCGCAGGATTGAAACTCGCAGACTTACAATCTAAAGGTTAAAGTTTGTATCTGGTACAGTAGGGAGAGAGTAGTGCTGAGCAGTGCTGAGCATGTTAGGGAGGAAGGTTATAGGCTTCTTTAAAGAGGTGCGTTTTTATTGATGTTTTGAAAGATTTAAGGCAGGAGGATAGTCTGGTGAAGCGAGGCAAGGAGTTCCAGAGAATAGGGGCAGCGCGAGAAAAGTCCTGGAGGCGGGAGTGAGAGGAGGTGACAAGAGTGGTAGAAAGAAGAAGGTCGTTAGCAGAACGAAGAGGGCGTGTGGGGGAGTATTTGGAGATGAGAGCAGAGATGTATGGGGGTGCGCTGTTGTTGAGGGCTTTATAAGTTAGGGTCAAGATTTTAAACTTTATTCTGGAGGCTAAGGGAAGCCAGTGGAGTGATTGACAAGGAGGAGCTGCCGACACTGAACGATGTGTACTGAAGATGAGTCTGGCGGAGGCATTTATTATGGATTGAAGTGGGGAGAGGCGAGTGATGGGCAGGCCAACAAGGAGCGAGTTGCAATAGTCAAGACGAGAAATGATAAGAGAGTGTATTAGAATCTTAGTAGTGTCTTGTGTAAGGTAATGGCGTATTCTGGATATGTTTTTTAGATGGAAAAGACAGGATTTGGTTAGAGACTGTATGTGTGGGATGAAAGAGAGGGCAGGGTCCAGTAGAACCCCGAGACAACGGGCTTGGGAGGTGGGAGTGATGATGGCGTTGTTGACAGAGAGAGAGATGTGAGGAATTGAAGCTGTAGTAGAGGGTGGGAAGATTAAGAGTTCAGTCTTAGACATGTTGAGTTTCAGATGGTGGGTCACTGGGACTCTTTGTAGAGGACCCCTATTTCACATAGGAAACTCTATGTGCCATTTTCACGAACTACAAGAATAACAACAACAAAAAACAACAATAAACAGTGGTTATATCCCATAGACAAAATTACAGGTCTGCTGGGCTCTTTTTAAGGGAACCACTTGGACATACAAAAAAAAATGCAATGTCTTCATATATAACATTACAAAAAGAACACTTCTCTTATATCAAAGAAAAAAATCAGCAAAATATACCACAACAAACATAGAGAACAGTGTTTTTAGTTTGAGGACGAAATTTTATGTCACTTGGACTTTTTAGAGACCACTATTCCACTAAGGAAACTATAAAATGGCAAAAACATAGAGAACAGTGGTTATACTATTTCACATAGGAAACTCAATGTGCTATTTTCAAGAACTACAAGAATAACAACAAAAATACAAAGACAAAGTAACATATTGGAATGTGTTAGAAGTTACATTTTTGCACGATTGGCCCCACAAAACAATTAGGTGGCATTTTTGTACAATTAAAGGTCAAATGTTACTATTTTAAGGTACTTTGGTAGATGTTAACATTGTATTTTAATAGGTGTGCAAAGTTGTTTCATTGTATGTAATTAATGATTTATGTTAGTAGGAGGATTTATATTAGTAGGAGGATTGTTAATAAATTGAAATGTATAATTAAATACAGAGTATTGGTCCAGGGAGTAATCTAATTTCCCCCCTCTTTGATACAATTGGCTAAGTTTCAATGGGGGGTTTTACTGTTTGCCTTCATCTCTATTCAATAGCTATGTGGTTTACCAGTACTTGAAATAAAAATTGCATGTTACAAAGCATTATGTAATGATTGCAAATACTTATTCAGAGAAAGTTAACCTATTCTTATGTTACTCATGCATACCTCTGAATTAAAAATGTTAGTATTGTAAAAAAAAATGGTTCAACATTGTTTCAAATATAAGTTGCAGGTTACAAAGAATTATGTAATGGTTGACAATACGTATTCATCAAAACTTCAGCCATTGTTATATTCAGCCTTATTAAATTGTGATTCAGCCAATTCTAAAGGGCTCTATATAAGCACAGAGCATATTTATTTTACAGAAGTTTTTAGTTAGTTAGCTTGCTTTTGGATAGAAAATCACTAACTAAAAACTTTTGTAAAATAAATATGCTAATTATTCTTGCATACATGAGAATTAAAATAGTTAATATTGTTCAAAAATTATGGTTTACCTGTTAGTGAAATACAAGTTGAAGTTTAAAAAAAAACTTAAAAAAATATTACCGTATTTGTCCAAATATAAGCCGCACTTGCATGTAAGCCGCACCTGCAAAATTCAAAGGGAAAAAATAGAAAAAAGATAGTACTCAAATATAAGCCGCACCCTTAAAATTGGAGAGAAAAAGACTCTCTCCAAGTGATCAGCCATTGCTAGAAACATGCTTTCTAATTAGTACTGTAACTTCTTTTGCAGGTTACACGCCTTTCAGGATGTTAGAATCACTAAAACCGTAAATCGCGATTCAATTGCTACAATAACGGGGGGCGGAGCTGACGTCTGAGGAAGCCAGACGTGTTTTCCTGAGCTCCGTGCTGAGCTCCGTTTAGGGCCTGTTATTTTGCCCTGGAGCGGCTTCTTGGGCCCTACTTACCTTCAAGGGCACTACTGGGGGTAGCCCCCATCCCCCGGGGGGAGACTGGGAGCTATCTGGGTGGCCCAGCAGCACAGGAGGCCTCCGTTCGCGGGGTGCCGTCTGAGGCCCCAGAAGACCTCGGGGCTCTCCTTTTCAGCTCCTGGGCTGGTGCTGGAGTGGATCCCGGTGGCGGCTGGATCCGGCCGGGATCCCAGAGTGACCCCTCTGGCCAGAGTGAGGCCGCCGAAGACGGGGCAGAAAAGCCCACGAAACACGGCCGCCATCTTGCGGGGCCGCCATCTTAAGAACGCTGCAGGTAGGGGGATATTCCCCAGAGGGTTGTGACTCCCCAGGGGGGCCCCAGGAGCATTACTACCATCCCCAAATGAGGGAGCAGTGTCCCCACAGCTATTACAGGGTGTTTAGCTCTCTCCCCACAAAGAACTGTGGCTGCTATTAATATCAGAGGCATAGTGGGGCAGGAGGAGGAAGCTGCCTGCATTTCCCCCAGTTTGCAAGGCACACAAGGATCTACTTACTGTCATATCCCCACGCAATCCTGAGATCTGGAGTTAAGGTGGTGTGAGTCAACTCTTTAAACTACCCATTCAGGACTGAGATTTTGATATAGAGACTTACCTCGCAGCATTGCCAGAGACTGAATTGAATAATATTTAGGAGCCTTGTGGGGTACCTGGTTTCAGAAACTGACGCTCTCTTGAGGCACTTTTTTGGATCATTTATGCATCTAACAAAGATACTGTGCCTACCTAAACTTGAAACCTGTGCTTTCACTGTCAGTTGCATGGTCTGTGTCAATTTCTTACAACATCAGCACACATGCTGCCACCCTGTGGACGTTTACAATACTGCAGATCATCATTGGCCTTATGCTAATAATGTAAGAGTGGAAGTCTCCCT
This sequence comes from Discoglossus pictus, assembly GCA_027410445.1. NCBI lineage: Eukaryota > Metazoa > Chordata > Amphibia > Anura > Alytidae > Discoglossus > Discoglossus pictus. The sequence goes on from CM050164.1 coordinate 440,568,707, forward strand.
GCCATTCATTGCTGCTTACTGTCTGTACTGATCTATTCTACGGCTGAGTTCTACTTAACGGGCTCCTGTCAACGAAAGCAGACAGATTACCTGAAGAGGGTACAACTTTTTGTGCCACTCGTCTACCAAAGGACCACTCTTTGTTTGGCCGGATTTCCAAAGGCTTCCCCAGAGCCCCGGCTGGGGACTTCACTCTAATTATGGAATAAAGAGACGAATGGGGAATTGGCCTGGCAGCACAGCTATCACCTACCTCAACTCAACTTTATAATCTGGACAAACTCTACAATTTGGGTCAGCGGACTTTCACTCAGACCACTTGGGGCATAGCTTCCCCTTATCCTATACCTAGCTGTTTCCATAACGGACTCTTTGCTGACTTTTGCGGCCCGTACTCCAAAATGCCGAAACCCAAAAGAACTGCTTCTGTGAAGGGCATAAGGGAGCACTTTACACCTAAAACTGCCAGATGCTCCCCCCCTGCGGAATCCGCCTCAGAGCACTCGGATGGCTCAGACAGGGAAGATACTAATGACACCCCTAGCCAATATATGGACCTCTCGGCCAGGTCAGTGGCTACTATTGAACGGCTCCTGGCAAAAGCTATTGATCCTCTAAGACAAGATTTGAAGGACCTGGGACAACGCACTCAAATATTGGAGGACTCGTCAGATCGGATGGCCGAGGTGCAAGAAAGAGATCGATCCTCTATTGCTCAAAACTCCATTCATATCTCTGACCTCACGGATAAGATAGAGGATCTGGAGAACCGGTCCCGCCGACACAATGTCCGCATCCGTGGTATACCTAGAGCGATACAGGACCTATCTAGCTACCTGAGGGATACAATCTCTATAATCCTTCCTAATCAGCCTGAAAGTGTGTGGGAGATTGAGCGTGCCCATAGAGCCTTGAGAGGTACGAGAAGCTTGGAGGCTCCCAAGGATGTTATTGTGAGATTTTTAAGGCAGCAGGCCAGAGATCTTCTACTATCGGCCACCAGGAAGCTGCATACTATCAAGGGGCCGGATGATTCAATCCTGCAGTTTTATGCGGACCTCTGCCCGGATACCCTGCATAAGCGGAGACTTATGAAACCGGCTATTGCCATTCTTCTTCAGCACAGAATCCAGTACCGCTGGAACTTTCCGTTTGCTCTGACCTTCACTTATCATGGCAAGACTTATACCACCCGCTTCCTGGAAGACTGTCTAGATGTGTTACAGAGACTACAGCTATGCCTGGAGCCCACGACAGAAGCAAACCAAGAGCACCTTGTTCCGCTTATCCCTAAGAGGCAGCAGACTCCAAAGCCAGCGCAAGTCCATGGCAAACAAGTCCCTACCCTGGAGGGGCCCAGCGGCCTCCGGGACTATGTAGGCGATCAGCAAGACAAGCGCTTGGTATACTCAGCAGACTCTGTACTTTCTGCCACTTCAAAGTTGGGCCCGAGACCTGAGAGGCCCCCTACCTAGCTGGACTGTGATAACATCTCGCTGAGGGTCTGATGCTCATTTCCGTTGTTTACAATTCAGATAGAATGTTGATAGAAAGTTTGAACTATTGTCATTTAGAATTATTAAAGTTTGCCAGACTAGTTCCCCACACTACGTGGATTTGATTTTTTACTTATTTACTACAAATAGAGATAGAAAGGTTATGTGCAGATGACTGTCTTATACTTATCCTGCTATATTTTTTAAATTGCAGCTTGAAGTTTAGAAGCACTGTAACCTTGCTGTTTTACTGCTCTGATTTTTTTTTCGTTTTTATTATTTTTATTTTTGTGCTTTTTTTTTTTTCTCCTGTTTTATTATTGGCTTGTTTGCTTTGTCTCAAGATTTACCTACCTTTCCGATATTTAACTGCCTTTCTCTCTTCTTACTGCTCCCAGCCCTCTTGATAAAAGGGAGATTTCTCCACTGCCAATAGCTTCTCCGCTGGGACTTCTGTCTGCTCTCCGGGCTCCTCCACTCCTCGTCGCTCACGTGCTCAGCTATCAGGTAAGGTTGCGTACACCTGCATCCCCAACTACTAATGGCTACTTCTAAATACACCATAGTGACCCATAATGTGAAGGGATTCAATTCCCCCTTTAAAAGGAGGAAGGCATTTGCGTTCTACAAAAAATACACTCCCTCGGTCATTTTCATGCAGGAGACCCATTTTTCTCTCAGCAACAAACCTAAATTCTTGCATAAGGATTACCCCACCTATTATCTGTCCTCTCTTCCTACTAAGAGAGCTGGCTGTGCAATTTTATTGCATAGATCCTTTCCCTTCCAGGTAGAATCCACTCAGGTAGATGGGGACGGTAATTATGTTATGGCAACTGGGACTATAAGAGGGGAAAGAATGACGCTGCTATCCTTGTACTCTCCTACGAACTCTCCCTACTCTGTTCTCATAGACCTGTTAAAAAAGCTAGAGGCTCAGGATTTGGGGAAATTGATAATTGGGAGGGACCTTAACCTGACCTTGGATCCGACCCTTGACAGATCTGGAAAACCAACTAACAGATTTTCCAACAAGACTAATCAGATTAAGTCCTTACTAAACGGTTTGGGGCTAGTTGATGCCTGGCGGGGAAAGCACCCAGACAAGAGAGAGTACACATTCTACTCCCAGACTCACCTGACATACTCTAGGATTGACGCTCTTCTTATCACTTCCTCATTGTACGACTCTACCATAGACTCTGAGATAGTCCCCTGCCCCTGGTCAGACCATGCTCTGGTACTAGTTGAGCTGGATCTGGGTCCTAACCCTCGACTTCCCTATAAATGGGTTCTGAACGAATTTCTACTGTCTAACCCGAGCAGTATGGATTCCATATCCAAGGACATACAGCTGTTTTTTGAGACAAATGACTCCCCCGAAACTGGGGCTGGTGGCTTTGGGCTGCCCATAAGGCTTTTGTTAGAGGAACTTGCATTAAGCTGTCCTCTATACATAAGAAACTTCTCAGGCAGAAGGAGACAGAGCTTTCAGCCTCATTAAAGAGGTTAGAGGAGAAAAATCAACAGTGTCCCTCTCTTCAGGGGCGTAAGTTAATTGACCAGACTAGGCTAGAGCTGGACGCTATTTTATCCCATCGAACTGAACGGGCTATGAGAAAAATGAGGCACCTCTATTACTGGAAGGCAAACAAACCTGACTCCCTTTTAGCTAAAAGACTAAACAATAAATTCTCCCAACCCAGAACCACCCAAATTAGGATTTCTAGCGGTCAAATTTCCTACAGCCCCAATGATATTCTAAAAACGTTTCAAAATTATTACCAAAAAATATACTCATCGCAACCCCTTTGCAGCGGATCAGATATAGACTCCTTTCTAAATTTATGTGATCTTCCTAAAATACCGGATGATCAATTGGATGATTTGAACTTAGAAATAACACAGGAGGAGGTTAAGCTTACCATCCAGAATCTTAAGTTGGGCAAATCCCCAGGACCGGATGGCTTTACTAATTTGTATTATAAAAAATTTGAACCCCTTCTTACCCCCCACTTGACATCTCTTTTTAATGCCATATTAAACGGAGAGCCTATGCCCCCGGAGCTAAACCGGGCTGACTTAGTGGTTTTCCCCAAAAATGGCAGGGACCCTCTAGAGGTGAAAAATTATCGTCCTATATCCCTAATCAATGGGGACGTCAAAATCTTGGCGAAGATTATGGCCACCCGCATCTCTAAATTTCTTCCAGATTTGATCCACAAGGACCAAACTGGGTTTGTTCCCTTTCGAGAGGCCGGGGACAATGTTAGGAGGGTCATGAATGCACAGTTCATGGCTCAGAAGTCTAATATACCAGTCTGTCTTTTAGCTTTAGATATAGAGAAGGCTTTTGACACGGTAGAATGGCCATATTTATATAAGATTTTGGACAAATTTGGATTCCAGGGACGTTTTATTAATTTACTTAAGAGATATTATGACTCCCCAGCAGCCAATCTAAAACTTCCAGGGGACCACCAAGCCGACATCCAAATTCAAAGAGGGACCAGGCAAGGGTGTCCGCTCTCCCCACTGTTATTTGCTCTTGCCATAGAACCCCTTGCGCAAGCGATTAGAGCCAACCCAATCATCCAGGGGGTACAGGTAGGCCTCCAGCATTTCAAATGCTCTCTCTTTGCGGATGACATGCTTTGTACCCTGACCAATCCCCTCTCATCCATACCTGCACTCATGTCCACTGTTCAGGACTTTGGCAGAATTTCGGGGCTCAAGAATGTTGAGAAGACTGAGGCGCTGGGGATAAGATTGCCGCAGGGTGAGATTGACATTCTTAAAGCTAACCACCAGTTTATTTGGCCCGCACAGTCTATAAAATACTTAGGTGTCAGACTTACCTCCAAGTTGGGGGATATGTACGGGGCAAATCTTCCCCCCTTGTATAGATCCTTGACTTTAGATATGCAGAAATGGAGGAGTTTTAAGACTTCATGGACAGGCCGCATTGCGGCTGTGAAAATGAATATCTTACCTAAATTACTATACTTATTTAGATCCCTTCCTATCCCTATCTCCCTTAAAGACCTAGATAAGTTCCAGAATAGCATTTCCCGGTTCATATGGGACGATAAACGCCCTCGCATACCCAGGCAGGTGATGTTTCGCTCCAAGAATAGAGGTGGCCTGGCGACCCCGAATTTAAGACTTTATCTTAAGGCCGCACACTTGGCCCCTTTGCCTAGAGCTCACTCTTCGAAACACCATCCATCTTGGGTTTTTATGGAAAATTACCAAATGTCTCCACATAGTTGGGATAAGTTGGTTTGGATTCCTGAAGACTCTGCCCCTTTCACATCTCATCAAAACCCCATGATTTCCTTAACACTTCAGGCCTGGAGATGGGCTAATTCTAGGCATCGACTTAGCACGGAATTATCACCTCTTCTGTCAGTTATGTCCTTTCCACAAATTTTAGCAGACTCAAGCTCTATGTCTAAATTCTGGTGGACCTCCAGACACCTGGATCGTATAGGGAACTGGTTCGCCAATGACAAACTATTGACCTATGACCAATTTTGCACGACTCACGACTTGCCAACTACGGAACTCTACAATTACTTAAAAATTTGAAGTTGGGTTACCAAGATGGTTAAGGACTCCGGCCCCCCCAGAGCCTCCTGGCTATCAGTTATCTGTAAAAATCTCCCGCTTGCTAAAGGTAACTTGAGTTCTTTGTATAACACCTTTCTGGGCACTATGGGGAGCCAGAAACCCAAGTTTATGCTTCATTGGGAAAAGGACCTGGGGGTAGAGTGGGACTGGGATAAATGGACTGAATCTTGCTCCAATCTTTCAAAAGGATCTCTTAATTCGGCTTTATTAGAAACATCAATCAAAGTTTTCCACAAGGCCTATTGTACTCCCGATAAAATGCAGAAGTTTAGGCCGCAGGAGAGTAATAAATGCTTTAGGGGATGCCAGGATGTGGGGGATCATATTCATGTATGGTGGGCCTGTCCACGTGCCCAGAATCTCTGGGAACAATTGACCCGTTTAGCCTCCACACTCTTTCATGAAAAAGTAACTCCTTCGATAGAATCCTGTTTACTGGGGGTTCATATTAAAAATTTGTCGCATCCCCAGAACAAGCTGTTTCAAATAATGGCATTAGCTTCTAAGATTCACATAGCCAGTAGATGGAAGGACATGAATCTAAACTTCCAAGAGGTAACTAGGAAGATCAACTATTTACTTATTAATGAGAGGTTAACCCATATTGTTTTAGATAGGATGCCCCAATTCCAGATAGTTTGGGACCCTTGGATAACATCCTCCTTTAGTGTTCCCCTAGTATGATATCTGTAATTGTCTGAAGCGATTCGGAGGAGTGGACTGGAGTGGAGGAGCTCTGGAGACCTTTCAGTGGTACTAGATGGCAAGGAGGATCTGAGGTAAGAGGGAGAAACCAGCCGGGATTGCTCCGTGGCCACCTAAAGGGGTAAATGATTATTATTTTTTCTTTTTTTTTTTCTTTTTTTTTTTTCTTCTTTTTGTGTGATAGGGTATATGATAGCTTAGTAAAAATAGATAGGTAATACATTTTATATTGTATACTCTTATCAACTGTATACTTTAGAATTTAATTGGTTCATTTTGCCTTGTATTCTTTATATGGTTGGAAAAAACAGTTTAGACACTAGAACATTTTATCACTAAAAATTAAAAAACAAGAAGGTTTAGTCAGTTAAATGCTGCAAAATGATAATTTTATGTTTAGATGACTTGATAAAACTGACATTTATGACTGTTAAGAATGTTTTATTTATGTGTGGATTTTGCATACCTTCTAATAAAAGAATATTTATTCAATTGCTACAATAACGCCGTCTTAAGCACGCAAATCAGCACCCTTAACTCGCAATCGCAAATCGGCAGTAATTTTACGTTTGCGAATAGAACGTAACTCGCAAATCGGCAGTGTTTTTTTTACTGTCGCAAACATAAGCCGCACCCGTAACTCGCAAACTCAAAAAATGGAAAAAAGGTGCGGTTTATATTCGGACCAATATGGTATTATTGTTGTACTTCTTTGTAGATAACAAAAAGGTTAAGAATGTCAGAGACTCACATTGTGTGGCAAACAGCTTTAACAGCATTAAAATGTATTGCCCCATCATTTTTGACAGGCAAGACACTAGTATTTCAAATAAACTATAACAATAATTGTATTTTTTAGATCTAAAAACATTCTGCAATAAACTCTTTCAAGATACACCATCGAAATTAGATAATCTGTAAAAGAAGATGGAAATGAGAACATTCAGACTTTAACATGATTCTATCCAGTTTACATGGATCCCATTGTGTGTATTCCTGCTGTTAGCATCCAAGTTTAATGCAAATCATAGAAACACCAGCCAAACCATCTCACCCACAGACAGCAAGTGGATTTCAAATCAGTGACAGGACCAAAAAAGGTAAAAACAGCTGTCTGTAGGAAGTGTTTCTTCTTCTATGATGCTTTAGAAATGTAGGGCTGTTCAGTATTTTATAGAGTATAACATACTTTTAGCTTTATATTTTTCCATATTTTAATCTATAACTCTGTGTCTTAGCATTGTGTTAAATGTTAAATAACTTAAATAAGTAAATAATAGAAAAAATACTTATTACTGAAAGGCAATGGAAGACAATTTTACATCAGCTAGCAACCAATCTATCTGTGTCTTTTGATTTTATTTTCCAAACTTGTTGGATATTTTTAAAATTTTTACGAACTAGCAAATAATTTTATGAAAGCCAGAACATTTCACAATTAATTAACCACTGTGATTGCATAACTAAATGTGATAATGTGGAAAATGTTTTTAGAAAAAAATATTAAACACAACCTTTAAATTTTTACCTTTGATATAGTTACATAGTTGCATAGTTCCATAGTATTTGAGGTTGAAAAAAGACTTTCAGTCCATCAAGTTCAACCTTTTAAGATGATCTGTGATCTCTGATCTGCAATATGCGGATTAACTATTAATTAATTAATTGTATATAAAAATAAATAAATAATCAATTCCCTCCTGATCCCAGATAGCGGCGACCGGACTTCTCCCTGGATCAATACTGCCTCTCTAATTATCCATGATAACTCTGATATCCCTTTTTAATTAGAAATAAATCCAGTCCCCTTTTAAAGTTAATCAATCGAATCCGCTGTCACCACCTCCTCTGGTTGAGAATTCCACAGATTAAGCACCCTCACTGTGAAGAACCCTTTTCTTTCTTAAGGGGGAATATTTTTACTTCGAACCTCAAGGGATGTCCTCTTGTCAGTTGAAAACCTCTTGGCACAAAAAGCTCCCTTGACAAATGTTTATACTGACCCTGGATGTATTTATATAAGGTAATCATATCTCCTCTTAGACACCTTTTTTCTAGGGAAAATAAGCTTAATTTGGTTAGTCTTTCTTCATAACTTAGCCCCTCCATTCCCCTTATTAGTATTGTTGCCCTCCTCTGTACCTTTTCCAGCTCTAAAATGTCCTTTTTATGAAGTGGTGCCTAAAATTGTACTCCATATTCCAAATGAGGGCATACTAGAGATTTGTATAGTGGCAGAATTATATTTGCTTCCCTGGCTTCTATACCCTTCTTAATACATGCTAATATTTTATTTGCCTTTGCAGCTGCTGCTTGGCTTTGAGCACTGTTACCTATATGGTTGTCCACAAGCACTCCCAAATCCCTTTCAATATCCAATACACCTAGATTTGCTCCATTAAGATTATAAATTGCATGGCTATTTTTCCTTCCCAGATGCATAACTTTACATTTATTCGTATTAAATCTCATCGGCCATTTAGATGCCTATTCCTCAATTTTATGTTAATCCCATTGGAGGGAAAGCACATCGCTATCTGACTTGCACAACTTTGTGTCATCAGCGAAAATGGAGACACCACACTTTAATCCTACCTCTAAGTCAATAATAAATATGTTAAAAAGGAGAGGACCTAATACTGAACCCTGAGGAACCCCACTTACCACATTAGTCCAATCGGAGTATGTTCCATTTACAACAACCCTTTGCTTCCTGTCTTTTAGCCAGCTCTCAATCCATGAGCAGATATTTACTGCAACTCCTGTATCTCTTAGTTTGCACAATAGTCTCCCATGTGGCACTGTATCAAAAGCCTTTGCAAAATCCAAAAAGACTACATCCAATGAATTGCCTTGATCCAGGTCCCTACTAACCTCCTCATAGAAACTAATTAGATTTGTTTGACATGACCTATTCCTCATAAATCCATGTTGACTCCTACTTATAATCCTGTTCAAATAGACATATTCTTGTATATTATCCCTTATTAACCCTTCTAAAAGCTTCCCCACTACAGAAGTGAGGCTCACTGGTCTAAAATTCCCTGGATCAGCTCTTGCTCCTTTTTTAAATATAGGTATCACATCAGCTTTTCTCTAGTCATCTGGTAGAGACCCTGTGTTGAGTGAATCTTGAAAAATTAAATATAATGGTTTGGCTATTAGAGAACCCAGTTCCCTAAGTACCCTTGGATGTATTCCATCAGGACCCAGGGCTTTATTAATTTTTCCAACCTCTTTTGGATTACTTCCTGTGTTAACCAATTATTTGGGAAAGATAGCGTAGCCCCATTATGTGGCCGATGCCCAACCACTGGTACCTCCCTTGTGTATACCGAAGAAAATAACCTATTTAGCTAATCTGCCTTTTCTTGGTCACTGATTATCAGACGGCCTGTGTCACATTGTAATGTTCCTATAGCTTCCTTCCTCGCCTTCTTCCCATTAATATACTTAAAAAATATTTTAGGGTTAGTCTTACTCTCTTTTGCAATTAATTTTTCATTTTCTATTTTAGCCAGTCTAATCGCCCTTTTGCAAGCCTTGTTGATTTCCTTGTATTCCTGAAAAGCAGTCTCTGTCCCCTCTTGTTTGTATAATTTAAATGCCTGTTTTTCACTCCGTATCTTGATCTTTAAATCACTGTTAAGCCACATTGGATGGGATTTACTCCTTTTACTTTTATTCCCACACGGTATATGCCGATGTGTATGTATATTTAGTAAGGATTTTAATGTTGTCCACTTGTGGTCAGTGTTTTTACCTGCCAGTTCTGTCCAAGTCTATACTTTGTATTGCTGCCCTTAGACCGTTAAAATCTGCCCTTTTAAAATTAAGAGTTTTTGTTGGCCGCTTAAAATTTTGTTTTTTTATTTCAATCTCAGACGAGACTGTGTTGTGATCACTGTTTCCCAAGCGTTGCCCTATTCCAACATTAGATACTATTTCAATATTATTTGTGATGAGTAAATCTAAGATAGCTTTATTTCTAGTAGGCTCTTGTACAACCTGGGCCAGATAATGATCCCTGAGTGTTTTCAAGAACCTGCTCCCCTTAGATGAACTGCTGGTCTCATTTATCCAGTTTATTTCAGGGTAATTAAAATATCCCATTATTAGAACTTGACCATGCCTAGCTGCATTTTCAATCTGTAACAATAATTGTATTTCCTCACTTTCAGCTATATTTGGGGGTTTATAGCATACTCCTACTAATATTCTTTTGGAATTTGCTGCTCCGCTATTTAACTCTACCCACAAACATTCAGCTTTATCACTAGGTCCACCATAAATATCTTCTCTGACTATAGGCTTAAATTCAGGCTAAACATACAGACAAATACATCCTCCTCGTTTACCATTGCCTCTATCTTTCCTAAATAGGTTATAACCATCCAGATTAACAGTCCAGTCATGAGATTCATCCCACCACGTTTCAGTAATGCCTATTGAATCCCATTTTTCATTAATTACTAATAATTCTAACTCTCCCATTTTTCCTGGCAAGCTTCTGGCTTTAGCAAGCATACACCTTATGGTATGAGTCTGTAGTTCTGAAGTGCCTGCCCCTGTACTTGAATTACTTAGTACTACCTCCCTATTGCCTATACTACCCCTCCCCCCATCTCCTCCCCTATGAGTTGTTAATTCATCCCTCATACCCTCTACACTTTCTACCCCATTACTTATATCTAGTCCCTCCCCCCCAACTACTAGTTTAAAAACTCCTCCAGCCTTTCTACCATCCTATCCCCTAGTACAAAAGCTCCCTCATCATTAAGTTGCAATCCATCCCTATTGTAGAGATTGTACCGAAGTGAGAAGTCAGCCCAGTGTTTTAAAAACCCAAACCCCTCCTTAGTGCACCACATCTTTAGCCACGCATTAACCTCCCTAAGCTTCTTCTGCCTCCCTGGGCTAGCACGTGGCACTGGTAGTATCTCAGAAAATACTACCTTGGAGGTCCTTGCCTTCAGCTTTTTACCTAGTTCTCTAAAATCATTCTTTAGGACACTCCATCTTCCACTAACTTTGTCATTGGTACCAATATGTACCAAGACTGCCGGTTCATTTATTCTTTACGGTGTAGCCTCATTTTCTCGGCTGATTCTGTCTTCTACTTTCTTAGGAAACTATGGGCCATATTCAATTTGAAGCCCGAAACTCGATCGCAGACGGACGAATGTCTGCGAGTGTGTTGCAGGCTCCCGTTCATCTCCGATTGCAATGCTATTCAATTGCTCAAGCCCGCAAGTTACGGGCCAAAAGCCGAAACCGTAAACCATGAACTGGTTCGGAGCACTTCACGGTGGGAACATGATCAATTAAGCAAGCCTGTAACCACCCATTTTTAATCAGCCAATAGAAAATGAGACTGTCATTATTACTGAAGTAAAACATGGCGGTTACTTGTCAATAAATTAGGTTTGGGGGTCCGATATGCGATCACACTGAAAATAAAGAATTATGAAAATGAATGCCAATACTGTTCTAGTCCATATGGGTGGCCTTATATGTATTAACTCATTGATACCGAGATCGATTTATCCCCACCATGACACATAAATATCATTTTAATTTCCTGCCGATTTGCGAGCTTGAGACTGTTGTGCAATTAATTATAATGTCTATTATTATTTTCCCTGTTATTTACAGTGCAGTATTGTTTTACCATTTGCATTTACAGTGCTACGAATAGATGTGTAACCCCCTTGCGGGTCCTCTCTATCACTCATAGGATTTTCTCCTTCATTTGCCATTTACAGGTGCGAAAGTGAGAGATCAAAGGATTCTGGAGGCTGTAAGTTACGAGTTTAACCATCGCCATTTTCTCAAGGCCGTAACTCAGAAGCCAATCGGAGCACACAAAAAGACGCCAATTGAATAAGGAATTAGCTTGCAACCTCACTTACGGGCTACCGGATTTCCCGAAAACTCAATCGAATATGGCCCTATGTCTTTGTAAATTATTGAGATATAATTTTGTCTCCTTGAAAGCACTGGCAGTTTTAGCTGCCCCATCCCCATTACACAGATAGAAACTTACTCTGCATTTAAGAGCACTGGGCTTACTTCTCACTTGGGTACAATCTCTATAGCAGGGATGGAGTGCACCATAATGATAAGGGAGCTTTTGTGCTAGGGGATAGGATGGTAGAAAGGCTGGAGGAGTTTTTAAACTAGTAGATGGGGGGGAGGGACTAGATGAATGTAATGGGGTACAAAGTGTAGAGGGGATAAGGGATGAATTGACTACTCATGGTGGAGGAGATGGGTGAGGGTTAGTATAGTCAATAGGGAGGTATTACTAAGTAACTTAAGTACAAAACTACAAACTCATAACATTGGATGTATGCTCGTTAATGCCAGAAGCTTGCCAGGAAAAATGGGAGAGTTAGAATTATTGGCAATTAACGAAAAATGGGATTTAATAGGCATTACCAAAAAATGGTGGGATGAATCTCATGACTGGACTGTTAATCTGGATGGTTATAACCTTTTTAGGAAATATATGGGCAATGGTAAAAGAGGAGGAGGGATTTGTCTGTATGTTAAGCCTGAATTTAAGCCTATAGTCAGAGAAGATATTTATGGTGGAACTAGCGGCTGAATGTTTGTCGGTAGAGTTAAATAGCGGAACAGCAAATTCCAAAAGAATATTAGTTGGAGTATGCTATAAATCCCCAAATATAACTGAAAGTGAGGAAATACAATTATTATTACAGATTGGAAATGCAGCTAAGCATGGGCAAGTTCTAATAATGGGATATTTGAATTACCCTGAAATACACTGGATACATGAGACCAGCAGTTCACCTAAGGGGGGCAGGTTCTTGAGCACACTCAGGGTTCATTATCTGGCCCTACTAGAAATGAGGATATCTTGGATTTAGTCATCACAAATAATATTGATATAGTATCAAATGTTGAAATAGGGCAACCTTTGGGAAACAGTGATCACAACACAGTCTCATTTGAGATTTAATTAAAAAAAACTTAACTGTAAGGGGCCAAAAAAAACCTCTTAATTTTAAAAGGGCAGATTTTAACGGTCTAAGGGCAGTAATACAAAGTATAGACTGGGTTAAAATACTGAACATAAATCGACAACATTTAAATCCTTACTAGATATACATACACATCTGCATATACCATTTGGGAATAAAAGTAAAAGAAGTAAATCACATCCAATGTGGCTTAACAATGATCAAGATACAGAGAGGGGACAGAGACTGTTTTACGTCAGTACAAGGAAACTAACAAGGCTTGCAAAAGGGCTATTACACTAGCTAAAATGGAAAAGGAAAAATTAGTTGCAAAAGAGAGTAAGACTAACCCTAAAATATTTTTTAAGTATATTACTGTTCACCATCTGATAATTAGTGACCAGAAAAAGGCAGATGAGCTAAATAGGTTCTTTTCTCGGTATACACAGAGAGGTACCAGTTGTTGGGTCACAGCAACATAATGGAGCTACACTACTTTCACCAAATAATTGGTCAATGCATGAAGCAATCCAAAAGAGTTTGGAAAAAATAAATGTTAATAAAGCCCCAGGTCCTGATGTAATACATCCACGGATACTGAGGGAATTGGTCTCTGTAATAGCAAAACAATTCTATTTAATATCTCAAGATTCATTCAGCACTGGGTCGCTACCAGATGACTGGCGAAAAGCTGAGGTGAAACCTATATTTAACAGACCAAGAGCAAATCCGGGGAAACTATAGAACAGTGAGTCTCACTTCTGTAGTGGATAAGCTTTTATAAGTAGGAGTCAACATGGATTTATGATGGATAGGTCATGTCAAACATATCTAATTAGTTTCTATGTGGAGGTTAGTAGGAACCTGAATCAAGGCAACTCGGTGGATGTAGTTTTTTTGGACTTTGCAAATGCTTTTCATACAGTGCCACATGGAAGACTATTGGGGAAACTAAGGGATACAGGAATTGCAGTAAATATCTGCTCATGGATCGAGATCTGGCTAAAAAGACAGGAAACAAAGGGTTGTGGTAAATGGAACATACTCCGATTGGACTAATGTGGTAAGTGGGGTTACTCAGGGTTCAGTATTAGGTCCTCTCCTTTTTAACATATTTATTAATGACTTAGAGGTGGGACTGGAAAGTAGTGTTTCCATTTTTTCTGATGACACAAAGTTGTGCAAGGTAATTTAAACAGATAATGATGTACTTTCCCTCCAAAGGAATTTACAGAAAATAGAAAATATGAATGGGCATCAAAATGGCATATGAGATTTAATATAAATAAATGTAAAGGGGACTGTATTTATTTCTAATCAAAAAGAGCATTTAGGGTTATCCTGATCCAGGGATGAATCGTCAGTTCATGGGGTCAGGAAGGAATTGTTTTTTTTCCCTTTGAGATGATTGGCTACATTTCACTTGTTTTTTTTTCTCTGTTTGCCTTCCTCTGGATCAATTACTTAAGTAATTAATTAACAACTACTCCACATATTGCAGATCAGCGGAGATCTTAAAAGGTTGAACTTGATGTACTGAAAGTCTTTATTCAACCTCAATTACTGACTATATAACTATGTAACTATTAATGAGCGTAAGATCTTATTGTTAACCCTATAACCCACATATTCTGAGCATGCACCCGTCTTCCATAGAATAACAGATCTAATGACTGATTGACACCATTTAGCTTGAATCCTGGGGGGCGACATGAATTCCATACCAGACCCAGCAAAAGATAGATCAGGTTCCACACGCACGTCTGTGATTCCTAAAGCCACCAAATCTTTCATATCAATGCTCAAAAAACAAGTTATGCTCAAGACGTGGAGGATGCTACATCCTAATGATAGGGAATATACACACTATTCAGCCAGACACAATTCACACTCCCCCATAGACTGCATCTTAATTCAACAACACCTAGCCCCAAACCTGCAGAGATCTGACCCATTGCCTGATCAGACCATGACATGACTAGTATCTCTTTGAGTGACCTACTATCCAAGGGATGCTCTCCCTCATGGGCTCTAAACCCAACTCTCCTTAATGATGTAGAGTCAAGGGAAAAAATACATAGAACTCTGGTAGAATACTTTAATTTGAACAGTGGCAGGCAAGTGGATCACGCGGGAGTGTGGGCCTCACACAAAGTAGTACTAAGAGGCCAATGTATCCAAACTAGCTCCCTCTCCAAAGAAATGCTATGATCTCAACCCCTTCAAGCCAAAATTGCCCAAGCTAATTAGTTTACAAGGACGTATCCACTTGAGAAAATAGCAGACATAATTAGTCTAGATAAGAAAATTGCGATAAAAGTTTAAAAAATGTATTATTTATTTATTTTTAAAAGTGTCTCCAATATCTAGTTTGGTAATTCAAAAGAACATATAGAACAAATCTCTGACCACAGTGGTCCTTCAATCAGTTCTATACAAAATTACCAAAAACTTTATTAGAAACTAAATGTAACAAATATTACCAGAATTTTCTAGAACACACCGTGCTATTTGTTTGGGGAGATTGGAACTGTCCATTGGACTTGACGAGGGTTACACAGTATGTAAAGTAAATTTTTATGTTAATTTACAATGATAGTTAAGTTTATCTATAAATTGATCTAGAATAATGATCCTTGATCTATGCCTCTCACATGGGAAATTAAAAATGATTGCCCATCAAAGAATAAGGCTGAGGCTTCCATTCACCCTCGTTGTCTCATGTTTCAGTGTATCTTGTTACCTTATCTGCTTGTGGTGGGCTCTTTATTCCTGAAAAAAATGAAAAACTATACAAGAAACCACTAGAGTCCTGACATAAGCCTATCAGCTCTTGGAAGAAAATACTAATAGTAGTGAACACAGAAATTATGTGAGTTTGAACTTAATTGTATACTGTAACAATACAGATCTCCAGCCAATCTCTATATATAACTGGTGTTTTGTAAACCACCAGCTGGATGTTCCACCAGCTTGATCTCATAGGGGCTTATAGAAAGTTTAATGTTTAATATTGTTTTTTTTTTATGATTTTATAGACTTTTTGTTAATACTCAATCATATTTTACTTAATATGATAATTGGTAATAGAGTTAAATATAATGACGAGAAGTTTTTAAGAATACAACAGCTTATTATTTAATAGTTTTCGTGTGATATAATAGCCTGTTGGAGAGGAAAATGCTCTCAGACTCAAGAGCACAGGCTGGGGCAGAGTCAATTTTCATTGATAACATAATTAATCAATATACAGTATTATCTCTCAAACAATATTTTGGGATTTGTTTTTACTAGTTCTGTTTTAGCATTGATGAACTCATTGTCTTACATTACTTTACTGTTCAAATTGACCAATTAGTAGCTACTGTGTGTGGAGTGGAATGTTATTTAGAAATAAAACAAAGGGAAATAACTATTTTTTTCCATCAAACTTACTTGTAACTCTTGAATTTAAAGACTACTTTAAAGCTTTTAAAGTTATGATTGATTTTTACATTGTTTTATAATCTCCTAATATTATTAATTTCCTGGTACATAACAAGCTTGATGGTCTTTAAAATGTAACCAGTTTTGTGATAATAGTTCATGTATAATTATATATATATATATATATATATATATATATATATATATATATATATATATATAAAGATATATATATATATGTATATATATATATATATATATAGATATAATTATTTTATTATGAATTTGCAGGTGATTATATTGTAATATAGGTAAGTAAATATATCTAATGTTAACAAAAAATATGTAAACTTATCACCCACACTTCTTACAATTACCCTGTGCCACCATTCAGCCCAGATACTCAAGTTGTGTTTTTCAGATTGAATGAAGAATTAAGAAAATAGGAGGAGTTAGATAAAGATTCACAGTTCTTGATAGGTTTTATACAGGATTGCCCACTGTTTGTAGCTAATTTTAGTGAATCTAAGCCCTTGGTGTTTATCAGTTCAGTATTTGTATAGCGTATGGTATAAAGAGAAAGAAAAGATCCTTTTGTAGGGCACACCTAATAATCCTAGTCTCAGAAGAAAGAGAATAAACTAAATAATAAAACTTAACTTTTTATGGTAATTAAAATCCACATAAAATATTTGGACATAGGTAGCAGAGAGGTTACAAATATATTGAACTAGTGACTTGCCCGTCAAAAAATGACTGTCAATAAAATTTAAATGTTGCGAAATTTGTTTGCATCTCCAAATGAGTCAGCTACATTTGTCCCTTTTTTTTTCTAAAAATAAAAACACATAATTATTTTTAACTTTTTATTTTTTTAACTTTCAACTTATATTTCCCAAACATTAAACTTTGTAACATGCAACTTGTATATGAAACATTTGTGCAACATTTTGTTAACAATACTAACACTTTTCAATACATATTTATCACTGAGATAACTATGCAGATTATATTAACTTAGAGTAATTAAATTGTTTTAACAATAACATACTTTTTCTCATTTGTAACATATTTGTTAAACTGTTGTTAAACTAAATTAGCATTGAATCCAGAGGAAGGCAAGCAATAAAAAAACCCTATTGAAACTTGTCCAATTGTATCAAAGAGGGAAAAAAATTAATTCCTTCCTGACCCCATTAACTGGCGATCGGATTTCTCAATACTTTGTCTTTAAATAATACATTTCAAATTCTTACTAAATACTTCAACTTTATAGTAACAATACATATTTGACTATACAACATATATATTTACCCAACTTTTGTAAACATTCCAAAAACACATATTTAACATTTTAAATTGTAACTTCAAACAATAACATTTAACTTTTGTAAATTATGGAAAAATCAGTGAATTGTTTTTGTGGGGCCAATCATGTAAATATAAAACTTTTAACCCATTCCAATCTGTTTCAGGATATTTTACTGTTGTTTTTTTTTTTCAAATATCAGATATATTTTCATAATTGAAATAGTGGCCCCCTGTTTAAAGAGTCCCAGAGTACTTTAATTTAGTACTGGAAGTCAAACCACTGTTCTCTATCTTTTTTTGTCCATTCTTTAGATGTTTTACTTGAAATATTGTTTTTGTGCAATCATATTGAGTCCCATAAAATGTTGGCAGTAAAATGAAACCATTGTCCACTATCTTTCCAACACCTCATAGTAGACAATGTTTTTGGTGTAAACACATCCATCGTCCAATAAATGACCTTGAGTTTAGTTTTCTTCAACATGCACTTTAATTTCTTTTGGATTAGTGCACCTTGAAAAAGCCACATAGAGTTGTCCATGTGCAAAAACTGGTTCCTTTAAAAAAATCCCAACTGACTTAAAAGTTTGTCCTTGGGATTTATTAATGGTCATAGCAAATGCCATGATAACTGGAAATTGTCTCCGTTGAAGGACAAAGGGCAAACCACTCTCACTTGGAGCTAAATCAATTCTTGGTATAAAAACTCGTTCACCTTTATGGGTCCCAGTTATAATTTCTGCATGTATAAAATGATCTTTTAACTCGTGCACAATTAATCGGGTCCCATTACAAAGTCCTTTTTTTGGATTCATATTTCGCAATAACATAACAATTGCACCTTTTTTCAATTGTAAAATATGTGGGGGCATTCCAGATGGTGTTAACGAATTAATAAATTCGATACTAAAATTCGATTCACTGTCTTTATCATCTGACAGAATCGAATCTGCACTGTAATAATTCTTTTGTGGTGCATTGATGTATTTTAAAATTTTGTTATTTTCATTCAAGGCATCAATATTTTTTGATGTTAATATTACTTTGTTTGCAATGTCTGTGTAATCCTCATTATTAAGAGTGTTTAGGAATATGGCTGATATGAGTGATTTATTGCAAACCATTTCTGATGGAATTTCAATGGTATCATTTGGTAAATGCTGTATTTCTGGATGTTTTCCATCTCCGATTTTAATGAGCCATTCATTGAATTCATTTTGGCCTTCAGATCTCATATTTAATTCTAATTTGAGATGTGTAAATATTTGCCACAGTTTACTGGTCTTGATACATGTTTCAATGATCTCTGTTCTATTTCCGTGTGGCACAACAGGTAATGTTTGCCTAAAATCGCCTCCTAACAGCATCACCTTTCCACCAAATGGCAACTTATTATCCATCACTTCTTTTAAGAATCTGTCAATACATTGCAGTGCATGACATGACATCATTGTTGCCTCGTCTATGATAATTAGTTTAGTTAGTTTGAATTTTTTTGCTTGAATGGAATTGAGTCGAATATCTGAGACTGATGTTTCCAAAATGGGAACTGGCAGCTTAAATCCACTATGCACAGTTCTACCACCATCTAACAAAAGTGCAGCAATTCCAGTTGTTGCAAATGGCAAAGCTATCTGACCCTGTGATCGAATATAACTCATCAAACAATTGTACAGATAAGTTTTTCCTGATCCACCTGGTCCGTCTAGATAGAAATACCGGTCTTTGACCATATCATCATCTGTAGCATTTGTGATGACATGAAATACTTCTAACTGTAAATTATTTAAAGTTGCCAGTTTTTCTTGGGTTTTTTGTTTTTGAAGCTCAGTGTCATAATCATTTAAAATTGATGTCATCTATAAGTCCTGGATCTGGTAAATTAAAACTTGCACAATTTAATCCATGAGCCAACAATATTTCTTGGATTTCCAACAATGTTTTTAACAGAGCTATTGGTTCTCTGTAACGTTTCAAGAAATCTTCTGACATGTTTAATTTAAATGTTTCCCACAAAGTGAAAGCATCAGGTACATTGCAAAATATACAAATGAATGCAAATTGTTGTCTCATTTGCTTAGGCATTTGACATAGTGCTGCTTCTTCCAGACACCTCTCCCATTCTGTATCCTCAGCTATGAAATTTTGATGTCTTGCAGCTAATAGGAATGTCTCATAAACTATGTCATTCACTGTACGTAAATGCTCAAAACTCTGTGCACCGGGAACATGTAACAGAAGTAATCTTAAGCTGAAACATTCAATGTCCCTTGGACTGACGGTATAAATTCGTGGTATGATTTTATGGGTATCTCTTTTTCGTAGTCGCCATAGACCATTTACAAATACATAGTGATATGGTATCTCTATGTATAAAAATTGTCTGGCATGCGTATCCTGACAGTTTAATTTAAACCACGCAGTAAGCGTAGTATCTCTGTCTTCACTTTGATATAATGCAGTTCTTTCATTTCCTTCAGTAAAGCAAACCATCTGACTTTGAGGCAAATGTACAGCTAAACGATAGATAGCATGTGACCGATCATGCATCTCAAATTTCAAAAGGCGCCACATTGCTTCCGGAGCACTCACATACCGAGCATCTAAATAATTTGAAAGTTCATCATGTAAAATTGGATTTTCGTTTTCATTTCCAGCACCTTGTACAACAACAGTAGCTGCATCATATCCTTTGTATATCTATTTATACACATACTTAATTGATTTAATCGAAGTGCAAGCTTTCACATTGATGTGTGCATTGTACTTCATGAGCAAATGTGGATTGTATGGAACGACAAATCTATTATCAACCTTTTGGCCCCGGATAATAGCTGTTTGTCCTTGTGTTCTTTTATACAAAGGATATCCATCACAATTTGCATAAGTTTGCATTTGAAATTGTTTTGGAAATTCTTTAGTACATTTTTTATTTTCCATACATGGTGAATTCGGATTCATCTCTCCACATGGGCCATGAATCATTCTATGTGTAACAATCTCCCAAAGTTTTGTATATATTTCTTGGTCTGGCAATTGTGCCGAAATTACTGAATCCACTCTCTCTGCAGTTTTTAACTTGTCTTTTTCCTGCAGTATTAAAAGTATGTGAGCATGTGGCAATCCTCTTTTTTGAAATTCAATGGTGTAAACAAAAGCCACACATTGTCCAAATAAATGTGCTTTAGTGATGTCATGAATTAATGAATTGAGTTTGATTTTAAATACTCTTGCCACTAAATCTGGTCGGTCAGAAGTAGTTTGTGCCAAATTCAAATTCTCCTTGATCTCTGGCCATTGTGGATTACAGGTGAATATAATAAATACATCTGGTTTTCCAAATTTAGTAACAATAGCCATGGCATCATTATACCTTTCTCGCATATTGCGAGGAGATCCTTGGAAAGAGGA
Source organism: Discoglossus pictus (assembly GCA_027410445.1). Taxonomy (NCBI): domain Eukaryota; kingdom Metazoa; phylum Chordata; class Amphibia; order Anura; family Alytidae; genus Discoglossus; species Discoglossus pictus. Next base: position 440,589,675 of record CM050164.1, read on the forward strand.
TGTCAAAATAATTGCTCTTTCAGCTGGAATGTCTCTGTTGGCAGCTAAATCTGCCACATAATCCATTAATCCACAATACTGTTCTACTCGTAATTTATTTTGTTGATATTTAATAAAATTTAGATTATTGGCTTCAACTTGTAAATATGAATCAATAATCCATTGTTGAGTGAGTTTTCCTCCATGTAAAATTGGATTAAAACAATCACGGATAGCAGTTTGTGCCACTTTATATTCCAGCATGGAAATATTAGATCGAATACGAAGTTTAGTATTGGGATAACTTTTTCAATTTTAATTTTGGTTCCCATCCTGGTTCCCCATTTGGAAAGAAAATGGGATATGTCATTGGATCTAAATTACAGCTTAATATATTGATATTAATAAATGGTTGTTCTTCATTGCGTGGATATATTCTAATATCCCGCTGAAAAGGTGGTTCACCATCTTCATTTTTAAACACCATGGCAACCTCATTTACAGTAGGTAAATTATATCTTCTCTGATCAGTGTTGCGATCTCTTTTTAACACCATATTGACTCTTGGTGTAGGCAATTGATGTCTTTGAGCATGTTCCTGTTGTTCTTTTTCAAGCTGTGCTAATTGTTTGTATGCTTCAGTATATGGTTTTTTTTTCATAAATTTTATCCTGCTGTTCAAAGACTATGCGCAAACACTGTCTATTTTCTGGAAGTGTCATTCTTTGTTCCACAGCTTCCATCGTATCTAACACATATATCTGTGCAAATTTCCTTTGCTGTCCTTCTTGTGGGTGTAAATGCGAAGTTCTGTGGTATATTTGACCTTGAACTCTGAAACAATAAGGACCATGTCCTGGTACATTTTCTGCTAATGTTGCACCCATTGAAGCAAATGAAATTGCACTGTTATAAGACCTTATGTTTTGTTTAAAATTATTATAATTTGGAAATGTTGGATCACTCATAATGCATTCTAAATAATATGGAAATGGGTGTCTTACTGGAAGTTTGACCTTTCCTTTCTGACAGCAACTAATGAAATTTCCGTCAGTAGGTCTTTCCTTTATAAAATGATAGGCCCCACAAAACTGACAAACCACATTAAGTAACCCACAATAATGAGTATCTACTTCTACTGCAGTAGTAAACACATTATCATGCATTTCTTCAACATAAATATCAGACCCACATTCTATATGTACATTTTTTTCTTGTGTGTCTACATTCAAGTCATTCTGCAAAATAGAATCATTGCACAATGGTTCAGAGAGATGTTTTTGTTTACTTTTACGTTTCTTGGAAGCCCCAACACACTCACTTGCGGCTTTCTTACTCATCTTTCTTTTATTTAAAAGTCTCTGTCGATCTTCTTCTCGCAAGCGTTGTGAAGTCTCCGGTGTCTGAGTATCTCTCCACCTTTGCTTCCTTTCCCTTGCCAATCTTCTTTTGCGTTCAACTTTGTCTTCTCCATTGTCCGCCATGTTAATCTGTAATTGTAAATAGAAATGCAATTCTTGTTTATTCTTTGTTTTGTCTACATTTTTTTTCCTTTTTGTACTGTTCGATGAAAGTAGATAAATAAACTAATAAAACATTTTCAATTGTTGCACTTTAGACTGAAAGAAATGAAACCATTTTTTAAAGTATTTTATTGACATATATGAAATCGTAAATAGCTGAACATATCTATCTTTATATTATTAATCCTTCAATTACATTCCTTCTTGATTGAATTCACAGCATACCATCAATTTCTTTTTTTTGCAAGTGTTGTAAGCTTCTTATTTTCTTTAAATATTATTATTAATTAGTATTGTCTTTTCATTTTTTTTCAAGTTTTGACTAAATATCATACATTAATGACTCTCTATTTTCAACAAAGTCGTACGCACTGCGCAACGCAGCGTGACGTCTCGTAGTTAGACAATTATAATATGTGATATATAGCCTTCTTCTATGCATCACTACAAAATTAAATTTTATACCTGTGAGGATGATGTTGATGTTGTTCCAAGGCTGCAAACGTCACGCTGTCTGTTTATTCCCTTGCAGATCTGAATAAACTGTAAAATCAAATAGATAATATTTTTAAACTTTTGCTTCATCAATATCATTAAATGAACGTCAACATACATATATTTGGCTACATTAAAAACCTCCTAATTTTTAATATTTTGACATAGTAATATAATTACATTTCTGTACCTGTCCAAATGATCCTTATGCTGTTCAATGTGTGCAAATGTCACTATCTCTGGTCATTCACGTAGATTTCCCTGCAATTATACAAAATAGTAATTAATGTATAATATATTACTTCATCTGTATTAATCAATGAGGCTTAACATACTTATTTTAGCATAGATTAAAAACATGAAATAAATATATCAATAAATCAACATGAACACACATATGTAAGCATAGATTCTAAACATACACTCAATATAACTGTTATTCTTTCAATAAGAATCAATGAATCTGTCTTAATCTTAAATTAATGTCTGACTAAATATAACATCAACACATAATCATGTAGCCTTTTTTTTTTTTTTTTAGTTTTATTTTAAAATGAGTATGTTACAACTTAATTCTTAAAATAATGTACATTACTAATGAATTAAGAATCAATTACTGTTCATTAATATAAAACTAATGTGTGACTCAATCTAACATCAACATGTAAGCATGAGTATATCAGCTTTTTTTTTTTTTTTGGTTTATTTTATACAAAATATTGCACATTCTTAACCTTTTTTAAAATTAATGATTAGTAATGATATTATGAATGTTAATTACAATTCTTACCCCCAGGTAATCCCGACATAACACCAAATAATGTACATTAATATTTAATGAATCAATGTGTTCCTAATTAATTAATGTACATTATGAATGTTATTAACAATTGTTTCACAAAGGTAATCATGACATATAAACAAATAATTGTTAAATTAATGTACATTAATAATTAATTAATAAAACATTTTTTATTGTCCTTCTTAATTTTGATATTAATAATTAATTAATTAATTAATTAATGTACATTATGAGTGTTATTACCAATTCTTTCACACAGGTAAGCACAATATTATTTTTCTATTAATTAAATTTCTTATCTATTATTTATTAATTAAGTACCAATTTATTAATTAATAATTATAAATAATAGGCACAATATTATTTTTCTATTAATTAACTTTCTTATATATTATTTAATATGTAATTACCAATTTATTAATTAATAATTAGAAATAATATATTTACCTTTTTTAATATAATAATGCTGAAGCAGTATACTGAAGAGCTCCCAATCTATTGCGATTCCCTGCATCCGAAAACATCCAGTCAGACTGTCATCACCTGAGGAGAAAGTGTCAGTTCTGTGTGAAATGTGCCCTATATATAGGCTTTGTGCGCGAGACCAATGCATTGTTTTAGGCGGGAAATCGCAGTTGCGCGAGGCAAATGCGTTGTTTTCGGCGGGAAATTCTATGTGGCGCGAGACAAAGGCGGGAAATCTGTGTTAATGCGTAAATCGGTAATCTCGTTTCGTAAAATATACTCGTTACTGTCTTTTTACTCATTGTGCGGTTAATCCGCATACTTTATCTCGTTGTTTTTCTAACACATACGTCTGTGGCGGTGTTTTACGCAGTTCGTAGTAGTATAGCTTCGTTTTCATTTTTTTTGTCGGCCATTTTTTTCTTGCTTAGCTGATTTTCGATCTTTGTAACTCGGCTAAATCGATCTAAATTGTAGTTCCAACTCACTTCCAGACGTCCTGCCTGGTTCCCCATGCTGTAAGTGACCTTTATTTTATTTTTTTGTGTGTATTTAGTGTTTTTTTTAGTGTTTATCTTGTAATTTTTTTCACCTCGTATTTTTTTTTCTAATTGCTACGATGTAACGGCTCGCCTGCAATGAGCTCCTGTGGCGCTCATTGCCAAAGTGCTACGATGTAACGGTGCAACGATATAACGGCTCGCCTCGCTACGCGAGGCTCGCCTGCAATGGCATCCTTTGTTTGAGTCTAGACCACGGCGAGCCAAGCAGAGAGTTAGCGTTTCTATATCAGGCCCATAGCTTAAAGTCCCTTCCCTGCTATCTATACTTATGCAATCTAGCTAGCTTATTAGCACAAGGGAGGCACAATATACAGAGAGACCCTGGCTGCAATGCTTTAATTTTTGGGATATTATTCAACTAGACTAATTACATAGCATTGAGGCATTTATCACTCAATAGCTATTCCTCTACCCTACAGTTTTATAATATGGTTACCTTGAAAGAATATTGGTATCTTTTTTATATGATCAGCATATAGCTGGATAATAGAATTTGATGCACCTTTGCAGGCTTCCATATATAGCATTTATTTTCAGTTTTTACCTTCATATAGTTATACACTATATGCATTACAGCACTTGGCACTTTATATATATATAGCACCTTATTTCACACACTAGTCACTTTCTTTTGTGACTACATTGGCACTTAGCACTTTATATGGTTTGCCTAATAGTGGCAGGATCTACAACTTAGAGATACCATAATTGTCAATTCAATATATTTGTAACCTCTCTGCTACCTATGTCCAAATATTTTATGTGGATTTTAATTACCATTAAAAGTTCAGTTTTATTATTTAGTTTATTCTCTTTCTTCTGAGACGAGGATTATTAGGTGTGACCTACAAAAGGATCTTTTCTTTCTCTTTATACCATAAGCTTTATTTTATCCTTAGGAGCACCCTACTTAATAAATTTACATTTGGTTCTTTCAGTTTTTGTATAGGTTGACATTTTCATTTTGTAATTATATTGTGGTCCCATTGTTACCACAGAAATTTTCTTGGTTAATGTGATCATATTAATTGTAAGTTGCGAGTTTTCAATCTTGCATGGAGCTTTGGGAAAGCAATATGGATAATGGATTCTAAGCTCAAAGACAGGGCCCTCCATTCTTTTGCAATGTGTTAATACTGCTATTGTTTTTTTGCCTTGAACTTTACTCTTGTATAGCGATATGGAATATGTTGGCACGTTCCAAATAAACAATAATAACAATAATTTTATATTTTTGTTTAAGCTTTTTTGGTCAAGCTTTGGTTTTATATTACTACAAAGTAAATACAAACTATACTGGGTAAATTTACACGTCGCAGGCGGCCCACAAGATGAATTTCGCAAAGACGATTGTTCCCACTGCCACTAGGAATTTTCAGTAATAAATGCAAATGAGGCTAAAAACATACCATCTTTTTGCTTTTAGTCCATTTAACATGATATCCATGTAAGACTATGGTCCTATGCTAATCCCTAAAAAGCAATTATGAGTGTCCTAACTGCAGAGTAAAACAATGCAAGCAAACTCCTACTGTCACTGCTCCGAGTGAACTTCACAACACAGAGTTTTGCACTGAAAATAAATTATGAGTTACTCCCTGACACTCTGACACCTAAACCCTATGCTAATAAGATTTTACGGATCACTTGAAAATCAGGGCATTGCCGTAATTTGGAACAAACATTTTACGGGTACCAAACACCAATCGCAAATATTATAAAAATCTTTGCTGAGTCTCTCAGAATCATTTACAGCGACAGTATAGCACAAAAAAGCACTACAAAATTAGGAAATTTCAAAATTATTTGACACTTAACAGTCTGATATCAGCTTATGTGTAATTAAAAAATATATGATATATGATATGTTGGTATTAAGCCCGTTTTATGATACAAAATCCAGGGTAACAAACAACCCAGTACTCAATGGGTTAATACACATCACAAAACCACATTGCCTAGGAACAAACACTATAATGCTTTGTTTATAAACATATCATAGTTTAACACATAATAAACACATCTTTATTTATTGAACCTATAAATACAATTGTCAAATCTTTTTAATAGCAAATTATATTAATAAATAAAAAACTATTATTTTATATATATATATATATATATATATATATATATAAATGTATAGATATAAATACTGTATATATATATATATATATATATATATATATATATCACATATATAGTTGTGAGCGTACGAGTTGTTGCTAACGCTGCGGGCTCGCGTAGCGAGCCCGCGGCCCTCGCGAAGAGAGACAAAATGGACTAATGGAATATGTGCTTATTTATACCACTATTGTTGCTGGCAAGGCGCTCCTTGCCAGCAACTGCGACCCTCGCAAACTTCACGTCGCAACCCAAACAGTACGACACACACATTACGACACTCGCAAACAACATACGACACACGTTCACACACATTACGGACTCGCAACACTCGGACGCAACTCGCGAACATTACAAAATGTAAAACACAATACATACACACACCACATACATAAAAAACTTACCTACACCAAGAGGGAGCACCCAGCACCTCAAAAATACAACTTACACCTCGATTTTACTTCAAATAAAACAGTTTAGAGACTAAAAAAAAAACGAAGCGAGAGAAAAAATGGCCGCCGAACAAAACGAAAACGAGGCTACAGCACTCTAAACTCGGAAAACACCACAAGAAACTCGCAAAACACCACAAAACACCTACGGATATTCCGATACAAACGTATAACACACATTACTCGCCATTTGACGCCAATGCGGAAGTACACGACAACGGTTTGGGCTTGCGCACGCACAGTGTTACACTGCACACATTCAGCACGCTTACACAGCAGATCCACACCACTAATGCTGCAGCAACATCAAAACACATTCACAGCTCTTCCACACAATGCTTTAAAATAGGTAAAGTATATTCATTTATTAATGTATTATATATTTCATTATTACACACTAAACAGCATTAGCTACCTTACAATTTCATTGCCGTCATTTTTTGACGGGCAATTCGCTAGTGTATATATATATATATGTGTCCTTGCTGTAGCTAGTTAGCGGCAGTTGTTCCTGCACATCCCCTTCATTATAAGATTTATGACATTCACATTTCCTATTGAGTCCTAGGGCTGTCTAATCCGTAAAGCTTGGTTTGGTTGCCCCTGCACAGATATCTGTTGCAGCAGCAGAGCAGGATTTACGGATCTGAGTTCAGTGCCCTAATATGGGGGAGTGAATGATTTGAATTAGGAAAAAAAAAGCACCTGCAGACTTTTTACTGCATTCCCCTAAATTAGAGCACCAGATTAGCATTAGGCCCATTGTCATGAATAGGATATAGTGTCACTAACCCACTCACAGACTGTAGTTCTGCCTTTACATGGGCTTACCAGTGTGAGGTTGTTTCTGGTAACTGTGAAATGAGACTATAGTACTAGAAATTAAAACTATGTAGCATTGTCTTCAAATTATTCACGTTTAAAATATTCACTTTTAAATACATGGAGTTAAATAATTGGAGTTAAATAATACCATCTGTATTTTTATCTATTCCATATTAGATTTTTAAAAAGCAAATGTTCCTGCATTCTTAGAACATCTGACCATCTTCACAATCTATTAGTAGCAACCTGATGAACATTTCAAATAAGTATGTATCAGAATCTGTTTAGTTTGCTAACGTGACTCAGACAGAAAACCTTTAATGGAAAATTTGTTCTCAACACATAACAAATACAGACTTGAAACTTTTATTTGTGGGATCTGCAATATCACTAAGACTTCAGAAATTAAACACATTAATTCCACATGTCCACTGTGCTGAATTAACTTAAGAATGATAGGAAGGTCTTCACCAATTTGACTCAATGTTACCATCTAATCAATAAAATAGTAGGTTTAAAAAAAAAATATTATTGTAATCTTTTTTATTAAAATAAAAAATCCTTCCACTCAATAAATATGTGCCCATATTCATCTCTCTAGCTTTAATTAAACTCGTAGAAAAATAGTATGTGAACAGAGGACTATTAGTGATGAATTCACTCCTATGATGCCTTTGTTTGAAGTAAAATTATATGTACATGTTCAAAGACTAATGTTCATTAGCTAATACTGAGTTGTGTATGCATCTTTTTGTAATAGTAGATGTCACCACCAATAAAGCATGTCAGCAGTAAGAAAGTTTTTCATTAACTTTCCAGACTAAGGGCTCAATTATATGGCTTCCTCAAGAAATCTTATAAGTAAACACTACATGTAGAGCGGTACTATTATGTTCCTCCCTCAGCAAACATTTCTGAATAAACCGTAATGAGTGATTGCTACATGCAGTGGCGTAGCTATGTAGGCCAGGGGTGGGGAGCGGTCCACCCCTAGATGAGACTTCTTTGAGGGCAGCAAAATGCCCCCACCTGCCGCCAACCACCCATGGCTCTCCTGAGCCTTTCCCTCATACCCCCTCCACCTCCCTGGCCCCTGCTCTTTCCTCTATGCCCTGTGGAGCAGTGGAGGAGCTGCCAGTGGCAAGAGCCACTAGTGGGAGGAGCCAAAGAACATTTCAGCATGTAGGTCAGAGAGAAGAGGGAGAGAGAGAAAAGGTGGGGCTGGGGGAGAGGGAGAGAATGGGGAGGGAGGGAGTGAAGGAAGGTAGTGTGTGAGAGAGAGAGAGAGCGAGAGAGAGAGAGAAGGGAAGGAGGGAGAGAGAGAAGGGAGGGAGTGAGAGAGGGAAGGGAGGGAATGAAAGAGAGGAAAGGGGGAGGGAGAGAAGGATGGGAGGGGTGGAGGGAGACAGATAGGGGGAGAGAGAACAGAGGGAGAGTGAAGGGACAGAGTGAAAGAGAGAATGGGGAGAGAGAAGGCAAGCAGGGAGAAGGGGGAGTGAGGGAGAGAGAAAGTGAGAGAGAGAAGGGATGGAATGAGACAGAGAGAAGGGAGAGAGAGCAGGAAAGAGGGACAATGGAGAGAGATAGAGAGAAAAGGGAAAGAATGAGAGAGAGTGGAGGGAGAGAGAGAGAAAGGAGTTAAAGAGAGAAGGGAGAGAGAGAGAATGGAGCGAGAGAAGGAGAGTTAGAGAGACAGAGAGAGAGAAGGGGAGTGAGCGAGAGAAGGGGAGAGAGAGAGATGGGAGTGAAGAGAGAGAATGGTGGGAGAGAAGGTAAGTGAGAGAGAGAATGGAGGGAGAGAGATATAGGCGGGAGTGAGAGAGAGAGAAGGGAGGTAGAGAAGGGGAGGGACAGAGAGAGAAGGTGAAGAGAGAGAGAAAGAGGAATGAGAGAGACAGATGGGAGGGAGGGAGTTAGGGAGGGAGAGAGAAAGGGAGTGAGAGAGAAAAGGGGAGTGAGAGACAAGGGCAGAGAGAAAGAGAGAAATATGGGAGCGAGAAGGGAGAGAGAAGGAAGGAAGAGGAGAGAAGAGAGGGAGGAGAGGAAAGATGACATATAGCAAAGGGAGGAAGAGAGTGGAGTGTGAGAGAGAGAGTAGATGTAGGAAAGGGGAGGAGAGATAGGGGGAGGATGAGGAGAGATAAAGAGGAAGAAAATTGAGAACTGTTCACTGTATATACATACATAAATATATATATATATATATATATATATATATATATACAGGGAGTGCAGAATTATTAGGCAAATGAGTATTTTGACCACATCATCCTCTTTATGCATGTTGTCTTACTCCAAGCTGTATAGGCTTGAAAGCCTACTACCAATTAAGCATATTAGGTGATGTGCATCTCTGTAATGAGAAGGGGTGTGGTCTAATGACATCAACACCCTATATCAGGTGTGCATAATTATTAGGCAACTTCCTTTCCTTTGGCAAAATGGGTCAAAAGAAGGACTTGACAGGCTCAGAAAAGTAAAAAATAGTGAGATATCTTGCAGAGGGATGCAGCACTCTTAAAATTGCAAAGCTTCTGAAGCGTGATCATCGAACAATCAAGCGTTTCATTCAAAATAGTTAACAGGGTCGCAAGAAGCGTGTGGAAAAACCAAGGCGCAAAATAACTGCCCATGAACTGAGAAAAGTCAAGCGTGCAGCTGCCACGATGCCACTTGCCACCAGTTTGGCCTTATTTCAGAGCTGCAACATCACTGGAGTGCCCAAAAGCACAAGGTGTGCAATACTCAGAGACATGGCCAAGGTAAGAAAGGCTGAAAGACGACCACCACTGAACAAGACACACAAGCTGAAACGTCAAGACTGGGCCAAGAAATATCTCAAGACTGATTTTTCTAAGGTTTTATGGACTGATGAAATGAGAGTGAGTCTTGATGGGCCAGATGGATGGGCCCATGGCTGGATTGGTAAAGGGCAGAGAGCTCCAGTCCGTCTCAGACGCCAGCAAGGTGGCGGTGGAGTACTGGTTTGGGCTGGTATCATCAAAGATGAGTTTGTGGGGCCTTTTCGGGTTGAGGATGGAGTCAAGCTCAACTCCCAGTCCTACTGCCAGTTCCTGGAAGACACCTTCTTCAAGCAGTGGTACAGGAAGAAGTCTGCATCCTTCAAGAAAAACATGATTTTCATGCAGGACAATGCTCCATCACACGCGTCCAAGTACTCCACAGCGTGGCTGGCAAGAAAGGGTATAAAAGAAGAAAATCTAATGACATGGCATCCTTGTTCACCTGATCTGAACCCCATTGAGAACCTGTGGTCCATCATCAAATGTGAGATTTACAAGGAGGGAAAACAGTACACCTCTCTGAACAGTGTCTGGGAGGCTGTGGTTGCTGCTGCACGCAATTTTGATGGTGAACAGATCAAAACACTGACAGAATCCATGGATGGCAGGCTTTTGAGTGTCCTTGCAAAGAAATGTGGCTATATTGGTCACTGATTTGTTTTTGTTTTGTTTTTGAATGTCAGAAATGTATATTTGTGAATGTTGAGATGTTATATTGGTTTCACTGGTAAAAATAAATAATTGAAATGGGTATATATTTGTTTTTTGTTAAGTTGCCTAATAATTATGCACAGTAATAGTCACCTGCACACACAGATATCCCCCTAAAATAGCTAAAACTAAAAACAAACTAAAAACTACTTCCAAAAATATTCAGCTTTGATATTAATGAGTTTTTTGGGTTCATTGAGAACATGGTTGTTGTTCAATAATAAAATTAATCCTCAAAAATACAACTTGACTAATAATTCTGCACTCCCTGTATATATATATATGTATCACAATGCCCACAGAATTATATCACATATATAGTTGTGAGAGTACGAGTTGCTGCTAACGCTTGCGGGCTCGCGTAGCGAGGGCTGCGGGCAAGAGCCTCAGTTGCTGGCATGGAGCGCCAAAGGCGCTCCTTGCCAGCAACTGCGACCCTCGCAAACTTTACGTCGCAACGCAAACAACACGACACACCAACTACGACCCTCGCAAACTTTACAACGCAACGCAAACAACATATGAGACACATTAACACACATTACGACCTCGCAACACTTGGACGCAACTCGCGAACATTACAAAATTCAAAACACAATAAATACACACAGCACATACATAAAAAACTTACCTACAGCAAGAGGGAGCATCCAGGACCTCAAAAAAGCAACTTACACCTTCATTTAACTCAAAATAAAACAGTTTAGACACTAAAAAATTCACTAAGCGACAGAAAAAATGGCCGCCGAACAAAACGAAAATGAGGCTACAAACGCAAACACCATACGAGACACGTTAGCACACATTACGACCTCGCAAAAATCGTCCGCAACCCGCAAACATAACATTTTTTAAAACACAATAAATACACACAGCACATACATAAAAAGCTTACCTACAGCAAGATGGAGCATCCAGGACCTCAAAAAAGCAACTTCATTTAACTCAAAATGAAAGAGTTTAGACACTAAAAAATTCTCTAAGCAAGAGAAAAAATGGCCGCCGAACAAAACGAAAACGAGGCTACAGCACTCTAAACACGCAAAACACCACAAGAAACTCGCAAAACACCACAAAAGACCTACGGATATTCCGCTAAGACGCATACCACACATTACCCGCCATTTTACGCCAATGCGGAAGTACACGACTACGCTAACGGTTTGGTCTCGCGCACGCAAAGTATTACACTGCACACATTCATCACGCTTACACAGCAGCTCCACACCACTAATGCTGCAGCAACATCAAAACAGATTGCCAGCTCTTCAACACAATGCTTCAAAAATAGGTAAAGTATATTAATTTATTAATGTATTACATATTTCATTATTACACACCAAACACCATTAGCTACCTTACAATTTCATTGCCGTCATTTTTTGATGGGCAATTAGCTAGTATATATATAACTATTTGGATTTACAATTTACAATCTTGTTTAATAGAACTCATTTTTCTAAATGTAAAGAGGGAACACCCCATTACAGTAACTCTACACCGCTGTTTGATTTGTTACTTCACTTTTTTATACAAAAAAAATAGAAAATCAAGTCCCTACATAACCTCCAGATTATTGAATGGTGTGTGTGTACTGCAATGTGATGTTGTAGATAATAGTAATGCTATTATAGAAACGCAACATCACTGTCCAATCTTACAATATCTGATATACAAATAAAAAAATATGCCCTGTGATTATAGAGATTCATTTCCACCTTTTTACCATTTAATATTGTATAAATATATAAGGCTGATGCTATTTTCATAATGCACACCTGTATATTAAATTGCTGGGTGGAAAGAACTTTGCTGAAAATTATAATGCCAGTTGATCAAGTTGCTAAGAAAATCCAATTTAATAACAGGATTTTAAACTTAGAGTCTACCATATGAATGCAGTTTAAAGCCAAATCTTGCTCAGTAAAGCTATTTAGAATATATATAACCAAAATCATGAATAACATATTGCTAATGTTCAACATTAATATATTCTGTTTACAATATTGCTATACAGAATGTATTGTTTAGTATGTTCATAGCTTCTATTCCTTATTTGTACAGTGCCTTGCAAAAGTATTCACCACCATTGACTTTTTACCTATTTTGTTACATTACAGCCTTGAGTTCAATGTTTTGTTAATCTGAATTGTATGTGATGGATCAGAACACAATAGTCTAAGTTGGTGAAGTGAAATGAGAAAAATATATACATAAAACTATTTTTTAGAAATAGAAAACAGAAAATTGGCATGTGCGTATGTATTCACCCCCTTTGTTATGAAGCCCATAAAAAGCTCTGGTGCAACCAATTACCTTCAGAAGTCACATAATTAGTGAAATGATGTCCACCTGTGTGCAATCTAAATGTCACATTATCTGTCATTACATATACACACCATTTTTGAAAGGCCCCAGAGGATGCAACACCTAAGCAAGAGGCACCACTAACCAAGCACAAGTCATCTTCAAAGTTATGGGCATGTTCTGTAAATTAAATGATGGAAATCCTCAAGCAATCCATGTTAATTCCAGGTTGTGAGGCAAAAAAACACGAAAAATGCCAAGGGGGTGAATACTTTTGCAAGGCACTGTATATATTATATACATAAAGCTAAATTGAATAAACACATTTCTAAAACTGTAAATGAGAATCCCATAGTGAGTTACAGCAAGGCTAAATATAATGAAAAAGCCCATATATGTAATTAAAGGCAAGAGGGCACACATAGGTGTAGGAATAGGACTATACTGTGTTGGTTTAAGATTAAGACGACCACTGCTTTGCTAAAGAAGCTGAAGGTAAAGGTGATGGACTGGCCAAGCATGCCTCCAGACTTAAACCCTATTGAGCATCTGTGGGGCAAGGTCTCTAACATCCACCAGCTCCGTGATGTCATCATGGAGGAGTGGAAGAGGACTCTAGTGGCAACCTGTGAAGCTCTGGTGAACTCCATGCCCATGAGGATTAAGGTAGTGCTGGAAAATAATGGTGGCCAAACAAAATATTGACATTTTGGGCCCTATTTGGACATTTCCACTTAGGGGTGTACTCACTTTTGTTGCCAATGGTTTAGACATTAATGGCTGCGTGTTGAGTTATTTTGAGGGGACAGCAAATTGACACTGTTATACAGGCTGTACACTTACTACTTTACATTGTAGCAGAGTATAATTTCTTAAGTGTTGTCACATGAAAAGACATAACAAAATATTTTCAAAATTTGTGAGATACTGTATATATATATATATATATATATATATATATATATATATATATATATAGTACAATTGTTTTCACATTTGAATGTCTAATACAAGTTAGAAAACTTGTTTCCTGCTCAGAATTCAGAGAAATACAGTTATTACACTGCACTCTGGGAAGATGCGCAGGGACATGCAAATGTGCCCACAAATGCTTTGTTCTTCTATCCATAACCATTTTAAATATGGCTTCTTTTAAGCTTATGCCCTCTGCAAGACACAGCTTTTGTGCAAAGCCAAGGTTAGATTATACACAAGCTGGAAAGCTTGTTATACTTTTAATTTTGTTTGATCAGTGCTCCTTCTGTATCAATATGTATATTTGTTTTTCTGTTTTGCATTTACATGCCATGTATTCACTTTACCCTTTATATAGGACTTCATAAGATGCTGGTATTTAGAAATAAACAATAAAATGTCAAATGTTTGTTTTCAAAGAAAATATTTCAATGGTAATTTGTTGCAGTCACCTAAATTGAATGTGGGAGGTTAAAGTTTGTCTGCATATCTGTTTTATTTATTCATTTATTTATTTTATTCAGCAACATTTCTGCTGTTGCTTTTCAGTAAATATGTTCTTAATTGAATGTATGTTATGAACCAGAAATGTTGTAAAAAAGTCACACAGAATGAGTTAAAAACTAACTTTATTTAACTTAATGATGTATTTTGAATTGTGAACTTTTTTTTGCAGGCATGTACAAGTCATGAAGCCCTACTATTCAATTATCCCTTAAAAGTACTCTTTAGTCATTTTTCTTATGCTTTAATATTCATTTCTAACCCTGTTAATTAATTAATTAATTAAATAATCAAGTTAATTAATTTTATCCTCCTCAAAGTCATTATAATATAAAATTTACACCTTACTTCTAAAAAGCACTGAGAGTAACAGTTTCCTACCTTCCACAGGCTCCACCTTTCCTGTTTACTCTCATGTGTGCTGTCATCTTGCACAACTATGATCTAAGGCAAACCCCACAGCTTAGGGACTTTACACTATCAGTGACAGTAGCATGAAAGGAACAGTTCCAAAAGCTGAAAATCTATTACTCTGGGGGCTTCTCAGAAGTAAGCAAAGTTAATTTTTATATTACAAAGCAAAGGTTACACCTTGCAGTTTCAAAATAAGGCGATAGCAGATATAAACCATTCAGCTTAGCTGGGATCAGAATTTGTGTAGTGAGTAAACCAAAAAAAGTCCAACCCTTGTTAGGTATACAAGCAGATGGGTTACAGCATACTCTTACGTTTTTCAATGCAACAGGAATCTCCATTGACTTGAATGAAAAGAAAATTAGACATTGTTAACACAACCCAGTACTAAAAGTATAAATCACATCAGTACATTTTAAGGTATAGGTATGTGCTAGAGGTATATACTTTAAATATATATGTGGAATGTATTTCTAGCTTGTGTATAATGCAACCCTAGCTTTTCTCAAAGCTGTTTTATACAGCGGGCATATTCTTAAGGTAAGCCATGTTTAATATTGTTAATGAATTGCAAGAGCAAAGCCACTTGCATGTCCCTGCCAAGTTTCCCAGAATGCAATAGAATAACTGTATTTCTCAGAATCCTGGGCATGAAACAACCTATTTAACTTGTTTTAGACATTCAAATTTGAACACAAATGTACCTTTTATTATAAATATATATATATTTAAATAAATAAATTGGCTTAAAGAAATTGGTTTCTGAGGCAGTGTCTGTTGGAATGTGTGTAACCCAACAATTAGATAAAGGGTTTTTAAATCCATAAGTCCTGTGCACAAATCCAGGCAAAACCTTACACTTGTGTGCAGAACTATGGATAACAAAATAACCGATGATGATGAATGGAATTTAAGTGATATAAGCATTGGCCAGTTGGGATGTATATCACACAGGCTTGACTAGGGGACCAAAAATAATGGTATACAAAACAAGTTTATTTTCAAAGTTTAATGAATGCATTCCTGATTCTGAGGAGCGATCATGGATATAGTGACTGTAAGCATGATGACTTCCATCTTCTGACATAATAGGAGTTGGTATTTCTTTCCTAATGGTGCTTGTGGCTGCGCCAATCCAGGATGAATGACCAGAATATTTATGCACTGGGTTTCTTAGCCGAATTAACAGGAAACGAATATATGTGATAAAAGTCTTGTATTGAAGAGTTTTAGACTCAATTGATGGTAATGGTGATTTAGGGTCAAGTTTCCTAATGAGAAATGCTTTGTTAAATACTCTGACAGGACACCATTGGTCAAGGGTTGGGAAATAGATGTAAATGTTGTCACTTGTTTTGGTTTTGTTATGATTGAGCGAGTAGAAGTATGCTTCCTTACAAAGGTTGGGGTTCATAGTGCTGCTGGAGTTACCGTATTTGGTGAAATGGTGAGATTGCCGGTTCTTAGTGATCTGAAAAATGACAACAATATGGCTAATGTTAGAGTTTCATTGTTCTTTTTTCAAATGGATTTGACCATAACAGAGTAGAGATTTGTTTGAAGATTGTTTCTTTGGTCTATAGTCTGGAATAGATTAGTTGGATCTTTTCTCTAACAACCCTTTGAGAAATAGTTAGACCAGAAAAGATGACTTGAATGATTAGTAACTGTTAGGGTTGATGGTACTGTAGTGGTATTAGATGTCTGTGAAGTATGTTTTGATGGTTCTAGAAGACATTTTTAGCCAATTACTGCAATAGGAGCTGAATGCTAGGATTGTGTCTATAGAAGCGGATTTATTAAGCTTATAAATTGGGAAGAATGTATTGAATGTTGTCCAAGCTCTGCTATATAAATTAACTAGCGAATTGCCCGTCAAAAAATGACGGCAATGAAATTGTAAGGTAGCTAATGCTGTTTAGTGTGTAATAATGAAATATATAATACATTAATAAATGAATATACTTTAGCTATTTTAAAGCATTGTGTGGAAGAGCTGTGAATGTGTTTTGATGTTGCTGCAGCATTAGTGGTGTGGATCTGCTGTGTAAGCGTGCTGAATGTGTGCAGTGTAACACTGTGCGTGCGCGAGCCCAAACCGTTGTCGTGTACTTCCGCATTGGCGTAAAATGGCGAGTAATGTGTGGTATACGTTTGTATCGGAATATCCGTAGGTGTTTTGTGGTGTTTTGCGAGTTTCTTGTGGTGTTTTGCGAGTTTAGAGTGCTGTAGCCTCGTTTTCGTTTTGTTCGGCGGCCATTTTTTCTCTCGCTTCGATTTTTTTTTAGTCTCTAAACTGTTTATTTCGAGTTAAATCGAGGTGTAAAGTTGTATTTTTGAGGTGCTGGGTGCTCCCTCTTGGTGTAGGTAAGTTTTTTATGTATGTGGTGTGTGTATGTATTGTGTTTTACATTTTGTAATGTCGCGAGTTGCGTCCGAGTGTTGCGAGTCCGTAATGTGTGTGAACGTGTGTCGTATGTTGTTTGCGAGTGTCGTAATGTGTGTGTCGTAGTGTTTGGGTTGCGACGTGAAGTTTGCGAGGGTCGCAGTTGCTGGCATGGAGCGCCTTCGGCTCTCCATGCCAGCAACTGCGGCCCTCGCTTTGCGAGGTCCTCAGGTGCTGGCATGGAGCGCCTACGGCGCTCCATGCCAGCAACTGAGACCCTCGGGCAGTGCCCTCGCTTTGCGAGGGCCTCGGCTCGCTGCGCGAGCCCGCAGCGTTAGCAACAACTCGTACGCTCACAACTATATATGTGATTGTTTTGGGTGCAAAAGCTTGTGCCATAAGGTAATTAGCTTCTGCCCTCGTTATCAAGTTTTGACTGATTACTTCTTTTCCTGGAGGCAAATATTTTAAGTGGTCCTGAAATAAAGGAACACTTTGTGAGTTGCTTGTAAGAGATGTTTTCAATTATGAAATCATGAATGAGCAAGAATTTAATCATTCCTCTGACGTAAGGCATTAGTAAGTGGGACTGAAGCATGAGTTTGTTTAAATATGTAAGTGACTGATTGTTTGTCTCTAAATACATGGTTTTGTTACTTCAAAGCTTACTCAATGAAAAGCAAAAAAGTACTTCCATTAGAAGTAAGAAACTGTCTGGATGTTATTTAGTGGACATAAGTCAGAGAAATATGATTTAGCGAATGCTTTGAAGAAGTTGTGTCATTAAGAAATACGTGAAGGTCATATAAGGTTCCAGGTTCCACTGCATGGAATAAGCGGAAGCAATTCCAATGTTTGTGAAATTCAGACCAAATTAAAAGCTAATGAAAAAAAAGTGGGTTTGGTGGCTCAAGGTGTAAATTCCTATAATTAACTTTACATAGGGTGCCACTAAGGGTCAGACATATATATTGGAAAACTTAGAGAGAAAAGTTCCCTTTTATAGTGCACACCTATTAATCCCAATTATTTGAAGAGACACAATTTTAAATAAAACTTAGCTTTTATTAACTTGTTAAAAACTTTAGTAAAATACTAAAATATTAGACAATGCAATGGAAAACAGGAAACAGGAATTGGTATAGAGATTCTTTCTTAGTGCAATTTATATATATGGTGCTAGTACTCCTTTAAGTACAATCTAAAAAGTGCTATAATAAGGTGCTTTTATAAAGTGCCAGTGCTAAACAATAATTCATATGAAGTGTTAATAAAAGACAATGATATATGACTTCTATTGTACCAAGTTCTATTGTGTTAAATAAGTGCTTTACTGCAGGAGTGCTATGTCTTCCTATTTTGCTTAGTTAGAGTATCTCTATTATTGTCCTTATCATCTTATAATTAGAGCCTGTTTTAAGGAGCTAGATGATCCATGGGCACTTTCTAACTCTATTTCATAGTGATTATTTGGTCACTGTGTCCCTGAAACTCTGCACAGCTCCTTTAGCGTGGAGATCGCGGTTTGGACGCCTCGCGATGACGTCACTAACACGCGTCTCACGTTGCTCCGTCTATCCCGACGCTTGTTTCTCGATTTCTTCAGGGGTTTATTTGACACTATTTTGGTCAAGAGGGAGACACACTACATCGTTGATAAACTGTCCGAGCTCATAGAGGAGGTGGCTGATGAATGGTCTACCTTGGAGAATGGTTATGGCAGCAAAGTTCAAGTAGATTTGTGGTAGATTTGGTACAATAACGTTGCGGTAGATTTGGTACAATAAGGTAGAGTAACATCTTTATTGATTTTAGAACAATGGCAATTTTATCCAAGGGAATTTCAGTTTGCATGAAATAAGTGTCGAGAAAGACAGAGAAAAATGTAAACCTTGTTGTAGTACCAGTGTTTTTTTGCTTGCAGGATAGGGATATTAAGTTTGGAGAACATGTTTAAAGCTTTACTCAGGATTGGGTATATCTAGTTTTAGCAGTAGGAAATTGTCAAGTCTTTATGGACTTCTGAATGAATCTAGAAACTACTTCGGATTCGTGCTTGGCTGATGAAATATTGTCAAATGAGCTTCATCTTTTGGAGGAAAAGCTGACAATAAATACTGCAAAAAGAGACCATGTTTATTATGATTGTTTTTGTGTATGAGGGCAGAGGGAGTGCTCCAAATGTGTAGTAAGCAGCGGCCATTGTAATTCCAATGCTAGGATGTAAAAAGTGGCTGATGCAGTATGGTCTATTTCTAGATGGCCTGCTCTATATAGAGTTGTGCAGTGAGGATGGGATGTTGCATGGGACTTCGTAGAGCAGGTACCGGTTATGGGTGTCCAGGCAGAAAGTGATTGAATGAGAGGTAAGGTTGCAACTCTGAAATATAGTCGGGAGTAGAGTGGCTAAATGTCTTCGGAACAAGTCATTATCCAGAAGGGCCCAATTCATTTTGAAATTAAACTATTCTAGGGCTACTGCAGCTTTCAAGAAAAATGATCTATGATATTCATAGAAGCTGGACCCTCCGTAGAGGTCACTGAGGTAGACTTGAGAGTATATAGTTATTGCTAAACCTTGTCTCGTCTGTTGGGATGAGCTGAGTATAGAATGTCTCTGTAGAGACTAAAGCCTAGGACAAACTCATGGATATTTAATTTATTTTGTAATCTATGGTCTTCGGCTCTAATAGCAACTGAAATGTCACCTACAGTCATGATTTTATTTTCAGTTGTTTAATTAGATGAAAGGAGCAGTGATATGAGTTTGTAAATTCTCCCCTCAATATTTTCTTTCCTTAAATGTGCTGATGCTAAATGAACTGAGATGATAGAGGGAGGGGTGGAAACAATAGTGGCTGGATTACCTTTTGTTGTAAGGACTGGGGAAGGTGCATGGACCCTAGCTAGTGGGTTATTGGATATGTCATTAATTTGGCAAGAGATTGTGAGGATGAAGTTTTTGATTGAAGAAAGTTATTGGTATTCATTCTTATTGGAGCTACGGGTAGTCAGAGTCATCAGGGGTGGTAATATAGATGTTGATGTACCACTGGTAGGGTCATATGGAAAGAAGAAGTGGTATAATTCAGCTCCCTTGCCCGTGGTTGGAAAGGAGATGTTTCATTGCTTCAAATCTGAAATTCGTTTTGGAATGGTTAAGGTCCTATAAACCGATAGGGTGGCTTCTGATGACATTGATTCTGGTGAGGATGATGATGATTATAGACTCTCATTGTATGAATTAGCCTGATCGGCCATGACCTATGAAATTAAATTATTATAAGAAATGAATAGCCTCGAAATGGCTGATAAATTGTAATGACATTAGCTAGAAAATCGCAATATTTCAATAAATTAAAGACATGAAAGGTTTGACTGGTGAAAATGTGGGAAAGCTATTAAGAATGTACTGAGCTAACAAAATAATTACCTTGATGAATAGATGAAATTGGTTAGAATGTCCTGCGTTCAATAGGTGATGAATGAAGAATAAATCCTGGATGAGGTGGGAGGTAAGGGTTCCTCTGCGTGGCTTAGATTATTTTCTTCCAATCGAATATGCATAGGATTGGGGTAAGGGTTTTTTATATCCACAAATCCCTCTCACAAATCCAGGCAAAGGATCACACACACACATAGTTAAATAGTTATATATAACTGAGTTTGAAAAAAGACTTTTAGTTGATCAAGTTCAACCATTTTAGATTTCCTCTGATCTTTGTAATATGCAGATAAATTGTGTCCAGAGGAAGGAAAACAGAAAAAAAAACATTGAAACATTGGCAATTGTCTCAAAACAATCCTTCCTGGCCCCAGATACTGGCAATTGGGTTACTCCCTGGATCAATACTCCTTTTCTAGTTATCCAGGATAACCCAGAATGCCCTTTTTATAGAAAAATATGTCCAACCCCTTTTTAACATTATCTGTTGATTCACTGTCACCACCTCCTTTGAATTCCACAGTTTAACCACCCTTACTGTAAAGAACCCGTTTCTTTCCTTACTGTAGAATCTTTTTCCTTATAACCTCCAGAGATGTCCTCTTGTCAGGTGAAAACCTCTTGGCACAAAAAGTTTACATAACAAAGCCTTGTATTTGGCCCTTGATATATTTGTATAAGGTAATCATATCACCTCTTTTTTCTAGAGCAAATACGTTTAATTTGGTTAGTCTTTCTTTATAGCTTAGCCCTTCCATTCCCCTTATTAGTTTTGTTGCCCTTCTCTGTACTTTTTCCAGCTCTAAAATGTACTTCTTATGAAGTGGTGCCCAAAATTGTACTTTATATTGTAAACTAGGAACTTGCCCGTCAAAAATTAAGGGAATAAAATTGTAAGGCTGGCAATACTTTTTGCCACACAATGTGAGGGTTTTGCTCCTCTGAGCACCTTCGACACTCATCGTGAGCCCCGCGCTGAGCTCCTTAGGTGCTCATTGTGAGCCTCTCCCTGTGTACTTCAACTTTCCTGCTTTGCAATGATCACCTTCGGTGCTCATCGCGAGCCCCACGATGAGCGCATACAGCATTCATTGCGAACCTTTCCTGCTCGCTTTGCTCATCGCGAGCCCTGAGATGAGCGCCTTTGGTGCCAAAGGAGCTCATTGCAAGCCTTTCCTCCCACCTACTGTACAGTCCGCTCATTGCAGGTTTTGTTACCGTGCAAGTGTCTCTTTCCACCATCACCTCCCGTCCATTCCCTATGTCTTTCTCCTCTGTGTGTCTGCTGTATGTTTGCATATTACGCGCTGTCGTTGGTTTTATTTTCAAAGTCCCGCATGCCTGGATTTAACGGCCGCCATTTTTTTCAAACTTGCAACTCAGAAGCCGTCAGGAAAGAAAAAGACGCTAATTAATAAAAAAATGAACTTACAACCTCACACACAGCACAGGGGGAGAGGCAGGGAGCCTGTAAGTGCGGTTACAAGCGAATTTGATATTTAACTGGAGTTTTTGGGAGGTCTGAAAACGGCTAAGCGAGGAAAGCAATGGCGGCCGTAAAGCTGTAACTTTTTTTCAAGCCCGTAAATCGGAAACACATTTCGGCCTTGGGTAAAATTAACAGTTTCCAAAGCCCGCAAATGGTTTCATACCCTTAAATGCAAACAGGAGCGCAGAGGAGGGAGTGGGGAGAGACACAGGGGAGGGAGATAAGGGGAGAAAAAAAAACCAGGGGAGGGAGAGGGGGCAAAGAGACTTGGGAGGGAGAGAGTGGGGAGAGGTGAGTGAGCGCTGAAGGCCCGAAAATTGCGTGTTAGCCGAAGCCTGCAATGAACGGCGAAGTAGTAAGGATTTGAACGTTGTCCATTTATGTTCAGTATTTATATCTGTCAGTTCTTTGTCCCAGTCTATACTATGTATTGCTCCCCTTACAGCCCCATTCAATTTGAAGCCCGTAAGGGCAACGTGAGACGCGCAATGGCTGAGGGCTTGAAATTCGGCTATGTTACAGAGCTATTAAATTAGAACATGCTGTGAGCTACAGGCCAAAGACGCAAACCCGTAAAACTTTCTTGCCCAGTTTGCATGAGCTGCCTTAACAGGATCAATTAGTCAAACCCGTAGTTACAGATTTAGAGAGAGCCAATCATCATCATGACATAACTGAAAAATGGAGGTTATATTTCAAAGTCTTACGGGTTTCAATTACGTGTTGCAATTGGACCCGCATTCCAGAAATAATTCACAATTAATAAATCAATAAATATTATATTCTAGTCCATGCGAGTTCCATTATATGTATTAACACATTGTTTGCCGGGATCGATATAAAATGGACATTAAAGGTGAAAAAAAGTATTTTATATTGAAGATCTGCGAGCTTGAGAATGTTGTATTATTATTTCTAATACCTAACATCCCTTTTCCTTTCATGTTAAGAACAGCAGTGTGTTTATACAGTACATGCATTTACAGTGCTATGTATAGAACTCTTTATTACCCATTGGCTTTTGGGCTCCATTTGCGGGTTATGGGTTTGAACACCAGTGAATTTGTTGCAATTTGATAGCGAAATTGTAATGTAACAGTTATGGGCTTGACAGATCAAAGGATTTGCAGGAGCACAGTTCAAATTTTCACGTCCCGTAAAGTTTTCTCGCTCCTAACTCACAAATTATCAGCGGGTTGCATTACGGGCCAATTTAATAGCCACCAGTCTTGGGGGCTACATTACAGGCTACAAGTTTTTGTTGGCCCCTTACACTTTTGTTTTTTTTAATTCAATCTCAGATGGGATGTTGCAATCACTGTTTCTCATTGGTTTCCCTATCTCAACATTTAATGCTACAGTGGTAACTTGCATTCCGTCTGCCTCAGTTCGTGTTTTTTTTGGAACTCAACTTGTCTCACAGAAGGGGAAATTGCTCGGAACTCGACCATTGCTCACAACTCGATGCATTGGACTGATCAATTTGCTCAGAACTCAACTCTTCCTCGACTTTTCAGTAGGGTATTGTATAACCTGGGCCAGATAAGGATATCTCAATGTACTCAAGAACCTGCTCTCATTAGCTGAACTGCTGATCTCATTTATCCAGATTATTTCAGGGCAGTTCAAATATCTCATTATTAGAACTTGATAATGCTTAGCTGCTTTTCCTCCAATCTGTAACAATAATTGCAGTCCCTCACTTTCAATTTTATTTGGGGGTTTATACCATACTTCTACCAATATTCTTTTAGAATTTGATTTTCCGCTATTTAACTTGCACTCAACATTATCGCTAGTTCCACCGTAAATATCTTCTATTACTATAGGCTTAAATTCAGGCTTAACATACATACAAATCCCTCCTCCTCTTATACTATTGCCCCTATCGTTTCTAAATAGGTTATAACCATCTAAATTAACAGTCCAGTCATGAGAGTCATCCCACCATCTTTCAGTAATGCCTATTAAGTCCCATTTCTCATTTACTTCTAATAATTCTGACTCTTATTTTCTCTGGCATTATCAAGCACAAAGGCGGAGCTACCGCCGGTGCAACCGGTGCCTTGCACCAATACCCCTGGCCTCTGAGGCCCTGCAGATCCTCTGTGACTCCCGTGGCCCACCTATGGCCCATCTGTGGCCCTGTCATGTGGCCCCCTGTGTTCCCCTCAGCCTCTTGTGGCCCCTTACAGACCTCTGTGTCCTCCCTCAGCCCCCTGTGTTCCCCTTCAGCCTTTTGTGGCCCCTCCAGGACCTCTTTGTCCTCCCTCAGCCCCCTGAGGCCACACTGCAGCCCCATGTGGCCTCCCTCTGCCCCTTGTAGCCCTTTCAGTTCTTACGGGCCCCTGTGGCAAGCCGCAGACCTCTGCGGCCCCTCGGACCTCTGCGCCCCCCCTAGACCCTCTGGCCTGCCATGGCCCCTCCTCACCCCAGGAAGTGGTGTGCAGCATCGGGCAGGTGAGAAAGTATTTATATAGGTGTATGTATATATATATATATATATATATATATATATATATATATATGTGTGTGTGTGTGTCTGTGTGTAGATGCATATTTAAATGTATTTATGTGTATGGCATATATATATATATATATATATATATACTTTTATATATGTATATATATATATATATATATATATATATATATATATATATATATATATATACAGTATCTCACAAACGTGAGTACACCCCTCACATTTGTGTACATATTTTATTATATCTTTTCATGTGACAACACTGAAGAAATGACACTCTGCTACAATGTAAAGTAGTAAGTGTACAGCCTGTATAACAGTGCAAATTTGCTGTCCCCCTCAAAATAACTCAACACACAGCCATTAATCTCTAAACCGTTGGCAACAAAAGTGAGTACACCCCTAAGTGGAAATGTCCAAATTGGGCTCAAAGTGTCAATATTTTGTTTGGCCACCATTATTTTCCAGCTCTGCCTTAACCCTCATGGGCATGAGGTTCACCAGAGCCTTACAGGTTGCCACTTGAGGCCTCTTCCACTCCTCCATGATGACATCACGGAGCTGGTAGATGTTAGAGACCTTGCACTCCCCCACCTTCTGTATGAGGATGCCCCACAGATGCTCAATAGGGTTTAGGTCTGGTGAAATGCTTGGCCAGTTCATCACCTTTCTTTAGCAAGGCAATGGTCGTCTTGGTAGTGTGGTTGGGATACTTCCCTGCAGCCCAGTCTCTGAAGGGAGGAGATCATGCTCTCCTTCAGTATGTCACAGTACATGTTGGCATTCATGGTTCCCTCAATAAACTGTAGCTCCCCAGATACAATAAATATTATGTGAGCTAAGGTAGTTATTACTGAATGCTTAACAGTAAGTATATCATATCATTTTTAAAAGGTGCACTTATTCCAACCTGTTTAGTAGCCTTAGACATAGAAAAAGCTTTCGATACCGTAGAATGGTCCTATCTAAAAGCGGTATTACTCAAATTTGGTTTTGGAGGAAAATTTATGGACCTAATTGAAACCTACTATAGATCTCCCAAGGCCAGATTGAAATTACCAGGCGACACTATGGCGCAAATTGAGGTACAAAGGGGAACCAGACAGGGATGCCCCCTCTCGCCCTTACTTTTTGCTCTAGCAATAGAGCCACTTGCGCAGTCAATAAGAGCAAATTCAAAAATCAAAGGGATCCAGATAGGCCACCACCACTCACAAGCCCAGCCACTTCTATCCCAGAGCTTATTCATACCCTTGACCACTTTGGAAGCCTCTCGGGGCTCACTATAAATGTAGCAAAGTCAGAAGCACTAGGTATAGCTCTTACCCAATCAGAGACACAATATCTTAAACAAGACTTTAATTTTTCCTGGCCTAAATCACACATTAATTATTTAGGGGTATGCATAACCAGAAGAGTAACAGATATATATAAAGCTAATTATATACCCCTATTCAAAGAGTTAATGTTAGACTTACAAAGATGGTCGAAAAATAGAATCACATGGCTAGGCAGGATACATGCAGTTAAAATGAATATTCTCCCCCCGCTACTATACTTATTTTGCACACTTCCGACCCCAATAATTTACAAGGATCTAGAAAGGTTCCAAAATCAAATCTTTAAATTTATTTGGAATCACAAATCCGCAAGGATTTCCAAATCTAAAATGTATATATCTAAAACTAAAGGAGGTCTCTCTTGCCCCAACCTCGAACTGTACTATAAAGCAGCACAACTCTCGTTTATCCCCATGGCGCACTCCTCCCGTCATCAACCCCTGTGGGTCTTTATAGAAAATATACAAATGCCCCCATACACATGGGACACCATCATATGGCTTCCCAAGTCAAACAATTTAAGGGGAAAAGTAAAGAACCCAATAACCAGACACTCTCTGGGGATATGGTCATGGGCAAGCCAGCACCATCATATAGCCCCTCCATTAGCTAGCATTTCTCTGATTATTCCAAACCCCCTACTGACAATGAAACTATCTCCAATGTCTAAATATTGGTGGAAATCCAAAGGCCTGTTGACATTTGGGGCTTGGTATCAAGAAGGGGCAATAGCCACATATGACTACATAAAGACTACTTACAATCTACCTTTAATGGAGCACTATACATTCTGTAGAATAAGACATTTTGTAAATTCCACTATAACTGCGCTAGGAGCACCGGAAACCAATTGGCTAGTCAGAATTTGTAGAGATCTTCCACTGTCGAGCAATATGATAAGCTTATTTTATAACACATTTAATGAGTCACCGGGGTCACAAAAAGTTAAATTCATACAGCAATGGGAAAAAGACCTGGGATACACGCTAGACCAAACAATCTGGAAACAGAGCTGGCGCAGCCTAACTAGAGGGTCCCTAAACTATAGTGTTTTGGAGACATCGATAAAAGTCCTACATAGAATCTATCATACACTAGCTAAACTTTTTAAATGGGGATTAACCCAAGATGATAAATGCTTCAGAGGATGTGGAGACTCGGGGACATTCTTGCACACATGGTGGACATGCCAAACTGTGAAAGGACTATGGGCAGAAGTATTTGAGTTAGCTTCGAAAATGTTTAAAACCAAAATACATGAATCTATTGAAATTGGCCTTTTAGGCCTCTCCAACTCACTACTGACATCCCATCAAAATAAGTTACTACAGTACCTGATGCTGGCCACAAAAAGCCATGTTGCTCGGCAGTGGAAATCCTCAAATGTGAACATACAGGCAGTGAAAAACAAATTAAATTATATTTTAATAAATGAACGAATAACCCACCTCTTGGAAGATTCAATACCTAGATTTATGGATGTGTGGTCTCCGTGGCTAATGGAACCCGATAGCATATCTTTAGAACTCAAAATAAACCATTGAACCATGGTAGGGGGGGGGGGGGGGGGGGGGGGGAACAGGTGGCACCAGAGGAGGTGGATGGAGGTAAGAAACGCTTTAAACTAGTGGAACGGAAAGGAACAGTTCTATAATTTAGTTATTGTTAATTTCTATTATTACTCCGGTTTGGTTTTTCCCTTCTTCTCTTTCCCCCCCCCCCCCCCCCCCCCCCAGCAGTGTTACTCCTTCTTACTATCTTCCCTAGTTGGGAAATTTGGGAAATTAGATTGTATCAACATAATGGGTTGGAGGGGAGAGAGGAGGGGGAAAAAAAAAAAAAAAAAGTTGAAAAACAGGCAGTGGTAGATGGCTTCCCGGGGAAGGTACTATCAAAAAAAATAACACTCTAACATGTAGATCCATTACAATTCAGGACTAGCTTTGCAGGATACAAAAAGCATGAAGAAATTGTTTATATGAATGGTGTACTTTCCGGATAGGATGGATTAATGTTTGTAATGTATTACACCCCTGCCTAATAAAACTGAATGTTAAAAAAAAAAAAAGGTGCACTTATTGAGAATACATGATTGGCAGTTGAAATTTTCTGAAGTGCATTGTAACCTGCTTCTTAAATATTCATTATTTGACACAGATTATATTTTTACTTTAAGAATAGATATGGAAGGCATACTGACTAAAATGTTTGCTCTTCTACCCGCATTATCTTATCTAATTCAAAGCCCAATGTATGTACAACATATATATAAACTAATATTTATTCCTGGTCATCACACCCCAAAAACTAGCAAATGCACAGGAAGCATTTCTAGCCTTGCACAACAAAAAAATGTTATACAAATACAATGCAGTCTCCTATGCCCATGTGGTAACTCCTCTATTCAATATGGCACTCTCCATGGGTCTCCCTTTCTACCGATACAGGGGTAACCTACCCCTCCATGAAATCCCTAACACTAAACTTACAACAAAAAAAAGACAACCACAAAAAAATTACCCTCTAAGAGCACTGCTCTGTGAGATTAAAAAATCTGTATTGTCTGACAAATTAAACTAATTCCCAAATAGTGCACTTATAATAGAAAACAAATACTTAGTGCTCTCCTTGCACTATACTATATTATGTTGCTATCATAGACTTTAACAATAATTAGCTGGTCCTCTTAAGCACACAACATCTATATTGCAATTTCTGTTATTCACTACAAATCATTTAATAATAGTAGTTTAGCCATTTTTCATAAGCACAAAGCATATACTTTACAATAGAGATGTATACATGTGATCGTCCGCATAGTATCTCCAAGACACGCTGCCAATACAGCGTCTGACGTCATCTGGCTTTAACCCACCGATCTCGTGTTGCTCAGCTGTAGATGTATTTGTAAAAGTTGTCACACAAGAATTGGAAAACTTAGAAACCACTCGTAAACACAACTTGACTATACGCGAGAACAGAGCTTTAAAAGAGATTAGAGAGTGGAACGATGTCATCATTAAGCCATCAGATAAAGGGGGCAACATTGTGACATGAATCTCGCAAACAGCTTAAAGATGCCAACTGTTACAAACGGTTATTAGGTGATCCCACAGATAATTTGTTGTAGATTTATGAGAACCTAATTGGGAAAGCAAGCATGGATGGGTTGATCTCTAAAAAAAGAAGATAAATTCCTGAAGACGAGTGAACCCCAAGTGGCCTTGTTCTACATGTTACCCAGGGTACACATAGACAAGGAAAGACCACCTGGAAGATCGATTATATCTGGTAATGGCAGTCTTTGCGAAAAGGCCAGCCAATTTCTGGACACTAAATTGAGACACATAGTGTGGGACCTTCCATCGTATGTGAGAGATACGATGGATGTGTGAATTGATTGGATGACCTTGAGTTCCTCAACAATGTTAGCCACGTGTGACGTAGAGAGCTTGTACAACTCAATTGATCATAAAATAGGCTGTGGAGCTATAGAATACTTCCTAAACATGGAATCTACTGCCAATAGAAATAGGAATAGATTTTTGTTTCACTACTTAGATTTTTATTGAATCACAACTTTTTTGTCTTTAATTACGTATTTTACTTACTCTAATTAGGTTGGTGGGAGTGGATAACACCAGATTCACAGACCATATAATCCTCCGGCTCAGGTACATTGACGACCTGTTTGTCATCTGGGACGGTCCAAAAAATCTATTTTTGACCTTTATGGAAGTACTGAATAAAAATTACTACAATCTGAGACTGACATACAACATTGATTCTAAATCTGTTGACTTTCTGGACATTACTATATCGAAGGATAAGAGGGGATACCTACGAACAGATTTATATTGTAAACCTACGGCTACCAACAGTATCCTACACCATTCCAGTTCCCATTTTCCCCCGTCTAAAAAGGCTATCTCTGTTGGGGAATTTCTGAGGATTAAGAGGAACTGCTCAGACATGGAGTCTATCAAGAACAGAGCGATGGAATTATGTTCCAGATTAGTAGCAAGAGGATACAGCTAGAGATCAATTAAGAAGGCCTATCATAAGGCGCTCCACACAACCAGACAGGAACTTCTATTACCAAAAAGATGTCAGTAGACTGATGACACTATAAGATTTATTAGTACATACAGCGAAGATTTGAAGGAGGTCAATGACATCCTTAACAGACATGTTAACATCCTCAAATCGGATACACTGTTGAATGAAATAGTGGAAGATATGTTCAAAACTTGATGGAGAAGGTCTAAAAATCTGAAAGACCACTTGGTCAAAAGCCATTCTTTGAAATCCAAGAAAATATCAAGAACACTACCTGATGGTTCACATGCATGTGGCCACTGCAAATTCTGTGGATTCATTACCAAAGTGAACAAAATAACTGTAATTTACTGCCTTAAATGCCCCTGCCAACTGAGGTACATTGGTAAGATAAGAGAACAAGAAAGAGATTGGGAGAGCATTTGAACAATATAAAAAACAGTACTAAAGATTTAGAGAAAAATAAAAAGATTACATCAGTAGAAAAACATTTCAAGTCATTTCATGACTCTAAACCCCTTGTTCTAAACAAAGTATCCTTAGGAATAAGGAGGGGCAATTCAGACTGTAAATTACTAAAAAGAGAAACTAGATGGATTGCCATGCTAAACACAGTTATGCCGGGAGGCTTAAATGAGGTGAATAATTTCTCTGCTTATCTTTAAAATATATATATTTTTTTTCTTAAGAAAGATCAGTTGAAGGCCTTATATATGGTCCATTGAGTCATACTATTGCCCGAATAACAGCATTTTGGCACATTATTAAGGGATCTACCTCATATAAATTTATCACATATCCAACTGTGACCTTTCACTATAGAATATACTGTAAATTACTGTTTATCTTATACATGTAATTTCCTTTACCTTTCAATGGGGGAGGGGAACTTTGCCTACTTAATTTACTGCATAGTAATCACTATAATCACAAGGTCATCTTATCATTTTTGTCCCTATAAATTAAGTGATCATTGTGATAGACTCCATAGAATCCTGTACAGTTCTGCCCAACATTAAAACTAATATGACTGGGATATAAATATTATTTTCCATCCCAGAATTAATGTCCTTATTGTCCTGCCAGACTATGACTCCCTTATTTGTTCCAAGGATAGAGATGCAAATTAACCCCTTTAGAATATTAAAAAAATGAGTCAAAAAAGGATTTAATCAGATATCC
Source organism: Discoglossus pictus (assembly GCA_027410445.1). Lineage (NCBI taxonomy): Eukaryota > Metazoa > Chordata > Amphibia > Anura > Alytidae > Discoglossus > Discoglossus pictus. Next base: position 440,621,004 of record CM050164.1, read on the forward strand.
CTTTACTACTTCATTGTAAGTTTATTAGTTTAATAAGGAAAATCAGGATACTTACCACTCTATGGTTAACAATACCTGGCCATTTGATCCCTATATTGCATCAATTAATTAACACCAATTTGATATACTGCATTAATATGGTGCTTTATTTGTATAAACATGTCATCTGTATCTGCCTTTATGCTCATATTTTATCTCTGCCTTATTCTTAGTATGTCCTCGCAACAGTATTGATGTCCGATTACCTACAATAAACAAATTAAAGTGTTAATTAATTGTGTACTGATCATATGCTCACCCTTCAAATAGGACAGCTCAGCCCCACACAGCTATGGTCCGTTGAAGAAGCTCTGACGCAAAACACGCCTGTTGACCAGGTTCCTCCGTTCACAGCAGATGACGTCAGACGCTGTGTTAGCAACGTGTCTTGGAGATGTGAGCTGTTGCTCACTATACTATACGGCGATCACATGAATACATCTCTCTTGTAAAGTACATGCTTTGTGCTTATGAGAAATGGCTAAACTACTAATACTAAATGATTTGTAGTGAATACCAGAAATTGCAATATAGATGTTGTGTGCTTAAGAGGACCAGCTAATCATTGTTAAAGTGTATGATAGCAACATAATTGTAACAGCCATAATATAGTATAGCACAAGGAGAGCACTAAGTATTTTATTTTCTGTTATAAGTGCACTATTTGGGAATTAGTAAAGATTTTTTTTCATCTCACAGAGCAGTGCTCTTAGAGGGTAAATAGTGGGTCCTGAAACCTCCCCTATAAACGAGGCAGATCAGGGCTCACAGTTTAATGTAAGCCAATCCATGCAAATATATATATATATTTTTTTTTTTTAGCCCATTCTTCCTGATATCATGAAATGATACAAATTCTGAACTTACACGGTATACTTTATAATATATATTGAACTGTCTATCTGTGACTTATAACTATGTCATGTTTTATGTGAAATTTGGAATAGGAGTTTATTTTTTGCTGTGGACATTGTTGATAATGTATATACAGTAGTTATTTAAACTATGTATATTAATTATTGATATAAATATATTTTTGTGTATACCTTTTAAACTAATTGGTAAAAATTATTTTTTTAATTACTTTGTGCATCTGGGATTTCCTTTTTCCAGTAGATTTGAAGAATTTCTTGCCAAATGGCAGGGTATTATGAATGAGCACACAAGTGTTTATTTTTCCTGTCTCTCCAAATTTAATATTATTTTATATTTTCTATGTCTTATTTAATTCCTTAACTATGAACCTGATATATATTGTTTGTACTATTTTTTTACTTGAACTTGAAATCTTCTTGACTACTGTTACAAAAATGTTGCCTTCATATCATAGCAATAATACAACAGTTGAAATGACACTGCCATAAATTATTTTGACTAGGAAAAAACTAACTCCCCAGCTATAAAGTCTTCCTTTAATCATGCAGGAAATTGCTTTCACTGTTTTTTTTAAGTGGACAATATTCAGAATCTCCCTTGACAATTTTTGCCAGTATATTGTGACCTTGTCTAGGAATTCAAACCTGTATTTGCTGAGGATATAGTCTTATCAGAGCCTGAACTTTCCCAGAGGATAGTGTATTGGATTCAAAGATAACATAATCCTCAGATTTTCTTTTTTCTTATTATTTCTGACATTATAGTAATGACTTTGAAACCTTCAAGCCCAAGTTTAGCCAACTGATAAGTGAAGGAGACAAAACAATACAGATACCAGCTTGTAATTCACTCAAAAGTAACACGGTTGATGACTATATTGTTAATAATTTTAATAGTATGTGAATAAATTAGTACTTTGCAATCCATATTTTAACTTATGTTTAATTTGCATATTAATTAATTTTACACAAATGAACATAATTACATTTGAAGTATTACTCATTTAAATGAAAACTTTTAGCCAATCACAACTTCAGTTGCGAATATATCATAGAGGTCAAGACAAAGAATTATCGCAGCAAATAGAAAATACAATTTCTTTATGACTTGTTACATTTATTACTGCTTCATTCTTGAATTCTAGCTCACATAAATAACTACCTATAATATAGCACCAAGGATGAGAGAGAGATCAATTTTCTTTGTTTGCTGCTTTAAAATAATGTATCAGCTATTGTCTGTAAGAACTCTAAGCTTTTGGTAAATATGAACAAAGTGTGGCATATTTACTATACAAATTGTATTAAACTTGAGACCAGGGTGCCATGTAGTGGTAGGTAACAACCTATAAACCCTACTGAGCATAACAGTGTGATCTGAATTAAAATTAAATCACTACATTAAACATATAGTTATTTAATTAATAAATAAAAACAAGCTATTGAAAATAAATGGTGTACCTTATGACACTGGCATATCTCCTTCCTACCATGATAGCAGCAGGGATATGACGAAAGGATAATAAAATATAATAAATAACTCATAACAACCTAGGGTGGTATGGGCGTCAATGATGGTCCCATCCACGTTAGAAGCTAATTCCCTACCATGAGATCCATAATTACCCTAAGCTAATTACCATAATCCTGTTAGGCTACTGATTGACTGAAATGTCTATCAATCTAATTTCAGCCAATCAGCATAAATGAACTGAAACTCTCACATCTACTGTATTTGGTTGATATTAACCAAATACAGAAGATCAATACTCTCTATTCTGATTGGTTAAATGGTAGTCAATCGGAAAAGAGTGTACACAAAAGCTACACACAAACTCTATACTTACATAATTAAAATAAATATAGTTGGCTGGGTTCAAAACTGTATACAATATATATCCATTATATTTTCTGTTATTTATTTGTATACATATACATTAAATAAGTATAATCAATTTGTATACACGGAAGAGTTTTGTGTGCTCACAAATAAATACTGTATGTATTATACTATGTTTGTTTAATAACTGCTTTTCTGCAGGGGAAGAAAATCACACTAGCAACTTACTGAAGGCTCCTCCTGTCGCAGGCTGAAAGTGCCCATCAATGTGGATGTCTCCACCCCCAGCAGTGTTATCATCTTTCCATTCTGTTGGAAGCTACACAAAATTGAGAAGAATCTCTGTGAGTTATAATGGGAGGTGGAAAATGATACCTACTATACTGAGTGTTATGAGTCAATAAGTAAGCATAACAAATATATATTTCACAAAAATTCATTTTGATTCAGTGTAAAAAAGGAAAACATTTTTCCAGAGTGGTCCTTTAGGATGATGATGATGTCAAATACAGTTGCATCTTCCTTAAAATATTCTTCTTACAACCGTTTAATCCCAGTGGTCGACTCATGACATGCTTCACACAACTTCATTTTTAGATGCCTTCTTCTTAATCATCTCCATAGCAATATCTAAAATTCCAAGTGTCAAATGTACTATAAAAGATTAAATTGCAATTAATGTTGACAAAATAGTTGTTCAGAGCAAAGAATGTGCAGAAGTAAGTGAAGCCCAAAGTTGTAGACATAAACACCCTAGTTTTGAATATGGAGAGAAGCTTAGTTAGCAGACATATCTCATCATTCACACAACACATTTGTAAACTTTGCTTTCTGAAACATTTACAAAAGAAAATAGTAAGGGATTTATCAGAAAGAGAGTGCTTTATACGCATTTCCAGGGCAGTGGGAAGCCATCACTGAGGGAGTTCTGTCTCTCTCACAAATGATAACGTAATTACTGTATATTAAGATGAAATATTTAGGGAAACTTGGCTGGTGTTTGTAGAAAAAAATACATTTCAGAATTATATTACTTACTATACAGTGTTCTGCTTGCCTTCACAAAAAATAAATTGGACATTAGAGGCTTTGATTGACACTCAAGCTAAAATAAATTGCCTCTGAAGTTGCCTCCAGCCAGATCTTGAACATTGTTACTACCTATTTTATTCAGCATTGTTTGCTTGTGCTGACCTCATTTTTCACATTTTAATAAATGTAAATATATTGAAATGTATTTAGGATAGGCATATATTCCTGCTGAGAGAAGTGTCTGGAGCCCCAGGAGATCAATTGGTCACAGCTGCTTCCTTTTGCATTGATGATGCTATCTATGGAAATTTCATATTTTTGCTTAATTAGCGTTTTATTAAAATGAACAGTCACAACTGTTTTACTGACATGCTAATATCCTCAAGAAACAAGTATTTTATGTCAATAACATTTAAATGACAGCTATAAAAAGAACGATTTGGGGATTTATCACACTATTTACTTAATTTTTTCAAACATCAGTGTCATTATATTATATTTTTTTATGAAACTGTATTCTACCTTTAACACAAACATACATATTAGAAATTATACATTTACAAGGTTGTTTCTATTATATTTAAATTTTGTATTTATAGTGGAAATGGGGTATTCCAATTACGCTAACAGGAAAGGTAAATGTAAATAAAACTTCTATACTATAAGTACCTCATCACTGTAAAAATATAATTTATAATTTATTTATAGGATAAGTTGGAAATATGCATACATGATCCATATGGAATTTGTGCAAAACATCCTATCACGCAACATACAACGGTTCTCAGCGGTTCTCGTACAACGTACAGCGGTTCCCAACCTATGGGTCGCGACCCCTTAGGGTTTTGAATGACAATTTGCCAGGGGTCGCCTAAAACAATCAGAAATTAGTTTTTTTGTCTATTCTAATCTGTAAAACTTGTAATTGTACAATTTTTTTCCACAGGTAGTTAGTGTACTTTCTTACTATAATTGTTATTCAATAGATGTTGGCAGTCAATTTAATCACAATCATTACAAAGGATTCTATTCTCAAAACTTTACTATTTTTAACTTTCACAATATATATTACATAGTTACATAGTTACATAGTAATTAAGGTTGAAAAAAGACTTTCAGTCCATCAAGTTCAACCTGTTAAGATTTTCTCTGATCTACAATATGCGGATTAGTTATTAATTAAATAATTATTAATAGTATAGTATTGGAGGATGAATAAAGAGTTAGTCCATCAAGTTCAACCTTTTTAGATCTCTATTGATCTTTTTAATGTGGACTATTTATTATTAATTGTTAATTGTTATTTGATCCAGAGGAAGGCAAACAGAAAAAAAAACATTGAAATTTTGCCAATTGTCTCATAAGGGGGAAAAAAAGCAAAATTCCTTCCTGACCCCAGAAACTGGCGATCAAATTTCTCCCTGGATCAAAATTCCTTTGCCAGTTATCTAGGATAGCCTTGAATGCCCTCTTTATTCAAAAATATATCTAACCCCTTTTTGAAGTTGTCTATCGAATTTGGTGTCACCAACTCCTTTGGTAGAGAATTCCACAGTTTAACCACCCTAACTGTGAAGAACCCTTTTCTTTGTTTAAGGTGAAATCTTTTTTCCTCTAACCTCAAAGGATGTCCTCTTGTCAGATGAAAATCTCTTGCTACAAAAAGTTCACTTGACAAAGCCTTATATTGACCCTGGATATATTTATATAAGATAATCATATCCCCTCGTAAACGCCTTTTTTCTAGCGAAAATAAGTTTAATTTTGTTAGTCTTTCTTCATAACTTAGCCCCTCCATTCCCCTTATTAGTTTTGTAGCCCTTCTCTGTACTTTTTCCAGCTCTAAAATTTCTTTTTTATGAGGTGGTGCCCAAAATTGTACGCCATATTCCAAATGAGGGCGTACTAGGGTTTGTATAGTGGCAGAATTATATTTGCTTCCCTTGCTTCTATACCCTTCCTAATACATGCTAATATTTTATTTGCCTTTGCAGCCGCTGCTTGGCTTTCAGCGCTGTTACCTAGGTGGTTGTCCATTAGTACTCCCAAATCCCTTTCAATATCTGATACCCCTAGATTTGCTCCATTAAGATTATAGATTTCATGGCTATTGTTCCTTCCCAAATGCATAACCTTGCATTTATTTGTATTAAATCTCATCTGCCATTTAGCCGCCCATTTCTCTAATTTATGCAAATCTTTTTGTAGGGAAAGTACATCATTATCTGATTTTATTACCTTGCACAATTTAGTGTCATCAGCAAAAATGGAGACACTACTTTCGAATCCTACTTCAATGTCATTAATAAATATGTTAAAAGGGAGAGGACCTAATACTGAACCTTGAGGAACCCCACTTATCACATTAGACCAATCAGAGTATGTTCGATTCACAACAACCCTTGGCTTCCAGTCTTTTAGCCAGCTCTCGATCCATGAGCAGATATTTACTGCAATTCCTGTATCCCTTAGTTTGCTCACTAGTCTTCCATGTGGCACTGTATCAAATGCCTTTGAAAAATCTAAAAAGACTACATCCACTGAGTTGCCCTGATCCAAGTTCCTACTAACCTCCTCATAAAAACTAATTAGATTGGTCTGACACGACCTATATTACATATTGTTTTTGCGATTAATCACTACGATTTAATTATGTTACATTTGTATGGATGAAAATACATCCTACATATCAGATATTTATATTTTGATGCATAACAGTAGCAAAATTACAGCGATGAAGGAGCAGTGAAAATAATTTTACTGTTAGGGGTCGCCACAACTTGGAAAATTTTATTTTAATGGCCGCGGCACTAAAAAGGTTGAGAACCGCTGCATTAAGGTATTTCAGTTGTCTCTGCATTGACGCTAGTGAAATGTGACATAAATCAGTTGTTTTATTAGGCCAGTTATTTTTCTATTTAACCTGGGAGAATGACAATACATAGTAAATCATGTTTATATGCGTGATATATATAAATTATTGTGATGATAGCCACAGTGTTTTTACTATACATGTAGTGGAGGGATTTGCATTCTAAACACTTATATTTCCTGAATTATCAAATTGCATTATTTTTTTGTTTTCCATTGACAATGGCGGTCCCTTGAGATGGTCTTACTAAGATATAAACAGGACAGAATAATCATTTTGTGGAGTATAAAGTTACATTGACATTAAATTCACTCAATTTAATAAGTGAGGATTTTCTTACATTTTTTAATCCACAGTTGAAATATACGTTTTAATCTGTTGTGCTGTAGAGTCTAGCTTTTTCTTTCTTTTTTATCTAGTGTTCACTGAACTGCTTACTCTGAGAAAAGGACAGGCATTTTATATAGAATACATCTTTCCAGGAAAATTGATATACTGGGCTGAGGATCCTATTCTGACACTTTTTGGGAAAATTTGGGCACTTTATTTTTATTACTACATTAGTAGTATATAAGATCCCCTATGATCCCGGGTCTCAATGTATTTAGTTGTCATTGGCATATTTTAATATTTTATTTGATAATCATTGTTTTTGATTTATATTATGTGCACAAAAAAGTATAGTTTAGTTTTATCCTTGTATATTATACTAAGTTATGTGCATCATGTACTCGCAATGTTAAACCATAAACCGTTACACATACCACATATCAGCATGTTAACAATACACTAATTCTATAAATAAGAACATAATTCATATGTTTTGTATTTATTTATTTAGAGATTAAACTGTTAGGTTAAAAAAACACATTATAAAATAGGAAAATGTTCACATTTTTATAAGGTATATAACAAATTAACGATAGTAACACTTTATGGAAAAGCTTTTTACGAGAAAATCGTAATTTTAGTAGACTGCTGAAATAACGTTAATCCAGCCTGTTCAAGGCATGAGGAGCTGTTGTAGTTTTCCCATGTTTAAGGAAAAACATAGGAAAAAGTAGTAGGCACTAAAATCAAAATGGTGATCTTGGGCATGGTCTTAGGTTACAGCTGTGAAACATGTCACTCTCTATAAGAGAGAACAGGAAGAAAGTGTGAGGTTGCAGAAGGCGAGAATCTGTTGCTGTAAATGATAAATGGTAGAAGAAGCTGTTTTAACTTGAAATGACTGAACCCCTTCAACTTTTCACTTCCTTTTATTTATATTTTTGGGGAAATGTTCCAGTGGTGTTAATGCAGAATACCTCAAGCATGGACTGTGTAACCCATTAGTGGTCTTTATGTTAAATACACTTATATTGCCATGTAATGTTTTGCACTGTGTCTCTGTATTGCTTTTTGCACATTTATGGTGTGATACAAATCCAAATACATAAAGGAGAGCAGTGCACTTGTGAGAGGTCATGCAGTCAGAAAATCATTGTGAATAATAGAGGCACTATTTGAATACCGTAATTACTCAATTTAACAGACTTCAGATTTAACTGACAAGTTAGTCAAATATATGTGCCTATCTTTTTCTGTTAAACTGTCTTCAGTCGTGAAGAGATCATAACTTGTAGATCATTCCCCCCCCCCCATGATAATTTCTGTTGTGCTATGTTTAGTTTGTTCTGTTAGAGATATTTTTTTAACCAGTAATACATGACAAAACAGAAAAGGAACAAGTCTGAGTGTAAAACAAAAGTTACAACTAATTGACAAGCAAGATTTTTTGTTGTTGATGCTTTTCATAGTTCCATAGTTACATAGTAATTGAGGTTGAAAAAAGAGTTTCAGTCCATCAAGATCAACCTTTTAAGATCTCCTCTGATCTGCAATATGCAGATTAGTTATTAATTAATTAGTTGTTAATTATTAATAGTATTGTATTTGAGGATGAATAAAGTTAGTCCATTAAGTTCAACCTTTTTAGATCTCTCTTGATCTTTTTAATATGTGGACTATTTGTTATTAATTGTTAATTGATCCAGAGGAAGGCAAACAGAAAAAAAAAACATTGATACTTTGCCAATTGTCTCATAAGAGGAAAAAAAGCAAAATTCCTTCCTGACCCCAGAAACTGACGATCAAATTTCTCCCTGGATCAATATTCCTTCACTAGTTATCTAGAATAACCTTGAATGCTCTCTTTATTCAAAAATATATCTAACCCCTTTTTGAAGATATCTATCGAATTCGCTGTCACCACCTCCTTTGGTAGAGAATTCCACAGTTTAACCACCCTAACTGTGAAGAACCCTTTTCTTTGTTTAAGGTGAAATCTTTTTTCCTCTAACCTCAAGGGATGTCCTCTTGTCAGTTGAAAATCTCTTGCTACAAAAAGTTCACTTGACAAAGCCTTATATTGACCCTGGATGTATTTAAATACGTTAATCATATCCCCTCATAAACGCCTTTTTTCTAGTGAAAATAAGTTTAATTTGGTTAGTCTTTCTTCCTAACTTAGCCCCTCCATTCCCCTTATTAGTTTTGTTGCCCTTCTCTATACTTTTTCCAGCTCTAAAATGTCCTTTTTATGAAGTGGTGCCCAAAATTGTACTCCATATTCCAAATGAGGGCGTCCTAGGGATTTGTATAGTGGTAGAATTATATTTGCTTCCTTTGCTTCTATACCCTTCTTAATACATGCTAATATTTTACTTGCCTTTGCAGCTGCAGCTTGGCATTGAGCACTGCTACCTAGGTGGTTGCCCACTAGTACTGCCAAATCCCTTTCAATATCTGATACCCCTAGATATGCTCCATTAAGATTATAAATTGTCTGGCTATTTTTCCTTCCCAAATGCATAACCTTACATTTATTTGTATTAAATCTCATCTGCCATTTAGCCACCCATTTCTCTAATTTATGCAAATCCCTTTGTAGCGTAAGTACATCATTATATGATTTAATTACCTTGCACAACTTAGTGCCATCAGCAAAAATGTAGACACTACTTTCAAGTCCTACTTCTACGTCATTAATAAATATGTTAAAAAGGAGAGAACCTAATACTAAACCTTGAGGAACCCCACTTATCACATTAGTGAAATCGGAGTATGTTCCATTTACAACAACCCTTTGCTTCCTGTCTTTTTTCGCACCACTGGTTATTTCTTAAACCCTATTTATCTAATAAAGGTTGACTTAGTCAAGTGCAATTGGAATACTTCTCTATCACCTCTATTTGTATATAAAGTCTTCTTTTATATATATTATTATAGGCAGTAAACTTGAAACAGCTGTACGTGGGAGAGATTCCTAGCTTGTGTATAATCCAACCCTAGCTTTGCTCAAAGCTCTCTGATACAGTGGGCATATGCTTAAGGGAAGCCATGTTTGAAATGGTTATGGATTGCAAGAGCGAAGCCTTTGTGGGCACATTTGCATGTGCCTGCCAAGGTTCCCAGAATGCAGTGAAATAACTGTATTTCTCAGATATCTGGGCATGAAAAAAGTTTTTTAAATGTAATATATATATATATATATATATATATATATATATATATATATATATATACATACACACACATATATATATATATATATATATATATATATATATATAGCCACAACTCTACTATATTCTATATACAGTGTAGTAGAAACTTGTCCTTTTAAAACAAATAAAAATAATAACCATAAATTGTAGGGATGTAGCAACCTGAGGTGAGTCATTGCACTGATTTTAAAGTATTTGGACCTGTATAAAATTATCAATACATTAAGCCATATTAATAAATTATATTTTGAATCAATATACTTTAATTGCCTATGTAACAAAAGCCATGAACAATGTCTTCAGAATATTGCAAATGCTAGCCTTCAGTAAGGTTCCTGTTTATAAATCCTTCATGAATTAATCCATTTTAATAGCGGCAGTGTTTCTTATATTGTTAGTGATTAGCAGAAAATAGCACCGTATCTTAGTCTCACACAGAGCAATCATTATTTTTATATTTTACAACTGGGTCTCCACTGTAGAACTGAAAAATAATGATTAAGCAATAAAAATATTTCTCAAACAGCAAAAAGAATAATAAAGTTCTATGCAACTCATTTTGTATCAACAACTTTTGGATCAAAGAAAAGAAACATTGAAAAATAAATAATTTGTAATAAGCAATAAATAACAATTTCTGAAATGTCATGCTTTAAAGGTTTTGTGAAATGAATTGAAAACTACTAGATGAATAAAACACACTACATTTTAAAAAATAAAGCTATAGCCTACAGTACTGCTGAATTGATTTATTTAAAAGCATGTTCAAATTAAATGATACTTGTTAGTCTTGTTACTCTGATTAAAAATGATTTGCGCTTGTAAGCTTTCAACAGTTTTTCTTGTAGTATTGTGTCATTGAACTACTTAACATGAAATAGGGATAACCTTATTGTCCTACTCTGTTCAATAAAAAAAAAAAAAAAAAAAATATATATATATATATATATATATATATATATATATATATAGCTTTTAGAATAGAAAAACAGAAAGCCAATCTATAGTTTAACAAAATTAAATAAAAAAGGACAGAATGACACTATTTTCAGAAAGTCTTTTTCTGAACAAAAGTATCACTTTCTCTTTTTGTTCATGGTTTGTATTCACATTTAAACAAATAAAATCATGGACACGTTGGCTTTACCCTCTTTTAAGATTGAATCCAGACAAGCTTCACAAGCGTTCATCTAGTTTTTTTAACAACAAAAATGTGTGATTCTTATGATTTCTTTTGATTTTGTCATGACCCAGAGATGAGGGGTCCACATACCCCTAATTCTTGTGCTTAACTGCTTTATAACAATCTGCAGGTTGTGAGTTTATATTCATCTCTGCACCCAGCAATTCAGATTGTAACATCATTCATGGAAAAACTGAAAAATCAAGAAAGCAACACCATTCAATTAGTGTAGAGACAGACTGCTAGTTTATTCTTTCTTAAAAACACATTTAAAAACCCAAATAATGAACTAAAATCTCTCCCTCCCCACTTTCTTTAGCCAATTCCCATCTTCATAATTACCCTTCATGTATGAAGGGTCTTCTTTCTTACTGTGACTGTCTCCCTGGTCGGCAGATACAGCAGAGCTCTGGTTTATTTTGTTAGTTCACTTTGGATTTTATGGCTGTTCTTTGATCACACATGAGAGACTAGGGAGTAGAGTAATATCTGGGAATCCCATGCCTGGACCAGAAATACATCAGAATCATCTAGTATAAACCATTTCTGCCACCTATAATATCACATCCCATAGTAAACCCAATATTTGTTATTGTGGCCAATATTACATTACACGTAAAAACAACATATCGCAGTCCTTAAAACAAGTCTCATGTCCATTGTAATTGCCTTTTGATCTTAGTAATGACATATTTTAGGGTCCCAAATAGCAGGGTTGCTTGTGGAGTTTGAGGGAGTCCCAAAAGCAGTCATGACAGATCTATACTCAGTTTTGTTCCATTTTTCTTTTCGTTTTTTTTATATAGTACGGATTTACAAAACTGTATCTCTAACACAGAATAAACTAATCATAGCACAACATAACTCACCATAAGATGGATTGATGTACAAGTTACGAGCTCAGCATGACTGAAGACATTTTAACAGAAGAGATAGGTACACATATTTGATCAACTTATCAGTCAAATCCAAGTCTGGTAAATTAAGGGAATACTATACACATATTTTCCTATGTGTCTGTATAATAGACAATGATTTTCTGGATGTATGATACCTCTCACCAATACACTGCTCTCCTGTATGTATTTGTATTTGTATAACACCATCAATGTGCACAGAGCTTTACAGAGTCACGGTACAAAACAATTACATGGCAATATAAGTGCATTTAACATAAAGACTACTACAGGGTTTCATAGTCCTGGCCCTGAAGAGCTTACAATCTACTTAATGGGGAAAAAGATGCAAACAGACTAATTAAGGCAAAGTGTAAGTGCATGTGACAAGAATTAGGCTATTACATATCTGCAAGTGCATTTACTAAGGGTGCTGTTTGAAAGCATCTTTAAATAAGTGATTTTTAAGCTGAACCTTGAAAGAGGTGAGATTATGTATTTCTCCGATATTGTGCAGCAGCAGGGGCGGAATTAGTGAATGAAGGCCCCTACCCCAAAGGGCGGAAGCAATAATATTTTTTGGTCTCTGTCTCTCCCACGCTCCTCCATCTCTCTCCTCTCTCTCTCCATCTCTCTCCCTCCCACCCTCTCACCCTCCCTCTCTCCCCCTCCCTCCCTCAAATTGGATACACTTTAAGGCACAAATTGTATGCAATTTGGATGCAATGGCGTGTTTAGGATAATATTTAGATGCCTCCCACTCTGACTCCCTCTCTCTCCCTCCCTCATCTCTCTTTCTCCCTCTCCCTCCTTCTCTCTCCCTCTCTCCCCTCTCTCTTTTGCTTCCTATCTCTCTCAATTTCTCTCTCTCACTTTCTCTCCCTCCCTCACTCTCTGCCTCCATCTCTCTCTCTCTCTCCCTCTCTCTCAATGCTTTGCTACCTCTCTGCTTCCCTCCTTCCCATTCTCTCCAGCTCTCCCTCCACTCTCTCTCCCTCTCTCCGTGTTTCCATATATATATATATATATTTAGGATGAGATTTAGATTCCTCCCTCTCTGACTCCCTCCATCTCCCTCCTTCTCTCTCCCTCCCTCTTTCTCCCTCACTCTCTCACTCCCTATCTCTCTCTCTCTCCCTCCCTCCACCGCACTCACTTTCTGCCTCCCTCTCTCTTTTCCTCTCTGTTTCCCTCCCTATCTATCCCTCTCTCTCTCTCTCTCTCTCCCTCCCTCTGTCTCTCCCTCCACTCTCTCTCCCTCTGTCTCTGCCTCCCTCACTCCCTCTTTCTGTCGCTCTCTCTTTGCCTCCCTCCCTCTCTGTCTGCCTTTCTCCCTCGAATTGGACACAATTCTAAGATGCTAATTGTATGCAATTTGGATGCAATTTAGATGCAACAGTGTAAATCAGTTCAATTGTGTATGGGCAACTCGGTCGCACATGCACAGTTGCAACAGCACTATTTGGATGCAGCTATACACACAAACAATATGTATATATATATATATAAATATATATATATATATATTGCATGTGCAGAGCTCAATGATCTCCCCATTAAAGAATTCCATGATGCCCCCCCACACCCCCCACCCCCTTGCCCCTTATCCGTTACATCCTACTTGCCTGCCTCTGCAAAAGTTCTATGATGGCAGAGTTTGAATTTGACGTGCACATCTTTATGAGCGAGGTCATGAGCGTCTGGATGAGCAGCACAATTCAGCTAATCAGAGAGGAGCATTGGTATTCCCACCCTCAAGCCATGATACTTCCTCCAAAGGAGCATTATATAAACCACAAAAGTCTGTTCTATGTTTTATCACATTTTGCAGTGCTGGAACAAGGTCTCTCTTTGAGACGATTACTCTAGGCAACTGTCTACTCTACCTAATCCGAGCTAGTGGTAAGCAGGAAGAGCAAGTGTATTTGAATAGACAACTGTTAAAGCATCTGTTATTATTCTTATTTATATCATCTGGTTGCTCATCACCCCATTAGAGATAATAAATGTGATGGCAGTTGTATATGCAACCTTCAAACTGTGCAGATAAAAACTTCCTGTGTGTTCAAATTCTCTTCCCATCGAATCTCATCCTGGTGATAAAAAGGAAGAGTTTGTATATTTAGTTAGATCAGTGTATATAAGTTTATAAGTGTTTTTTATTATCATTACTTATTATTTTCTTGTAAAGGGCTATACAGGGCTTAAGTACAATGAAACATACAATAATAAACAAGGCAAAAAATTGAGGCCCCTTTTTTCCAAAGACCTAACAAGACTGAAAACTTGCAAACTTACAAACAATGGCCCCTATTAAATTGCTACGATTTTAGAAATCGTAGCCCGTAAAGGAGCCTGCAAAAGTTACAGCTACCCTCAAAGATCTGCCGTTTACAGGTGGAAAAACCCTACGGGCTGTAAAAATCTGAACTCAGTCCCAACTAAGCCTTTGATCTGTCAGCATGTAAATGTTACTATCGCAAATCGCTATTAAATTGCTATGAATCCCCAAGGATGCACTGGTGTTCAAACTTGTAAACTCCAAATAGTGCCAAAAATCCTACGGGTACTAGAGAGGACCCGCAATGGGGTTAAAGTCCTGTCCGTAGCACTGTACAAGCAAATATAAACAGAATACTGTATCTTAACTTAAAGGGAAATTGATGTAAGGTATTAATATTAATAGCACATTATTCTCAAGCCCGCAAATCGGCAATAAAAAATAAGTTATTTAATGTGTAATTTCCATGTTGTATCGATCCTCGCAATCAATGTTTTAATACATATAACAGAACTAGCATTGTTCATATTTATTGATTGTTTCATATAGCATTATTTCTGGAATGCGGGTCCGATCGCAACTCAGACTTCAAAATGGCAGGTTTTAGTGACGTAATTATGACGATCTCTTTTACTATTTGCTCCATCTAAACCCATAACCACGGGTTTGACTAATTGATCATGTTCACAGCTGCAAATGGAACGTGCGGAAGCATGGTTTACGGATTTGGATGTTGGCCACGTATGTTGCGGGTTTGTCTAATTTAATCGTTCTGTAACTGCTCCAAATTTCAAGCCTGCACGCTTTGCAGCTGTACCACGGCCGCTGCGGGCTTCAAATTTAATAGGGCCCTAAAGGGAGTAGAAGAGGCAGAAACCTCTGCAAAAAACATAGATAAGGCTTTGGAAGGACCAGGAAGAGAGAGTAATAGAGAATGAAAGAGTAGAGAAGACCATTATGTTGCTGTAAGGCATTGAGATACTTGAGTAGAAGATAGAAGAAGTTGGGAAGATGTTTCCATTTAGTCGGAGACAGTAGCAATCTGATAGGGAGGGATTGTGAGACAGTGGTGCTAGCATGCAGTTATTAACTTTACCTAGTGGAGGTTTTGTGTTGAGCACAGAGTGCTGGAAGGTAGTAAGGGTGGGTATGGTGGGTGGAGTAGTGTCATATTTGGATAACATATAGTGCTGATTGGTCAGGTGCACTTGATTTCCATGCCTCTATAAATTGAATCTGCAGGTTGGTGACGGGCAAAATGAGAGGAAAGTGCTCAGTGTTTACGCTTCTCTTATTTTTCTAGATCTATATCAACTGGCAGTTCATCACCCCCCCAGAAATAAAAAATGCAGTTGCAATCATATATGCAGACACTGTGAGAGTTAATTAATAACCTGATATACACATTAGTGCTAGAAAGGTGTTTAAAATGCCTAACTTTCAAGCTCATTTATCAAAAACTTCCACTTAAAATAATTACAAATATATTTATTTATCTGTGTATTATTCATTTCCACAACTGGAACCTCTGCTGTGTCCTTTCAGTGAAAGGCACCGAAAATGTATTCCCTGATACTGTGATTGGCATTGTATTGTATATATTTATTTATCCTGACACTGGAGAGGTCATTCTGAAGGGACTGAACCATCTGACAGTACCTCCAAATGTGTTTGAAAGTACCAATATTTCCACACTTTCTCCAGCAATGATGTTAATGTTTTTTAATAACCTATTTTATTGTTGCAATAATTTTAAAATCCGGTTCAATTACGAATACAGCAGAAAAATAATTAAATAAGGTTGGTATTGACAAAGTGCATTGCATTATTTAACACTACAAATTACTATTATTTTTTTCTACTCTTCATTTTTTATAGCTGCTATTTCAAACACTTCTGCTTACACTGCTGATTCTCTAAAATAAGACTCTGAAGAACTCAGACACACAGTTTCTTAAGAGGCAGCGTTTTATTATGAGTTTTTATTTTATTTTTATTGTTAATATGTCAAACCAGGGGCCTGCAAACATTTGGAAAATCAATCAAATGGGTTAAAGCTTACTGTGACAACCTGTATGTTGACTGGGGTATGATAAGAGCCTATTGCCCAAACCTCTCCCCACAGGTGTGCCCGGTTCTTTTTACCTCTGTACAGCAGGAATAATTTTCAGCCCTTGGGTCAGACTGAGAGATGTCTGTGGTCTTGTGTAGCATAAAGATCTTTCTAAGTTCTGAAGAGACCTTACTCCAGCAATCAGGACTCCAGCCTCAATAACAAAATCCACACATTAATTATGTGAACCAGTTATAGCCTATTTATTACTAAAACAACAGACATATTTATACCACCCTCTTAGCGACAAAAGGCCAATCAATTCAAATTGGCATCCATGGTTACCCCAATCACCTTCTAGCTCACGTTATCACCCATGCCTGAAAGTCTAAGAGAATCACCCATTGCTTTCCCTTTCCACCACTGTATTCTTGGTAGGGGTAATTATACACAATAGGCATAGAGACACCAGGCTAAGGGCTTATGATAATAGAGAGAGAGACTTGTGTTATGTGACTTCTAAGGGTCAGTTATCTCCCTAATCTGGTTAATAAGGAATTAGTCAGTACATATAAATATTGGGCATATACAATATTTCCCTTGTAATTGCTAGACCCCCAAAGCACAATATAGACATACATCCCATTACTCCTATCATGTTTCTACGCACACCCCAACTATAAACATCGGTACCATAGTATGGGCCTAGTGCTACCCAGGCAATTTCCACTATCTTTTGATTCTAACAGGCATAACAAGGAATAACACACAAATCACAATGTCCCCAATGTTAACCAATATCTCAGTGGGCCCCTTTCCCCTAGCACAATAAGCCTATCTTATAAGGCTGAGGGCATCAGTCTGTAAGGTATTGCACAGCTTGCACCTTGGCATGCTTCAGGCGTGACACTTACTCCTATGTTTTTCTGCATTATGATATGTCAGTGTGATAGACATTAGAAAGGAAATCAGAAAATATTTGCATATGCCAAAAAATATTTGAAAACACAAAACCTTTCTAAAATGTACTTTTGTAGTAACTGCAATTTTTTTTCTACTTAAAGGACAAATAAAATGTCCATAAAACCAAATATAATTTATTTATTTGATAACTAGTAAGCAATAAGATCATTTTTCAAATAAATAAATAAAACATAAATTTGAACTTTAGCAGCTCTGCTTCTCTCCACTCTAACCACCCACTGACTAAAAGCTTTACAGGGGGTGGGGGAGGATGTGCCCAAAGGTCTATCCTTACAGAAGTCTGTATTTATTGTCCTGATAACATTCAGGCACATTACATTTGAAGCTTGTATGTGCAATGTGAGACCCGCAACGGCTGCGAGCTTGAAGAGTTGCGGATTTACAGTGCTATTCAATTAGAACATGCTGCGAGTTACAGGCTTGAGAGGCAAACCTATAAACCATTTTTCGCTTGTTGGATGTGCATCCGTGAACGTGATCAATTAGTCTAGTTACGAGTTAGGATGGAGCCAATGGCAACAGAGACCGTCAGAATTTCGACACTGAAAAATGGAGGGGGAATTTTAAAGTCTTACAGGGTTCAATTACAAGTTACGATCAGACCCATGTTCCAGATGTAATGCAATATTCTCAAAGCCGTAAATATGATATTCTATCGAATGTGAGTTACTTTATATGTATTAACACATTGATTGCCGGGAGCGATATAACACAAAAATTAAACATGAAATAAAGTATTCTTTGGGGCCGATTTGTGAGCTTGAGAATGTTGCGCCATTAAATGTAAGACGTAACATCCCTTTTCATGTTCATAAAAGTACAGTAGTGTGTGTATATGTACAGTTAAAGTGCTACAGGTTGGACTTTACCCCACTTGTGAGTCCTCTCTAGCACTTGTTGGCTTCTTGGCTCCATTTGCAGGTTGAACGCTAGTAATTTAGGTTGAACGCCAGTTAATTTAGTTAATTTAATAGCGCAATTGGAACGTAACAGTTACGGGCTTGAAAGAACAAAGAATTGTTTTTTTGGCCTTGCTGCGTCTTAACACGCAAGTTGTCTGCGGGTTGCTTTAAGAGGCTGATTTAATAGCAGTAAGTCTTACGGGATACGTTACGAGCTACGGTTTTACACGTAGCCCGAATTTAATGAGGCTGATTGTTTATCAGCCTACTTTCTTGCAGTAGCTGTTTCAGGCAGTCTCCTGGGAAGATCCTTTTTCACACCTTGGACACCTAACAAGGGGTAGAGAGACGCAGATCTACAGGAAGCTACAATGCTGTGTTGTTCAAATATTTATTTTTTTGCTAAGACACACTAAAACTTTGTGTACTTTGGGGACATGGGTCACAACTCAGTTCAATGAACATATTGGTGGAACCTATACTAACGCTACTACCGGATCCTCAGAAGCATTGATGGGCTGGTCATGCACTAACCCACCATTCTTGGTTCTATCAATTTCTTATGCCCTGAAAATCAGAGGCCCTCTCTGGTGGTATCTAATTATAGAGTGAGAAGACAGCTTGTAGATCACTCATGGAGAGCTGGTTCTGTCCTGTCTGTTGGTTATTGTTCTGTGGTGATATTTCCCCCACCCTCTTATGTTCTTTCCTATCTATCCGCTAAGTGAGTCATAGAGCCACAAGTAAGGCAATGAATGAGGTCCCCAGCTCAGGATCCCCACTTTCAATTAATTGGTGATAAAAAGTAATCAAGAACAAATAACTTTTTTTAGAACACAGAAACATCTCATAAAAGTTTTATCTTTTTTTGACAATACTGAGGAAATTAACCACTTGGATATCAGCATGACAACTTGAGCAGTAAAAAGTGAAGTGTATTGTGCAAGTAAGTCTAAATAGTGATTTGGAGATTTTAATTAAAATTTTACACATTTCTGTGGCATTATACTTTGTTCCAATCTCTGTATTTTGTCTGATGTCAAAGGCACCCTTCCCAAGCACAAATTTAGTGCCTTGTATAAAGTATATTTTGATCCATTTTTTTCTGTTATATATACCAATGAGACAGGGGAAAGGTACAAACGGAGAAGCTGTGGTAAAACTCACTTTAGAGTATGTTGATGCAAACTTCTTAGAATTTTGCAGAATAAAACCCCATATGATGTATGAACTGTGCAAATTCTGAAGGTCAAGTCCATTGGTAAATATTTTCTTCAGCCTACTTCTATCAAACAAGAGGGAAATGCAGGGGGAGAAAAGCGCAGAAACCTTCTCACAAACTATGACATAATGTTATTTATCCTAAACCTGGCCTTGTTTAATTTCTTGGAATCATGGCCCCCCAGCCATTTTAACCTAGGAGTTATTTGGGACCAAATGATAAACAGGCCGGGGACAACTTATTTTACCAATGAGATCCTTCATGGGCATATAACCCAAATCATTTCCCCATGCATGCACTAGTAATATCTCTGGTGGTGGGAAAGATCTGGCATAACCAACTATTGTGAGTAACACCTTTTCCCATTTCATCCCCTGCATACCAAACCAACGAATTAAAACCGCCTCCTCAGGAAAACCCAACAGGTGGCTCTGTTCTGTAATAGATGCCAACTGACTGGCACAGTATTTGAATGAATGACCCACAATCCATAAATGCAATGGACTCCCTGGAAGAAAAACACAAGCATGTACAACTTTTAACAATTTATTATAAAACACATCAGTAATACAAATTATCATGACACTCAGGCAGGCTTCACATTAGCTAAAGGTACTACCATCCGAAACTTCTCCCATTCGAATCTGGACAAAGCATCCGCAATGACATTCTTAACTCCTGGTATATGAGAAGCTCTTACCAGAATATTAAGTTGCAAATACCTTAACACCAATTGCCTCCATAACCTAACTACTGGAGGTGAAGGGGGAGTAATTGAATTGATGGCCTGTACCACACTCATCTTATCAATGTGAAACACCACATGATGATTACTTAAACTCTTACCCGATAAAAACAATGCCAACACAATGGGGAACAATTCCAATAAGGTTCCTAGCCCACCCATGTTTTTTCCACAGGGCTGGCAACGCCTCTAAAGTATGCCTCAAAACCACATGCACCAGCTGCATCAGTAAATAACTCTAAGACTCCATTAAAGGCTGGTTCTTTCAAAATCATGTTACAACCGTTAAAATGCTCCAGAAAGACAAACCAAACAAACCAAATGCGAAGATTCGGTTTGTGTTCAACTGTAATACTTATATGATGGTGTGGCTGACTCACACCTGCTGTGGCTAGCGATAACCTCCTTGAAAATATCCTACCCATTGGAATTATTCAACAGGCAAAATAAAGTTTCCCTAACAATGACTGCATAGCCTTCACAGTCACCTTCTTTGCGGCCATTACCAGGCTAACATTGTCCCGTAATTCAACCACTTTCTCCCTAGGCAGCCTACACTCCATTTTAACTACATCTAATTCAATACCCAAAAAACTCAAAACATGACAAGGACCCTCAGACTTATGCTCAGCCAGTTGAATGCCAAAATCTACAGTTAAATCCTGAAAAGCTTGCATTAATATCTGACAATTTAGGGAGTCTGCAGAACCCACAAACAAAAAATCATCTAAGTAATGCACCACCAAGTACAAACCCGTTTTAACACAAAGTACCCAATGTAGAAACGTACTGAATATTTCAAAGTAAGAACAAGGAATACTACAACCCATGGGCAAACACAAGTCCACATAAAACGTATCCGAAATGAAACACCCAACAGATTATATGAATTCTGGGTCACAGGTAGCAAGCGAAAAGCCAACTTTATGTCCACCTTTTCTAACCAAGCCCCTGTCCCAACCCTACCCCCTGGTTCACTGATGCATCATTGACCGATAGGCCCTTTGGATAAAATGGTAGATGAGCTTAAACAAATTCAGCTCCTTCTCAGGTACCAAACCCAAAGGTGAAATTCTTAAGTTAGCAAACGGAACATTATAAAAGGGGCCGGCCATCCTTTTATTTAAAAAAGGTATGACTACTATCACATCTGTTTAAACTTGTGTGTAAACTTACAAGAAGTCCCCCATGTACATTGAATGCAAAACAAAAACCCTTCTTACCCATTATCCCGCCTGCTGGCTTTGGACCTGTCCCTACTGATGGGCGTAACAGAGTCACAATTTTTTAACCAACTGCCCATGTCCCTATCAACCCACTGCATGGTCTAACCACTAATTTTTGACGGAATTTCTCAACATAAGTCCACCACTTCATAAGTCCTGTGAATCACCTCAATCTCATCTAGATAACAGAATAGTGAAGAGCAAAACTCAGGATTCTTCTCCCCTATTATACTAGCAAATATCATGGTTTTGGGTATCTTTCTATATCTGCGCCTACGTTCCTCCTCCTCCTTTTTAGCATACTCCTTCTTTTCATCCTTCTTGATGTCTATGAAACTATCCAATGGAAGTAACGAGAATAGCTCTATAAACTCCTGCCTCAAAATGTTCTCTTTCAACTTTAGACACATGTTCCCCAATTGGGCCCTTTGAACACAGGGCAGATTTACTCATAACTGTGTCTGCCGCCCTGATTACTGGTTCTAACACTACCTCCTGGGGGGGGCCTTAGCTGCAGGAACTACACTCAATGTATCCACTACCTCACCTAATACTTCCTTCCCCTCCCCACCCAACAAACCTGAAATACCCGGAGTACTCCTTAACAAGCTATTGCCAGCATCCCTCTCTTGGCCTACCAACGTGGCCCCAGGCCCTACACTATTTGCTTTCTCTGACTTGGACATCAAACTATTTAAACTGCTTAAGACACTTAACAAATTCTTGTGTATACTAATATCAGGTTGTGTGTTGTGCATAAACTCACCAGTTTGCCTCACATCTGCTCCGAATGGTGAGGCTGTAAACCATGAAGGGCCGGCTTCTCCAATCCGTTCACTTCCTTGGATAGAGGAGGGAAGTTGCCCGTACTTGTGGACTCTCTCCTAGCTGCGTCTTTTAAACTCTGGCGCTCCCCAGAAGGCAGTCTCATGTCCCTGCAGTCGCCTTTGTCTTTGCCACCTCTGTAATGGCAATACAAATATTGCTTATCCCTCTCACCCCTTCTATGCTCACCATACCGACTCTGACAGTGCCATGATTGCCGTCTGGACATAGACCTCCCTTGCGGAGAGGGGGTGCATCTGTTCCTTTGAGGTGGGGAATTTCTTCCTCTGCTCTCATGACAACCTTCCAATGGTGACCTTCTGCATCTGTAACAATTAGGAACATATGGGCTCCTCTCCTTACCACTCCTGCTCCTCTGCCATCCACCTGCACACCCCTCTCTCTCCCTTGTAACTGCAGATACTGACCGATGAGGAGACGTGGTTAATAGAAGAAACTCATGCTGCCAGCTCGCTTGACTCCTCCCCTCCTGCCGACCAATGTGCACTGTCTTTGAACCATGCCCTTGCGCAATTAAGAGCTCTGTAGGAACGTTCAGCATCTACATAAGACCCTGCAGCAGGGAATACAGTGTACCATATGGCAAGGTAGGACTACTATACGCATTGACACTCTATAAGAGTGTGTATACACACTGGTCACTTACCTGTGTATGTACTGGCATACAGGACTATTGAGAAAGACCCAGAAGGGTTGAAACCGTTTTGGTTTGATTTTAGTGCAGCGCTGACTGCATTTACTACACACATTCACACATTAGTGTTGTTGCATTTGAAGTGGTTATTTTCCACTAATTGTGTATATATATATATATATATATATATATATTTTTTTTTTTTTTTTTTTTTTTTTATATATATTTTATATGTACTTGAGTACCCAATACTTCCTATTAGGAGTGTATTCCAGCAGGCACTCAATGTATGTATTTTTGCAATACAGACTCTTCTCCTCACATGTGACCCATCAACATCAATATATATATATCTGAGTCTTTTCATGGCATAGACAAGAAGTACAACCCTACCTGGCATTATATCGTGGGTAGAAATTTCGGGAGCTATGTAACGCATGAAACAAAGCACTTCATATATTTCTATCTGGGTCAGGTGGCCATCCTCTTATTCAAATCTGGATAGACCAAGGAATACAAATCCATGGAATTTGCAAAATGAATCAGACCAGAGACTCTTCCTGAGGGAACACCCTTTTTTTTCCCCATGTGTCCTAATTTATGCTAATGGGACTGGAACCCTGTTGTGCTCACTTGTTTTCATAATGGTTATAAAAAGATCTTGCAAAAACAAACTTAAAATTTGAATTTATTTTCTATGGTTCTATACATTGGTATATTGGGGGACAGTGGACAGCAGTGTTTCCTGATAAGAGGACTCCTTCTTTCTGAGCTGCTCAAATACCTCATATTGTGTGAGGGTTTTACATGTGAGTGTGATATTGTGACATTTGTTCTGTTATATATCTTTTATTGTGCTTTTATGATTGCTGTACAGTAATATTGATCTGCACCATTGGATTCTGGGCTTTTTTCCCCCTGCATTTCGCTCTTGTTTTTCACACTTATGAGCACTAGTGAACAGTGCTCTCAGAGAAAGCAGCATATCCTATTGTGACAAATTATCATTCACTGAGTAGAAGTCATACCATTGCTTCTTTACAGTGAGCGAGGAACTCTTCTCCGCCATATTTGGACTGTCCTGACAGTGGGATTCCAGACAACACCTACCCTGGACTTCATATCCATCAGTTATATTGAAGGGAGGTTGTATATTGATTTTTTTATGTGGACTCCATCTTATATGATTTACATGTTATTCTACGACTAGAGACTCGATTCCACTAAAGCTGACAGCTTGACTCCTACTTTTTGGGATAGAGTATATTGTTATAAAAATATTTGTATTTTTCTATACATTGTTCCATTTATACATCATCACCTTATAAGAAGAAGTGGTTGGGCCAAAAGGAGCACTACAGTTTAGGCTCCTTTTCTGCTGGAAGGACTCTATCCGGCACTACAGTAGCTATATCAGTGTGGTTATATCTCTCCCAAGGGGTGAAGGTGTTTTTATATTTGTTTTAGAGCTATGGACAGGTGGTGTTTCCTGTTTGGAGTTGTATTTTTTTTCATATAGTTTTTCTACTTCTATCAAAACTAATGACAAATATTGTTTTGCAAAAACTGTAAAAAAAAATTAAGAAAAAATAACATCACAAATAAGAGTAGTCACGAAGCGAGCTCGCAAGAACTGCGTCCCTCGCAGTTGTGGAAGGTGGAGGCTCTAACATCGGCTGCAAGTAACCGAAGGCTCATTGCAGTCCGCAAATGCGGACCCTCGCGAAGAGAGGGGCCGCATTTGCGGAGGTGAACGCTCAAAGGTTCCTCACACACGGTTACAAACACCCACACAAGCGGCACTTTACCAACAATACGACCCGACGCACATTTACGGACTTAGCAGACAAAAATACGAGACGCAGAACCAAAAACCATTACAACCTTACAAAAATACAAACTTAACTGCCAAACCATGCGCAACAGAAAACAGTAAAAACACAATAAATACACACAAAAAACACATAGAAAACGTACCCACAGCAAGGGGAGGCACCCAGGACCTCTGCAAGTGAAGTTACACCTCCATTTAAGTCCAAATTCACGAGTTTAGACACACGAAAATCCCCTAAGCGAGAAAAGAAATGACCGCCGAAAAAAATGAAAACGAGTGTACAGGACCCTAAACACACAAAACAGCACCAAGCACATACGGCTTTTCTACTAAGGACGAAAATCATACACACCAGCGTCACATACACATTAGCTCCATTTATCAATGCGGAAGTACACAGCTACACTAACGGCTTTACCTCGCGCACGCACCACATTTACACTACACACTGCACACATTGCTGACACTTACACCTCAGGTCCACAACAGTACAAAACGACATTATATGCTGCAGGAACATCAAAACAGATTGTCAGCTCTTCAGCACAATGCTTCCTACATATATTACTTAGGAATATGTAGAGTATATTATTTTATTAACTTATTCATTATTTCATTGGCATACAACAAGACATATAACAAAAAAAGGCCCTCTAATAACAAACACCAGCCGCGCAATGACCGCTGAAGGTCCTCACGCAAAAAAAATGATAAAACAACATTACCTGCATTACGATTTCATGCCCGTAATTTTTTGATGGGCAATTTGCTAGTTATAATATAATGTCCAGAAAATCGTCATATATACCAGTCAATTGGATGCCATGGCATGTAGGCTGCTCCTGGGTTCTCAGACAATAACAATGATACTACTATAGAATTCCAACTGAGTACAGAGAACAAATTAATCAAGGATTCAGCAACTGATGATTTTTTTGGTTGAACAACATACAGATAAGGGAATCATTAATGAACAAGACCAGCAGCGAATGGTACTTAGCACTCTGGTAGAAAAAAAAATAAAAGGTCAACCTCTTCACTTTGTTGCATTTTCACACTGACCGTACCAACAAATATCAGGTAATGTGCAGCTTGTGTCAGCAGAAAGTAATTAGAGACAGCAAGACCGATCACCTTGACACTTCCTCATTATTAAGGCATCTGCAGACATTTACGTCCCCTTAATAAATACCAGTGAAGAAATTGGTAATGTGAAATAGGAATAAGCAGTTATGATGAAATGTAAGTTCAAAAACGTGCACAAAATCTATAAACAGACATTAGAACCGATTAAATATATTAAGGTATTTCGTACGTTATCTAAAGTCAACACATAATTTAAGGTCATTAGTGAAATTACACTTTAGATTATCATTAGTTTTTTTTCTTGATACCTTAGACTTAATGATTTCAGCTATAGAAGTTTCACACAAGTTATGACTGCAACTACAGCACTTTTTAATGTTGACAGAAAGCCAAAAGAAGTCAATTAGGTCTAGTACTTCATTAATGATTCCCACAAATCACATTTATAGCAAGTCTCATATTGAGCGCTATGCAAGACGGTCTCATTTCTAAATACAGTTTTGACGTGTTTGTCTTATAGCATTGCATTGAGTAGTGGGATAATTAACTTTTACTTTTACTGTGGTGAATCCAAGCAAAACTCTTTAAGACATTTGGCCAATTATAAGCTCTTTGGAGCTTGTGTAAGCTTATGTACATATTAAAGGTATGAGAAAATGTTGATGAAATTGCTGCATGGCAGAAGCTGCCGGACTATTAAGAAAGGGATAAAAATAAATTAGTGCATAGTGTTAGATTTATTGCTGCCTCCTGGTTCTTTCTGATTCCTCTTAATTTCCCAAGCTAAAACCCCATGGTGATCTTGGCAATATAATATGGAAATCTTCATTTTATTAGGTAAAAATGAATATGTATGTGCCCTGTAAAATGAGACACAACATCACATTTTATTTTTTATTTTATTTTGTATTTTATAGCAATAATTAGTGGACAATCCCATACCATACTTTGATTGAAGCTCAAAAGGACTAAACCATGTTTTGATATTTTTTTATGAATGTTTTTAATATTGCTTGGTACAACACTAATTAGAACTCACACCATGCATGCTTACAATTATGTTGACCATACCAGTAAGACATAAATATAGCGGTTCATATTAAAATACAAATTTATGCTAGTAATATATTGAAGCAAACTGGATAGTTTTAAAGGACAATGGTAAGCAATTTATTTCTTTTTGGTATTTTAAGAATGTATTTGAAAATGAAAATAAAAATCCTGGCACTGAATAAACTGATTTAAATGTATAATAGTGTAGGATAATAGTTGTTTTTTCATGTAAAAATACCATGTAAATATTTAGAACATGCCTTAAAGAATTGTATGTACAATTCCTACATGTTTAAATGCTTTTGAGAGTGGCAGACAAATAAAACACACACATATAAAAATAACAAAATATATATGCTGTGTACAAACCAAAGAAGTTTTGCGAAAAATGCATTATACAAATAGATTTCGAACAGTAGATATAAAACAATGTTTAAAATTATAAAAATCTTTACAAAGTATGCCTAAAACATGTATATTATATTACCACATATCTGATTACGTCATCTATGATTAGATTGTTCTACTTCCGAATTCTCTGTCATAGATGCTATGGACCTTTTCAACTTTTCGTTCCTTCTGATCAAGCTCCATGTGGCATTTCAGACTGCTCTCAAGAAAACCTTTCTCAGATTGCATTCTGAGATTGTAGTCCCAAACTGCTCAGCTATGTAGCCCTTCTAGACTAAATGTAGGCCCTGGATGTTGTAGCCATTGCCAATATGTCCTTCCTCTTGAGACATCACCTGATGGCAACAATAGGTGTCTTTTCTTTCGCTTTTCTCTTTTCAAATATATCCTTCCTCACCAGCTTCACTAAACCAGTTTAGCAAGTGACATTAGTAACATTTATTGATACCTCTGGTCTTTGTACTAACACACAGCTATATAGACTATTTCTGCCATTTTACTAGTTTCCTGCATAAATTATATCAAAAGGTCTCACCAGAAACTACTAACATATAGAGCCTTACTCAATTTGAAGGCCGCATCTCCTGGTATACAGGCCATATGTCTGCAGGCCTGCTGCGGGCTCACGGTCTGCTACAAATCTGGTGCTATTCAATTGAACAAGCCCGCAAGTTACGGGCCGAAAGCCCAAACTGTAAGCCATGCAATCGTATGTAGCAGTTCAGGGCGGAAACATAATCAATTAAGCAAGGCCGTAACTACCCATTTAGAAACAGCCAATAGAAAATTGAACCGTCATCATTACATCAGTAAAACATGGAGGTTACATGTCAATCAATTTGCGTTTAGGCGTCTGATATGCGATCAGACTTGCAATTCGGCAATGTACAAAATAATAAAAAAGATTGGCGATACTGTTTTAGTCCAGGTGGGTGGCCTGATATGCATTAACTCCTTGATTCCTGAGATCGATAAAACCCCCGAAATGAAACATAAAAAAAAACGTATGTTTTTTGTCTGATTTGCGAGCTTGAGACTGTTGTGCAATTAAACCTATTGTCTTTAATTGCTTTCCCCGTCTTTTACAGTGCAGTATGGATTTTGTATTTGCATTTACAGTGCTACAGACAGTGGTTAAACCCCATTGCGAGTCGTATCTGATACTCTCAGGATTTTCTCCTACATTTGCCGTTTAGGGTTGGGAAAACATTTGCGGGCTTGGGGAATTGTAGCAATTAAATAGCGATTTGCGATTTTAGCTCTCGTAACTCTTGCGGAAGTTAAAGATCAAAGGCTTAGATGGGCTGTAAGTTCCGGTTTTAACAACCGCACGGATTTCAAGGCTGTAACCCGTAACTCGTTTCTAGCCCGCAAAAAGACGCCAATTGAATAGCTAAATAACTTACGGCCTCCAGGCAACTGTAAGTTACAATTGCTCAATTGAATCGGGCACATAGTCTCTTGTATATCTAAGTAGAATAGTCTTCAAGGAGATATAGAAACACAGCCATGTAATATAGTCAAATCTCCAGTAGTTTACATGTTGCAGAAACAGTTATATATTATAAATATAGAATAGATAAACTGTAAACTGACCAAAATATTTAACAATAAATGTTATTTTATAATGCTCTTTTAAATGCATGATAGAAAATGCTTCCTTTCCTACGCCCTCTTAGGATCTGTCACGACAGAGCTCCACCCAGACCTGCATGCGCTATGGAAGAGTGTTGATCCCCATAACCATTTGAATGCCTGAGAACTGATTGTTAGGTTCCGATTCTCCTCCTAATCAGCCTCCTCCTGGAGCTACTTAAAGCATACAGAACCAGGCCTCAGTACTTGTTGTTTTGTTGAGTGCCTCAACTTTACTTTTGCTATTGCACCAAGTCTCTTCCCCCCTGTGCTTCAGCTTACTCATAGGTACTGTGCTTGGCACAACAAGTGCATACTACGTTGACTCGATAGTGATTATTATGAATTAACACCTCAAACTTTAAACATTTTTTATGTACTATAACCTTCACTGGCAGCACTGTGAATGCTTTTTTGATAAGTTGTATCATAATTCTACATTAAACCATGGCTCTGCACCTTTTTATAATTAAAGTCACACATTATGTGAAATTTCAGAGCTACAGACCAAAAGAAAGCAGCAATAGAATTGTAAGTCAAGGAATGGTGTTTGGCACAGACATTATTTTTTGTGGTGGTCTGAGATCTCGGCGGTCATTGCGAGCCTCTTGGTTTTTGTATATTTTTGTTATCAGAGGCGCTTTTGCTGTCAGTGTAAGGTCAGCGCTGATCTGCTTTATGCGCTTATTGCAAGGCTGTCCCCTGAAGTAGTTTGTGTGCTATGAGCAGCGTTGGCGCTCGTTGTGAGGCGCGCAGGGAATGGCTTTTGCGTTTATAGCAATAGTGTTTTTATTTTTTATTTTTGGTGTATATTTATTTTGTGATGCTAATTAAATAAGTAATAAATTAATAAATTAATATACTTTACCTATTTGTAAGTAATCCATGTAGGAAGCATTGTGCTGAAGAGCTGACAATCTGTTTTCATGTTCCTGCAGCATATAATGTTCGTTGCACTGTTGTGGAGCTGAGGTGTAAGTGTCAGCAATGTGTGAAGTGTTTTGTATAAATAGGCTGCGTGGGGGAGGGGAAACCGTTAGTGCAGCTGTGTACTTCCGCATTGTGTAAGGTAGTGTTGTAAAATGGCGGCGATTGTGTATGTGGTACGCGGGTTTGTATGACGAAGCATCCTTGCTAATGGTTTATGTTGTAGGTCGTACGGAATTTTCCAAAAGCCGTATTTGCTTTGTGGAGTTTATCGACTTTAGGGGTCCTGCAGCCTCGTTTTCATTTTTTTCGGCAGCCATTTTTTCTCTCGCTTAGGGGATTTTCGAGTGTGTAAACTTTGTAAATTTGTCAGAATTCGAGGTTTAAGCAGTGTTGCAGAGGTCCTGGGTGTCCCCCCTTTGTGTGGGTAATGTTTTTATTTTTCCGTTAAGGTCGTATTTTTGCAAGTCCGTAATGGATTTTTTGTAAGTCCCGCGGGTCGTAATTTTTTTGTGCAAGTCCATAGTTAGTCATTGCGTGTTTATGCTTTTTTTTTCCAAGTCCCGATTGTGTGGTCATTTTTAACCGATTGTGAGGTGCCGTAGAGCCTCCACCTCCGCAAATGCGGCCCCTCGCTTCGCAAAGGGTCTGCATT
This sequence comes from Discoglossus pictus, assembly GCA_027410445.1. Classification (NCBI taxonomy): domain Eukaryota; kingdom Metazoa; phylum Chordata; class Amphibia; order Anura; family Alytidae; genus Discoglossus; species Discoglossus pictus. The sequence continues at coordinate 440,651,783 of CM050164.1, forward strand.
TGCGGCCTGCAATGAGCCTGCGAGGGTCCGCATTTGCGGTCGGTAAGTCGAAGGGCGTTGTAGGGATGAGCGACTTTGGCGCTCCTTGCCAGCAACTGCGGCCCTCAAGCATTAGCAACAACCCGCATGCTGACAAGTATATATATATATATATATATATATATACTGTGTATATATATATATATATATATATATATATACATATATAAATAAAACATTATTCATAAAAGTTGTATAATACATTCTCTGTTTAAAATGTATGTAACCGTTATAGAATGTAAATATGTTGCCGTTTTTCACTTACCCCTTTTAATGCTGCAAGAGAGAGGGTGGACAATATCTCTTCTGAATTCATGAGTCCTGTTGGTAGTCATGTGCTTAAAATTGTGGATGGCAAAACAGTCATCTCTGTGCAGTGACACGGTTATCTCTAGAGTCCTAGGCCCTCATTATATTATCGGCCGTAAATCGGCCGCAAAGCTGCGATTCCTAAATTTAAAAAAAAAATATTTACGGATTTGAGTGTAGGGGAATGTTGTGCTATGAATGCTAACACCTAAAATCACTTTATAGTCTCCTCAGAGTGCAGGATGGCTTTATTATGTGCTTATTTGTGTGCCTGCGGGACCTTTTTGCTGCAAGTAAGCTGCGGCTCGGTTTTAGCCTTGCAGAGCAACCAGGATTTTCTTGCGGCCGAAACTCTTGCGGCCGTTTAAGATGAAAGGCTTTCCTCCGGCGCGTGCGGCCGCAAGGGATAACAAGGCGCCGGCCGCAAGCCTGCCGGAGTCCCCGGCCGGAAGGGAATTGAATAGGCAAATAGCTTGCGGCCCCGCATCTCCTACGGCCGATAATAGAATGAGGCCCCTAGTTTGCAGACCCTTAAATTAAAGGAATGTTCACTAAGACAAGAACATAGGTATATTACATCTGTGTTTATCCTTTTTTACCCTCCCACAGTTAATGACGAGTTGACTGGTCACATTGAAGCCACTTTACGGTGGCAGTGACAAACTTGTCAATAATAATTTAACTTCTGCTGGGGAATGTACAGGGGAGGGCTAGGGGAGATGTGGGGATGGCTGGGGAATGTATAGGCTAGGGATATATATATATATATATATATATATATATATATATATACATATATATATCTTACATAAATAGTACATTTGTGTTCACATTTGAATGTCTAAAAAAAGTTAAAAAACTTGTTTCCTGCTCAGAATTCCAAGAAATACAGTTATTACACTGCATTCTGGGAAGCTGACCAGGGACATGCAAATGTGCCCACAAACCAGATGACTGGAGAAAAGCAGAGGTGATACCTATATTTAAGAAGGGATCTAGAGCAAATCCGGGGAATTATAGACCAGTGAGCCTCACTTCTGTAGTTGGGAAGCTTTTAGAAGGGTTAATAAGGGACAGAATACAAGAATATGTCTATTTGAACAGGATCATAGGTAGCAGTCAACATGGATTTATGAAGGAAAGGTCGTGTCAGACCAATCTAATTAGTTTTTATGAGGAGGTTAGTAGGAACTTGGATCAGGGCAACTCAGTGGATGTAGTCTTTTTAGATTTTTCAAAGGCATTTGATACAGTGCCACATGGAAGACTAGTGAGCAAACTAAGGGATACAGGAATTGCAGTAAATATCTGCTCATGGATCGAGAGCTGGCTAAAAGACAGGAAGCAAAGGGTTGTTGTAAATGGAACATACTCCGATTGGTCTAATGTGATAAGTGGGGTTCCTCAGGGCTCAGTATTGGGTCCTCTCCTTTTTAACATATTTATTAATGACATTGAAGTAGGACTCGAATGTAGTGTCTCCATTTTTGCTGATGACACTAAGTTGTGCAAGGTAATAAAATCAGATAATGATGTACTTTCCCTACAAAAGGATTTGCATAAATTAGAGAAATGGGCGGCTAAATGGCAGATGAGATTTAATACAAATAAATGTAAGGTTATGCATTTGGGAAGGAACAATAGCCAAGCAATCTATAATCTTAATGGAGCAAATCTAGGGGTATCAGATATTGAAAGGGATTTGGGAGTACTAGTGGACAACCACCTAGGTAACAGTGCTCAAAGCCAAGCAGCTGCTGCAAAGGCAAATAAAATATTAGCATGTATTAGGAAGGGTATAGAAGCCAGGGAAGAAGATATAATTCTGCCACTATACAAATCTCTAGTACGCCCTCATTTGGAATATGGAGTACAATTTTGGGCACCACCTCACAAAAAAGACATTTTAGAGCTGGAAAAAGTACAGAGAAGGGCTACAAAACTAATAAGGGGAATGGAGGGGCTAAGTTATGAAGAAAGACTAGCAAAATTAAACTTATTTTCGCTAGAAAAAAGGCGTCTAAGAGGAGATATGATTACGTTATTTAAATACATCCAGGGTCAATATAAGGCTTTGTCAAGTGAACTTTTTGTAGCAAGAGATTTTCAACTGACAAGAGGACATCCGTTGAGGTTAGAGGAAAAAAGATTTCACCTTAAACAAAGAAAAGGGTTCTTCACAGTTAGGGTGGTTAAAACTGTGGAATTCTCTACCAAAGGAGGTGGTGACAGCGAATTCGATAGACAACTTCAAAAAGGGGTTAGATATATTTCTGAATAAAGAGGGCATTCAAGGCTATCCTAGATAACAAGCAAGGAATATTGATCCAGGGAGAAATTTGATCGCCAGTTTCTGGGGTCAGGAAGGAATTTTGCTTTTTTTTTTCCCTTATGAGACAATTGGCAAAGTTTCAATGGGTTTTTTTTTATGTTTGCCTTCCTCTGGATCAATTAACAATAATTAACAATTAACAATAATAATAAATAGTCCAAATTAAAAAGATCAATAGAGATCTAAAAAGGTTGAACTTGATGGACTAACTCTTTATTCATTCTCCAATACTATACTATTAATAATTATTTAATCAATAATTTAATTAATAACTAATCCGCATATTGCAGATCAGAGGAGATCTTAACAGGTTGAACTTGATGGACTGAAAGTCTTTTTTCAACCTTAATTACTATGTAACTATGTAACTATGTAAATGCTTCATTCTTCTGTCCATAATCATTTTATGCTTAATGCTTCCTTTAAGCTTATGCCCGCTGCATTACACAGCTTTTATGCAAAGACAATGTTGGATTATACACAAGCTGGGAATCCTACACACGGACAGTCGTTTCAAGGTTACTGCCTTCCATCAGCGTGGGGCAGGATCCCAGCTTGTGTAGTGAATATTTTGAGTAGGTAGTACACCACAACTATCATTTAATATATGGTGTTCAAAAGAGCGATAGATGCCCTCCACCAAACAGTAGTACAGTAAATAAATATAAATAAATACAAATATGTATATATATATATATATATATATATATATATATATATATATATAGATAGATAGATACAATTGGGGGGGGGGGAGTATTTGATCCTTCTGATTTTGTCCACTGACAAAGAAATGATCAGCCTATAATTTTAATGGTAGGTGTATTTTAACAGTGAGAGACAGAATAACAAGAAAGAAAAACAAGAAAAATGCATGTCAAAAAAGTTATAAATTGGTTTGCAGGTCAATAAGGGAAATAAGTATTTGACCACTTCATCTTAGTACTTGGTGGCAAAACCCCTGTTGGCAATCACAGAGGTCAGACGTTTCTTTTAGTTGGCCACCAGGTTTGCACACATCTCAGGAGGGATTTTGTCCCACTCCTCTTTGTAGATTCTCTCCAAGCCATTAAGGTTTTGAGGCTGATGTTTGGCAACTCGAACCTTCAGCTCCCTCCACAGATTTTCTATGGGATTAAGGTCTGGAGACTAGGCTAGGCCACCCCATGACCTTAATGTGCTTCTTCTTGAGCCACTCCTTTGTTTCCTTGGCTGTGTGTTTTGGGTCATTGTCATGCTGGAATACCCATTTTCAATGCCCTGGTTGAGGGAAGGAGGTTCTCACCCAAAATTTGACGGTAAATTGCCCCGTCCATCGTCCCTTTCATGCGGTGCAGGTGTCCTGTCCCCTTAGCAGAAAAACACCCCTAAAGCATAATGTTTTTTGCTCCATGTTGGACGGTGGGGATGGTGTTCTTATCATTCCTCCTCCTCCAAACACGGCGAGTTGAGTTGATGTCAGAGCTCAATTTTGGTCTCATCTGACCACAATACTTTCACCCAGTTCTCCTCTGAATCATTCAGATATTCATTGGCAAACTTCAGACAGGCCTGTACATGTGCTTTCTTGAGCAGGGGCCTTGCGGGCGCTGCAGGATTTCAGTCCTTCACAAGTGTGTTACCAAATGTTTTCTTGGTGACTATGGTCCCAGCTACGTTGAGATCATTAACAAGATCCTCCCATGTAGCTCTGGGCTGATTCCTCACCACTCTCATGATCATTGAAACTCCACGAGGTGAGATCTTGCATGGAGCATCAGACTGAGTGAGACTGGCAGTTATTTTGTGTTTCTTCCATTTCCAAATAATAGCACCGACTGTTGTCACCTTCTCACCAAGCTGCTTGGCGATGGCCTTATGGCCCATTCCAGCCTTGTGTAGGTCTACAGTCTTGTCCCTGACATCCTTGGACAGCTTTTTGGTATTGGCCATGGTGGAGAGTTTGGAATCTGATTGATTGCTTCTGTGGACAGGTGTCTTTTATACAGGTAACGAGCTGAGATTAGGAGCACTCCCTTTAAGAGAGTGCTCCTAATCTCAGCTTGTTACCTGTATAAAAGACACCTGGGAGCCAGAAATCTTGCTGATTGATACAATAACTTATTTCCCTCACTAACCTGCAAATCAATTTATAACTTTTTTGACATGTGTTTTTCTTGTTTTTTTTTTGTTTGTTATTCCGTCTCTCACTGTTAAAATAAACTTACCATTAAAATTATAGACTGATCATTTCTTTGTCAGTGGACAAACTTTCAAAATCAGCAGGGGATCAAATACTTTTCCCCCAACTGTATATATAAAAATACATCAAATAATGTCCCACTGTAAACTAGATTTTTAGATTTTCCATTTTTTATTTCACACATAAAGGCTTAAATATTGAATAAAGTTGGCATTTTATTGCAACATTTTATTGAAGACTGTAAAACAAAACATCTGTCTCAATAAATGAGACTTTTCTCATTTTGCATATAGGTCCCATAGACAATTTTTTCCTGCACTTTTGTTCCACATCGAAGACTGCAAAAAGGTATCCGTAAAATATCACTGGTATCTTCACCCCTTAACAACAACATGTCTTCTAATACATTGTTCTGTAATGCACTGAAGGACCCTCTGGAAGTACAGAGATTAGATATCTCTAACAAGATTTCAGCAAAAGAACATGCAATCACTGAAAATACTGAGTGTATTTGACTCTACAGAACAGAAATAAAAGGGTTATGGAATTGATTGCTAGATCAAGAGCTGAAAGAAAAACAATCTCAACACTACATTAAAAAGTCTAGACATATTACAGAACGATAATAGGATTTATATTTCTGGGTGTATAATCAGATGGCAAAGCACGGAGCTTAATACCCAAACTAATCATGCCACCTAATGCAGGTTTGTTTTGTACAAAATAATTCCTATGAATGGGCTTTTTTTATACTGACTGCATCCGTTTTTAGTTATTAACAGAAGTACAGCACACTTGCTGTACTCCATTCAACGCTTCATAATGTGGTCCAATTTCATTTGACAGCTAATTGCAAAAGAGTATAACATTTTCTGATTGTTTACAAAAAACACCATACTTGACATGAATAAAAAGATGCTTTATCATGTGGACCAATTTCATCTGACATCCTATTCAAATGTAAAATTAAGCTCTTATGATTGACTTACACAAGACACTTTATGCCATCCATGCTAAGTGTGAAATCAGATCAGTTATTCCAACAGCCCCATTAAATTCCAAGCACGTAGCGGCAATGGCACACCTGCAAAGTGTGCAGGCTTGAAATTCTGCTGCGTTACAGAGCTATTACATTCAACCATGTCACGGCCAACGGGCTGGAGATGCAAACCCTTAAACCATTCTTGCGCAAGTTGCATGTGCGGCCGTGAACATGATCAATTAGCCAAACCGGTAGTTACGGGTTTAGATGGAGCCAATGGCAGGAGAGATCATCATCATTATGTCACTGAAAAATGGAGGTTAGATTTCAAAGCCTTACGGGTTTCAATTACAAATTTTGATTGGACCCGCATTCCAGAAATAATGCAATATTAATAAATCAGAAAATATGATATTCTAGTTCATGCTAGTTCAATTATATGTATTAACACATTGATTGCCGGGATCAAAATAAAACGGAAATTAAACAGAAAAAAAAGTATTGTATATTGCACATTTGCGAGCTTGAGAATGTTGTACTATTAATTTTAATACCTGACCTCCCATTCCTTTAAATTATAAGTACAGTATTGTGATGATATTTGCATTTACAGTACTACGGATAGGACTTTAACCCCCTTGTGGGTCCTCTCTAGTACCTGTAGGCTTTTTGGCTCCATTTGTTAGTTACGTGTTTGAACGCCAGTGGATTCGTAGCAATATAATAGCGATTTTCGAACGTAACAGTTACGGGCTTGACAGATCAAAGGACTTGCAGCAATGGAGTTCAGATTTCGACATCCCATAGGGTTTTTCCACCTGTAACCCGCAGATCGTTTGCTGGTCGCTTTAAGAGGCCAATTTAATAGCCGTAAGTCTTGCAGGTTCCGGTACGGGCTATGATTTTACACGTTGGGGAATTTAATAGGGCTGCTAGTGGGGTTGATGTAAGTATACAGAATGTGCAGTTCAAGTACTAAAAACTCATGGCAGAACATTGCAACGGTTGGCTAAAAATTTGATTTGTTTCAAATATTAGTACTCATTTCTCTATTAAAGTGAATTGATTTTTTTTTGTATATATATTATTTTGTTTTAAAGAAGTGTTTAAATAATGTTGCCTTGTTATTCTGCCTTATAAAGTACATCTCTTATTAAGTTAAATATATTATTTTGACTAAGACTACAGGTTGGCCGTGTGACAGATTCAGCACCACATCCACATTTTACTTCTTATATGTGCTGCAACCCTGTCAGATTTCAATACATGTGTGCTCTGGCACTTGCAAAGAAATTTGATTGGCCAGCAGTGCACATAAGTAAATCCCCATCACCCGTCTGTCTCCACTCTAATCCATAATGAACGCCTCCGCTAGACTTATCTACCATACTCAATGCTCTATGTCTGAAGCTCCTCTCTGTCAGTCACAGCAATCATGGCCTCATGAATACAATTTAAAATCATGACTCTAACTTATATATCTGATCCTATCTCAAAATACTCCCCCAACAGCCCTCTTTGCTCTGCTAATGACCTTCTTCTTTCCTCCTCTCTTATCACCTCCTCTCACTCCCCCCTTCAGAGGTTTTCTCGTGCTTCCTCTGGTCCTTGGAACTCCTTTCCTTCTGACTTAAATCCTTCAAACAATCATTAAAACACATCTGTTTAAAGAAGCCTTAATGTGCACAATGTATCTATCTTTCTTCTGTACCACACCCAAACCATTTAGATTGTAAGTTTGTGAGTTTTTAATCTTGTAAGGTGCTTTGGGGAAAGCTATATGTATATTTGATTTTAAGCTCAAAACAAGGCCCTCCATTGTTTTACTATGTTTCTAAGATTAGTTTTCGCCTTGTACGTAACCCCTGAATAACGCTACAGAATATTTTGGCATGTTAGAAATAAAAGATAATAATAAAAATAATACGTTTTTTAAGACTGTATTATAAATGTTAAAATAGCAGAACCAAAAGAAATTATAATCAAACACATTTAGAAGGGTGTTTCGCCACACCACAAGCTTCTATTATATGAAATAGTACACTTATAGAAGTTCAGATTTGTGTATGTGTAAAAGTTTTAATATTTTGCCTTTTATTGTTACAAGACATCTATATATTCGGTGATGTAAGCTGCTGAGCAACACTGATCATGAATGTAACTGTCACAGATTACCATTCAGCTGCAGCTTGATTGGTTCTTGAATACGCTCTTGAACTTTTGACCGAATCAGTTCAGCATTCTGAGTGTCAGTGACTGAAATTAAACTTAAAATGGCAGCTTCCGTTGTCCACAACATGGAGGTATAACTACCACAATTCTGACATACAGTGGATATAAAAAAGTATACATACCCCTGTTAAAATGTCAGGTTTCTGTGCTGTAAAAAAATGAGACAAAAATAAATAATTTCAGAACTTTTTCCACCTTTAATGTGACCTATAAACTGTACAACTCAATTGAAAAATAAACTGAAATCTTTTAGGTGGAGGGAAGAAAAATAAAACATAAAAATAATGTGGTTTAATAAGTATGCACACCCTCTTATAACTGGGGATGTAGCTGTGTTCAGAATTAAGCAATCACATTCCAAATCGTGTTAAAAAGGAGTCAGCATACACCTGCTATCATTTAAAGTGCCTCTGATTAACCCCAAATAACCACAAAGTTCAGCTGCTTTAGTTGGTCTTTCCTGAAATGTTCTTAGTCGCATCCCACAGCAAAAGCCATGGTCCACAGAGAGCATCCAAAGCATCAGAAGGATCTCATTGTTAAAAGGTATCAGTCAGGAGAAGGGTACAAAAGAATTTCCAAGGCATTATATATACCATGGAACATAGTAAAGACAGTCATCATCAAGTGGAGAAAATATGGCACAACAGTGACATTACCAAGAACTGGAGTTCCCTCCAAAATTGATGAAAAGACTAGAAGAAAACTGGTCTGGGAGGCTACCAAGAGGCCTACAGCAACATTAATGGAGCTGCAGGAATATCTGGCAAGTACTGACTGTCTGGTACATGTGACAACAATCTTCCGTATTCTTCATATGTCTGGGCTATGGGGTAGAGTGGCAAGATGAAAGCCTTTTCTTACGAAGAAAAGCATCCAAGCCAGGCTACATTTTGCAAAAACACATCTGAAGTCTCTCAAAAGCATGTGGGAAAATGTGTTATGGTCTGATGAAACCAAGGTTGAAGTTTTTGTCCATAATTCCAAAAGATATGTTTGGCACAAAAACAACACTGCACATCACCAAAAGAACACCATACCCACAGTGAAGCATGGTGGTGGCAGCATCATGCTTTGGGGCTGTCAGGCTTCTGCTAGAAAGATGAACACGAAGAGGAACTTCATCTTTCAGCATGACAACGACCCAAAGCATACATCCAAATCAACAAAGTAATTTCTTCACCAGAAGAATATTAAAGTTTTGGAATGGCCCAGCCAGAGCCCAGACCTGAATCCAATTGAAAATCTGTGGGGTGATCTGAAGAGGGCTGTGCACAGGAGATGCCCTCGGAATCTGACAGATTTGGAGTGTTTTTGCAAAGAAGAGTGGGCAAATCTTGCCAAGTCAAAATGTGCCATGCTGATAGACTCATACCCAAAAAGACTGAGTGCTGTAATAAAATCAAAAGGTGCTTCAACAAAGTATTAGGTTTGCATACTTATGCAACCATATTATTTTATTTTTATATTTTTTTCTTCCCTCTACCTTAAAGATTTCAGTTTGTTTTTCAATTGAGTTGTACAGTTTATAGGTCACATTAAAGGTGGAAAAAGTTCTGAAATGATTTATCTATGTCTCATTTTTTTACAGCAAAGAAATTTGACATTTTAACAGGGGTGTGTAGACTTTTTATATCCGCTGTATATCATGGATCTTTAATATAACAATGTATAGATATAACTTGCCCTTTAAGGCAAATATCACTAACTGTTGGTAACTGTCACAATCTGCTTCTTCAAGGGGGCTTGATATGAACCTTGTCAAAAACCTACCCCAGCAGAATTGTGTAGTTCCTGTTCACTGTGGCAGAAAAGATGGCGTCTGAAGAGGGCAAGGCCCAAAAGGTACAGGCAGAGAATACTGGATACAGGTTACTAGTGGCCCATGGCAAGACCACTGCCCAAGTCAGGATACAAAACACAAAAATAGTCTCACACTGTGGATATGTGAAAACTACCTCTCAACCTTTACTGAATGATCAAAACAACATATTTATACTCTCCAATACCACACCCTTGTGTACATTTGTGTGTGTGTGATGTCAGCCGATCTGGCTTGCAACCTTGGGCTATCAAAGCTCTTGAGATCAAATTCACCAGATATCTATAGCTGGCTAGTGAAAAAACCTTTATGTTAAACTAAAAAAAAAGTTTGCTTAGAACTACTTGAAGTACATACATCTGTCTTGACCCAAGGTATGTATGTGTGAGTGTGCAATGATCTGCAGCTAACTTCTATGAAGAGCATTTTTACCAATTCCACATACCGTATATACTTAAGTATAAGCCAACTCGAGTATAAGCTGAGGCACCCATTTCACCACAAAATACTGGGTAAAATGAGTGACTCGAATATAAACCGAGGGTGGGAAATGTGCTGCCCCCTGTGTCCCTCTTGTGCCCTCTGTGTCCCCCTCTCTCTCCGTGTCTATTCTCCCCTCTCCTTTCCCTGTGTCTCTTCTCCCCTCTCCCTTCCCTGTGTCTCTTCCAACCTCTCCCTTCCCTGTGTCTCTTCCCCCCTCCCTTATCATCCTCCTCAACCCCACTCCTCAACCTCCCTCCTCATCCTCAACCTCCCTCCTCATCCTAAACCTCCCTCCTCAACCTCCCTCCTCAACCTCCCTCCTCATCCTCCCTCCTCATCCTCAACCTCCCTCCTCATCCTCAACCCCCTCAACCCCCCATCCTCAATCCCCCTCCTCAACCCCCCCATCCTCAACCCCCATCCTCATCCTCTCTCCTCAACCCCCTCCTCAAGCCCCCATCCTCAACCCCCTCCTCAACCTTTCTCCTCAACCCCCCATCCTCAACCCCCTCCTCAACCCCCCATCCTCATCCTCAACCCCCCATCCTCATCCTCTCTCCTCAACCCCCCTCCTCAACCCCCTCCTCCTCATCCTCAACCTCCCTCCTCATCCTCAACCCCTCCTCAACCTTCCTCCCCATCCTCAACCCCCTCCTCAGCCCCCTCCTCAACCCTCCATCCTCAACCCCCTGCACAACCTTCCTCCTCAACCCCCCATCCTCAACCCCCCATCCTCAACCTCAACCCCTCTCAACCGCCACCCACCTCCTCAACCTCAACCCCCCTCAACCTCCCCCTCAACCTCCCTCGGCGGGTTTATGCTGAGGAGGGGGTTTAGGTTGAGAAGGGGGGAGGGAAAGAGACACGGGGGGTAGAGAGATACACGGGGGGTTAGAGACACACGGGGGTTAGAGACACACAGGGGGTAGAGACATACGGGGGGTTAGAGACAGACGGGGGGTTAGAGAGACACGGGGGGAGAGTGACTGGAGTATAAGCCGAGGGGGGCCTTTTTTGCCTTAAAAAATGGGCTGAAAAACTCGGCTTATACTCGAGTATATACGGTATGTTCTACATAGCATTTTCCCTCTTATAATATATTATAACTAGGATACATAACAACCATGTACAGGCAACATATAACCACACACAATAATACATAATCCCAACGCAACAATGTCATGCTCCCTTGGCCATATTCATCATTACTGGCAACATGAGTCCTTAAACAATTAAATCATGCCAGTTGACCACTTTGTTTTATTTATGAAACTTTAGTGTAATATTTTGCCATATTTATTGACAAGCATTGTATTGTTTAATCACCAACAACATGGATTGTGTGGCAAAATATATTAGAAACCAAGTTGACCACAAGTGACAACTATAAAGGTTAAAATAGATTACAATACAACTTGTAAGGACAAACATAAACCTTCTAGTCTGCCCATTCTATGCACCTATGAACTGACCATAATACATTCTTATACATGCATGAAATTCCTTTTAATATTAGTACAGTTAATTTGTGAGTCCAAAGGGTTGTCAGAAGGATCATGACAGCTAACAACTGTTGTGATCTGCTTTCTTCAATCGGACTTGATAAGGCGGTTATCTCCAAACCGGCAGATCTTTAAGGTTCTTTTGATGTCTTCACCAAGGCAACAAATGTCTCTAAAATAATCTTGGATCTGGATAAGTGGTGCTGGAACTGCTTTTATTGTGGTGGAAACTTCATAACAGATATACCTTTTATATGTATCAACCATCACAGCAAACTTTACTAACTAACTGCCTCTCTACATGACAGTTACCGATTACATCATCGGAATCAGCTAACTCTTCATGAACCGGACATGCAACATACAGAATCTGGCATCATAAGAGAAGCAACATAATATACAGTAATTAACATACACAGGGTAATCAACATAACATAAAAACATATTAAATAGATTTAACAACTACTGAGGCCAGTCCTTGCGCAGGTGCGTCAGACAAGGTACAGTTTCCCCATCCTACAACCACATAAGCCCAGGAGGCAGTCCTGATATGCGTCATTATGTGAGTCCAAAGACTGGTGAGGGGGACCATGACAAGTACCTACCCATCCAGTGGTCAACTTAATTTCTACCTTTTCTGTGACATAGTAATAGTCACACATTAGACCTAAATCTCGGACCCATTAACTTCATAATGACGTTTATGTTTTATATTTTTGTATTAATCTTTTCATGAAATGCTTTCATTCCGGACTTTAAAAAATACTTTACATCATTTGAAGAATCCTATCAGGCCATCACTCTATACTATACGTATTGAAGACATGAACTCTTTATTTATCAGTTTAGTCATTTAGACTATGTACAATTTTAATCTTTTAATATGTTGCTATTTTATTATTATCCTTCTTCGGTCTCATTATGAAATAGGAGCTGATATCACTACAGCCATTAGTACAGTTAAAATTATTTGAATTTTATTTTACTTAAAATCATATTTTATACAAATAGAATTACCTTTAATAGGAGCAGTCATATTTGTTTAATTGGCATAAGGATGCCATGAGTTCTTCTAAATGACTATTATATTCTAATAAAATGTAATCCTTTTTCTCCCAGAGGTGCTCAGCTTCATACATTTCATTAACATGCTCACCTGACCTATTTCAAAGCATCTATCACTTAACTGACACCCCAGTCAGGAAGAACCTGACTGAGTAAGTTGAATTACCACTTGACTGTCCCATTGGCTATATGTCACACCTGCACAGCATCCTCCATTTCAAGTAAGGACAATACATGCAAATGGAGAATGGGAGGGTGTACTTAAAGTGTATTGGAGCTTGGTGAAATAACAGTTGATTGATTCTATAATTTAAATCATATCGCACTGTGCAACAAGATGGAGGTGTACAATCTGGAGGAGTAAGATGCACTTATTTTAAAAATGATCAAGAAGACTTAAATATCATTAAGACAAAGTATGGGCAGTTTTTATTATAAGTGGTGAAGGATAAGAATTCCCTGAATTAGCTACACATAAATATCTGTGCCCATTTATTTATTTTTTAAAACTAGTATATCTATGTGCTTCATGTACCCATTCAATCTCTGAAAGTTAATTATTTTTCCATTTATACATATGTTTTTAATAAGTTAATAAACTACATTTCCCTGTAAATGTATGTATGCTATCACTCTCAAAAGATATTGGTACTTGACTATGCTACTTTTCTGGTTTCTTTCTGTTTTTCGCCTTGAGGGCCACTTAATGCTTTCTCGGTGATGAACTAAATTCAACATGTTGTAAATGTAATTTGTACCAAAACCAAAAAGGAGGTATCATTTTCTTGAAAACTCTATCATACTGCAAGTCTCCAGGGTAATAATTACCAACTTTGTGATTTTACTCGCTGTCATTGTATAAAACCTAATTAAAGTGTTTAGCATTGGACTTGAAAGTATTGGCTAATTAGTAATGCTTCTTTAAATTGCTTAAAATCAATACCAGATGTGCTATTAGTCCTATATTGCATTAACCTGATTTTCTGATTATAGCATGTACTCTTAAGTCAGCTGCACAATGATGTGCAAGGTTTTGTGAAATCACTTTCAAGGGGGGATGAGAAAGAGCACAATCATATCAGTATACTTATTATACAAATTACAGTTGATCTCTATGGCTTCAGAAAGATTAAAGGTATATGATAGATTAAAACAAGTCATGGCCCATTAAAGTATATGTAGCATTAAGCATAATGAAAGTGAAAGTCATATAGCCCACCAGTATGTTGATAACAAAAAAAAACTTATGACTGCATTAAATGAATTTAAAGAAATCAGCTCTGCTTTCCTCACATTAAGATACGCTGTCCATTCTACTATTGAGGAGAATGGTGAGCAGCTATCACCGCAACTAATCTAAACTATGACTACAGCCCCTCTTGTTCCCTCTAGCCAAATAGAGTTATATGCTAGATGTTAATGAGCTACAGCTTTTATAATAACTAAATCTATTTTAATGTGAGGTAGAGGGTGCCATATATATATATATATATAAATATAAACAAAAGTGTATATTAATACACGTCCATCTGGGGGGTCAGATATCATTATATATATACACGCAGGCTATATATATATATATATTTATATATATATATATATATATATATATATATATATATATATATATATATATTTGACACTTTAAAGCAGCTTTGTTTAATTTTATTTTTATAACTGTCATGTTAAGCGTTAAGTGAAAGTATGAGCATACATCAGTAAACTATTAGGTCAGCTTTTGAGAAGAGGACAGGGTATTATCCTGTTGCACCATACTTCATGATAGCTAACCATTAGTTGTCAATATTTAAATTAAAGTTCATTGATAATATCCAAGTACCTTCAGCAGGGGGAAATAGAAACATAGGGCCTCATTCAATTGCTGGCCCATAACTCGCTCGCAGACAGCCTCATGTCTGAGATCGAGTTGCGGGCTCCCGTGGGTCTCTGTTTGCAAAGCTATTCAGTTGCTCCAGGTTGCGAGTTGCGATCCTGAAGCCAGCTCTGTAAACCATGCACTGGTTCGGAACAGTTGTGGGCGGGAACCATATAAATTCCCTGAGCCCGTAACCGCCCCATTCGATTCGGCTAATAGAAAATGAGACTGTCATAATTACGGAAGTAAAACATGGAGGTTACGTGTCAATCAATTAGGCAACTGAGATGCTTCTTGAATGATAGATGTTGATGGGTTCTGTCTAAGTGCAGTTTGTATACAACACATCAAGGGTTAGGAGACTTAGGTCTTTATTAAGGGGAATCTAGATTTTTAGGGTTAACTGCAGTGGAGGCTGGTGACCTTCCAAGTTACATAGTTACATAGTAATTAAGGTTGAAAAAAGACTTTCAGTCCATCAAGTTTAACCTTTTAAGATCTCTGATCTGCAATATGCGGATTAGTTATTAATTAATTAATTAGTTGTTAATTAATTATTAATCAATTATTTAATTATTATTATTATGTTTTATTATTAATTAATCTAGAGGAAGGATCAATACTCTCTCTCTAATTATGAGGCTAACCCTGAATTCCCTTTTTAATTAGAAATAAATCAAGTCCCCTTTTATTGTTATAAATCGAATCCGCTGTCACCACCTCCTCCAGTAGAGAATTCCACAGAATAACCACACTTACTGTGAAGAACCCTTTTCTTTTTACTTCTTACTCTTTTTACTTTTGTTGCCCTCCTCTGTACCTTTTCCAGTTCTAAAATTATATCTGCTTTCCTTGCTTCTATACCCTTCTTAATACATGCTAATATTTTTCTTGCCTTTGAAGCTGCTGCTTGGCTTTGAGCACTGTTACCTAGGTGGTTGGTAACAAGCACTCCCAAATCCCTTTCAATATCTGATACCCCTAGATTTGCTCCATTAAGATTATAAATTGCATGGCTATTTTTCCCCCATACACTATCTACCTAACATCCTAATAAAATCCCTGTTACCCCACTAATTACAAAAAAAAATACAAAAAAAAAATACATTACAGAAACTAAAAAAACCTACGTTACACAAAAAAAAAAACATTATTTACTAACAATAAAAAAAACTATAATTACACGAAATAAAAAGCATAATTTACTAAAAATAAAAAACCTAGAATTACACAAAATATAAACGACATTACATCAAATAAAAAAGACTATATTAGAGTTTAATAAAAACATACATTATATTTTTTAAAAATCCTTGAATCACACCTAAAACAACCCCCTTTCCTAAACCTACAATAGGGTAAATAAGCCCACTTACCTTGTCCCAATGCGACAATGGTTTTCTCGCCTTTGTCCATAGCATAAGGGCCCATCTTTCATTGACACAGGTATGGCACCCCTACGGCACCCCTAGGAGAGAAAGAAACATTAAAATGAAAAAATAAATAATCACAACATATAATCAATATCTTCCTCCCCTTCCCTATCTGTCTCCTCCCTCTTCCTGTCTCCCCTATCCCTCTCCCTATATCCCACATTCCCTACCCCCTCCATCCCTCTCCCTATGTCTCTCTCCCTCCCTATCTTTCTGCTCGCTCCCTATCGAACTCCCTCGATATGTCGCTCTGAATCCTACTCTCTCCCTCCATATCTCCCCTATCTCTCTCCCTATAACCCTCTTTCCCTATCCCCCAGCTCTATCTCTATCTCTATCTGCCTCCCTAACTGTCTCTTTCCCTATCCCCCCATCCCTCTCCATATCTCTCTCTCCCTCCCTAATTCTATCCCTCCCTATCTTTCTCCTCCCTCGCTATCCCTCTCTCTCTTCCTATCTCCCCCTATATCTCTCTCTGTATCCCTCTTTCCCAATCTCCATCCCTCTCCCTATCTTTCTCTCCCTCCCTAACTCTCTCTCTCCCTACCTCTATCTCTCCCTCTGTATCTTTATCCCTATCCCTCTCTAGCGTCCCTATCTATCTTCCTATCTCCCCCCATCCCTCTCCCTATATCCCTCTTTCCCTATCCCCCATCCCTCTCCCTATCTCGCTCTTATCCCTATCTTTCTCCTTCCTCCCTATCTCTCTCCTTCCCTATCTCTCTCCATATCTCTTTCTCCCTATATCTCCCCTATCCCTCTCCGTATATCCCTCTTTCCCTATCGCCCCATCCCTCTATTTCTCTCCGTCCCTATCTCTCTCTCTCTCCCTAACTCCCTCCCTATCTCTCTTTTCCTCCCTATCTCTCTCTCCCTCCCTATCCCTCTCTCACTATCTCCCCCATCCCTCTCCCTATATCTCTCTTTGCCTATACCCATCCCTCTCCCTATCTCTCTCTCTCTCTTTCTCCTCTCTCCCTATCTCCCCCCTGTGCCCATCCCTATATCCCCCTTTCCCTATCCCTATCTCTATCTGCTTCCCTAACTCTACTCTCTCCCTCCCTAACTCTCTCTCCCTATTCCTCTCTCCTTCTCTATCTCTCTCCCTATTCCTCTCTTCTTCCCTATCTTTCTCCCTATCTCCCCTAATCCCTCTCCCTATATCCCTATTTCACTATCCCCCATCCCTCTCCCTATATCTTTCTCCGTCCCTAACTCTCTCACTCTCTATCTTTCACCTCTCTCCCTATCCCTCTATCCTTATCTCCCCTATCCCTCTCCCTTTCTCCCTCCTCTCTGTCTCCCCCTCCTCTCTCTCTCCCCCCTCCTCTCTCTCTCCCCTACTCCTCTCACTCTCCCCTACTCCTCTCACTCTCCCCTACTCCTCTCACTCTCCCCTACTCCTCTCACTCTCCCCTACTCCTCTCTCTCTCTCCCCTACTCCTCTCTCTCTCTCTCCCCTCCTCTCTCTCTCTCCCCTCCTCTCTCTCTCCCCTCCTCTCTCTCTCTATCCCCTCCTCTCTCTCCCGTCCCTCTCTCTCTCTTCCCTCCTCTCTCACTCTCCCCTCCTCTCTTTCTCTCCCCTCCTCTCTTTCTCTCCCTCCTCTCTCTCTCTCCCCCTCCTCTCTCTCTCTCCCCCTCCTCTCTCTCTCTCCCCCCTCCTCTCTCTCTCTCCCCCTCCTCTCTCTCTCTCCCCCTCCTCTCTCTCTCCCCCCTCCACTCTCTCTCCCCCTCCTCTCTCTCTCTCTCTCCCTCCTCTCTCTCCCCTCCTCTCTCTCTCCCCATGCTCTCTCTCTCTTACCTCTCTCTGTATCCCCCTCTCTCTCCCCCTCCTCTCTCTCTCCCCCCTCCTCTCTCTCTCCCCCTGCTCTCTCTCTCCCTTACCTCTCTCTCTCCCTTACCTCTCTCTATTCACCTCTCTCTCTCTTACCCTCCTCTCTCTCCCCCTGCACCCCTCACTCTCTCTCTCTCTCTCCCTTCTCTCTCTCTCCCTTCCTCTCTCACTCTCTCTTCCTCTCCCCCTCCTTTCTATCTCTCCCCATCCTCTCTCTCCCACTCCTCTTTCACTCAGCTCCTCTCTCTCTCTCCCCCTTCTCTCTCTCCCACTCCTCTCTATCTCCCCATCCTTCCTCTGTCTCCCCTTCCTCTCTCTCTCCCTTCTCCTCTCTCTCTCTCCCTCCTTTCTCTCTTCCCCTCCTTTCTCTCTCTCTCTCTCTCTCCCCTTCTCTCTCTCTCCCCCTCCTCTCTCCCCCTCCTCTCTCTCTCTCCCCCTCCTCTCTCTCTCTCTGGGCCTGCTGGAGAGAGCCGCACGGGTAACACCGATTGTAGAGGCCTGCGGATGGGCCCGTTTGTAGAAGCCCTCGGGTGGGCCCGGCGCTAGAGGCCCGCGGGTGGGCCCGGCTGAAGAGGCTACAGGTTGGCCAGCTATAGAGACCCGCAGGTGGGCCCCGCTGTAAAGGTTCACGGGTGGGCCCGGCTGGAGAGGGCCGCGCGAGTGGTCCCGACTGCAGAGGGAACGCAGTCAGGCCCAGATAATGAGGCCCGCATGAGGAGGGTAAGAGAGGCGGGGGAGACACAGGGGTGGGAGAGGGGGGAAAGAGGCACAGGGGAGGGAGAGGGGACAAAGAGACACAGGGGAGGAAGAGGGGACAAAGAGACACAGGGGAGGAAGAGACGGGAAAAGAGACACAGGGGAGGGAAAGAGAGGAAAGTTGCACAGGGGAGGGAGAGAGGGGGAAAGAGGCACAGGGGAGGTCAAGATAGGAAAGAAACATGGGAGGAATAAAGGAAAGAGGCACTGGGGTGAGAGAGGGCTGAAAGAGACACAGAGGAGGGAGAGCAGGGGAAAGAGACAGAGCCCAGCTGGAGGCTGTGAGTGGCCTGTAACAGGGCCCTGGGGCTGCAGGACCCCTGTGATGAGTCAATGGGGTGGAGGAGGCAATGAAGAGAGGGAGGAAATAAAGAGGAGGAAGGAAAAGAGAGAGAGACCTCCAGTATGGCTGTGGTAGCTACCACTCAGCACTTGACAGCTCCCACAGCAGTCCTGTGGTTTGTGGGCGTTCAAGTGAACGTCCCTAATCACAATAGGCAGCTGCTTCATTCTGATTGGTTGATGCTGCAGCTACAGATACAATACAGATACAATTTCTAGCACAGTGCATGTAGGCTCACATAGGTTGAGCGGGACAGCATTATGACGCTCTATAATATAGCAGCACTAGGGAAAGTCACCAAGCAAGGGTGAAGGCACACACAGGGTTAGATGCATATTTTTAACAAAATAATATGAAAGAAGGCATGAAAGCTGATAAACGTAAATTACAATATTGAAGTGATGGATAATTTTGGGGGGCACTTGCCCATTTGCCTCTATGCACTAGCTGCCCCTGGTTAACTGCTATATTAAAGGTGATGATGTAATAGAACCAAAATATGGATCATAGATCCATAGCCAAAAAGCGCAGTTCTGTAGAATTGAAAGGAAAGTTTATCTAATTATGATGTAATTCCTTTACTAAACATGGATTTCTTGAAGAAGTGGTAAAATACATGTATAATACATAATACATACATAATACATGTATAATACATGTAATATATGCACTATTTCATATTTAATATGATACAGATTAGGAGTTTCAAATCAGTTTTCTGTCGCCTTGATTCAACACTAATGAGCTACATATTTCTATATAATGCAGAGCCCAAGCAGCACTAACGTTACACAAAGTGTTGTCTGCAGTCCCAACATGATTAATAAAAGACTATTGAGTGTAGTTAGGATTTTTTTAAATGACCTTTCCTGTTTGTAACAAACCGACACTGAATGTTAGGAATTAATATATCACATGCTTGTTTTTGTTTCTGGTAGGACTAGCTGCCTGAAAGTTAGACTTACGGTACATACCCAGATATTTCAAGTTAAATCTATTTTTTTAGTTCACCATTAATTAACATTAAAATACATGTGCAAATAGCAGCAAAAGAGGTTTTAACCAGAAAATATAATTTAAAAACACAGTTCCCCTCAATTAATGCACAGGTGCACTCCTCTCCCTCATTTCTCTTGGTCAGTGCATTCTGTAGGAAAAAGGGGCTATGCTGCAATTCAACAATCAAAGTCTTTCCAAAATGGACATGCTGCAGGTAATATGGTCTGCACAATAAATGCAACCAATGATGATTGTGCTTGTCCAAGCTTAGTGTCCTGGACAAGGAGGAATGTATGGAGCAGCAATTATTGAGGGGAACATTGTTTTAAAAGAGATTGAACTTGAAAAGCACAATAACCCCTTTAAGATACACTGTTTTGAAGAACTGCAGTTGAAACATGCAAATGGTTTTCAAATTGAACATAATATTCAATTATAATATTAATTATATAATTTGCATTATGCTGTTGTCTACTCCCAACTTCCTGAGGTGGGAGGACACTTTGAATATACAGGAATTTGGCATCTACAAGTGTTAGTTTGTCTGTAGCACGTTTAAAAATAAAGTTCATAATCTTGTTTGCAGCTGTCCTATTGGCCGTGTATGAACCATCATAGCCATGCCCACCTTTACTAAGCAAACTCAGTCTGGATAAGAACCTTTATTGGTCAGACTTTTTTAGTCCAGCCTTCATCAGTGCTGGTCATAACCAGGGAAGAGGAGATTAGCAGCTTTGCTTGGGGGAAAACTAACACATTCAAAAATAAAAAAAATATATATCATTTGTAAAATACATATACAAAAAACGATCATTTTATATTAAGCAGAAACAGCAAAGGTCCCAATTATGGTGCCAGAAATGAACTTTTTATCTAAATAAAAATGGTATGCAATAGAAACTTATTAAAACTATTACTACAATAATATTGATAATTCGGACACCTAATTTAATGTAATATTATAGCAGTTTATCATGCATGAGGTTGTGCATGTTATTGCTTAGCAATTACACATACACACTTATGAAAGGCCATGGATTAACTATACTTTCTTGTATCTTCATGTTTCAGTATCCTGTGGATTATTTAAATTCCCATTAAGGACATGATTTTACTAATTTCTTAGATAATAAAGTCTGAAATTGTGTTCATTGGTTCTTTCGGATACATTGCCTCAAGAAACTGAAGTAACAAACTTCAATACTTACTGTATAGATGCTAGAACACATTTTTTTACCCTACCTTCCTTATGACACAAATAATTAATATTATAAAGCAGTACAGGCAGGTTAGTCTTGCTAATAGATCTAAATAATCAATATTACAAGTAGTATGGCACTGAAGCAGCATGTTTAACATGAATGTACTATTCACTCACATATTCATCTAAGTATCTAGTTGGAGAAACCTTAATGCAAAAGAATAAATGCCCCTAACATAATGCAGTTGCTGGTATGCATGCATTATAAAGAGGGTAATCTAGGATGTGCTAACAATCATGGAAAAAGGCAGGCAAAGATTTTATTATGGCTTAATAGTGTCACTACACCAGTATAAGTCTAAACAGTTCTGTAACACAACATATTTCTCGTTTTGTTCTTTGGGACAGAAAAATATGTATACATGTAAAAAAAAAAAAAAACATAGCTGGAAATAGAAAACTGAAGAACCATCTTGTAATAAATCTATTCAAATATGTGCATATCTAAATTAAAATTTGGCATTCCACATGTACTGCACCTTGTTCATAATGCTCTGTATCTCAAAAGAGGACCCAACAAATTTAGTATTGTACGCATCAGGGGGTCCCTGTCTTCAGAAAAATTTTGAGAACTACTGGCCTAAAATTCCATGATAGGTTCAATAGGACAATCATATGCTCACCAAATAAACAGTTTTCTATTATCTAGTAAAGATGAGCTGTTTTGAAGGCACTCCATGCTTAAATCGACATATAATAAGATTGTAGTTTATTTAATTTATGCATTTTAATAAAATGGTTTTATACTCAAGGATTACTGTCCTATTACCCCTCCCAAATCTATCCCTCGCTAAGCCATTGATCAACCTTCAGTTAACTTGGCAACATAAACCTGGATCCACTTCCCTCAATTCACTGCAAAAGGAATCTACTTCTATCAGGGAAATATATCAAGGACTAGAAGCTGGTGCAAATATACAGACAATCCGTAGACAGTACAGGTGGCAAACTGAGAGTGGTCTGAAACACAAATCAGAGGTCAGGGAGCCAGAATATAGAGGTCGAAAGCCAAGGACACAAGTCAGGAAGCTAGACTTCGGGTCGTCAAAATATCAATGCCGGGAAACAGCGTGCCAGAAGGCAGGAGGTTGAAAAGCCAATACCACGGTCTCATTGGGCAATTTATTGGAAAGCAAGTAAAATGAGAAGTAGCTGCTCAAGGCAAAACAAATCAACAAAGACTGACGTCAATTGCTAGCGCTCTAAATATGCACCATAAGTGGCGAGAACCATTCATCACTCTGGCAACAACCCCCAATAATACTCTGGCGCATCCACCAAGTTCCATAGAATCATAATACACATGAAACACAGCACGAAAGAGACTGAGGTATCTACGAGAGTGCCACATACAGTCTATGACAAGGCACAGATGCAGCCAAAAAAGCCACACTGAAGAACTGAACACCAGGACTAGAGCGATACTAGGCCTGGAATAGGCAGCGTGACTCCTAGACTTATATACATTCGTGCAATCTCACACCTACTTTGCCTTGATTTCTTCACATCTTGATTGCCACCCAAACATATATAGAAGCAAATGTTTATGTGTATATAAGGTATGTCAGTTTGTCAAGTGCATACAGAAATATCACTATATATATATATATATATATATATATACTGTACACAGTGGCGGAGCTAGAGAATGGAGAGCCCTGGTGCAAGAGAGCAAACCACCCCCCCCTCCCAACCCCACCCCAGTGGGGATTGTAAAACTTTGATTGTACTGGCCCCCACTGGTACCAATTCATTCGCTAAGACCCTTTAACATAACAGAGCCCCATCCACAAGACCCAATCCCATTGCTGCTTCCCTAACCCCTCTCAGCACCCACTTCATACATCACTCAATACTATCTCCCTTGCTCCCCCTCACAGAACCCATTCTCCTTTAGTTTGCTGTCACTCTGCAGCCCTTGCTCTTTTACTTTCTTCCCTTATACACCCCCCAGCATGCTTAACCACTCCACACAGCCACCTCTTGTAGCTTCAGTAGAAATGTTTTCTTTTTAAATAGATATGCACCAATATCTGGGGTATGGAGTGAAGCCAAGAAGGCACGGGAGGTGGGGCGTGGTGGGTTGTGCTGGAGGCATAGAGGGACCTAGGTTACCGAAAAAAGTTAAATGCAAAAAAAAAATACATTTTAATAGCATTAGGCCCCACCAGAGGAGGGCCCTGCACGACTGTTACTTCTGCCCCTATATATAGTGGATATAAATGTCTACACACCCCTGTTAAAATGTCAGGTTTCTATGCTGTAAAAAAATTAGACAAAGATAAATCATTTCAGAACTTTTTCCACCTTTAATGTGACCTATAAACTGTACAACTTAATTGAAAAACAAACTGAAATCTTTTAGGTCTGTACACCCTCTTATAACTAGGGATGTAGCTGTGTTCAGAATTAAGCAATCACATTCCAAATTGTGTTAAATGGGTCAGCATACACCTGCCATCATTTAAAGTGCCTTTGGTTAACCTCAAATAAAGTTCAGCTGCTGTAGTGGGTCTTTCCTGAAATTTTCTCACATCTCACAGCAAAAGCCATGGTCCAAAGAGAGCTTCCAAAGCATCAGAGGGATCTCATTGTTAAAAGGTATCAGTCAGGAGAAGGGTACAAAAGAATTTCCAAGGCATTAGATATACCATGGAACACCGTGAAGACAGTCATCATCAAGTGGAGAAAATATGGCACAACAGTGACATTACCAAGAACTGGAGCTCCCTCCAAAATTGATGAAAAGACGAGAAGAAAACTGGTCTGGGAGGCTACCAAGAGGCCTACAGCAACATGGAGCTGCAGGAATATCTGGCAAGTACTGGCTGTGTGATGGGTGTGACAACAATCTCCCGTATTCTTCATATGTCTGGGCTATGGGGTAGAGTGGCAAGACGAAAGCCTTTTCTTATGAAGAAAAACATCCAAGCCAGGCTATATTTTGCAAAAACACATCTGAAGTCTCCCAAAAGCATGTGGGAAAAGGTGTTATGGTCTGATGAAACCAAGGTTGAACTTTTTGGCCATAATTCCAAAAGATATGTTTGGCGCAAAAACAACACTGCACATCACCAAAAGAACACCATACCTACAGTGAAGCATGGTGGTGGCAGCATCATGCTTTGGGGATGTTTTTCTTCAGCTGGAACTGGGGCCTTAGTTAAGAAGAGGGAATTATGAACAGTTCCAAATACCAGTCAATATTGGCACAAAACCTTCAGGCTTCTGCTAGAAAGCTGAACATGAAGAGGAACTTCATCTTTCAGCATGACAACGACCCAAAGCATACATCCAAATTAACAAAGGATTGGCTTCACCAGAAGATTAAAGTTTTGGAATGGCCCAGCCAGAGCCCAGACCTGAAACCGATTGAAAATCTGTGGGGTGATCTGAAGAGGGCTGTGCACAGGAGATGCCCTCGCAATCTTACAGATTTGGAGTGTTTTTGCAAAGAAGGGTGGGCAAATCTTGCCAAGTCAAAATGTGCCATGCTGATAGACTCATACTCAAAAAGACTGAGTGTAATAAAATCAAAAGGTGCTTCAACAAAGTATTAGTTTAAGGGTGTGCATACTTATGCAACCATATTATTTTATTTTTATATTTTTTCTTCCCTCTACCTAAAAGATTTCAGTTTGTTTTTCAATTGAGTTGTACAGTTTTTAGGTCACATTAAAGGTGGAAAAAGATCTGAAATGATTTATCTTTGTCTCATTTTTTTACAGCACAGAAACCTGACATTTTAACAGGGGTGTGTAAACTTTTTATATCCACTGTATATATAAATAGATATATATATATATACTGTATATCGTTCGCCACAACAATCATTTAATATATGGTGGGCAAAAGAGCGATAGAAGCCCTCCACCGTACATTAGTACAGTATATAAATAGTACATTTGTGTTCACATTTAAATATCTAAGACAAATTGAAATACAGTTAAAACACTACATTCTGGGAAGCTGAGCTGGGACATGCAAATGTGCCCACAAATGGCTCGCTCTTCAATCCATAAAGCATTTTAAACATAGCTTCCTTTAAGCTTATGCCTGCTGCATTACACAGCTTTTATGAAAAGCCAAGGATGGATTATACACAAGCTGTAAATCCTACACATGTACAGCCGTTTCAAGGTTACTGCCTATCATCAGCGTGGGGCAAGATTCCAGCTTGTGTTGTGGACCTTATGAGTAGGTAGCTCACCACAACAATAATTTAATTTATGGTGGGCAAA
The DNA here is from genome assembly GCA_027410445.1 of Discoglossus pictus. Classification (NCBI taxonomy): domain Eukaryota; kingdom Metazoa; phylum Chordata; class Amphibia; order Anura; family Alytidae; genus Discoglossus; species Discoglossus pictus. The sequence goes on from CM050164.1 coordinate 440,677,474, forward strand.
AGTGCGATAGAAGCCTCCACTGTACAGTAGTACAGTATATAAATAGTACATTTGTGTTCATATTTTAGTGTCTAAAACAAGTTAAAAACCTGTTTCCCGCTCAGAATTGCGAGAAATATAGTTATAACACTGCATTCTGGGAAGCTGAGCTGGGACATGCAAATGTGCCCACAAATGTCTCGCTGGCTTCCTTTAAGCTTATTATTATCTTTTATTTGTATCGCGCCAACATATTCCGTAGCGCTGTACAGGGAAGAAGAACAAGGAAATATACAATAATGACAACAAGCAGAACATGGAGGGCCCTGTTTTGAGCTTCAAGTCTTGTAAAAAGCGCTTTTTCACAAAGCACCACACAAGATTAGACACTCCCCACTTACAATCTAAAGGTATGCCTGCTGCATTACACAGCTTTTATGCAAAGCCGAGGTTGTATTATACACAAGCTGGAAATCCTACCCACGGACAGCCATTTCAAGTTACTGCCTACCATCAGCGTGGGGCAGGATATATTAAATGATTGTTTCTAGACAGAAATATCTTAAAATATGTTAACTTGAGAGTGACACAATAAGGATACCTGTTGTTGCAAAAGCATATAAATAAATGCAATTACATAAGGTTGTTATTAAAGTTTGTGATTGGAGTTGTTAGATAACTGAGTTTGAAGTTTGGGTATCATATGATTAATTATAGAAACATAGATTTGATGACAAATTGGAATCAAAAAGACCCATCTAGTCAACCCATTCTGTCTAACTAAAAAGTTTTCTTATTAAAATGTCAGAATATCTTTATGCCTATCTCAGACATTATTTAGTTCCTTAATTGTGTTTGATTCTATCACTTCCACTAGAAGACTACTATTCTTACTGTAAAATAGTACTTTCTCAAGATACCCCTACATTTTCCATCATCCAATTTCATATCATGACCCTTTTGTTCTTTTGTTCATCGTTTTAAATATTGTTTAAAATACCAAACTTTCAAGCTAAATTATTTAATGATTCCACTTAAAATTCAAATAATAAGCAACAGTAATTATATTAATTTGTATGTATACTTTTTATTTCTGAAAACTGGGAACTTTGCTGGGTCACTTTAATGAAGAAAAAAAAAATCTAATAATAATTGTATTTCTATCTAATCAAAAAATTATATTTGATATATTAATGGTTGTATGTGACAGTTTTATTTCAGTCAAGAAGTGTGAGAATCCTGATACCTCAGCTATATTGTGTGCAATTTTTACGCAGGAGTGAACCCTATCTCTTATCTTAAAGAAAAACCTTTGCAGTATTATTTGTTTTCAGCATGAAATATTACAAACTAAGAAAGCTTGTCTTTGTGTTAAAATATATTCAATAACAACTGCAAAGTTCCCATGATATGTGCCTGCAACCTGACATTTAAAGGATTATTTTAATTTTTTTTCTTGGACAATTATGCATATTCAAAGCATTTAATGTCTTTTTTTCAGTCAATGGCGAACATAAAACATTTAAAAGCTTATAGTAAGCTTTCTTGCCTCACACAAATGGTAGAGGAATGTCACTAGGCTCATAATTACACCACATTAAACTTTGAAATCATAATTTACAAATATATTCATAAATTTGGTTTATGTTTGTATTTTATAAAATATTTCATGAATGACTTTGTTCCCAGTCACAATAATACAATAAAGATTTTGTCAGTGTGATATTTTTACGAAGATCCTAATTTAACATAAGGACAAAACGGTATTTTATCTAATTTGAGCTCATAGTAAGCCTGCTAATGTAGAATATACTTTAATTTTAATTTAGTGTTCTCTGAAGTAACATAAGAGCAGCAGGGAAGGGGTTAAAATGCTATCTAAATATGTTTGTGGGTAGGTTTCCTAAACAATGCTAAAAAATAGTGTTATAACAGCAATAAATATATATATATATATATATATATATATATATATATATATATATATATACATACATTATATCATATATACAGTTGTCGTAATTGCCAGTTTGTCTGCAACGCTCGCAACGTTACGGGCTTGCGCAGGTTTAACCTTCAGCATTTTTTTTTTAAGCCCCGTAATTCAGAAACCGTTCAGAAGCCGTCAAAAGGTGCCAATTAAATAGCAAATTAGCTTGCAACCTCTAAGGGGCGCAGGGGGAGAGGCAAGGTAGCCCGTAAGTGAGGTTGCAAGCTAATTTACTATTCAACTGTCGTCTTTTGGCTGCCTCCGAACGGCTTCCGAGTTACGAGCTTGAAAATAATGGTGGCCATTAAACCTGTAACTTTTTTAAAGACCGTAACTCGGAAGCTCTTTGCGGGCTTCCTTAAGCCCGCAAATTTTTTCACACCTGTATATGGCAAAAGGAGCACACGGGGGATAAAAATACAGGGGAGGGAGAGGGGGAGAGGGGGGAAAAAGACACAGGGGTGAGAGAGGGGGAATGAGACACAAAGGAGGGAGAGTAGGGGAAAGAGACACAGGGGAGGGAGAGGGGGGATAGACACTGGGAGAGAGGGGAGGGGGAATAGACACAAGGGTGAGTGAGGGGTAAGAGGCACAGGGGAGAGAGAGCAGGGCATTGAGACACAGGGGAGGATGAGGGGGGCATATATTAATGTTAATAATACTAATTTGATAATTGTATTACAACAACATAATAGTTATATATAAAATATGATATTATATAATATATATGTAGTTATCTGATCTAATTATAGATGTTCAAATGTGAACACAAATGTACTATTTATTTATGGTAGGGGGCTATCGCTTGTTTGCCCACTATATATTAAATTATTGTTGTTGTGAACTACCTCCTCAAAATATCCACTACACAAGCTATGGAACCGACCCCATGCTGATGAGAGGCAGTAACCTTGAAACAGCTGTACCTGGGTGGGATTCCTAGCTTGTATATAATCCAACCTTAGGTTTGCTAAAAACTGTTTGATACAGCATGCATTAAGAGAAGCCATGTTTAAAATGCTTATGGATTGCAAGAGTGAAGCCTTTTTTCCGCCTCTCATCTACATACAACCACAAATCTTTTTGTATGTGAGTTCAGTTGCTATTTAGAAATTAAGTGAGAGAGTCCATATTAAAAGCCATGCTTCTGAAATACATAGACTATGGTGTATTTCTTTAAGAAGGATTGATATGACTGCCAGTCACCGAGAGGCCCATTCCTTCAAAGAAGATTGCCAGCATATTAATGGCAATTCCTGTTTCTAAAAGGCAGGAAGTGTTGGTGCTGAATAGTGCCCCTATCTGGAATCTTCACAATATCAATTTAGTATATTTTAATATATCAGGATGAAATAAACAATTGTAACATATATATATCAAGGTACATCAATTATGATTAATTATCAGTTATTATCACATTGTCAAGTCACAAAACATAATCTTAACATAAGTATTTTTACTACAGGCAGGATAACGACTGAAGTGTGGCTAGTGTCTTTAACATGGCCCCTCTTTCAGCTTGCGTTCCAGCTTGAAACGCAATTAACGCAATATCCGGTTTAAACTGGATGTTGTGTGAGCGGTCGCCATCTTAAGCCCAGCGTTTTAAGCTGGAACGCATTAGAACGCTTCTAGCGTTCAAATAATAATGTTGTTCTGTTTACTATGCGTTTTAAGCTGAAACGCATTTAGGCGTAAGCCAATAGGAGAGCACTCTCCTTTATACACTGTATTGCCCATAATGCTCCTGTTCTGGGACACATGACACAGACAAACCAATCACACTGGCAGGAAGTAAAATGAAAGGAAAAAGCCCGCGAAATGGGCCTAATTTCTTCCTATAAATAATGCCAGGTTAATAAGACAAAAATTATGCCCTGAGCAAGCCATGTTATGGTGAAACCGGTTAGCAAATGAAATCACAGTCACTGTCACTGTCACTGGGATGGAATTTTGGCTTATTTGGGAGCCTTAACTATATTCTTCAGCTGATTTTTTAATTGAATTGGCTTTATATATATATATACATTGAAACACAATTGACAGGTGGATAATGAAGTCAGTGGTCTATCAAGGCACAAACACCTATCTGGTACCCTCTGCAAGGTGCTCAAGGTAAGAGGGGAGTTGCACAACCCCCATTTTCTTCTTTCACCTTTTTGTATCATTGCGTTGTATTATATTTAAATTTATATATTCAGGAATTTCCTTCTCAAGGAATTCTATAATATCCATACCCAAGTGTATACTGTGATTTAACAGCATTTTTAACAGCATTTATATGCATTATTTTTAAACTAAATTGTGTTACCTAAAGCATATCCAATGATTTGCAAGTGCATAGATGAGGATTGCTTTTATATATAATTCCCCATGTATTTTCACTTATATATATATATATATTTTCTTCCTGCCAGGAAAAATTCTGTCTCTTTTATTGTACTAGGTGGTCTGTTCTTATTACTAATATTATAGGTGTATATAGACTATTTGTGCCAATTCCTTTTCTCCTTTATTATAAAGGTTCATACCAAACATTGACCATTAGTGGCCACCAGCTCTAGACATATAGACATATAGATGTGCAGGATAGAATCAGAATAATATTTTATACTCTGATAGGGGTGAACTACACAAATATTATTTTAATTTTCAATTTTTTTCTTATTTTTTGCCTCGTGGTCTGTCTAAATAAAGGAATACGTTAACATAGATTATCACATTGTCCACATAATCATATATATGACATGCACAATATGCTTAATATAGTTTTGATTATTTTGGCATGTTTACAAATATCTATTTATTAAGATATCATACCATTTTAATATCTTATTATTTTTATAGTCTAATTATGGTATTATTCTAATTATAATAATTCAAAAGAGAAAATGTTTTTCATTGCAATTCCGTATTAAATATATTGGATTGCTATAACAGCTGATATTTGTGGTATTTATAAAATACATTTGTAAATTGTATGTTGACTTTACAAGTTACAAATGATAGTGGTATTGTATATATCAGGTAAATAATGAAATAGCAATCTATTTTACATTAAATTAACAAAATATTTCCATAAATGCAATGAAAAGAAAATGTAGAGAAATATTAAACTTTGTAATACAATACCTAGTTCTTGTGCTTGTTTTTATAAGATGACTCAGCCCAATGAAAGTCTGGATCTTTTCTGATATTTCATAAGAATTTCTTGTTCTTGGTATGTAAGTATGTAAATTCTTTTGTCAGTGATCTGTGAGGGTTTCTTTGTTATCTTGGAGAATGTGTTTTGAATTACCTAACTGTTTTGGGAATATCCCAATAGTATATAATAGTATGTTCTACTAGGAGTTTACCAAAGTTTCTCCCTGGTGTGTGTCTCTCTAATGTTAGATGTTGAATGTTAGATCATAGATCATGGATCCTAGATGTAAGTTGTTCGATCAAAATCTCCAATTCCCTTTTCTCTCTCTTAATTATACCCAAATCTGAATTTGCTTATCAGAAATTTAAATTAGGTTACACACCTGGCAATCCATCAGAAACCATGATGATGTCAGAAATATTTAACCAATAAGAGAATGTACTCTTGTCCTAGCAACTTATGAAGTGTCAATTATTATCTTGGAACACCAGATGGCGCCCTTGTACCTTCAAATTACAATCAAAGAATTAAAATGATATTAGCTCAATAAACTTTGACCTTAATTAATAATTAAAACTGATATATCGTTAGATTTTGACATTTCAGTGTAAAACTGTCATGTATTACATATCATAGATAAATGTATTGAATATGATCTCAGACACTTATCTCTATATGTGTATGAGAATTTTGAAGGAGTATCCTGCACAATAATAATGACAATAGGGACCTTTGTTTAACCTCTCCAATTAACTGAGGAATGTGCTTAGGTCAATGTGTCTATTACAGGACATAAGAAATATTAAGAATCCTATTTCAGTGAGAAACTGAAAAAAAAAAGCATCTTTACATAGATATTATCCAAACGGAAATGCATGCATCTATATATAAATGTATAGAGCATATAAAATATTAATACATTGGATATAAAAGAAAGGATATAATCGGAATATCATATTAGATTATAATAACCATATAAGATTGGATTTTATTCTGTACCTGTTTATAACTTTATTATATTTGTCTCATGTAGTCACTGTATCCCCTGTACTTAGTGTTATAGAATATGTTGGCGCTTTATAAATAAAGGGTAATAATACTATTAATAATAATAATTTATACTTCAGGCTTCAATCTTTCTCGTAGACTTTGGCAGGAAAAAGCAATATGAATTGGAGAACGTGGCACATGGTCAGGGATGAAAAACATGGGGGATCTTTGGATCTTTCCTGTACCTCTCTGTTCACTTCATAGAACAGTTAAACTGAATGTCACCTTCCTAACTCAATAAGTAGAATAATGGAAAATTACCCTTGGCCTCCCTGATTGGCCAATCTCAGCCATTCAGAGAAGAGGACTGATATTTTACATGTTCTGTTTTGCTGAAAAGTAATTGAAACAAAGATTTGGACAGGGCTATTTGTGTGCTATCTTTAGGATGTTTTTATAACATCATTAAATTGTTTTTCTTTAGTACGCAGTTTTTTCTATTTTAAAATGCATTTGCTGATAGCATGTATGAAAATAAAGCATTAAATCATGTATTGTCCATTTTAACATGTCTGAAGTTTGCAAGTTTTAAATCTTGTAAATTGCGCTGGGAACAATCACTATGTATGTTTGATTTTAATCGCTAAAACAGGGTCCCCCATTCTTTTCCAATGTGTTAATTTTGTTTTTGCCTTGTACAAAATACTTTGGTGCATTACTAATAATGGATAATAATAATACATAAAACTATGTTGAGGATTTATTAAACCAAGAAAGCTGGATAAATAAAATGGGTACTCCAGACAGGCATAGTGGTTCTTATCTGCTGTTACAGTGTATGTTTACATGTCTAAACTGTAATGTTGAATTGACATTTTATTCATAATGTTATTATTGCTTATTGCTGAAGAATATGCAGCTTTAACACAAAAATAAGGAGTATTGTCAGATTTATATACTAAGGAGGATACTCACCAAATCAGAAAATAAAGCTTGGTTTTACATTTTGCAGATTCAAAGAGAATTATGTGGAAAGTCAAAAGGTCACTGAGATCTCATTATTATAGGTTGTGAAAGAAAACACCAGTCATTTGAAGGTGTAATGGGATATTATGGCATGTGGTGTTTGCTTGATGAAATGTCAAAAGCCATCTTTTACTCAGTTAATATAATCATTTTGTTAAAAACAAAAGAGAGGCATGTATCAATCAATTGCAAATTTGCAAATAAAAGACTGTTGCTAAACTATACAAAGGTATTAAACAAATAAATTGACATCTGTGTGCCTTTTTACTTTTTCATTGTAGTTTTTTTTACTCTCGAAACACAGAATTATTTTACTCATAAAAATGATAAATATAAATATATATATATATACAGTATGCAGTAAATAAATATATACATATATATATATATATATATATACATATATATATCACATAATTGTCAAACTGCGATTTGTCGTCATACTTGCGAGCCTCACGAAGCGAGGCGAGCCTTTGAGGCATTGAAGCTTTCCAAGCTCGCAGGACTTAGGCAATGAGCGTCAAAAGTGCTCATTGCCTTGCTCGTCGGCGAAGGCGAGCAGTTGAGGCATCGAAGGACTTAGGCTGAACTGAGCACTTAAGCAGCCGGGCAGCACCTAGGCTACAATGAGAGCTATTGGCCAGCGGCGCCATCACACATGCGAGCTCAGGAAAAAAATAGGCACTTTGGAAAAATACGAATCAAAAAAGAAGAAAAATAATAAATAAATAAATAAAAACACATTCACACACAGCACAGGGGGAGAGCCAGGAAGCCTGGGAGTAAGGTTGCAAGCGATTTAGAGCCTTATTTAACGTGTTTCGGCACTCAAAAAAAATGGCGGACGAAAAACGAAGAAAAAAAACCCTGAAACTGGATGAAAACGAGGCTGAGCAAAGCTAGGCATGTGGCAAAGACAGTAACACTTACCCGAACAACGTGGGACTTAGAAAATACACAACGGCAAAGACACTAACACTAACAAAATACGACCTCGGAAAAATACGAATTTAACATCCGAACCATAGAAATCGAGAAAGGAGAATGAAAATGAGGCTGAGCAAAGCCAGGCACGCGGGACCTATAAAACACACAACGGCAAAGATAGTAACACACCAACAATGCAGGCACGCGGGACTTTGAAAATAAAATAAACGCCAGTCAACTGGCACCACACAAACATTCAGCACACACACAGAGGAGAAAGACACAGGGAAGGGACAGGAATGAGATGCTGGAAAGAGACACATGGCATTCCCAAGCACAAAGCTTGCAGGTTAATGATCCCTGCAATGAGCGGCCTGTACAGTAGGTGGGAGGAAAGGTTTGCGATGAGTGCCGAAGGTGCACAGAGAAGCAAATGCCTCACATTGTGTGGCAAACAGCATTGCCTGGCTTATAATTTTATTGCCGTCATTTTTGACGGGCAAGTCGCTAGTATATATATATATATATTTATTTATAATACTGAAATTATATTAAAAAATTGAATATATCATTAAACTACGATAACCTCTTTACAAATTATGTCTAAGTTTTCAAAAAGGGGAAGAAATTAAAATAACTCTTTTCATAATGATTGACAGAGACTGACATTTATAAAATAAGTAAATCTTCCAATAAATTATTTTTGAAAATATATCATTTGAATTTTAAAGTAATCTTTCTACATATTTTGGTCACTTAAAGACACGCTGAAATCCAAAACTGGCAGTCATTAATTAAAAGATGCTTTTTAAAACACATGAAAATGAAAAATGAGCAGGTTAAACTAAAATGTATGCAAAAAGATTTAACTTTTAATCAGTCATAGAAAAATAAATGTTGTTGTTTAGTCATGTATGACTCCCTGTGTGGGCCAAAGCACGCCAGGGAAATCTGTCATCAAGCTAATTTTCATTGCTTCAATGACTTCATTGATCTACCTCCACCTCTGCCATCCTCTTCTTCATGTGCCTTCAATCGTTTCCAGCATCAGAGTCTTCTCTAGGGAATTCTGTCTTCTCACATGTCCAAAATATTTGAGCTTCAGCCTCATATTGGAACTCATATTGGATTTTCTTGCAGTCCAAGGTAGTCCTCAACACCACAATTCAAAGGCATCAGTTCTATGGCGTTCAGTCTTCTTTTTGGTCCAGCTCTCACAACCGTTTGTTACTACTGGTAATACCATAGTTTTAACTAAACAGACCCCTTATCATGTAATAGCTTTACTTTTTACTAGCTTGTCCAAATTTCCCATAAATTTCCTCCACATAAGCCATTGTCTTTTAATTTCATGGATGCAGAAAAATAAAATCTGTCACTGCCTCCACTTCTTACCCATCTATTTACCTGGAACTGAGATTGCGGTTAGTGTGTACTCCTCTAACACACCCCTAAGATGTCCCTATGAGAGATTATTAAAATAAATAGCTTTCTGAATAGTACTTGGTGAATTATGTCAGTTATTTATTTTGTTTTTTAAAATTTCAAATATGACTATTATTACTAAAGTCAGGATGACTTTTGTGTCCGGTAAATGTTTTATTGTACGACAAACTCACAATTAAATGTAACATTATTATTGGTTTACTAACTTAATAACTGGAAGCTTGGCTGTCCTCAAGGGAAGTATTACATTTGCTTTTTACGAATTATTGAAAACATATGAGAAATGCAGGCAATCAATGATACTTTTTTATGATTTTGCTTACTATGTGCTTGACGCTCTTTAAGTAATAATGAATGCATAGTAAGTCAATGTCACACTGAAAATAAGCAATTATTGATACCAGAGACACTAGAGAAAGAAGATAGGATTCACACTGGGTTTTTGGACACTGATTTAAACATGGTTCCCAGTTTTAAAAAGCTAAACAGCTACATACATAAATGGAAAGTGGCCCCTCAACAAAATGTTTGCTCACACCTGTTACAGAGCATCCGTAGACTACATTACTTAAGTATGAGTGACAATTATTACACAAAGTTAATGTATTTCCTTACAGCTTTTTCACTCAGCAAAATATAATTCTTCATTATAAACATTATGCTTCAAACCTGGGACATGAAGTGGTACAAGGCATTCATAATTTACTTTGTCATCATCTTTTATTAATGTGAATTATACATTCCTATATCATAATCAACTTACTAATAAGCTTTCAGAAATAGTCCATGTTACATGCTTGAAATGTCTTATAGTGATATTTGCTTATAGTGGCATCCTACTGGACAAATATGGTCACCAACAAATAGCATTATAGGGGGGATTTGTGGCATATTTTATTCCATGTGGTAGAAATGCCCATTATTCGATTTTACATAATATTTCTGAGTCTTAACAAAATCCATCATCATACAACCCCCACAATCCCTGTTTTATATATTTAATTGAAGGCATATTCAACACACAATATGCTTAACAAGACAAATACTAATTATTTCTAAGCTCATAATAACTATGCTTTGTAAATCTCCAACAAGAACATGTTGCTAGAACAATCAAATATTTTTTTCAATTTACACAACTATTTTGATTTTTTTTTTCATGTGAACACTTTTCTTCTGTTCATTTTAGCAAGAGACCTACACCTCACTTTTTACTGTTGGTATTATATTTGTTTGGATTATACCACAAAACAGCCATGTACTGCTTTAAAACTATGTACCAATAAACCAATATATAATCCAATATTGCATGATGCAACCAATGATATATTTGTATAGCTTTAAGCCATTGCTAAATAGATGAATATAAATGCTTGATAACCCTTATAAACATATAACTTTTGTTAACTCCTCATGGTGATGTATTTCTGGCAAGAACAACAAGAATTGGATAGTAATTTTTCTGAGAACAGCAGGCTGTTACAGTTACAAGTTACAGGCCACATATAGTTTCCTGTATTCTTGTCTGTAAATATGCCTGACATATACATTTAATGGACCTGGAGCCCTATTAAATTTGGAGATTTTGAGTTCCTGTAGCCCACAAAGTAGCCCGCAAAAGTAAAGGCTATTTAATTGGACTCTTTTAGCTACACGCAAACGATCTGCGGGTTACAGGAAGAAAAACCCTACGGGCCGTATACACACATATTTAATTTTAAATAGGTGACTTAATTTGATCATCATCAAGGAATTAGTAATTTGTAAAATTTACACTACACTTACTTTTAAGAAGCCTCCAGAGTAACAGTTTCTTGCCTTGTGTAACATGGCCCTGTCATCCAGTCTTCTCTCATGATGGGTGTCATGTTTCTCAGCTGTGACCTAAGAACACGCCCACCAGGAGGGGCTTGCTGTGTGGCTGTGCATCCTGAGACACTAATAGTGTGAGACTCCTCCCTGTGGGTATGGCTTGTAGGTCACAGCTGTGAAAGTGGTATTATACATGAGAAACGCCTGGATCACAGGAGAAGGTTCCACAAGGTAAGAAACTGTTACTCTGGAGGCTTCTTAAAAGTAAGTGAAGTGAAGCTGATGGGGGGGGGGCAAAGACATCTAAACAATACATACTGTATATATTATAAAAAAGTAAGTAATTTACATGGATAGGAGTGCTGTAGCTTCTGGTATGAGTCAATATCTTTCCTCTCAGTAAATAAATTGCTATAAGTGCTGCCTTTAACTACAGTAGATTCCAACTAAACTTTCAGAACATAAATAAAGTTTTGTCCTTTACCTGACAGATACAAATAATGTTTTCTAATCAAATAGTTTACTGGATTGTCCATGCTGCAATCAATTTTGCACACACAACTTTGAGTGACATTTTAAGGTGTTAATACATCCAATATTTATCAGCAAGTATAAAAGTGCAAATACACAAAAAACGGCCATAAAAAGTTTGTGTGTCCTTGCTTGTCTGTGGGCTGAAACAAAAATCCTATTGAAAGCTATTACTCATTTTTACCTATTAGCATGTCAGGTAAGAAAGACGGGGAGTCAGCAGGTATTGCACTAATGGAGCATGAAGGAAATAGGATAGACACAAGGAAAAACACAAGGAAACGGTGTGTTCTGACAGTATCAAAACACAGGTATTGGATTTTCTTTTGATTTACTTTTAATGTTTTCCAATAAAATATTTAAATAACAGCATCATTGTGGAGAGTGATGAAAATCTAATTAAAGCAGATTGCTTACTAGAATGTAAAATGTGTTTATTCACGGTATTAATTTGTCTATAAGCCTACTATTTTCTTATTAATTTTGATTATTAACCATCCATCCATCTTTTTTGATTTGTATATATATTTATACAATAATTAGCAACAAATCTATCTAATGTCTGAAGAAAGGGCAAGGCCCATCGAGACTTGAACTTGCAGTCCCACTACTCTAACCCCTGAGGTATGGAGCCTCTGACCAATTATCCAACTATTAATCGTCAAACATGTGGTATTATTATTATTATTATACTATATATGTGCCATAAAACATGTGCCATAGAACAAAAAACAGTCAGTCAGCAATTAATATTGAGGACTAGCACCCTCTGGAATTAGTATAAATAATTATGTAGACCTCTGTCTATGTGGAGGCACTGAGACATTTCTAAAATCCCAACTGCTCTTAAGGACAGTGAAGGAAAAATACTCTTAATGAAGCCAACTTCTAGAGCTCCACATAGAACCCTGCACTCTGACCACAACCAACTACTGATGGAAAATTCTGTGCACAATGCCCTTTTTGTTGGAAAAGCCACATTTATTAAATATTTGGCATCTCCATTGAAAAACATACCTGTATTAAAAGCCAATCTGTCTATCTATTTAGGAGCAAAATAGATAAGATGGGAACAGCTAATGAAAGCGAAAATGATGTATAGGTCATGAATGGAGTGTGAGCACAGCTCACTCCATTAATGATATATATCTCATTTTAATTTAACATCTTACTGTAATTCTTGGGGTATTTTAAGAAAGGAACCTACTCTGCACTTCCCAATATCTAAAATCTACCGCTCCTCTCTCTCTCTCTCACTCATTACAATTAATTCAATGTCCTCTTGAATTACAGAAAGATATGGTATATGGACAATTGGCTGATGGTGAGGCTCATTAGGACTGGGATTGTGACTCTCCATACTTTGATAAAACTTGATCATTAAACTAGTTTTGACAGCTATAGAGAAATATACCTTCAACTGAATTCAGTTGAATGTCTTCAAACATATAGAAAGAGACAATTATCCATACATTGCCTCATTAAAGTCTCACACTGCACCTTGACCTAGATTTATCAGACAATGTATTTTTTTTTCTCTATTACAAAATGTTAGGTTATATAAATAGGACTGCTTTATCAAGCAATTAGATTTGTAGGTTCTGAGAATCATCACATAGAGCGATATACATTGGTATTACACACAGTTTCTCATAAAAGATAAAAATAGATGATTTTTTTTTCTCTTTTATTTCAAACCCAGGACCCTTATAAAACGTTCTTATATAACAAAAATGTATTAATAAAATACAAATTATTCAAGGATTAATCACAAATTATTCAAGCATAAAAAGTACTTTACATTGGAAAAATTATAGACAACAAAACAAGCACACACTCCTTGAAACTCACAATTGGTGGGTGCCCATAACAAGGAATATTCTTTCCCGAAATACATGTATTCCTCCCTTCCTGTGTCTTCTTTTCAAATCCTTTGATCAAACATCAAGAGAAATCAGAAAAATTATTTTCATGATGAGTCTCAGCTACTGAGGGGTTGTTTATAAATGGAAATAGAGGTTTATGAGTGCAAAGAAGACAAGCACAATATGGTTCCCTAAGTGTCTGCACTGAGTAATCTGATGTTTTAAGCTTTTATCAAGGCATAATAAATACACTCTATGAACCCATTTATATACAGTAATTCATTCATTGGCTTTGTCTGAAGTGGGCCACGTGGCCTTTTGCTTGAGAAAAGGACAGGTGTTCTTTTGTGCAGTCCCAAATCATATGGGGTCATGATCCTCCATTTCATGTGTATATGCTGGTATAGAGCGTGAGAGTGAGCTCTAGAGTAGAAAATTCACAACGCCGTTGGAATACAGCAAATTGAGCAAGCTCTGTTGAGTAGAAAATTCATAGCACCGCTGGGATAAAGCTGTGAGAGTGAACTCTAGAGTAGAAAATACACAGCACCGCAGTGCTACAGCAGATTGAGTGAGCTGTAAGAAATACACAGCACTACTAGAATTGAGCAGTGAGTGTGAGGTTTGTAGTGAGTTTCACTCTTCAGGGTGCCTCTGTTAAAATGTGTGTGTGTGTAAGCAGCCCACCCTACCACACTTTGAGGACCAGTGTCTCCCTACAAGGCGCAGCATCCCACTCTTTATCAGGGCAGACTCCTAATAATACACATTGTCCACAGAGCAGCATCCGGTCACTGTATATAAAGAGGAGAACCTACTCACACATATATGACTACTCTGTTTTCTCTGAAACAGTAGGAAGATGAACCATAGGAACTTATGTCAGAGGAAATGTAGGAACCTATGTGAATCACACAGGAGGGAAGACCTCACGTGCTGTACTGAGCATGTTAGAAGCTACTGAAATGCAAACTGATACATTGTTATAGCTGCCTCTGATTGGCCACAGCTAATTATGAATTTTATGCTAAGTTAGCTTGGACTGTCAGGGGCATTTCCTTTCAAATCAACTGCCAGAAATCTATAGAAAATTTGCAAGCTTTACTGTAAGTTTATTAATATTTATTTTCAATTTTTTTATGCAAACCACTACTGATTCTCCTTTATCAGATATATTCTTAATCCATGAAATTTTAATATACTTTTAAATTATGAAAATTTTTACGGAATTGGAGGAGCTATGTGTACAAATTCCTAATGTTTTCTTTTTGATTATATTTTTATGTAAAGTTCTGAATGGAAGCATCAATTTTCTTTATCAAATTTTCCTTCCTCTAACCTTTCAGGCAATCCATACCCTACAAATGTGAGAGTAGAGATGCTCTATGGAAATAAAGCACAAATAGTTGTGTGGCAGCTGTAGAGTCAATTTGCAGCAACTTAAAACTGTTTTATTTACTTGTGATTGCTTTTGCTAATTTTAAAGTGAGACAAAGGTGTTACAGTGTCCCTATCAGTTACATGCAGTATGCCAGCAATTTCATAAATATTATCACAAAACTATGAAAACAGTCTCAACATTATTTTGGTAAAGGCAAACATAGAGCCTGATTCTGTAAGAGTAAATATCAAAGTATTTACCAGAAATATCTGTCCCTGGCCAAATTATCAGTATCTATATAGTGTGCACACTTTAGAGAAATAATACACCAACACAAAGTTCTGGTATAAGCTTTCTCTGTACTGTCTTTATTAAGTCAGCCATCATTTATATAGTTTTTAGTAATCAGATAAAAAGTTACATTAAGCAAAACATCAAGTTTATTCGGTAATTCATTGGTTCTGAGATGTCTGCTTTTACGAGACCCCGGTCAGACATTGGGTTAAAACATTAAGGAGTCTCCAAGACCCATCCCACAAGAGGATGGGTCTTACTCTCATTGGTAAGAAGTTGAAGACAAAGACAAGATGGTGTTTCTCCTCCTCGTGTTCTGTGTGTGTGTTAAGACCCGTCATCCTTAACAGACCGGAAATAGTGCTGCCTCCATCTTGTGAGAAAGGGGAGTGTCAAATCCTCCATTTTAGAGTCTCCCAATGATTCAGCATTTATTAGTAAAACTTGGTTATACGATAATACTGCAAAGATAAGATATATAAGTAGGTGTACGAATACATTTATGTATTTTGTACTGATCCTAATCCATAACAGTCCCCCCTAAAATGACATAATAATATAATCGTCACACTCACAGCTATTAGTAAAACTTACTGATTATAAGTATAACACCCTATTCTTATATCGGGTGTCTAAAACTAAATATCTTGTTATAATAGATATATGTCTCAACTATGGTCCTTCCAGAGCACTATTCTTTGTGTCTTCTATTTCCGGATGTTGAAAGCATGCATGTGTGTAAGTCATAGGTTCATATCTTCGTTCGATCGGGCTTGCCATGACCTGACGTCACACCTACCCTATGACCTATGTGGAATGGGGAAGACCTAACAAGCCTCTAATATCTAATAGTGTAGCTAAGCTTGGAGAGGGACCATAGTACTCAGATATAGTGTAGCTCAGCTCAGAAAACACTCTCCTTAGAGCCAGTTACAGTCTGCAACAGAAGACGGGATGTCTTACAGTCATCATTTTGTCCATGTAGATCTATGTCTAAATCTTGGTGGATAAAGGTGGGAGAAGCCTTGTCCATAGCTTTCTGAAGGTAGTTGCGAAAACAGGGGATAATGCAACGTAAGAGGAAGGCTAACAAAATTATGACAATAAAGATAGCCATCCCTATCTGCAATAACACTTTCTGCCAACCATTCATCCAACCAAACCATGATTCCCAATAGTCTATAGTGCCAGAATTTTCTTTTAATTCTTGACCAAGATTAGCCAATTTCTGGATTGCCAGTGTGATCTTACCATTTGGACCTGTATTATCAGGAATGTATGTACAACATGTGCTAGTGTCAGGAAGCATTTTACATACTCCACCTTTTTCTGCAAGGATCATGTCTAATGCCATGCGGTTCTGGAAGGCCATGTGTGATGTAGCCTCTAACTGTTCTGCGATGCCTTTTAAGGCATCCTTGGTGTAGTTAACAAATCGTTGCTGGTTATAGTAAATATAATTGATCCAGGCAACGTTCTTATTTACTCCAATCATGGGTATCAGTGACTCGAATCCTGCTGCTACTTGGTTACGGGCTTTAAATTCATTGGGCACCCCCCTTGGGACTCCAATAGAATCTATGTACACATGGGAGTCAAAACTTTCTCTAGGCTCAGATGATGATGTATGTCTCTTCCTTCTGAACTGTGTCTGAGGAATATCATCTGGATCCCCATAATAGGTTGGAACAATGTGTAACGGCATTATGGCTTTAGCCAAGGTACATTCCCCACCCATACTCCTGACAGTCTTACCCTGAGTTTCATATCTCCACACAACCAATATATGTCCCCCAAAGATCGGGTCTGATTGATTAACAGTGTAGATGACCCATCTCTATATGTGTGACAAAACCCACTTGGGAACCTCTGTAAGTTGAACCCCTGAAAAACGTTTCTCCTGTAACACGTATAATTTCCAGGGTACACAGTTATACCTCTCCCTGGGTGGGGATTACTAGTCATCACGGGGTACGTTTTCCTCCATTGTTCACACTCATCTGTATGACTATATGTTTTGAACAATTTTAGAAAACATGTCTCTTCTTGCAAAGGTATAATAAATGGAACAGTACCTAAGTGAGGCCTAGCATGGCCACATACATAACAATTGGTCTTATTACTTTCTTGTACATGATATTTCATCCATTCCAACCATACATTAAGGTCTGAGAATCCAGTCTCAGTAGCCAACGTGTCCTCATAGGTTGGGTCTCCAGCAGCAGTCATTGTTCCAATGATCTGGGGCCCTGGCTTCAATGTCTGTAATGCCAGAGGTAAGTCTGGGTGCTTATATAAATCTGCTATCTTAAACTCGCCCATTATCTTAGCACCTTGTCTTCTAGCCCAAGACCTCAGTATATATGTGTCAGCATCCATGGGACAAGGGTTTTGTATAGTTAGAGTCAATTGCATATCAGAACCAGATACCCCACTATTCAGACATCGACCAGTCTTTATTAGAGTCATTCGGTCGAGGAGGGATCTACCTTGGTCATCTTTCTTATCTGCGGCGCTTTGAGGTCTATACCCCCAAAGTGTTCCAGTGCCCCATCCCACTGCCTGCCATGTTTCACAGCGTTTTCCAACAGTTTCATCAGTGAGACATATGTATATATCTCTCTTGTATATATCACATTGTTCAGGGATTGAAGGGCAAGAAACGATGTCGCAAAAGTCAAAGGTGTATGTGGCAACATGTGTATTACGTGAATTATACCAAAATGTAATACCATCTTTACCTTTTGTAATGGTTACCTGTTGAGCAATATTTGAAATTACCATGAGGGACAGGACAAACCACTGAATTGTACTCATTGTGTTGGTTCCTGATCATCAGGAGGAGGAACCTTTTTGCAATGGGATGCGTGGACCCAAGTAGCTTTCCCTTCCAGCTTTACTGATGTAGCTGTGATCAGTAGTACTTGGAATGGGCCTTCGTATCTGGGTTCCAAAGGGGTTTTCCTCACAAATTTCTTAACTAGGACCCAATCTCCAGGAAGTAGTTGATGAGTACCAGTGATTACTTCCGAATCTGGAATAGAAGAGAACACTTGTAAATGGATTTTAGTCAGTGCTGTGGACAATGCAATTATATAGTCAACAAGTACATCAGATTTAAGTTGCAATTGCTGAGGAAAGTAGCACCCTAGCCTAGGAGCAGACCCAAACAAGATTTCATGGGGGGACAATGCATGTTTCCCTCTAGGGGTATACCTGACACTGAACAAGGCTATGGGGAGACTTTCAGGCCATGGCATACCAGTTTCTTGTGACATTTTCAACATCCTAGATTTCAAGGTACCGTTCATACGTTCCACCTTCCCACTACTTTGAGGATGGTAAGGCGTATGAAAGGAGAGGGTGACTCCTAGGGCTGTCCATATTTCTTTGGCCAGTACTGCTGAAAAAGCTGGTCCCTGGTCACTCTCTATCACTTCAGGGACCCCATATCTGCAAATGACCTGTGTTAATAGGCGTTTCACGGTTGTTTTCGCTGTCATGTTTGCGACTGGGTAGGCCTCTGGCCATCCTGAGAACATGTCCACAATGACTAATGCATATTCATACCGACCACTCTTTGGCATCTGTATGTGGTCAATTTGTATCCTCTGGAATGGATACAATGATTTTGCCAAATGTCTCTGTGGTGGCTTCTCGGTGCGGCCTGCGTTGCACTTGGCACAAATACTGCATGATTTACAGTAGGTGCTTGTCAGAGTAGTGATGCCTGGGGCCATGTAATACTTATTTATTAAGTTATTCATGAGAGTCTTTGACAGGTGTGCTGGCCCATGTGCCCATTGTACTGTTGCTGGGTACAAGCTTCTTGGCAAACACAATCTCAGATTGTCAACATATAGTCCATCTTTCAAAACTGCTCCCTTTGCTTTCCATTTGTTCACTTCTTCTGGACGTGCCGTCTTTTGCAATTCTTTGAGCAATTTTAAATCTGTTGGCAGAGTCTGCATTGTATAAATGTTTATTTCTCCATCCACCTCTCTCCTTTCCATTTCCTGTGATATAATTTCTGCTTGCTTAGCCGTCTGCTCTGCTAGATGGTTTCCTCGTGCTTCGTCTGAATTTAGCTTCCCATGTGCCTTCACTTTCAGTATGGCTACTTCCTTTGGGAGTGCTAAAGCATCTAGTAGTTAACGGATGGCTTTGTCATGTTTTACTGGAGTGCCTGCGGCTGTCATGAATCCTCTAGCTCTCCAGATTACTCCAAAGTCTTGAGTCACTCCCAGAGCATACCTTGAGTCTGTATAGATGTTGGCTCGGACTCCTGTCGCAATCTCACAGGCCTTGGTCAATTTAATCAACTCTGCTTCTTGTGCTGACATGGAGGGAGGTAGTGAGAAGGCTCGCATCACATCTTTTTCCGTAGTCACAGCGTATCCTGTGTGATATTTTCCATTCTCATCAGCATACCTTGATCCATCCACATACAGAGTTATGTCTGGGTCTGTCAGGGCAAGGTCTTTTACATTCGCAAGGTGTGAGGTCTCCATTTCCATTTGTTGAAGGCAGTCATGGGGTGGATTTGTGAGTCCTGGGACTGCATATGGGTCTCTGGCTTGTATACTGGGAGTGCTGTCTGCTAGCCAGTGGAGATTCTTCTTTTACACTCCTTCCGCTTCCAACTCCTCTTCCTCTGCAGATTCCCACCATTTTAATGCAGCTCCCAATGTCTTCCATCCATCCGGTGCGAACTTGGATATTGCAACATGTGGAATTTCTGTATCCCAATGCTTGTAGAGCGTTTCTACTTCTTGTGGGAGCTCCACCGTAAATGCACTATCACCTGCTGCATTATTGTACAATGTCTTTAGGTTTAAGGTGACCTGCTTCAATTTAGTGAGTCTTGCTTCATATTGGAAATCTCGGCCTGGAGATTGTTTATTCCACAGCGTGCAATGTAAAGGGTCTTGTGTCTCATCTGTGAGCGTCTGGCCGTTTCCACCACCTTCCAGTAGACGTCTTTTTACATATAGATTGGTTATTCCTGAGTTTGGGGTCAAAATCAGGCTGTACCAAAAGTATCCATCTTCCTCATCTCCCCCCTCTGGAAAAGGTAAGAGAGTGGCTGGATTGAGAACATAACATCTCTGTAAAGTAACATTGTCTGGCAGAAGGAGGGAACATTTCAGATGGAGGTGTCTGGCTGTAGTCATGTGCTTAGGTTGAGTCTGCTGTATGATGGCCGCAATGTCATGTGGTGCCAGAACTGTCAGAGGATAGCCAAGGACTATGTCACTTGTTTTGTCCAGTAAGGCATGTGCTGCCAGTGCTGCTCTGAGGCAAGACGGTCCTCCTCTTGCCACGGCATCTAATTGACATGAGAAATAGCCAATAGGCCGTTGTCTGTTTCCATGGGACTGTGTCAAGACTCCCATTGCATGTCCTTCTCTTTCTGAGACAAACAGCTTGAATGGGAGATCATAGTTTGGTAATCCTAGTGCTGGTGCTGATGAGATAGCTTTCTTCAGGGTGTAGAAATTATCTAGGGCTGTCTGTGTCATCTCATATGGTTCAGTCTTCAACACGTCATACAAGGGTTGCATCAGAAGGGATGCTTCTGGGATCCATGCTCTGCAGTAAGATATTAGACTTAGGAAAGCATGCAGAGGTCTGTGTCCTTCTGGGACTGACATGTCTTCTATTGCACACCTTTTGACAGGCAGTGTCCCAAAAATATGACTGTCTGCTTACACCATTGTAGTTTGTCTCTGGATACTTTGCATCCTTGTTCTGCCAAGTGTCTCAGCAGGCTTTCTGATGTCCTTGTGGCTGTGGGAAGATCTTCTGCACACAGTAAGAGATCATCAACATACTGCAGCAATACAATGTCAGGATTCGCTTGTTGCCAGGAGTCTAGGATATGGCCCATAGCTTTGGCAAACTGGCTGGGCGAATTCTGCGCTCCTTGAGGCATTACAGTCCATTTGTATTGATTATGATCATGCGTGAAAGCAAACAGATACTGGCAAGAAGGGTCAAGGGGAATACTGAAGAAAGCATTTGCTAAATCCACTACGGTAACGTATGCAGCTGC
This sequence comes from Discoglossus pictus, assembly GCA_027410445.1. NCBI lineage: Eukaryota > Metazoa > Chordata > Amphibia > Anura > Alytidae > Discoglossus > Discoglossus pictus. The sequence continues at coordinate 440,698,915 of CM050164.1, forward strand.
TGGAGGTATTCCAGAAAGGAGAGTGTTTGGATTAGGCACTATAGGAGTGTCTAATATGGTTGCTTCATTGACTGCTCGCAAATCTTGTACCATACGATATTTTACTGGTTCTCCCTTTTTGGATTTCTTCTTTACTGGAAGGAGGGGCGTGTTGCATGGTGACGTACATGGGATCAACGCCCCTTGCTGCACTAATTTCTCTATCTGCTGAGAGATCGCATCTATTTGTGCTGGCTTCAGAGGATACTGTGGCTTGCATGGTAACTCTGCTCCGGGTTTTAGTTTTACTGTGACTGGTGGCACCTTTAGGTGTCCGATATCTTCCGGTCCTTGTGACCAGAGTGTTGCTGGAATCTTGTCCAAGATATCATCTGGCCCTGTATTACAGATGCTATTGGCATCTATGTGTAGTAATATGGGCAGTGAGCAGAGTGCTGACGTGTCAGTGACTTGTAGAGGTGAAGACACTTGTACAGTTCCATCTGGGGTGAATGAGATGGATGCTTGTAGTCGGGAAAGCACGTCTGCACCTAACAGATTTATAGGGTATGTAGAGGATACTACAAATCTTGCAAGCAGATCTGGAAATGGGCCTATTTGCATAGGTTGGGTTAAATGATTGGAGATGGGGACACCATCTACTCCTACACAAGCGACATCAATGTCAGACAGGTAAGATATATCGGGCAGATCTTGTTTTCTTAGAACGCTTCTGGCTGCACCTGTGTCTATGAGAAAGGTTGTGGGCTTGTGGTCCTATCTCGCCATCCCCTGAAGAGACTGCCAGAATAGGGGACACTGACACAGGCTCACCCCCGTCCTATGCTGTAGCTTGAAGCACAGGCTCTGCATTGTTATCATCTGTCTGCTGTCTAGGTCTTGCCTTCCTGGGTGCCTTGCAATTCTTGCTAAGGTGTCCTGTTTTCCCACAATTATAACACTGTCTTGTTTCTTTCCGTGGTGATTGCTCAGAATTCACCATAAGTACAGCCGTCTTCTTGTGTGCTGATGATACAGGTTGTTTAGCCGCTGCTGTCTCCAGCCCTTTAGCAACCAACAGTAAGGTGTCTAAAGGTAACACTCTATATTCTGGTCTGGATGTCAATAGGCCCTTCTGAATTGTCTCATGTAATCCCAGCATGAAGGCTGTACTTAACATCTGCGTATGTGTTTTATTATGTGGACTGAAGCCAAGATCTGTAAACACTTGTGTGAGTCATGCATGGTACTTTTCTACAGATTCGTCTCTGTCTTGTTTGATATCTTGTAAATTAACTGCTTGATCGGCTAATTTATCTTTTGCCCAATATCTTAACAGGTCACAGAATTGTATGCCTGATGTAAAGTCATGCTTTGAACGGTGTGCATCATAAGGATCTATGGCATTCCGCATGATAGGCCAGTATGAATAACCTGCCTTAATCTCACATAAGCTGATAAGATCTTCCCAAGCTGCCGAGTATGTCTTTTGAATTTGTACAATTTTCCTATAGAAAGGCATAGGTTGTTTTTCAGGATCTGGCAATGTGTTGAAAAGTGAGGTGGCTTGTGTCGGGGTGAATGCAACGTACATTAGACTTCCCCTTTTCTTGTTCCTCCTCTTGGATTTCACTTTTGAATCAGAGTTTCTATTTGTCCACTCTACGACACTCTCTCCTCCCCTTATGTCGTCACTGGATTCATCTGAACTATCTTGTAGGTGATTGATAGGCAGAGCTTGTGCTTCCAGTGGTGTGGTCGCCTCCTTGGGGAGTGGTCTGAACAGCGGACTTGTTGCCGAGTTATGTGAACTATGCACACTATGGGTGCCAGTACTGGCTGGTGGATGTTCTGTTACAATTGGTACCTCAACAGATGGAAATATCGGATATGGAGAATACAGTGTTCCGTTTGAGAGAGAGAGAGAGAGAGAGAGAGAGAGAGAGAGAGAGAGGATAATGGACAGATAAATATGAATCAACAGAACATAGTTGTATTACATTTATATTCTGTACTATTTACTTCTTAAATCAATCTCCTCCTGTAGTTTATACAACCTTAAACATTTGGCATAGACATAGTTCTCTCAACCAGGACACATTCTTTGAAGGAGTTAAATGAAATGAGAAGGGGGGGAGTGAGGGATTTCTCTCTCTCTATGATCTCACTGCAGCTGTGTGATCTGAAGGTCAAAAACACACAGAGAGAGAGACCCTGCTCGCAGCACCAGCAGCTTTGAGCTTTTAGGGAGTAGAAGTTCTAAGCTGCATTTCTTATCAAAACATGCATCACAACCAGCAATGACATAGCATATAACATTATAATCATCAAACCTTTTCTGCAGAAAACTTTAGATTCAAAAGACATATGATTTCAAGATCATGCGCATTATACACTTATCAACTGATAATTATGCGTCACACACACGTTTTTAACCACCCGCAGTGAATGACAGACGTCCCTTGAAGTTATCAAGCTACTTTTACGGCCCAAACATCGTGACCTTCAAGGGATATTTGTCTATCCAGCATGCATAGACCCTTCCCAGGAAAAAAATGTATATAAAACAATCTCAATTCCCAGGGCACATATATGCAAGCCTGTATGTTTGACCTCTGGTTATATGTACGTCTCTGGGTACAAGTCATCCGTCTTCCAGAGAGTCACAAATACACGTGTGTGTGTCCTGAATTATATGTCTAAGGAATTTCAACTCACAATACCAACAGACACACACACACACACACAGGCACACACAGGCGACAGATATCACTATATTTTGTACAGGGTTCTTAATGGACTTGAGGCAAAATATCACCTGTACTTTTGTAATCGTCACTTACAACAGAGCTAGACAACGGGCAGAATTCCAAGAACAGGTCTACACGGATAAGGTACTAATCATGTCCTTACCGTGTACCGGAGGTGATCAGGCTCCGCCTGTTCTCATGAAGTCTGTCCGAACTCCTCTTGTCCGTTGTAGTTCGATTAAACCTCAAGTCCCTTCGTGGTCGCCATTTTGTAAGAGTAAATATCAAAGTATTTACCAGAAATATCTGTCCCTGGCCAAATTATCAGTATCTATATAGTGTGCACACTTTAGAGAAATAATACACCAACACAAAGTTCTGGTATAAGCTTTCTCTGTACTGTCTTTATTAAGTCAGCCATCATTTATATAGTTTTTAGTAATCAGATAAAAAGTTACATTAAGCAAAACATCAAGTTTATTCAGTAATTCATTGGTTCTGAGATGTCTGCTTTTACGAGACCCCGGTCAGACATTGGGTTAAAACATTAAGGAGTCTCCAAGACCCATCCCACAAGAGGATGGGTCTTACTCTCATTGGTAAGAAGTTGAAGACAAAGACAAGATGGTGTTTCTCCTCCTCGTGTTCTGTGTGTGTGTTAAGACCCGTCATCCTTAACAGACCGGAAATAGTGCTGCCTCCATCTTGTGAGAAAAGGGAGTGTCAAATCCTCCATTTTAGATTCTCCCAATGATTCAGCATTTATTAGTAAAACTTGGTTATACGATAATACTGCAAAGATAAGATATATAAGTAGGTGTACGAATACATTTATGCATTTTGTACTGATCCTAATCCATAACAATTCAATTGAGCAATCGTAAGTTCCTGGAGCCCGTAAGTGAGGCTGCAAGTTAATTTGCTATTCAGTTGGTATCTTTTTGCTGGCTCCGAACGGGTTACGGGCTTGAAAACTTTGCAATGGTTAAACCCGGAACTTACAGCCTCCCAAAGCCTTTAGTCTTTCAATTCCGCAAGATTTACCATGGCTAAAATCGCAAATCGCGATTCAATTGCTCCAGTTTCCCAAGGCCGCAAATATTTTCACACTCGTAAACGGCAAATGGAGAAGATCCTACGAGTGCTAGAGAGGACCCACAAGGAGGTTTAACCCCTGTCTGCAGCACTGTATATGCAAATAAAAAATCAATACTTCAAGGCATTAGAAAAAATCGCACAACAGTCTCAAGCTCGCAAATCAGCAGTAAATAAAATGTATTTTTATGTTTCATTTCGGGGTTATATCGGTCTCGGGAATCAATGAGTTAATACATATCATGCCACCCACATAGACTAGAACAGTATTGGCATTCATTTTCATAATTCTTTATTTTGCAGGTTTGCGAATCCCATCGCATATCGGACTCCCAAACCTAATTGATTGACATATAACCTCCATGTTTTACTGCCGTAATAATGATGGTCTCATTTTATATTGGCTGTGTTGAAATGGGAGATTATGGGCTTGCCTAATTGATCATATTCCCGCCCTGATCTGCTACGAACCAGTGCATGGTTTACTGCAGTGGTCCCCAACTGTGGACCGTTTCCATTGAAAAAAAACTTTTCATGACTCGGGGAGGGGGTTTGGGAGCAGTTGGTCAGGTGCTTATATACATACATATATACAGGCATACAGAGACATACATGAACACAGAGACATACATACATACATACAGACACACAGAGACATACATATACAGACATACTGTACATACATACATATAGAGACATCCATACATACAGAGACATACATGCACATAGAGATATGCATACATACAGGCACACAGAGACATACATGTAGAGACATATATACATACATACATACATACAAATGGGACCTTGTGTGTTTGTCCATATTAAATGCATGTCTCTAGAAACAAGGAGCTTAAGAGGGGGTATGATTATCTTATATAAATGCCTCCAGGATCAATATAATGTTTTTCCAAGGATGCATTTTGAGCCAAGAGGTTTTCAACTGACAAGTTTTATGAATGCCATTTTTTCTAATCCCATTTGTTCTGCAGATAACCTGGGTGAAGCTGGGTGAAGCTGACTGGACACTGGTGATCACAGAGCCTCAGGTCTAGGTCCCTAAAGTTTTTTTTTTTTTAAATGATAAGGTTAATAAACATTTTGCTCTCAGGATAGTGGAAATATCATATGTTTAGTTTATTTTGTCTAACAATTAAACAGCCAGTGCAGTGGAATATTTTCCTGTTTGGCTATTTGAATAACTTATAATGATCAGCACCAAATTTATTTTAGCAATGCTTTTTTCAACTTGTATATGCAATTATTCTTTGTTGTAGGCTTTAATTTTTTCTTGCCTGCTTTTAGGTTCTCAGGTGGCTTTGTGCTTCTAAACAAACGATCTTTCCATTACCGCGCTGAAAGCACTGGCAGGTGCAACTGCAAAAATCCCATTGTGCAGGCACTTTCTGTGTATGCAAAGTCTCCTCCTACTTTAGATAGCAGATCTGCTAAAGACAAAATGGTAGATTGCACAGCTGAATAATTGCATATAAAATATACAGATTTAGAGGCTGTATTATTTTATTTTTACATTCTAAAAATATGTTGCATATTTTAAGTGTAGTTGTTTAAAATATTAGATTTTAAAAATATAAGTGTTTCTCTAATGCCAAATTTTATAATAATTTTTTTTTGCAGTGGACCACCTGGATGACGATCTCTGGCCACTAGTGGCCCACAGAGAACATAAAAAATGAAGAGATATTTTGCATGATTTAAAGCAAGTTTTTCAAAAGGCTACTGGAATTATCAGTTGTGCTAGAGGTTTGAAAGGGTATTTTCTCTTTTTAAATTGTTCACAAATTGATGGAGTTAGAAGCATTTGTAGTTACAGTTTTCTATGCACCCCTGAATCTGCTGTATAGTTAATAATACTGCACCATCATGCCTGAGGCACTACAAACTGCTATGCAGGGCTAAATAAATAAGCAATAAGGGATTCTAGTGCTAGCTGGGTTGCATATCTTGGATAGTTAATGTTATGCTAATTGTATTTACCCTTTTAGTTTTGTACATTTACTCTCAATCACATAAAGATATAGCTCATATTTAGAACAGCTGTCTGGCACTGTTGTTTGATCCTGAGACCTTATCTGCTGGTTATTAATGAGAAAGAGGAATGCTGAGAACACTTTAAACATACTCCTAACATTAGGTACAGTTGTAGTCAGATTATTGGGTAATTTACCTGCTATTAAAATACTTTTCCATATTTTATTTGTAGAAATCAATTGTTTCCGGTTTGTGGGTGCTTTTTTTTCTCATCCGCTCAAACAAAATGACAGTGTTGTACACCACATGTAGTATCACCCTGTTCAAAATATTCTGGATTCCACAGATAGTCTACATGTATATTAGAAGGTAACCAGATAAAAACATGTTGATAGAGTCAAAGCCCAGTTACCATTTTTTTTAAATAATTTGTATGGAGTTAACAAACTAAAATAAAGAAGCAAAAAATTAAATTTTGGGGCATAAAAAAGCATTGGGTTCTGTAGTGCATTGACATCCACAGTCACTAGGTCCCTTGCTACACACATTCAGAGTGTCACTATTTCCAAAGTATTGCAGAATATCACATTTTCTCTCCAGAGCTGGCACAGGATCCTATTATTATTAATATTTTCCAAGTCTGAATAATAAGTATCACATATATAGTTGTGAGCAGCAGAAAATGTTGCTAACGCTGACATCATAAAGGGGGCGTGGCTATGATGTAAGTGGGGGTGGGCCTAACACCTGATCTTAACAGAAGCGTGGCGGCCATTTGCATTTCAGAGAAAGACAGCAAAGTGAGAGAGGGAGACAGGCACAGAGAGAGAGGGAGACAGCTACAGAGAGAGAAGAAGACAGGTACAGAGAGAGAAGGAGACAGGTACAGAGAGAGTGGGAGACAGGTACAGAGAGAGAGGGAGACAGGTACAGAGAGAGAGGGAGACAGCTACAGAGAGAGAGGGAGACAGCTACAGAGAGAGAAGGAGACAGGTACAGAGAGGGAGAGAGACAGGTACAGAGAGAGAGGGAGACAGGTACAGAGATGGAGACAGGTACAGAGAGAGAGGGAGACAGGTACAGAGAGAGAGGGAGTCATAAAGAGAATTACAGAGCAAGAGCACACACAGACAGTGAGGGAGCACAAAGACAGCGCAGAGAGAGTTCACAGATAGAGAGCACAGAGAGAGAGTGCAGAGAGATTGACAAAGATAGTGAGGGGTACAGAGACAGAGATTGCACACAGACAGCAGTGCACATAGGGTGCAGATAGAGAAAGCGCACACACAGAGAGCATGCCCAGCCGGTACATCTACACATTATATAGTAATCACATATATAGTTGTGAGCGTACGAGTTGTTGCTAACGCTGCGGGCTCGCGTAGCGAGCCAAGGCCCTCGCAAAGCGAGGGCCGCGGGCTCGCTACGCGAGTCGCGGCCCTCGCATAGCGAGGGCCGCGGGCGAGGGTCTCAGTTGCTGGCATGGAGTGCCGAAGGCGCTCCATGCCAGCACCTGAGGACCTCGCGAAGTTCACGTCGCAACCCAAAGAGCACGACACACACATTACGACACTCGCAAACAACATACGACACACGTTCACACACATTACGGCCTCGCAACACTCGGACGCAACTCGCGAACATTACAAAATGTAAAACACAATACATACACACAGCACATACATAAAAACCTTACCTACACCAAGAGGGAGCACCCAGGACCTCAAAAATGCAACTTAGACCTTCATTTTACTCGAAATAAAAGAGTTTAGAGACTAAAAAAAACTGTAAGCGAGAGAAAAAATGGCCGCCGAACAAAACGAAAACGAGGCTACAGCACTCTAAACTCGCAAAACACCACAAGAAACTCGCAAAACGCCACAAACCACCTACGGATATTCATACCACACAGTGCACACATTCAGGACGCTTACACAGCAGCTCCACACCACTAATGCTGCAGCAACATCAAAACAGATTGCCAGCTCTTCAACACAATGCTTCAAAATAGGTAAAGTATATTCATTTAGTAATCTATTACATATTTCAGTATTATACACCAAACAGCATTAGCTACCTTACAATTTTATTGCCGTCATTTTTTGACGGGCAATATTCTAGTTTATAATAATAAGTATTCTGCAATACTTTCCATGTGACCAAAAAGGAATTAAAATGTGGTTTGAATTTGAATGCACTGTAGATCCCATTGTTTTCTTATACAAACTCCTCACAATTTATACTACTTTACTGTTTGTTTTATCCTGTGAACGCAACAAAAATAACAGAGAATGCAACTGAATCTGAACTCACAACTGCTCGCTACACCTCAAAGCCATCTCTCAGCATGACTGAAAATAAGTGTACATACCCCTACAGCTAAAATACTATAGGTTTAACAGTTACTGTCAGGGAAATGCAATTCAGAGAACAGTTATTTCATTATTGTTCGGATAATGCCAAGCCTGTACAGTGATAAAAGCTTACAAAGTATCTGCATCACATCTGTATTTTAGCTGTGTGGGTATGTACACTCATTTGCAGTCATGCTGAGAGATAGCTTAGAGGTGGAACACTTCTCTCCAATGTGAGAAGTTGTGAGTTGCTCTCTCTATGTTATTGCTGTTGACTTCACAGGAAAAAAACAAATAGAGAACTGGTATAAATTGCCTGCCTTGCCATCACTTGTTCCTGAATGTACCAGCTGCAGATCATGTATCCTATTGCTACTGTGCCATCTAATCATAGCAGCCTGCCAGCGTGTCTTTCCTGCCTTCTTAGATTTATCGTTCCCTATTTTCCCTCAGATGGATTTCCCTGACTTTTCTTTTTTGGACTTGTATGAGATCTGCTGGCCCTTAACTTTTGCCTGCCTTAATCTCTTGATTCACCCCTTGCTGCCATATCTGGATTTTGATCAGTTGGCTCCTTTTAGAAATACTCAAGTGAGTAGACATAATTATATTATTTATCTCACATAGCACTCTGCTATTTAACCTCTGGAAAATATCCCAAAAACGATATCAAATTTGAAATATATTTATGTTCTGTCCCAGGTTGTACAAGGATCTGATCAATAAATCTTACTGCTTAACCCTTTCCACACGGATAAAATGTCAGTGTCGTTCACCCCAGATCAGAATATTTTTACACGGAAAAACCTAAAAGAATAGTTTGATGGCATACATTGTATATAAAAGTTATTTCAGCCATTATTAATTTATTTAACCAACAAACATGTTCCAATGCACCTTTCAATGGAGACCACTGTGCCATTTTATTTATATTTGGACATTGTATGATACTTTTTGAAACATCCTCCAGGGAGTAAGTTTCACAATAATATATTGTCTTGCGTCTGCCCCCTGAAGTCTTTCTGTCACTACAAACACTTCAGTCTTTTGTCTTCTTATTGTCGAACAAGGCAATGAAGTATTTCTGCTTATTTAGTCGCTCTTCTGCATCTAATGTCGACGGACGACCATGATGGCGTGCAGGTCGAGTTGCTCGCGGTTCGCGAACCAGGTCCAGAAATAAAAATAAAATACAAATAGACTCTTGAGTTTAGATAAAATATTCTCTCACGTACACTGGGTGCTTTATCCGATAACGTTATGTCCCTCTGGGTGAGCCGTACGATTGTCAAACTTCTATGCTTCTCATATGTCCCACCAGGGGTTAAGGTACAGTATTACAAAAACCTTAGTTGATTCTACACCCATTTCAATGATACAAGAATGGAGTTTGTTCCAATGCCTTCCCTTTCTCTTTTACTGTGAATATTCATGTCAGATTACCTGCCAGTAACAGACCATATACCAACAGTTTTGGAAAGTTATACTCTGAATACCATACAATGGATTTTGAGAGTAAAAGAGAACTCACGTGAGAGTAATAAACATTTGGGCATGACTTTCTTGTGGGACAGCTTTAGTGTGAGTTTACAATTTTTTTTTTAGTATCCTGTGTTTGAGTTGTCTGTGGATTATGCTACTTACCAGGAATATAAAGTTATTTTAGTAAATTAATGTGCAGTTCGACTTTTCTTCTCCTTGCTCTGATCTTTATATTTAATTACTAGTAACTTGCCCGTCATAAATGACGGTATCATAGAATGTAATCTTGAATTGTCGGTGCTCTCTCTCTCTCTCTCTCTCTGTGTGCGCGTGTCTCACTCTGTCCTGTTTCTCTCTCGCTCTGTCCTGTCTCTCTCTCTCTCTCTGTCTTGTGTCTCTCTCGTTCTCCTTTCTTTCTCCCTGACCTGTCTCTCTCGCTCCTGGTGCCCTCTTTCTCTCTGTGTGCTCTCTCTTTCTGTACGCTCCTTCTGTCTCTGCTCTCTGTCTGTGCACTCTCTCTCTCTCTGCGTTCTTTGTCTGTGCACTCTCTGTGCACTTTCTCTCTGTGCGCTCTCTCCCTGAGCTCTCTGTGCACTCTCTCTTTGTGCTCTCTCTGTCTGTGCACTCTCTCTCAGCATGTGCTCTCTCTCTCTCTTACTGTGCACTCTCACTCTCTCGCTCTCGGTGTGCACTGTCTGTGTGTGCTGTCTCTGTCTGTTTGTATTCTCTCTCTCGCTGTACCTCTCGCTCTCTGTGTCAATCTCTGTGCGCTCTCTGTCTGTGCACTCTCTCTGTCTGTGCACTCTCTCTGTCTGTGCGCTCTCTGTCTCCGCTCTCTCTCTGTGCACTCTCTCTCTGTGTGCTCTCTGTCTGTGCGCTCTCTCTCTCTCTGAGCGCTCTCTCTCTGCACTCTGTGTGCACTCTCTATCGCTCTCTGTGCACTCTCTCTCTGCGTGCTCTCGCTCTGTGCTCGGTGTGCACTCTTTCTTGCTCTCTGTGCGCTCTCTCTTTGTGCGATCTCTGACTGTGTGCTCTCTGACTGTGTGCTCTCTCTCTGAGCTCTGCGTGCACTCTCTCGCGCACTCTGTCTGTCTATACTCTCTTTTTGTGCACTCCTCTCTGTCGCTTTCTGTGTGCCCTATCTGTGTGTGCTCTATCAGTCTGTGTGCACTCTGTCTCTGTAACACTCCTGTGTGCACCCTGTCTCTGTGTCGATCTCTGTGCGCTCTGTCTCTTCTCTCTGTCTGTGCACTCTCTCTCTGTGCGCTCTCTCTCTCTGCGCTCTCTGTGCACTCTCTCTTTGTGCGCTCTCTCTTTGTGCGCTCTCTGTGCACTATCTCTCTGCACATGCTCTCTCTCTCACTGTGCGCTCTCTCTGTCTGTGCACTTTCTCTCGCTCTCATTGTGCACTGTCTGTGTGTGCTGTCTCTGTCTGTGTGTACTCTCTCTCTCTCTGTACCTCTCTGTGTCAATCTCTGTGGGCTCTATGTCTGTGCACTCTCTCTCTGTGTGCTCTCTGTGTGTGCTCTCTGTCTGTGCGCTCTCTTCCTGAGTGCTCTCTTTCTGCACTCTGTGTGCACTCTCTCTCACTCTCTTGTCTGTGCACTCTCTCTTTGTGTGATCTCTGCCTGTGTGCTCTCTCTCTGTGCACTCTCTTTCTGTGCTCTGTGTGCGCAGAGAGAGAAAGCACTCTATTTCTGCACTCTCTGTCTGTGAGCTCTCTGTCTGTGCAATCTGTCTGTGCGCTCTCTGTCTGTGCACTATCTGCGCACTCACTCTGTGTGTGCTCTCTCCCGTGCTTTGTGTGCACTGTCTGTGTGCGCCCTCTCTGTCTTTGTGCTCTTTTGCTCTGTAAATCTCTCTCTCTGTACCCCTCCCTCTCTGTCTCTCTCTCTCTGTGCCTGTCTCTCTCTCCGTACCTGTCTATCTCTTTCTTAACTGTCTCTCTCTCTCTCTCTCTGTGTACCTGTCTCTCACTCTCTCTCTGTGTACCTGTCTCTCTCTCTCTCTCTCTCTCTCTGTGTACCTTTCTCTGTGTACCTGTCTCTCTCTGTACTGGTCTCTCTCTTTGTACCTGTCTCCCTTTCTCTGTACCCGTCTCTCTCTCTCTCTCTCTCTCTCTCTCTCTCTCTCTCTGTGTGTGTACCTGTCTCTCTCTCTCTGTGTGTGTGTACCTGTCTTTTTCTGTACCCCTCTCTCTCTCTGTCCCTGTCTTATTACATGCTCCTACCCATCAAAGCTATCATCCCAATCATACCCCCTCCAGCCACAAGGTGAATCAAGACCCCAAATGGGTCGAGGGTTACTGGAGATCCGAGGTATCCAATTGCCTGGAGAGACCATCAGTATTCTGATGGGCCCTACTCTGGCTGTATCAGATAGTAGTTATGAGTCTGCATGGCTCCATCTCAACAGGTGGCCATTGTCCACATCCACCTTGCTGAGCCAGCACAATGGGTTGTAGTCTGTGAGAACTACAAACTCTCGCCCAAAAAGGTAGCACCGTGGTTCCTTTAGGGCCAGATGACTTCCAGACACTCCTGGCAGCAATGCAACAGTTTGCGGTTCAGGCATTCAATTGTGTGCTCCTAGCCCTGGGCATCCATCTGACTTAAAACAGCCCAATGCCATTGGTTACAGCAAGGATCATAGACAAGAACATAAGAAAATCTTATATTTAGATGACTCTGATTGTAACTTTGGGGATTCCATCTTAGATTGCTCTTTTATCTGTAACTCAAGGGAGAGATTGATTCTATGGAGCCTCACTCTGCCATTGAGTTCTATTTTCAAGTGTGCTATTTAGAGAAAATGACTATCTTAATTCACTGTTCTTCGCACTCCTCCATCGTCTGTTTTACTTTTATGCTCATAATTTCTTTTATTATTAAAGAAAAACATGAATACAATGGTTAAAAAATATAGGGCCCTATTAAATTATCCCTCGTAGTTCTCTCGGTGCTCGCAAAAGGCAGTTTTCCTGCTGTTTGCGAGAACCGAATCTCTCGCAGCCTGCTTTACGATATGACTGCGAGAAAATGACCGAGAATAGGCTCCGAGAGAGCTACGTAGCCTTAAATCTATGCACGAGTCTCGCATATCGTAAGAATCCCTACGTGGACAAAAAGTCCACGCAAGGGATCCGAAAGCCTCTACGTGCTGCCTCGGAACAGCCCGAGACAGCAGTGTGAGGCTCCCCCCTGCACCCTATACACATCCCCATGCTGCAGGGGTCTCTATCGGGACCCCTGCAGCACCCCCACATTAACCCCTTGCAGCGGGGGTCCCCGATCTGCATAGATCAGGCCCCCCGCTGCATTTAAAACTTTTAAATTCCCCGCCGCGGCTCCTTAAAGGGACCGCGGCACACTATTACCCAATCCCGGCCGCGGCACTTAAAATTAACCCCCCTCTATGCTGGGGGTCCCCATCGGGACCCCCGAAGTGTCCCCACATAAACCCATTGCAGGGGGGGGCCCCGATCTGCATAGATCAGGCCCCCCGCTGCATTTAAAACTTTTAAATTCCCCGCCGCGGCTCCTTAAAGGGACCGCGGCACACTATTACCCAATCCCGGCCGCGGCACTTAAAATTAACCCCCCTCTATGCTGGGGGTCCCGATGGGGACCCCCGAAGTGTCCCCACATAAACCCCCTGCAGCGGGGGGCCCCGATCGGCACCGATCGTGACCCTGCTGCAATTCAATTTTAAATTTCCCGCCTCGCGGGTCCTCAAAGGACCGTAAAGGTCCTGAAAGGACTCGCACTAAAAATATTAACCCCAGGCAACTATAATTACCCCATTAACTCATGGTGGTCAATCCAGACCACCATAAGGCTCTAATTAACCCATTAACTCATGGTGGTCAATACAGACCACCATAAGGCCTAAATTAACCCATTAACTCATGATGGTCAATCCAGACCACCATAAGGCTCTATTTAACCCATTAACTCATGATGGTCAATCCAGACCACCATAAGGCTCTAATTAACCCATTAACTCATGGTGGTCAATACAGACCACCATAAGGCCTAAATTAACCCATTAACTCATGATGGTCAATCCAGACCACCATAAGGCTCTATTTAACCCATTAACTCATGATGGTCAATCCAGACCACCATAAGGCTCTAATTAACCCATTAACTCATGATGGTCAATCCAGACCACCATAAGGCTCTATTTAACCCCATCAGTCCCATAAGGGTATATTATTACCATTATGGGCCTGTTACAACCCAACATTAACCACATAAGTGCCATAATGGTCCTCAAGGACCATCATGACACTAACTACAAACACTACACTATAACCCCCAATAAACCATTTAATCTAAACTAACCCCCCTCTACACTAATCTATTAACACTTACACTACCTACCTACACTACCTACCCCCTAATAAACCTTCCCACCACTCTAATTACAAAAAATAAAAAACCTACAGCACAGAAAACAAAAAACCTACAGTACAAAAAACAAAAAAACCTACAGTACAGAAAACAAAAAACAATTACAACCCCACCCCCCACTACAGAAAACAAAAAAATACATTACAACCCCACCCCCCACTACAGAAAATAAAAAAATTACACACCTGAAAAGGAAAGACAGATAAACACAATACAATACATACATATAATACATTACATACATTACATACAATACATGACATTACATATAATATATTAAATATAATATATTACATATAATATATTACATATAATACATTACATACATTACATACAATACATGACATTACATACATTAAATATAATATATTAAATATAATATATTACATATAATATATTACATATAATACATTACATACATTACATACAATACATGACATTACATACATTAAATATAATATATTAAATATAATATATTACATATAATATATTACATATAATACATTACATACATTACATACAATACATGACATTACATACATTACATATAATGTATTACATATAATATATTACATATAATATATTACATATAGTCCTAATCAAATACCCCCTATCTATCTAACATACAATCTATTTAATTTAAAATAAATCCTAACTATATCAAATACAACCCCCTATCTATCTAATATACAAAAAATCCTAACTACATACACAGACCATTATTCTAAAGTAAAATAAAATAATTACAGTCCTAACTACATACACAGACCCTAATTCTAAGCTAAAATCAATAAATTAAGACCACTTACCTTTAAGATGTTGCTTCAGATCACTAACCTATGGGTCAAACAAAAAATAAAAATTAGTACAAAACATTAACATCAAATAAATAAACATTCTATACATTCTAAATATTCAACTCACCTTTACAGCATGTCCAGTCACTGTTTAGCTCTTCCGGCGCGGCCCTGTTAAAAAAAAAACACAATACATGAATACATGAATACAATATATAAACAATAAATAAAATACACAAATAAACATCTAAATATACATTTCACTTACCTACCCACGATGTCCCCGGCCTTCTCTCCTTCAGCCCCGGCTGGGCCGCGGAACCATTCGCGCTCTAAAAAAAAAAAAGAAAAAAAACTAACGGAGGTCTGCACTGGCAGACCTCCCCGACGCTACTGAACCTCCCGGAGTCGTTTCCGGGAGGAAATTGGCATTGGCGGCTTGTGATTGGCTGAAAAAGCTGTCTATCAATTTCAGCCAATCAAAAGTCGTCAATGTGTGAGCCAATCAGGATGGGATACACCCCAATATCCCACCCTGATTGGCTTAAACACTTGTCTATCTTTCTGGGAACCAATCACAACGCTCAGATGCCTTCAGCCAATCACTATGGGATACACCCCCACGGAGTGATTGGTAGAAGACATCTGCGCATCCTGATTGGCTCCTACATTGACGACTTTTGATTGGCTGACAGCTTTCTCAGCCAATCACAAGCCGCCAATGCCAATTTCCTCCCGGAAACGACTCCGGGAGGTTCAGTAGCGTCGGGGAGGTCTGCCAGTGCAGACCTCCGTTAGTTTTTTTTTTTTTTTTTTTTTAGAGCGCGGATGGTTCCGCGGCCCAGCCGGGGCTGAAGGAGAGAAGGCCGGGGACATCGCGGGGAGGTAAGTTAAATGTATATTTAGATGTTTATTTGTGTATTTTATTTATTGTTTATATATTGTATTCATGTATTCATGTATTGTGTTTTTTTTTTTAACAGGGCCGCGCCGGAAGAGATAAACAGTGACTGGACATGCTGTAAAGGTGAGTTGAATATGTAGAATGTATATAATGTTTATTTATTTGATGTTAATGTTTTGTACTAATTTTTATTTTTGTTTGACCCATAGGTTAGTGATCTGAAGCAACATCTTAAAGGTAAGTGGTCTTAATTTATTGATTTTAGCTTAGAATTAGGGTCTGTGTATGTAGTTAGGACTGTAATTATTTTATTTTATTTTAGAATAAGGGTCTGTGTATGTAGTTAGGATTTTTTGTATATTAGATAGATAGGGGGATGTATTTGATATAGTTAGGATTTATTTTAAATTAAATAGATTGTATGTTAGATAGATAGGGGGTATTTGATTAGGACTATATGTAATATATTATATGTAATATATTATATGTAATACATTATATGTAATGTATGTAATGTCATGTATTGTATGTAATGTATGTAATGTATTATATGTAATATATTATATGTAATAAATTATATTTAATATATTATATTTAATATATTATATGTAATGTCATGTATTGTATGTAATGTATGTAATGTATGATATGTAATATATGATATGTAATATATTATATGTAATATATTATATGTAATGTCATGTATTGTATGTAATGTATGTAATGTATTATATGTAATATATTATATGTAATATATTATATTTAATATATTATATTTAATATATTATATGTAATGTCATGTATTGTATGTAATGTATGTAATGTATTATATGTAATATATGATATGTAATATATTATATGTAATATATTATATGTAATGTCATGTATTGTATGTAATGTATGTAATGTATTATATGTAATATATTATATGTAATATATTATATTTAATATATTATATTTAATATATTATATGTAATGTCATGTATTGTATGTAATGTATGTAATGTATTATATGTATTATTGTATTGTGTTTATCTGTCTTTCCTTTTCAGGTGTGTAATTTTTTTATTTTCTGTAGTGGGGGGTGGGGTTGTAATTTTCTTTTTTTTCTGTACTGTAGGTTTTTTTGTTTTTTGTACTGAAGGTTTTTTTGTTTTTTGTACTGTAGGTTTTTTGTTTTCTGTGCTGTAGGTTTATTGTTTTTTGTAATTAGAGTGTTGGGGAGGTTTATTAGGGGGTAGGTAGTGTAGGTAGGTAGTGTAAGTGTTAAAAGATTAGGGTAGAGGGGGGTTAGTTTAGATTAAATGGTTTATTGGGGGTTATAGTGTAGTGTTTGTAGTTAGTGTCATGATGGTCCTTGAGGACCATCATGGCACTTATGTGGTTAATGTTGGGTTGTAACAGGCCCATAATGGTAATAATATACCCTTATGGGACTGATGGGGTTAAATAGAGCCTTATGGTGGTCTGGATTGACCATCATGAGTTAATGGGTTAATTAGAGCCTTATGGTGGTCTGGATTGACCATCATGAGTTAATGGGTTAATTAGAGCCTTATGGTGGTCTGGATTGACCACCATGAGTTAATGGGTTAATTAGAGCCTTATGGTGGTCTGGATTGACCATCATGAGTTAATGGGTTAATTAGAGCCTTATGGTGGTCTGGATTGACCACCATGAGTTAATGGGTTAATTAGAGCCTTATGGTGGTCTGTATTGACCACCATGAGTTAATGGGTTAATTTAGGCCTTATGGTGGTCTGGATTGACCACCATGAGTTAATGGGGTAATTATAGTTGCCTGGGGTTAATATTTTTAGTGCGAGTCCTTTCAGGACCTTTACGGTCCTTTGAGGACCCGCGAGGCGGGAAATTTAAAATTGAATTGCAGCAGGGTCACGATCGGTGCCGATCGGGGCCCCCCGCTGCAGGGGGTTTATATGGGGACACTTCGGGGGTCCCGATGGGGACCCCCAGCATAGAGGGGGGTTAATTTTAAGTGCCGCGGCCGGGATTGGGTAATAGTGTGCCGCGGCCCCTTTAAGGAGCCGCGGCGGGGAATTTAAAAGTTTTAAATGCTGCGGGGGGCCTGATCTATGCAGATCGGGCCCCCCCCCTGCAATGGGTTTATGTGGGGACACTTCGGGGGTCCCGATGGGGACCCCCAGCATAGAGGGGGGTTAATTTTAAGTGCCGCGGCCGGGATTGGGTAATAGTGTGCCGCGGCCCCTTTAAGGAGCCGCGGCGGGGAATTTAAAAGTTTTAAATGCTGCGGGGGGCCTGATCTATGCAGATCGGGCCCCCCCCCTGCAATGGGTTTATGTGGGGACACTTCGGGGGTCCCGATGGGGACCCCCAGCATAGTGGGGGGTTAATTTTAAGTGCCGCGGCCGGGATTGGGTAATAGTGTGCCGCGGCCCCTTTAAGGAGCCGCGGCGGGGAATTTAAAAGTTTTAAATGCTGCGGGGGGCCTGATCTATGCAGATCGGGCCCCCCCCCCTGCAATGGGTTTATGTGGGGACACTTCGGGGGTCCCGATGGGGACCCCCAGCATAGAGGGGGGTTAATTTTAAGTGCCGCGGCCGGGATTGGGTAATAGTGTGCCGCGGCCCCTTTAAGGAGCCGCGGCGGGGAATTTAAAAGTTTTAAATGCAGCGGGGGGCCTGATCGGTGCCGATCGGGGACCCCCGCTGCAAGGGGTTAATGTGTGGGGGCTGCGGGGGTTCCTATGGACCCCTGCAGCAAGGTGTTCATGTGAGGACACTTCGGGGGTCCCGACAGGGACCCCCGCATTGAGGGGGGGTTCATTTTAGGTGCCTGGGGGGGGGTTTGGAGTACCCCCCACGGCAGGGCTTATGTGGGGGACTGCCGCGGAGGTCCCTTTTAGGACCCCCGCAGCACTTGATGAGGAGTGGGAGCCTGCGATATCATCTCGCAGGCTGTCACTCCTTTACGTAGTGTAGATACGTATGGCCCTGCTGCGTAGCTCATACGTTGCTCGCAGCAGGGCTAATTTAATAGCATTGTAAGTTAGAGAAACTTTGCAGTACGTAGGGCTTAAGTAGAAGCCTCTTATTTACGAGGCTGGAATTTAATAGGGCCCATAGTCTGTAGTTATATATACTTATTTAATCAGCACATTCCCAGGTGAAGTTCTTCAAAACATCATAGCTTAAATAAGAAGCTCCAGTAGTCATTTAATGATGCTCAAGTGGATGTGTATGGACATGTAAAAATTAGATAATTTGCCAAAAATGTTTCGAAGCATAGCAAACAGATAATATGCAACATTTTCAACTGCAATTGTGGTCATTACATTTATAAAGTGTACATTTTAGCATAACTGATAAAATAGTGTGATGTTTGACAAAACCAGTAAATAATCTGTGATGTTACTTTTTTTTTCTGTTTCTACATAAAATTACTTCTTTACACCTTGCTCTTCGATACCATTCATTTTGACATTCTTTCAAAATGTGTTAATAAATAATCATTTGAAACAAAAACAGAAAATATCAAGACGTTGGCTTTTATTTTATGTCAACCTTGATCAGGCTAGATATAATGTACATGCATAGTTTATTGTGTACATAGACTTTTGTTAAGTTGAGCAATTGAAGTAGAATGGTTAGAAATATAGGGCAATATTCAATTAGAAGCCCGCAACTCGATCGTTGTAGGGCGTACGTCTGCGGGTGTGTTGCGGGCTCCCGTTCGTCTCAGATTGCGATGCTATACTATTGCTCAAGGCCGCAAGTTGCTGTTCCAAAGCCAAAACCGTAAACCATGAACTGGATCGTAGCAGTTCAGGGCTGGAACATGATCAATTCAGCAAGCCCGTAACCCCCCATTTCGAATTAGCCAATAGAAAATGACTCTGTCATTCTTATGGCAGTAAAACATGGAGGTTGCATGTCAATCAATTAGGTTTGGGGGTCCGATATGCGATCAGACTCGAAAAACCACAAAACAAATAATTTATGAAAATAAATGCCAATACTGTTCTAGTCCATATGGGCAGCCTGACATGTATTAACTCATTGATATACCCGAGATTGATTTAACCCCGAAAAATAAATGTAATTTCCTGCCGATTTGCGAGCTTCAGACTGTTGTGCAATTAATTCTAATGTCTATCATTTCTTTCCCCGTTATTTGCATTTACATTGCTACAAACAGGTGTTTAACCCCCTTGGGGGTCCTCTCCAGCACTCATTGGATTTTCTCCTTCATTTGCCATTTACGGGTGTAAAACCATTTGCGGGATTGGGGAAATTGAACAATTAAATAGCGATTTCTATAGTTTGAGAAAGATCAAAGGCTTCTGGAGGCTGTAAGTTACGAGTTTAACCATCACCATTTTTTCAAGGCGGTAACTCAGAAGCCGTTTAGGGCCCGCAAAAAGCCTATTGAATAGCAAATTAGCTTGCAGCCTCACTTACGGGATCCCGGATCTCACAAAACCTTGATTGAATATGGCCCATAATCTACATCTTTTAAAAAATGCAAATATCAGGACAGAAATTTAATTAATTTGATATTTTTTTGCCAAATATATTGTATTGAATTTAGAAAGAATATATGTAGCATAACAATAATATTGTCTAACAAAAATAAATGTACAATATAGTTCAATTAATAATTCTAACAATAAAGACATAATCAAAAACAAAAACTAAAGATAAATATATAGCTATATATATATAAAATTAAATTTATGTAAAATAAAAGCTGTTGATTTTCTTGCCTTAATGAAAGGATTGCTGTATTTATTATATTATGTAGAGGCAAAATTGTATTTCTATTATAGTTCATGAGAATTTGTGATCCACGATCTCCATATATCTACATAATAATCAATAAAGCCATTTAATTTATATTTTTTATACATTTATTTAGTAAATTATTGACTATAGTTAGATTTTCAGTTACCAGTTGTATCTCTTCGTGTGATGATGTAAGCATATCAAGGTTTGAGACACCTCAGAGATTACATTGCAACAGAATTATCCTGTGGTTAATGCCGGTGTCCTTAAGTGGATATGGTTTCAAGGTTAATGAGCCTTCATTAGGTTCATAACCTTATTATCCGTATGTCTTATATTAATAATATCTAGCTAGCACTCATTAACACTGTAGCTCTCATATGCTTAATGAGAGGAAGTGATATTTATTGATATATACTTGTGTCTATATCAGTAGATAATAGAGAAGGATAAATGGCATAACACTTCTCTCATGCCATAACACTTCATATAATTATAATTTGGCATCTAAACAAAGCCTGATGAGCTAATTGGTCCAACTGTTGTTAGTAATATCATGTTGTAGAAAAATCTTTGCATATATATGTATATGTAGCATATATGTACCATCGAATGTTTAATAACATAACCAGTGATAAGACGTGATCTACTGCAGCACTTCACTCATAAGCGCTACTCAGGATACCACATGATTTACTTAGTTGTTGGTAATATAATTAGGTCAGCAGTGCAGAAATATGATGTAGAAATATGAACTTGTGGACTGCCATCGACCCTATTCCCCCGTGGAGGTTTATAAGGACCCCCATAGTGCCTTCCACTACCCCCCAAATTAACTAAAGTACACTAAATACAGGAAAAAAAATGTTCTCTTTTCTCCTATTTTTCTATTTGGTTTTACTCTAATATGTATATGTGCCAGTAGACGTTACTGTTCATTCAACATGTATGTAATTATATGGAGGAGGCCAGTAAAATGTCGTACTTAGTAATTCATTTACTAACATTTTCAATAAAAAAAAAACTTATTTATTTTGGTCAATCCCACACTATATATTGTTTTTCAAGGTAGCAAAGCATCTTGGGTGATTTTTCATTAATGCTATTCACTTGTAATAATATATATTACCTCTCAAAGTATAGCAAACTTATACCTAGACAGTTCACTAATTAAAGTACCACTATGGCCTCATTTTTTCTATATATGTTTTGAATAATTAACATTGATAATTGGATAAATATTTTTAATAAGCAAAAAAGAATAAACACAACCTTATAAATGGATATATTTTATATGCCATTATTATTTTCCAAACTGATTTTGTCTGCTACTGTCTTTGGATGGAAGATCTTAGCAAACTAATGAGTTTTCCATCAGCCATTTTAATGCACTGGCAATTTTCGCTGCCAAATTCTTATTGTGCAGATAGAATCTGTAATCGTTTTTTCTTTGACATTGGAAAGTAGATCAGCAGAATCAAAATAGTAGGTACCACCATGGACATAGGAGCCCAGATAAATCTGGGATGATAAATCAACTCTACTCCCAGGAAGCAGGGGCGAATCAACCGCCGGTGGACTAGGCGCAATGCATTGGGGCCCTGCTCTTGGGGGTCCATTGATGCAGTGCCTCTCAAAAAGTTTTTATTTCTTTGTTTAAAATCTAATACCCTGCCCCCCCAATATAATGAAAAATGAATATATATATATATATATATATATATATATATATATATATATATGCCAATTATATATACAAATTATGGGTCAAGGCTTTGATGAGGATTTCATTTTGCTATTTTTTGGGTCCTCTCTTCATTTTATATGGGAGGATCCCACCCCTACTTCCTATGCCCCTGGATACCACGAGGCATAATTCCATATACAAAGAAAAAAATGAAAGGCTGAGTTATTACTTTTAAATTCTAAAATAATTGTTCCTATTTTATGGTGCAGTTGTTCAAAATAGTGTATTTTACAAATAACGATTCTGTAATTTAACGCGTATTAATGAATGGTGTTTTTAATAGGATATTGAGTTTAAATACAAAATCCCTTTTTTTGTAAACTGACCTATACAACATTTAAATCCTAAATTAAATTCAGAGAATAAAGTGGAAAATTAAGCATGTGTACCCATAATGATAAAACACTGTTCACATAATTGTGTGTTTCAATTGCTTTAATTTACACTTGGCATTAAAAGACTATTATACTAATATAAGACACGTTTCTGAATAATACTTTCTCCATGCAAATGGTTATGCTGATTTTCTACCACCTTCATAATTTGTATTTGTTTATTAATATATGTTAACTATGTGGTGTGGTCAGCAAACTAAGACAGCACAAAAGTTATAGCAAATTAACCTAACTGTGACATTAAGCAGACATCCCACTGAAATTCATTAAGCTCAGAGTTTCATATGAAGTCTTTTAAATTCACTAAGGAAATTACTTTAACAAAATAATTTACAGTCATTACCCTTTGTCTTTTTTCTCCTGCATATATAATTAGAATAAGCTGACAAAGACTAATGCTGTGGTGTATAGTATTATCAGTAGGCAAAAGGCCATATGGTACATTTAATGTATGGGGTCTGAAGGACTATCCAGTTTAACCTTGTTTTACAGATAATTAATTGCTATTGAATTAATATATTCCTCTCCCAGCATCATTCTTACAAAATACAATATGTAGGACTAATGTAAAATATTCATCAATATATCTAATGATATTATAACTATTCCATGGGAGTATTTTTGGCAACTGTAGTTGGTTTCAGTGCACATAGGCGTTAAGCTGAAACTCAATTATACATCTCCAGATTCAATCTTCTTGCATGATTTATGCAGGACATACAAGTATAATAGTGCCAAATTTATTAAGTCAAGCAGGAAGTATTTCTTGTTTCCCAAAAGTGACCTCAGAACATTTTAAAGAAAAAGAAACGTATATTTTCTGATATATTTTCTGATATTTAAAGGAGAATGTTTTAAATGCTAGAAAATGTTTGGGGGAATATTTAATGGAAAAAAAGTGATTTTAAAGAACCATGATAATGTTTAAGTGCTCTACATAAAACGCATAAGGAGAATCATGGATCTGCTTCCAAGCATCCACTACTATTTTAAACTTATTTGGACAATAAAATATATGTTTTATCATACTTTATTGAGGATTGTGTTCCAGTTGTGAGAACTACACTTGCTAATGGGGAAAATGTTTTTAGAAAGTAAAACAGTATTGAAAGTTTATCGAAGTTTCCCTGTTAACTTTTTTCTATTCTAACACATGCTGCCTATATCAGACACACATATTATATGGAGTCATTCTATACAAATACAGATTTATTTTTCCACACCCCCAGAGCTGCTTACATAGTCACAGAGAACCTACCAATACAAACACTGCATTTGGGTACAGATTTTAACACTTTACTAACTTTCAAGGCAGCAGCAACTCAATACAGAGATCTACAAATCAGTATCTGGCTCCTCCTGCTTCCTTCTAATGGGGGACTATACAACCTATGATTCCTTCCTGTACAAACTGCCATCACTGATTGTTACAATGAATTAAAATGTATTAGCCGTGATTGGCCAAAATGAATTATGAATGTTATGCTAATTTAAGCAGGGGTTTACAGGTGTGTTAACAAACAAACGTAAAAAAGTAACTGCTGGCAAACTCAAGAAATGTAGCAAACATTTAGCAAAACATTTTATTTTGGTATTTTTTCTGGAAAAACTATGTTTTCATTCAATACTGATTCTCTTCTATCAGATGCTTTCATATTCCAGGAAAATATGCCTTTAACTCTTGTATGCAACAATGCTTCCGTGGAAGCTACCATTTTTTGTATCTGATTATCTGCTTCTACATGTGGGATGAGACCTGGATGTATAGACATTTGCTACAGACACTGTGGAAAGTACCTTTGCTTTCATTTTGACTAATGAATATCTAAATAATTTACCAGGCCACTTCCTGTCAGGGAATTAGCTTAAACAAGCAGCTCATGACAATGACTACCCATAGCAAGAATAATTGTACAGTTCATGATTCTAGATTCTATTTATTTGTTTAATTTCTAACAAAATTATCCATTATCAAGTTTAATTATTTGGAAGGGGATATATAATATAATATAATATAAAGGACCTCTGTTGTTATACAGTTGGATTTCATTTGTTTATTTAATACCTTATTGGCAATACAATAAGTAATTGGAAAAAATCTTTGTTGTTTTTAAAACTCATACATGAGTAGCAGCATTAGATTATATTCAGGCCCGATGAAGTATTCCATACATTAGGAAAGGACCTACCAATAAGGCTGAATTTATAAAAGCCATAAACTAAAAGAAATTTTAAAACAGCTTCAATGGCAAATTCTCTCAATCTCACAGAAAATGGATAGGGGTGGATAGAAGCTGATCTGCTAGAGCTTCACTGAACTTCAAAAGTAAGTCTTAAAAGCAAAAAAAAAAAATCTTCAAATGTTGATTTTATTTCTAATGTTATTAAAAAAACACACAAAACCCTATTATATAACAGTTAAAAGAGATAATACATTGTCCAACCAATAAGACCGCTTATTGATTTATCTGTACATTGGTATTTAGTGTATTGTTAACAACATTGTTGAAGCCATAATCCTCTTCAGAGAATGGCGATGAGTGGAATTTTTCCTATTTAATTGCTGAAAAGACTTTATCAGGATAAAAACTAGGTTGTTTGATTTTTGCATACAAACAAAATATGATATTCTATGGCCCCTTTAATAGAATTCCTTCAGTGTTTAAAAAAATATGGCACAGAATTCTTAAAATAACCAGAAATAATGAATACATTTTACAGTGTGTATGTTAATTCCTACAATTTTATCATTAACTTGGGAGCAGACACTAGGGGCCTCAATAATTTGTCCAAATTGTAATTATTGAAGCCCGTAACAAAAAAAAAAGCGCGCAATTGTTACTGCTCTAATATTGTCCTCTTCTAGCTACCCTATACCGATTTGCAGGTTACAGGCTGAAAAGCAACTGCGGTTTTCAAGATTGTTACTCCGACCCATCTAAGCCTTTGATCTTTCAAGCCCACAAAAGTTGCAATTGCTAAAATCGCAAATCGCTATTACATTGCTACAATTCTTCAAGCCTGCAATTGCTTTCAAACCCGTAAATGGCAAATATACAAAAATCCACGAGTACTATAGATTACTCGTAAGGGGGTTAAACACCTGTTCGTAACACTATAAAAGCAAATAAAAAATCAATACTGCACGTTTGCAAGTGGATTTTCTTTTGCAAGTAAAGGCTGATAAAATTGCTGAGTGCACTAACTGTGCCCAGGTGAGAAGGCAGAAGTTAATATAAACAGGAGAAGGGGTGAACTTGTGAGCTTGCAAACATTTCTAGTATAAGTGCAATTCTAGTAAAAGTGTAGGAGTTTAAATAAAAGGAGGGAGTTCAAAGAAGAGGGAGGGCAGATTTAAAGGGGAAAGAAGGAAAAATAAAAAAAGATATATATTTTTTTTTATTTTTCTTTTAACAAAACTTTATACAAATATATTATTTTATATTCTTTATATTTCCCACTAAATTTTTGTAGACAATAATAATAATTATGAGTCAGTCCAGTGTCAACCTCACTCAGTGTACATCCTCTCATATGTATGCAATATCCAGGGTCCATACCTCTGTGGCAGGTGTGAGCATGTTGCCTCTCTGGAAGCTCAAATTGGAGAACTGGAGAGGAGAATTGCAGCAATTACTGATATTGCTCCACTGGAAACGGAGTTGGTGCTCATTGAGCACAGTTTAGCTGGGTCTAGCATGGATGGTGGAGCTGGGTCTAGTGAGGATGTCCAGGGAGGTAGTGTAATGATATGGAATCACAAGGTTGTGTAGACCAGCAGCCAAGGTCAGCAATAATCCAGTTCAGCAATTTGTAGGTGAAACAGGAAAAAGCTTTATTGAAGTGATCAGGAACCACACAATAATCTGGCAAGGTACATTTGACAGGAAGTGCCTTATATAGGCCAAGGACCAGACACCTGACCAGACACAGCTGAAGAGACTTAGGTACTGATACTATTGCTAGCAGAGTCAAGCTTATAATTTCTCAATGAAATTCACAAAAGGCAGGCTGGCGCAGTGGTAGGGAAGAGGTATAGCAGCCTGGGGACCAGGGTTCAAAACCCAGCAGAGTCAATTCCTCACATTACCCCCGCCTCTATAGGTGCAGCCTCTGGATGCCCTATTACCTGGTTTAGCAGGGTACTGCACATGAAAAGACCGAAGGAGATCAGGAGCGTGAATATTGTCCACTGGTTCCAACGAACTCTCCTCCTCACCATAGCCTTTCCAGCAAACCAGATACTGAAGCTTGTTACGGAAGATCCTGGAGTCAAGAATTTTTTACACTTTGTACTCATCCTCACCATCCACGAGGACTGGAGGTGGGGCAGGCAGGGCTCGGCCAGGGAAAGTATTTTCATGAAAAGGTTTAAGCAGTGCAATGTGAAACACTGGATGTATTTTCATGGAATTCGGGAGTTGCAAACGGAAAGTGACAGCATTGATCTGAGCAATGATCTCAAAAGGTCCCATGAACCTTTGACCCAATTTATGAGAAGGAATCCGAAGCTTAAGATTCTTTGTTGACAGCCACACCTTGTCACCAACGTGATAGACTGGGGCCTCCTTTCTATGCCTATCAGCAGCTCTTTTGTAACATTCCTGAGCCTCCAAAAGAGTCTCTTTCAACAGTGCTTGGGAATCACTTAAGGCGGTTAGCCGGTCAGTGACAGCAGGAATGGAAGTAGTAATTGGGAGACTGACTAGAAAGGTCGGATGGTAACCATAGTTGGCAAGAAATGGGCTCAAAGAAGTAGAGCAGTGTTGGGCAGTGTTATAGTCAAACTCCGCCGTGGGTAGAAAATCCAGCCAGTCATCCTGCAGGTAACTAATATAGCAACGCAAATATTGCTCCAAAGTCTGGTTGGTTCGCTCAGTCTGTCCATTACTTTGCGGATGAAAAGCTGACTACAGATTTACATTAATACCTAGATTAGAACAAAAATGTTTCCAAAAACGAGATGTAAACTGCACTCCCCTGTCAGAAACTACTTCATCAGGCACTCCATGCAAGCAAAATATTTCCCGAATAACCAGGTCAGCCGTCTGTTTAGCTGAAGGGAGACCACGAGCTGGTATGAAATGACCCATCTTAGTTAACCTGTCCACAACAACAAGAATGGTAGTGTGTTCCTTAGAGGGAGGTAGTTCCACAATAAAGTCCATGGATATAGATCCCCAGGGACGATGAGGAATCGGAAGAGGCTGAAGCAAGCCAACAGGGGATGAGCGAGGAGTCTTATGTCTGCACATACATCACAAGAGGACACATACTTCTTAACATCCTCATGATACTTCGGCCACCAAAAGGATCGGGCAAGTAGGTCTTGCGTCTTTCGGATTCCTGGATGACCTGCTGGTTTTGAGTCATGGTAGAGACGTAAAAGGTCCAGTCGCACCGACTCCGGAGCAAACAGACATTGTTGAAAAATCCAAAACCCATTAAGCATCGTCATATGGAGGTCACGAGGAGGATCACGAAGAACTGGGTCTTCAGCGTAGCCCTTTTTAATGCGAGACATCAGATCAGAAGGAAATGTAACTCCTATAAATATATCCTCCGGCAAGATGGTGGTCTTGGTTACGGTAGTATGGAGGGGGTCAGCTATTCTAGACAAGGCATCCGCCTTACCATTCTTGGAGCCATTACGGTATGTAACCAAAAAATTAAACCTCGAGAAGAATAGGGACCAGCGTGCTTGTCTGGCTGACAGTGTCTTTGCTGATCGAATACATTCCAGATTTTTGTGATCTGTGAGGACAGTAATTGGATGGGTAGCTCCCTCCAACAGATGTCTCCATTCGGTGAAGGCAGCTTTTATAGCCAATAGTTCTTTATTCCGTATGTCATAGTTTCTTTGTGCTGGCACCATCTGGCGGGAATAGAAGGCACACGGATGTAACAGCATCTTAGGTCCATTCCTTTGAGACAGTATAGCACCAACAGCTGAATCAGAAGCATCAACTTCCACAATAAATGGTCATTCCGGCTGAGGATGTACCAGGACAGGGGCAGAGGTAAACAGAGTGTTTAATCGGGAAAATGCGGTATCCGCCTTATCGGACCACTGAAAAGGAGTCCCTTTACGTGTGAGTTCAGTGATCGGTGTAATAACGGCAGAGAAATTCTTAATGAAACGCCTGTAAAAATTGGCAAACCCCACAAATCTCTGAACATCTTTTTCATTCTTGGGGATGGGCCAGTCCAGCACAGCTTTAATTTTACTTGCGTCCATACTTAAACCTTTGGGAGTTATTACATACCCCAGGAAGTGAATTTCTGTTTGTTCAAACTCACATTTTTCGAGTTTAATGTATAGGCGGTGGGTACAAAGGCGCTCCAGAACTATACGGACCTGTTTTCTGTGGTTTTCAAGATTATCAGAGAATATTAGGATATCATCCAAATATGCCACAACAAACTGATCCAGGAGATCTCGTAGTACATCATTGATAAGATGCGGGAAAGTTGCAGGGGCATTACACAGCCCAAAAGGCATTACTAGATATTCATAATGCCCGTACCTGGTTCTGAAAGCTGTTTTCCATTCATCATTGGGTCTTATGCGAACCAGATTATATGCCCCCCGAAGATCAAGCTTCGTAAATATTTTAGCTGAGCGAAGTCTCTCCAAAAGTTCAGGAATCAGAGGCAAGGGGTAGCGGTTTTTAACAGTGATGTTATTAATGTCCCTGTAATCAATGCATGGCCGTAGGCTGCCATCTTTCTTTTCTACAAAGAAAATAGGAGCTCCTGCTGGAGAAGTAGATGGTCGAATAAAGCCTTTGGCAAGATTTTCTTGTAGGTATTCACGAAGAGCTTTTAATTCAGGCTCAGAAAGGGAATATATACGGCCAAATGGGATAGCAGCCCCAGGCAACAGCTCTATTGGGCAATCATAAGGCCTGTGTGGTGGAAGCTGATTAGCATTCTTCTTATCACAGACATCTCCAAAATCCTGATATTGTAGAGGAAGCTTAGTCAAGTTTGTAGCAACCATTTCATTAATTGTTGTGGCAACAGGTCTCACCTTAGAGGGTTGACAATTCATTAAGCAGTGTTCTAAAGGAAAGGACAAATTTCTGATCTTCCAATCAATCTGTGGGTTATGCAGAGCAAGCCAAGGTACCCCCAAAATCACTGGAAACTGTGTTGAGGAAATTAGGTGGAAAGAGATAGCCTCATGGTGATTCACTTCCACAGTCAACATTAAGGGCACAGTCTCATGTGTAACCGGGCCTGACGTAAGTGGAGAACCGTCAACTGTCTCCATTAACACAGGTGAAGAATTAGGGATAGACTGAATTCTATTTCCTGCTGCAAATTTAATGTCCATAAAGTTCCCGCCTGCTCCAGAATCTATCATAGCTGTAGTTGAAATTTTACGATCACCACATTGCAACTTGATAGGCACCACAAAATGAGGATGTTGAGTCAACATACCCTCTTCACCATGAGCCAGAGAAAACAAGGGTGGTGTGACAGAATCCAGTTGATCTGAAATCTGGGATTGGTGTTGAATCTGTGCACCCTCAGCCGCCATAGCTATTGTTCTTTTGGATTTTCTAGGGCAATTGATGGCATAGTGCCCTGCACTACCACAATACAGGCATAAATTGTGAGTGCGTCGCCACTGTTTTTCTTCGTTGGATAATGGCCCTCTTATTAGATTTACCTGCATAGCCTCTGGCTCAGAGTCTGTAGGTGTTTGTAGGGTTGGAGTAGAAGTTCTTGAATAGGAAATTGGAGTAGTACTTGGTCTAAAAGAGCCCTGTCTTTCCAATCTTCTTTCAGAAAGTCTCCGATCAATACGGATAGCCAAACGCACAAATGCATCAAAGTCAGCAGGAAGATCAACACGAGCTAGCTCATCTTTTATAGCTTCTGAGAGACCTTTTCTGAAGTGGAACCTCTGGGCTGATTGGTTCCAGGTAGTATCAGCAACCCACTGTCTGAATTCAGCAGCATATTAAGCCACCGAGCGCCTCCCTTGATGCAAATGAAGGAGTGTTGCTTCTGCTGTAGCACATCGATTTGGGTCATCAAAAACTAGGCACATGGCCTCAAGAAAGTCATTTAGATTACCCAAGACTGGACTGTCCTGTTCCAGAAGAGGGGAGCCCCAAGCAGGGCTTCATCTTTGAATAAGGAAAAAATAAATCCCACCTTCTCTCTTTCAGATGGAAATCGTTGAGGTAACATCATGAAGTGCAAACGGCATTGATTTAGGAAACCCCTACATTTTTTGCGATCTCCTCCAAACTTTTCTGGTAGGGGCAAGCGGGCATCTTGTGCAGGTGTAACAGTAGCAGCCGCAACATCTCGTGCCCTGTAGCTGGTATACGCACTGTGCATTAAGTGAATTTTATTTTGCAGTTCAGCTATCTGGTCCTGCAGCACTTGAATGGTCTGTGCCTGGGTCTGCACATTTCTTGCAGTAAAAGCAACCTGTTGGGCCTGCAGTTCAGCTACCTGGTCCTGCAGCACTTGAATGGTCTGTGCCTGGGTCTGCACAGTTCTTGCAAATAAAGCAACCTGCTGGGCCAATGCAGAATCTGACCCGGCGGTCTCCATGAAAGGGCCAGATTATTCTGTAATGATATGGAATCACAAGGTTGTGGAGACCAGCAGCCAAGGTCAGCAATAATTCAGTTCAGCAATTTGTAGGTGAAACAGGAACAAGCTTTATTGAAGTGATCAGGAACCACACAATAATCTGGCAAGGTACATTTGACAGGAAGTGCCTTATATAGGCCAAGGACCAGACACCTGACCAGACTCAGCTGAAGTGACTTAGGTACTGATACTATTGCTAGCAGAGTCAAGCTTATAATTTCTCAATGAAATTCACAAAAGGCAGGCTGGCGCAGTGGTAGGGAAGAGGTATAGCAGCTTGGGGACCAGGGTTCAAAACCCAGCAGAGTCAATTCCTCACAGGTAGCTGGGTTACAGTTATATGGGGAATCAGGTGGAAGTTCTGAGTTGGCAAACACCAACAGATTTGCCAGATTGAGTGAAACTGTTGGGGATGTCCATTCAGGAATGGCAGTGCCAGATAGAGCTGCTCCCTCTAACAGCTGGGAGAACAGTTCTACTGGAGGAGTGGGAGGGCAGAATAGGCAGAGCAACAGACAGGTTTTGGTGGTAGGGGACTCTATTATTAGGAAGGTAGACAGGGTGATTTGTCACCCAGATCCCAGCAATCGAACAGTTTGCTGTCTTCCGGGTGCTCGGGTTCATCATGTTGTGGATGGGGTAGACAAATTATTGGGAGGGCTGGAAATGAACCAGCGGTCTTGCTACATATTGGTACCAATGACAAAGTTAGTGGAAGATGGAGTGTCCTAAAGAATGATTTTAGAGAACTAAGTAATAAGCTGAAGGCAAGGACCTCCAAGGTAGTATGTTCTGAGTTACTACCAGTGCCACGTGCTAGCCCAGGGAGGCAGAAGGAGCTTAGGGAGGTTAATGCATGGCTAAATATGTGGTGCACGAAGGAGGGGTTTGGGTTTCTAGAGCACTGGGCTGACTTCTCACTTTGGTAAAATCTATACAGCAGGGATGGATTGCACCTTAATGATGACGGAGCTTTTGTGCTAGGGGATATGATGGTAGAAAGGCTGGAAGAGTTGTTAATCTAGTAGGTGGGAGGACTATATATAAGTAATGGGGTAGAAAGTGTAGAGGGTATAAGGGATGAATTAACAACTCAGAGGGGAGGAGATGGGGGAGGGGTAGTATAGTCAATAGGGAGGTAGTACTAAGTAACTCAAGTACAGTGGCAGGCAATTCAGAACTACAGACTCATAACATAAGGTGTATACTTGCTAATGCCAGAAGCTTGCCAGGAAAAATGGGAGAGTTAGAATTATTAGCAATTAATGAAAAATTGGATTGAATAGGCATTACTGAAACGTGGTGGGATGAATCTAATGACTGGACTATTAATCTGGATGGTTATAACCTATTTAGGAAAGATAGAGGGAATGGTAAAAGAGGAGGAGGGATATTCTGTATGTTAAGCCTGAATTTAAACCTATAGTCTGAGAAGATGTTTATGGCGGAACTAGCGGTAATGTTGAATTTTTGTAGGTAGAATTAAATAGCGGAGCAGCAAATTCCAAAAGAATATTAGTAGGAGTATGCTATAAACCCCCAAATATAGCTGAAAGTGAGGAAATACAATTATTGTTACAGATTAGAAATGCAGCTAAGCATGGGCAAGTTCTAATAATGGGAGATTTTAATTACCCTGAAATAAACTGGATAAATGAGACCAGCAGTTCAGCTAACAGGTTCTTGAGTACACTCAGGGATCATTATCTGGCCCAGGTTATACAACAGCCTACTAGAAATGAAGCTATCTTAGATTTAGTCATCACAAATAATATTGATATAGTATCAACTGTAGGAATAGGGCAACCATTGGCAAACAGTGATCATAACACAGTCTCATTTGAGATTGAATTAAAAAAACAAAATTTTAAGGGGCCAACAAAAACTCTTAATTTTAAAAGGGCAGATTTTAACAGTCTAAGGGCAGCAATACAAAGTAGAGACTTGGACAGAGAACTGATTGGTAAAAACACTGAACATAAATGGACAATACCGTATTGGTCCGAATATAAGCCGCACCCGCAAATAAGCCGCACCTGTAAAGTTCAAGGGGACAAAATAGAAAAAAGATAGTACTCAAATATAAGCCGCACCCGTAAAATTGGAGAGAAAAAGAATCTCAAAGTGATCAGCCATTGCAAGAAATAGGCTTTCTAATTAGCACTGTAGCTTTTTTTGCAGGTTACAGGCTTTACAGGATGTTAGAATCACTAAAACCGTAAATCGCTATTCAATACCGCAGTCTAAAGCACAAAAACCTGAACCCTTAAATTGTAATCGCGCAAATCGGCAGTCATTTTGCATCGCAAATAGAAGTCGCACGCGTTACAAGCAAAGTTCGCAAAACGGCAATGATTTTTTGACGGTCGCAAAAATAAGCCGCACCTGTAACTCGCAAGCTCAAAAATCGGAAAAAAGGTGCGGCTTATATTCGGACCAATACGGTATACATACTTATCACCATATACCAAGTTGGAATAAAAGTAAAAGGAGTAAATCATATCCAATGTGGCTTAACAATGATTTAAAGATCAAGATACGGAGTAAAAAAACAGGCATTTAAATTATACAAACAAGAGGGGACAGAGACTGCTTTAAGGGAATACAAGGAAATCAACAAGGCTTGCAAAAGGGCTATTACACTGGCTAAAATAGAAAATGAAAAAATAATTGCAAAAGAGTGTAAGACTAGCCCTCAAAATATTTTTTAAGTATATTAATGGGAAGAAGGCGAGGAAGGAAGCTATAGGAACATTACAATGTGACACAGGCCATCTGAAAATTAGTGACCAGGAAAAGGCAGATGAGCTAAATAGGTTATTTTCTTGGGTATACACAAGGGAGGTACCACTGGTTGGCACACTGCAACAAAATGGAGCTACACTAACTTCACTAAATAACTGGTTATCGCAGGAAGAAATCCAAAAGAGCTTGAAAAAAATAAAAGTTAATAAAGCCCCAGGTCCTGATGGAATACATCCAAGGGTACTGAAGGAACTAGGTTCTGTAATAGCCAAACCATTATGTATAATTTTTCAAGATTCACTCAACACAGGGTCTCTACCAGATGACTGGGGAAAAGCAGATGTGTTACCTATATTCAAAAAGGAAGCAAGAGCAAATCTGGGGAATTATAGACCAGTGAGCCTAACGTCTGTAGTGGGGAAGCTTTTAGAAGGGTTAATAAGGAATCATATACTAGAATATGTCTATTTGAACAGGATTATAAGTAGGAGTCAACATGGATTTATGAGGGATAGGTCATGCCAAACAAATCTAATTAGTTTCTAATCTAATGAGGAGGTTAATAGGAACCTGGATCAAGACAACTCAGTGGATGTAGTCTTTTTGGATTTTGCAAAGGCTTTTGATACAGTGCCACATGGGAGACTATTGTGCAAACTAATATAGGAATAGCAGTAAATATCTGGTAATGGAGTGAAAGCTGGCTAAAATACAGGAAGAAGAGGGTTGTTGTAAATGGAACATACTCCGATTGGACTAATGTGGTAAGTGGGGTTCCTCAGAGTTCTGTATTAGGTCTTCTTTTTAACATATTTATTAATGACTTAGAGGTGGGACTGGAAAGTAGTGTCTCCTTTTTTAACTGATGACACGAAGTTGTGCAAGGTAATTAAATCAGATAATGATGTGCTTTCCCTCCAAAGGGATTTACATAAAATTGAGGAATGGGCATCTATATGGCAGATGAGTTTAAATACGAATAAATGTAAAGTTATGCATCTGGGAAGGAGAAATAGCCATGCAATTTATAATATTGATGGAGCAAATCTAGGGGTATCAGATATTGAAAGGGATTTGGGAGTGCTCGTGGAAAACCACCTAGGTAACAGTGCTCAAAGCCAAGCAGCAGCTGCAAACGCAAATAAAATATTAGCATGTATTAGGAAGGGTATAGAGGCTAGGGAAGCAAATATAACTCTGCCACTATACAAATCCCTAGTACACCCTCATTTGGAATATGAAGTACAATTTTGGGCACCACTTCATAAAAATGACATTTTAGAGCCGGAAAAGGTACAGTGGAGGGATAATAAGGGGAATGGAGGGGCTAAGTTATGAAGAAAGACTAACCAAATTAAAAAAATTAAATTAAATTAAACTTATTTTCTCTAGAAAAAAGGTGTCTAAGAGGAGATATGATTACCTTATATAAATACATCCAGGGTCAGTATAAAGATTTGTCAAGGGAGCTTTTTGTTCCAAGAGGTTTTAAACTGACAAGAGGATATCCCTTGAGGTTAGAAGTAAAAAGATTCCACCTTAAAGAAAGAAAAGGGTTCTTCACAGTAAGGGTGGTTAATCTGTGGAATTCTCTACCAGAGGAGGTGGTGACAGCAGATTCAATAGATAACTTTAAAAAGGGACTGGATTTATTTCTAATTACCGTTTATACTTGAGTATAAGCCGAGTTTTTCTGCCCTTTCTTTTAAGGCTAAAAAGGGCCCCCTCGGCTTATACTCGAGTCACTGTCTCCCCCCCCCCCCCTGTGTCTCTCTAACCCCCCGTTTCTCTCTACCCGCATGTCTCTCTACCCCCCTGTGTCTCTCTAACCCCCTGTGTCTCTTTCCCTCCCCCCTCCTCATCTTCAACCACCCTCCTCTTTCTAAACCCCCTCCTCATTCTAACCCCCCTAAATACCTCCCCTTTCCCCTCACTTACCTGCTTCTGCTCCGGCCTCCGCTCCTTCTTGACCCGGCGAGCATGTGACGTCACATGCACGCCACGTCATTAGCATATACCGGGTGCCGGCACCCGGTATATGCTAATGACGTGGCGCGCATGTGACTTCACGTCATTAGAATATACCGGGTGCCAGCACCCGGTATATGCTAATGACGTGGCGCTCATGTGACGTCACGTCATTAGCATATAACAGGTGCAGGCACCCGGTATATGCTAATGATGTGGCGCTCATGTGATGTCACATCATTAGCATATACCGGGTGCTGGCACCCGGTATATGCTAATGACATGCGCGCCACGTCATTAGCATATACTGGGTGCCGGCACCCGGTATATGCTAATGACGTGGCGCGCATGTGACATCACATGAGCGCCGGGTCAAGAAGGAGCGGTGGCCGGTGCAGAAGCAGGTAAGTGAGGGGAAAGGGAGAGGGGGAGCTATTTAGGGGGGTTTAGAATGAGGAGGGGGGTTGAGGAGGGCGGTTGAGGAGGGGGGTTGAGGTTGAGGAGGGGGTTGAGGATGTGGGGGTTGAGGATGAGGATGGGGGGTTGAGGAGGGAGGATGAGGATAGGGTGGTTGAGGAGGGAGGTTGAGGAGGGGGTTGAGGATGGGGGTGTTGAGGAGGGAGGTTGAGGATGAAGAGGGAGGTTGAGGAGGGGGTTAAGGATGAGGAGGGAGGTTGAGGATGACGTGGGAGGTTGAGGATGAGGACGGAGGTTGAGGAGGGGGTTGAGGAAGGGGTTGAGGATGGGGGGTTGAGGATGGGGGGGTTGAAGAGGAAGGATGAGGATGGGGGGTTGAGGAGGGAGATTGAGAATGAGGAGGGGGGTTGAGGAGGGTGATAAGGGAGGGGGGAAGAGACACAGGGAAGGGAGAGGGGGAAAGAGACACAGGGACAGGAGATGGGAGAAGAGGCACAGGGAAGGGAGAGGGGGAAAGAGACACAGGGACGGGAGATAGGAGAAGAGACACAGGGACGGGAGATAGGAGAAGAGACACGGGAGAGAGAGGGGGGACACAGAGGGCACAAGAGGGACTCAGGGGGCAGCACATATCCCACCCTCGGCTTATACTCGAGTCACTCATTTTACCCAGTATTTTGTGGTAAAATAGGTGCCTCGGCTTATACTCTGGTCGGCTTATACTCGAGTATATACGGTAAATAGGGAATTCAGGGTTATCCTGGATAATTAGAGAAAGAGTATTGATCCCGGGAGAAATCCAATCTCCAGTATGTGGGGTCAGGAAGGATTTTTTTTTTCTTTGAGACGTATAGCTAAGTTTCACTTGATTTTTTTTTCTTTTTGCCTTCCTCTGGATTAATTAATAATTTAAAAAATAATAATAATAATTAAATAATTGATTAATAATTAATTAACAACTAATTAATTAATAACTAATCCGCTTATTGCAGATCAGAGGAGATCTTAAAAGGTTGAACTTGATGGACTGAAAGTATTTTTTCAACCTTAATTACTATATAACTATGTAACTATGTGACTTTAAAATACGGGGAAAGCGATGTAAGACATTAGAATTAATTGCAGTCTCAAGCTTGTAAATCTGCAATAAAAAAATATTATTTTCAGGTTTTATTTCTGTGTTAGATCAATCTTGGAAAATAACTGCGTTAATACATATCAGGCCACCTACATGGACTAGAACATTTTCTTCATTCATTTCTATTGATCTTTAAATCGCTGAATTGCGATCGCATATCGGACCTCTAAACGCTAATTGAGTGATGTTTGAACGCCATGTTTTACTGATGTCATTATGGCGGTCTCATTTACTATTGGCTGTTTCGAAATCCGTACATACGGGCTTGCTTAATTGACTAGGATTATGCCCTGCAATGCTATTTTATGGTTTACGATTTTGGCTTTTGACAATGTTGCTGCACGCTTGTTCCATTAAATCGCTCTGTAACTGTTGCAAATTTTTAACTCTCTGATTTACAGGCTGTTTGAAGGTAATTATGGGCTTGGGATTTAATGAGGCCCTAGGTGTCCAAATATACCTTTAGGTTTGGCACTGGAAGCAAATATCAGTTCCTTAGGAGACAATCATTTCAATTCTCTCATAATACTGCTGCTAGGTCCTGCTAACTCCTATGTTTCATTATTTCTCGGATATTTGCATTTTTATGAATTTTGCTTCCATGTTGTTCTGTTTTATGAATAAAGGCATTTAATTCCAAATTGCACTGAAATAATGTACATATGTTAAATCCATGACATTTACAAAAGAATTGTGTTAGAATATGCTTTATAATTTGTTCTAAATAGCAGAACATTTGTTTATCCTTGGGAAAACTGGGAAGATCCTAAGTGTTAAAGACCAAATTAAAGACATATTGTACTGTGCCTATAAGATCTAATTTCACTGGATGTGTACATAATATTATTATTATTATTATTATTATTATTACTCAAAATTGATGGAGATGTATAAGTACAGTTATAATAATGTAACATCCAATGCCTAAAGGTCGATTGAACTTCAGTACTTAAAGAATGCTGTTTTAAAGAATAAATTAACTAGAAGAAATATTGAAGAAATATTTTAGACAGTTAAAACAATACAAATGTAATTTAATTTGTTGTGTCCATTACTTCAAATGTCTGTTTCAATATCTGAAAATATGGTACTAAAAGAGGTTGAGGATTTTATCCACAATCATATCGATTGTCCACTACATTGGATGTTAACCACCTCCATCTTGATTGTTTACACCAGGGCTTAAAGGTGAGTGCTTTCTATACTCTAAAGATCCTCTCAGCTGATGGCTGCCAGAAGTACAGTTGCTCATTCTATGCAATGTCAAAATCTTTTAATTTGCCTAAACACTCTCTTCATTCGTCAGTTCAAGTATCCCAAAACTGTCTTTGATCCCCCACTCTATTTATAAAGACATTCAATGGAAAATAAGTTATTTTCTCAGAATCAATGTTATGCTGATAGTATATAAATCTGCACTTGTTCTCCTGAAAGTTCTTTGTATTACCTATTCTTGTTGCTAATTGCCCATTTTTTGCTTGGTGACTCAATTGTACCTTAAACTCAACATTCCCAGAACGGAAGCAGTTGTTTTTCCAACCAATACTCTTCCATCAAGATTCCATCACCTCATTGTTAGTAATGCTAGAGCTTCAACTATTAGCCAGATATGTTGCAAGCCTTGCAAATAACTTCTCACCATGTCCTGCAATACCAATGTTAAATTGAATATGAAATTGAATATTCTCTTCTTAATCTATAAGGCGATCAAGAGTTCAGGTCTAAAGAGTATGCAGGAACATTATTCAGAAAATACTTCCCCATATGAAGGCTCTACCCCTTCCATCTGCCCCTTCCATGATTTAGAGCTTGTCTTCAGTCTAATATATTCCTTTCACTAACCTATACATATCTGGAACTTATTTCCACTCTTTATAAAACTTTTCTAAGCTGCAAACTCAACTTCTCGGGTTAGCAGATATCTACAGACATAGCAAACAAACTCCATCAAAAACATCTAATATTGATCTTGCTGAAATACTATTTTTTTTTTTAATTTCTGCTTTATTCTTCAATCAGTTTCCCACTGAAACAGAATACTGTATATGAAATATATCAGGATAATAGTTGCAACTGCATTGTCTATTACATCAAGAAAATTTTCTATGAAAATAGCTTATATTAAAAGTTAGGAGAGCTTTCCCTCATCATGCCGAAAACTCAGAAGCACATAAATTGCTTAGAAGTGCATTTGCTTGTCTAAAGTATATAAATATGTAACAGCATTATGCAGTATACAGCATTTTTTTTCCTTTATATGAATGATATTACTTTATTTAAATAGTGATGCAGTTTTACATTGCTCATAAAACAGTTTCAATGACTGTTTTACATAATATTGCAATAACTTTGTATGTTTCAGATTTGATAATTCCTAAAGAAGAATTGCATTAGGTGCCATGGCTCCAGACAAGAATAATTTGTATTGTACAATGCTTTTATCTTAGTGTCTTTTTAAATACTTATAGAACAGCAGTATAGTGTTTTAATTAAAGATTTACATATTAAATTAAATATGAACAAGTATTACAAGATCAAAATTAATGATTGCCATGATATGCTTAATGGTAAATTATAGTATGTGCCTTTTAGTGGCACATCATACCGCCACATTCTTCGTCAGAAACTGCATTACTTGATTTAGGGCTTGATTACCTGGCTCCTATAGGAAATCTTATGAATCATAAGTTGACATAAGGCCTAATGTAGCTATTACATGCTTCCCATATCATAACTTATGAACTCTTACGAGTGAGCTCTACATGTGAATAGTATCCTACTCTATGTGTGGGTTTTACCCAAAGTATAATTACATGGAGCCTATGGAAAATTCTAAATGTTTTTTAGAGCTTTTTGAGTGCTCATAAACCCTTATGTGTAAACTCAGAGAACATTAATTATACATGGATCCCAGTACCTGAAAAAATGCAGCATAGAGAAATATTTAACATTGCCGTTTTTAAATAAAAAAAAATTAGACCAACACATTTTAAATCACAAGAGAAGCCCTTCTAATGGTAAAATCAGCACCCTACTAAAGAAAAAAAAGAAAAATGTAATATAAATTACAAATACCTGACACTAAAGATCAACAAAAACAAATTACAATGTAAATAACAAATACCTGCTCTTACAATTAAACAGTAACACCAAACTAATAATAAATCACACCTACTTAATACAGAGCCCCCAGGGGTTAACACAGACACACCTGCTATACAAATACAATACAAACCCCCTTAACAATTAGCATTCTTAGCATTCAGTTAGTATCCCCAGACTTTAATATCATGTAATATATGTAAAATGAACATATATTGTAATGTGTCGAAACTACAATGTTCAAGTGCAATGTAATTAACTCATCAATGTGTTGGCTATCAGTATGTGATTCCTAGTTCCTTGACATATGACATAATGCTTAATGCAGTCCAGGATTTCAGGGGCATCCTACTTATGCGTTCAGATTTCCTATGGTTGTCTACAATGAATATCATAGCGTTACTCCCTGGGTTCAATGAAAAAGAACTAGAACATACAAGAATGAACATACTGTAATGTTAGACTGATGGTGGCACTCATAGGACAAAACCATGCAAAACTATCACATATAATAGTTGTCAAACTACGAATCGTCGTCATGCTTTGCGAGAAGCGAGGGTCCGCATTTGCAGAAGGTGGAGGCTCCAACGTTAGTTGCAATGAGCCAAAGGCTCATTGCAGGCCGCAAATGAGGACCCTCGCGAAGTGAGGGGCCGCATTTGCGGAGGTGGAGGCTCTACGGCGCCTCACAAGCGGTTACAAACATCAACACAATGGGCATTTTAACTAAATAGATCTAACACTCAATCACTAAATACGGTTTTACACAAAAAAGTACGAACCGCAGGACTAAGAACGAAAAAATTACGGACTTACACTAAAAAAATAGGAGCCACGGGACTTAGAAAAAAAAACATTACGAACTCGCAAAAATACGGCCTTAACGGCCGAACAGTGCGTAGTGGAAAACATAAAAAAAACAATAAATACACACAAAAATGACATACAAAACTTACCCACAGCAATGGGGGGGGCACCCAGGCACCCAAGTGAAGTTACACCTCAATTTAAGTCCAAATTACCAAGTTTAGACACACGAAAATCCCCTATGCGAGAGAAGAAATGGCCGCCGAAAAAAATGAAAACGAGGCTACAGGACCCTAAAGCCGCAAAACACCACCAAGCACATACAGCTTTTCGAAAAAGCCGGACGAGGTACAAGATACACTTTTAGCAAGGACGCTAAATCATCCACACCTGCGTACCACATACACATTCGCCGCCATTTTACAACACTAGCTTACACAATGTGGAAGTACAGAGCTACACTAACGACTTTCCCTCGCGCATGCAGCCTATTTACACTACACAGTGCACACATTGCCGACACTTACACCTCAGCTCCACAACAGTGCAAACCTACATTGTATGCTGCAGGAACATCAAAACAGATTGTCAGCTCTTCAGAACAATGCTTCCTGCATATATTACTTCCAAATAGGTAAATTATATTCATGTATTACCTTATTAAATATTTAATTAGCATATAAAAACAGATATAGGCACAAAAAAAACACTATCGCAATAAACACAAAAGCCATTCACTGCGCGCCTCACAACGAGCGCCAACGCTACTCATAGCACACAAAGCCTAGCAATAAGTGCAAAAAGCAGATCAGCGCCGGCCTTACAATAACAGCAAAAGCGCCTATGATAAAAAAAAATACAACCAAGAGCCTCGCAATGAGTCCCGAAGGCGCTCAGCGTGAGGCTCGCAATGAGCACCGAAGGATCTCAGACCACAAAAAAAATGAATGTCTGTGCCAAACAGCATTACCTGCCTTACAATTTTATTGTCCCGTTATTTTTGACAGGCAAGTCGCTAGTAATATATATCAGTGTGGTGCAAATCGATCCCAGAAGGCAAAGGGTTGAGCAAAAATAAAATAAGAACCCTATCTCACCCATAACATTTTGGAAAAATGCATCAAACTTATATATCACTCATATCTGGCCAGTACACCTGAATAGTTATACATTTATAGTAGGGGTTCAACAAAAACTGAATTCCCAAAATGAAACTAACAGTTATAGTGCATAGCACCTACAGTATATACTTTCTTCATCCGGTCAATACACCAAAATGACTGTCACCTAGGAAAAGGGAAATCCATTCACATATACACAGTAAGTTTCATTGAAACATATAAAAATAGTATAACACAGCTCTGGAATGCTCTGTGAGGGGGAGAAAAGATATATAAAGTTTAGTAAGGTTTACATTTTAGTGTTCCAATATGCTACTCTACCTGTTGTTGATCTCCTAGTAGTGCTACAAATGTTGTATTACCTGTCAAACAATAACATAATATAATACACTGCATATTGTTTATTACTGATCTGTGGTGTCACAATGGTGCATTGGGATGACACTCTAAACAAGGGCACTTGCTATATAAAAATCTCTATCATGAGTGTACATTGGATAGGAAATCCTATAAATATACATGGACATCATAACATATATATTTTCTAATATATATATAATATATCAATAACATGTATATATTTTCTAATTCTCATAAGCATAACTTAACATAAGCATATCAATAAGCATATCAATTTCAGCCAATTATGATGTCATGAGTCTGAGAACTAACATAATATACATTGTTATCTTGCTTAAGTATCCATTGTTTGACCTTAGAGTTATGTAAAAATCATGGATTTATCTAATTATGTGGATATGGCCTTAGCCATCTTCCTCTTGGCTATCATCATATAGGTGCTTCATGCTCTTGACATCACTGACGTGAACTCCCGCCTCTCTCCACATCTGACCAACTCTGACCTCTCTGCCTCCATAGATGAAATGCAACCGGTTATGAATGGCATTTAGGAGGACAATAAATTCCCCTTGGGAGTAATTGTGGGTCCTGTATATCATAATCCCCAAGCTTCTGTAGTTTTATCTGTGGCTCTCTGATATAATATCTGTATTGTAATACAGGGTGCATTATATTTGTTGTGTTTAACAGCTTGCAATAGAAAGGCTATTTGCATGTATTTTTTGTAAATCTTCTTGTACTAACTCAATGTAAACTGTGCAACCTAATGTATGGAGGTGCAATCAAATTATTGTTTGCAAAAGCAGATCAAAGAGGTTCTTTGTGAAGCTGACAACATGCTTCAAATGGGGCAGTTTATCGTTGACAGCTGTGGAGAGATGCAAACAACCAGCTTACTAAACAGTCACATATTATTCAACAGCTCCTAGTAAATAGGTTAACATTGCCTTTTGATGTACTGATCTTAACTACGCTATCATGCAATTATGTTTAATTGCACCACGCTTTAACGTGTTGAGTTAAAATTGCATTTTTCCTATTAATATGCTGTTAAGACATAGGCAGTAGAATTATGTTCTTTTCTTGGATGGTGGGTTGCCATGCTCTATTTGTGTCTGATCTGATGAAAGGCTACCAAAATTCTGCTATCTGCTCAAGCTGTTAAGGTATAGAAAGGAACCCTGTGCACTGACAGAGAGTTGACCTAATATGGTCATCTTACATCAGGCATGTAGATTTATTACGACCCAGATTTGAGGGGCCAGGTGCACTTCAATTTTCTTCTTTTAGGTCATTTTTGTGTTCAAAATCTTAGCATCCAGCCAAAACACCTCTTAGGAGAACTCAGGACCTTCCAGGATGCAAACTCAGTCCAAAAGTTATTGTTTATTAAAAAATAGTAAACTCTTTTACATCCCATTGATTAGGATTAAATCATAACAGACACACAGGCATTCCTTTTGTTAGAATATCCAACTCCAACTGAGAAGATACCAACACACCATTTCAGGAAAAAAAAAAGAAACAAAGCAAAAACAAATGAATTGGGGAGTGAACACGTTTGAATTCCCCGCTAATGAACCGGATAGCTGTACTGCTCGAATTAGCATAGCCCAATCAGAATACTCCTGTGTGCGTGGACACATGATGTCGCAGAATGGGCAGCTCTCCCCTGGGGGCTGGTCTGTTACCTGAGCTTAAAGCAAGCAACCAGCTAAAACAAAGAAAAGGCAGGACCAGTTATAAGCAATGGGCTCGATTTTGTGAGCTACTGTGACCACATATTAAATTAGTTGTGAAACACACAATAACCTTTAAACATTACACATAATACATGAAGGGGGAAAAAGGACAGGACTGCCCATGGGTTCGGGGGAGTCACAAAATCAGTCATGACATAGATCTTTCAGGGTTCGGAGATATAGATTGTGCATAGTACAAATCAGACATTGTTGATGGAGCCTAAGTTTTACTTTTACCGTTTCAATTCTGATATTTGAAA
The DNA here is from genome assembly GCA_027410445.1 of Discoglossus pictus. NCBI lineage: Eukaryota > Metazoa > Chordata > Amphibia > Anura > Alytidae > Discoglossus > Discoglossus pictus. The sequence continues at coordinate 440,743,871 of CM050164.1, forward strand.
CCAGTGCACAAGGCCTAAATAAGGCTGCACAGACTGGACAACAGTGCTTAGTAGCTAGTGCTTGTACTTCTTCTAAGTGTTCTCTCCACCTCTTTGATTCATTTCTGGTATTTGACTTCCAGTGTGTTTTTTTGTATCCTGTAATTTCTGGCTCCCCTTGACCTTGACTTGTTACCGGATATTCTCAGTCTGCTGCCTTTCCTGACTCATTCTTTGTTTATGTTTGTGCTTATTGTCTCTGTTATTACACTGGTACCAACTGCTACTAGGATCCTACTTCTCAGGCTTCAGGGATACTGTGTTTCTTGTCAGCCTTGTGACCACCTAAATGTGCCTGGCAATGCTGACCTCCCTGCACTAGCTGTGAGTCCTGCAGATCACCCCCCCCCCCCCCACACCCCCAGTAATCCCTGTGCCTCCCCACTGGCCCTGTTAGTGTGATCTATCTATCTACTGTCTCTATCAATACTGTATCGTTTTATATAATGTATTTTTATATGCTTATTTAAAGATACTCAAATGTACCTGTTTATCTACACCTGTTTTAGAATAGCATATCAATAAGCAGAACATTTCTATAGCAATCTGGCAATTCTGGGCATTGACTTACATACGGGTATATATTTATATACACACACAATCATTTATATAGTACTTACAGCACTTTCTGGTCTAATTAATATCAACTTTAATATTAAAATGCATATGTGTGCATGGCAAGTGGTGGTCTGAGGATTATGTGTCTATGGTAACCCCAGATGTAAATCTGGACCTATGCTCACGGTAAAATGAGAGAAAATGAGTACATTGGCATTAGGAATAGGCAAAAAGGAAGTGGAATGGGATGGAAGAGAATATAAAATAGTGTGGCAACTCTAAATCAGCGTTGAAAATGTATAAAGTAAAGACAAGAAGGTAAAAATAGAGAAAGCCAAGAGAAAACAAGGTTCAGACTACACAGAGAATGGAGAAAATAAGGGGAATGCAGAAGAGATGGAGGTTGGTAGACTGTAATAGAATGGTAGCCTCAAATCTAAATAGGCCATTGGCTTTAATACCTATATATACTGGCTGGTTTGCACACAAATCTACAGTCAATACACACAAAAAATATAACTTTTAAAACATGTTAAAAGTAGAAAATAATATAGAAACATTTTGAAAAGAGAAATAATACTCTATTTAATAGCAATGGATACAAGTATTTAGATTGTATTCTAATTACACTGCTTTTATTAAATGCTCCTATTACACTCTGGTTATTTTTATACATTCCTGTGTCTAATATTGTTTGAATAATGTATTGAAGAAATTACCTTGTAATTTCACATGGCAATAAAATACATAAAGGAATATTTTGTTAGCTGCGCAATTAATACATTCTTTTTTCAGCAAATATGTTTGTATATTTTGACCTTTGTTGTACGTTTATTTTAGTCAATTAATTATAAACCCTTTTAGGGTAAACCTTTGGGAAAAATAATTCAAATTTAATGTAATATAAATGTGTTGTACAAAGCTTTAATGGACTTGTGTCATGTGTTTATGGTAATTAATTCCTTGGTGTGTATTTTGTTGCTTAGTGAAATAATTTAATTGTTTTGTATGACCTACAATTACTGGCAACCTTAGGCAAAGCACAGAGTAAGTGTGTGCTTCCTTTATGAAATAAATCTTTTGACTGATGACCTGTGTTAGATTCCCTTAGAACACAGGACTATATACTTCCCATGTTTCATACTTGCTAGAATGATGTTTTAAGTAAACTGTATATCTTAGGGAGCTTAATCATTGCACCACCATTATTACAATACATTTAAGGTATGATTTGTTTGAGAAAAAATATGATTAGCTGGAGAACAAATACATATATATATATATATATATATATATATATATATATATACGTATATATATATACAGTATATATATACAGTATATATATATACATATATCACATATATAGTTGTGGATCTGCAAGATGGTTTGTAACATTTGCAATGTTGGTCACGCAGTTGAGTCCCTCCTGAAGCGAGGGCGCAAGCAGGGAGCCTCGCAAAGCGAGGCGAGCCAGTGCTGCCGTCACACATGAAAGTCTCACAAAGCAGCCGGGCCGCACTTAGGCTGTAATGGGCATGCTTCGCCTCAACCACACATGCATCGCGCAAAAGTGAGCCTCACAAAGCGAGGCGAGCCAGCGCTACCGTCACACATGCTAGCCTTGCAAAGCGGGGCTTGCCAGCGTCGCAGCACTGGTAAAGTGCATAACTCTAAAAACCCACGAAAACAAAAAAAATTCCTGTACAAAAAATTATAACACACTCACACACAGCATAGGGGAGACACAGGAAGCCTGGGAGTGAGGTTTCAAGCCAATTAGACCCATATTTGAGGTCACTCGAAAATCACCTACGCGATGAAAAACGCAAAATTTCAGAAACAGCATGAAAACCAGGCTCAGCAACGCCAGGCTCGCTAAACTTACAAAATACACTATGCTGAAGACAGTAACACATACGAACAACGCCAGGCAGGCAGGACTTTGAAAATAAAACCAACGGCAGTCACTGCGCGCCACGCAATCTTTCAGCAGGCACACAGAGGAGGAAGACACAGGGAAGGGACAGGGGGGAGATGCTGGGAAGAAACACGTGGCATTCCCAAGCACTAAACTAGCAGGTTAACGAAACCTGCAATGTGTGGCCCGTACAGTAGGCAAGACAAAAGGCTCACAATGAGCACCGAAGGTGCTCATCGCGCCCCTCACGATGAGCACCGCAAGTGGGAGAGGCTTGCAATGGCCGAAGGCACTCGGCGTGGTGCTCTCCATGAGCACCGAACGTGATCAGTGCAAAGCAGGAAACTTGAAGTACACGGGGGAGAGGCTCGCAATGAGCGCTGAAAGTTCTCAGAGGACCAAAAGCCTCACATTGTGTGGCAAACAGCATTGCCTGCGTTACAATTTTAATCCAGTCATTTTTGATGGGCAAGTTCCTAGTATATATATATATATATCACATATATAGTTGTGAGCGTACGGGCCGTTGCTCACGCTTGCGGGTTCGCATAGCGAGCCCGCGGCCCTCGCGAAGCGAGGGCTGCGGGCAAGGGCCTCAATTGCTGGGAAGGTGCTCCATGCCAGCAACTGCGAGCCGCGGCCCTCGCGTAGCGAGGGCTGCTGGCGAGGGCCTCAGTTGATGTGCGGGCCGCTCATTGCAGCTGGGGTCCCTCCTGTCTTTCTCTCTCGGTCCCCATGCTGTGTCTCTCTCACACCTGATGATCACACTGTGTCCCCACACACAGCACAGTGACCGCTGCCGCCATGGGCTGAGGATCGGAATATGAGTGAGGAGGACCCGGAGCTGGCCTCCCGTGAGCCACCGGGACAGGCCCGCCAGCAGGAGGAGAGCAGCTTCCCGGAGGAGGTCTGGTGGGACAAAGAGCAGCCTGGAGCCCCCTGGGACCCGCAGGAGCCAGGTGTCACCCCCCTCACCTCTTAATGTGCCCCGCAGCCAGCAACTGCGGCCCTCAGTCTCCCTCTCTGCCCCCGGGGACCCGCAGGAGCCAGGTGTCACCCCCCTCACCTCTGAGTGTGCCCCGCAGCCAGCAACTGCGGCATTCAGGCTCCCTCTCTGTCCCGCCCTGTTTCCCTCTGTCCCCTCCCCAGTCTCCCTCTGCCCCTCCCCTGTCTACCTCTGTCCCTCCCCTGTCCCTCTCTTTGCTGCCCCCCGTGGCAGCTCTCCCCGCCTTCCAGTGATGATCCCACTGTGTCCCCACACACAGCACAGTGACCGGTGCTGCCATGGGCTGTGAGGATCGGGATGTGAGGGAGGAGGACCCAGAGCTGCCCTCCCGTGAGACGCCAGGCCCTCCAGCAGGAGGAGAGCAGCTTCCTGGAAGAGGTCTGGTGGAAAAAAGAGCAGCCTGGAGCCCCCTGGGACCCGCAGGAGCCAGGTGTCACCCCCCTCACCTCTTAATGTGCCCCGCAGCCAGCAACTGCGGCCCTCAGTCTCCCTCTCTGCCCCCGGGGACCCGCAGGAGCCAGGTGTCACCCCCCTCACCTCTGAGTGTGCCCCGCAGCCAGTAACTGCAGCATTCAGGCTCCCTCTCTGTCCCGCCCTGTTTCCCTCTGTCCCCTCCCCAGTCTCCCTCTGACCCTCCCCTGTCTACCTCTGTCCCTCCCCTGTCCCTCTCTTTGCTGCCCCCCGTGGCAGCTCTCCCCGCCTTCCAGTGATGATCCCACTGTGTCCCCACACACAGCACAGTGACCGGTGCTGCCATGTGCTGTGAGGATCGGGATGTGAGGGAGGAGGACCCAGAGCTGCCCTCCCGTGAGCCGCCAGGCCCTCCAGCAGGAGGAGAGCAGCTTCCTGGAGGAGGTCTGGTGGGAAAAAGAGCAGCCTGGAGCCCCCTGGGACCCGCAGGAGCCAGGTGTCACCCCCCTCACCTCTTAATGTGCGCCGCAGCCAGCAACTGCGGCCCTCAGTCTCCCTCTCTGTCCCTCCCTGTTTCCCTCTTCCCCAGTCTCCCTCTGCCCCCTCCCCATTCTCCCTCTGCCCCTCTCCTATCTCCCTCCCCTGTCCCTCTCTCTGCTGCCCCCCATAGCTGCTCTCCACGCCTCCCAGTGATGATCACACTGTGTCCCCACACACAGCACAGTGGCCTGGGAACTGGTCATGGTGACGGAGGAGAAGATAGGTGAGAGACAGAGTGACCTGTATGTGGTTATACCCACTTACACTGTGGGATCATGTGTCTAATAGAGCAGAGTGGGGCTACAACTTATTGTTGGCAATTATTGGTAATCTGTACAGTATCACATATATAGTTGTGAGTTGTCGCTAACGCTTGCGGGCTCACGAAGCGAGGGCCTCAGTTACTGGCAAGGAGCACTGCCAGCAACTGCAGCCCTCGCAAAAAAGTACAAGACACGTTACGACCAAAAAACAGCCGCAACCCGCGGACATGAAAAAATGAAAAACACAATAAATACACACAACACATACATAAAAAGCTTACCTACAGCAAGAGGGAGCATCCAGGACCTCAAAAAATGAAGTTACACCTCAATTTAACTCAAAATAAAAGAGTTAAGACACTAAAAAATTCTCTAAGCGAGAGAAAAAATGGCCGCCGAACAAAACGAAAATGAGGCTACAGGACTCTAAACACGCAAAACACCACCAGAAACACGCAAAACACCACAAAACAGCTACAGATATTCCGCTAAGACGCACACCAAACATTAGCCGCCATTTTATAACAATAACTTATACAATGCGGAAGTACACAGCTACGCTAACGGTTTCGGCTCACGCACGCACACTATTACACTCCACACATTCATCACGCTTACACAGCAGCTCCACACCACTAATGCTGCAGTAACATCAAAACAGATTGCCAGCTCTTCAACACAATGTTTACTTCACATATTACTTCAAAATAGGTAACTATATTAATTTATTAATCTATTATTTATTTGATTATTATACACCATTAGCTCACTTACAATTTCATTGCCGTCATTTTGTGACGGGCAATTCGCTAGTATATATATATTAAACAGTTCCCTAGCATCCAATAGTGTTAATATATGATCTGTCAAAATTCTAAATTATTTGCTTAGGATCACCTACCCAATATCCATGTAGTTCCAAAGCTACAATACATAAGGTAAGATCCATCCGTTGTTGGGAAACCTGGCAAGGGACTGTGATGTCTGATTCTGTAGTGTTACAGCCTTCTCATTTTTCACAAAATTATATTATTAATATTATTATTATTATTATTACTATTATTATTAGACCACTGTGGTTACAAAATTAAAGTAGGTTATTTTTTCTTACTTTTATACGCAATTATGCTGCTGTAGCATCAACCACGTTAGGTAAAAGTAATCTACTGAGTTGGGAGGAAATAGAATACAGAAAAAACTTCCAGTAAACTTCTTAGTTCCAGTGTACAGCTCATTAGATGGGATAAAAGCTGCAAGAAGCAGTCTAAGAAAAATACTTTATTTATTTTTTTACTTTCTAAAATATTTTGCACATTATCAAGTTTTGTTATTTAAAAGACCATATAGAAAAGATAATTAACCACAGTGTTCCTTTAATTTTCACTTATAAAGTGCCAACGTTTTGCACAGGGCTATTACAATTGGAACATACAATTGAATATAGTGAGTATGTTGCATAGTAACATCTTAAAGAAGATGAATAGGCAAGTGGAGGGGGAAGAATAAATAGCAGGTTGGTGAACGTGACCGTGAGTCTTACTGAAGACTAAACAGGAATGTTCATATTTGTAAGTTGTACAAGTTGTAATTGTGATAATTATATGTGATTAGCTTCTTTGTTTACATTAGGTAGGGTTTTAAAGTCTGAAAAACAGGGAAATTCAAAAGGGTAGGAGTAATTAAAGAGAAGCCGTGTAGGCAGAAGTGTGGAGGAGGTAATTAGTGAAGAGAAAAGGTGAAGGCAACTTTTAAATAAAATTATAGCCCACTCTACAAAGTACTGTACATAGGTGAGTCCAGTTTATCAAAAGGTATTGGATATGATGTTGGTGCCACACAGAGAAGTCTATCCATGCATCGATAAGTCTTGTGTTTGATGTATTTTTAGGCTTATTTGCATTTACAGTATGGAATCATGGTTAGCAGAACTATTTGATGCATTCTACTTATATTATATATGTATATTTAGTTTTAAATTGTTACATTAGATTCCAGTCTGGTACTATGGATCTGTTCATAATAGCAGAGATAGACCGTGACACTGATGTGTTGTTGATGGCTTTGTATGCAAAGGGAAACAGTTTTGAGGTACCAGTGGAGAGACTGACAGAGAGGTGAAGAAGTAGTGGTGAGTAAGGTGGATGAGTTTGCGGAGGCATCCATGATATTCTAAAAGTGTTTTCAGCTATCGAGTGAGCAATTTTATATTAAGTTCAAGGGAAGTACCTTGGTAGTATTTGCCTGATAAAAATCTAGCCTTTCCCCCTGCCAGGTTGTTTAAACAGGGAAACACTTGGTCATCTGGCCAGAGGGTTGAGCTGCCCAGTCAACTTTGAGGATATCATCCTAAACCTCATTGGAATTTACCACCTTTTTATGCATATAAGCACTTTTCGGACTTCCGGCCAGGACCTTTTGGAGGTCCTTTATTTTAAGTTTAGCCCCCAGGATCTGGAATGAGTCAGGGGCAGCTGCTCCCAACAAGAATCTGAACTAAGGTGGACTGGTGAAGATGTCTCCCTAGCGAAGACTTGGTCCACATCGGAGTACCGCAGCCGAAATATGGTGGAAAAAACACCCATCTCGAGGGCAGTAAGGGAAACAGTGAGATGAGCGCCCTGATCCTTTTGGCGGAACCCTAACGACAAAAGGGGTCCTCAAGCCCTCAAGGCAGGGGGACCCAAAGATTTCACTGGAGCAAGTATTGCTTTGTTTTTCATTGTTGGCATGTATCTGTTATATATCACTAGGACATTGCCTGTCAAAAATTACGAGAGTAAAATTGTAAGGCTAGCAATGTTGTTTGCCACACAATTAAATACTAAGGGCTCTCTGAGCACCTTCAGCGCTTATCATGAGCCCCGTGCTGGGCGCCTCGGTGCTCATTGCGAGCCTCTCCCCCGTGTACTTTACAGGGCCCGCGATGATCTGCTTAGGCGCTCATCGTGAGCCGCACGATGAGCCTCTCCCCCGTGTAGTTCAAGGGCCTCGCCATGAGTGTTACTGGCTTGGGTTAAGTGTTACTGGCTTTGGTTTAGAGTTACTGCTTTTCGCTAAGTGTTACTGCATGGTGTAAATGTTACTGTTGCAGAGGAAGTGTTACTGGCTTTCCTTAAGTGTTACGGGATTTTTTTTTGCGAGCTTCGGCCTCGTTTTCATTCGTGTTTTTGCATCCTCCATTTTTTCTCTAGATTAGGCGATTTACGATCGGGAAAAATCAGCAAATATGCCTCAAATTAAGTTACAACCTCAGTCACAGTCTCCCCAGCTCTCCCCCTGTGCTGTATGTGAGTGTGTAAGCTAATTTGATGCATATTTGTTGTTATTTTCAGCTCATTGCAGCCTAAGTCCCGTGAACCTCACAGTGTCATGCCTCAACTGCTCGCCTTGCTTTGCGAGGCTCACAGTTGCGGCCCTACGGGCCTCAACGTGACCAACGTCCTTGAACTGATAACTATATATGTGGTTGATTTGAGCATATTGTGTTGTCTAAACACTGTAATCATTTTGTTATTGCATATTAATTCTAATTAGTCATTTCTATGTACCGTACTATAAATATCAAAGTATTTTGCTATGCTTCTAAAACTGTAAATAACTTGGCTTGATAATACACTTTTGTTTTATTTCCTCCAATTTAAAGTTGCTTATTTATTTTGATCGGTACTTTTTGTTGGGTTAAATGAACACCATCTCCAGGTAGTAATGCTTAGATTGATAATGGTACTTGGTAATTTCTTATATTCTGAAAAGGGCAAATGCCCTTATAAGCAGAAAAGGTTTTTCAATCATTTCAATTTGTTCCAAAATTGGTTAGCCAGCAGTTCGATGAATTGAAATCAATATTGTTCACAAATAAAATAGGCAACATAACTGGTTACAAAACCTCTATGTTTCCTAGCAATCATAGCTGGTTCCACATTACCTGAAAAGAAGTGTGGTAACAATTTCAAAGAATTGTGCTCTTTATTATCAAAAGACCTTCAAGAAACTAACTAAAATGTACAGAAAAAAATTACAATAGAAATAGTTTGATTGAAGACATACTAAAAATATGATAACTAACTGAAATTCCTTTTTTTCAGAAAATAATGTTTAAAAAATGGAAGTCTTCAAGATCTAAAAATCATACACAAGAATGAGAAAGAAAAGAGACAGAAAATGTAATACGGCTAAAAATTATACATTGCAGAAGATATTAGCAGAGAGTTGGTTTTATAACAAGAACGTTGGTATTTTATTACTGGCACTTATTTTCATTATAGAAGAGCATAAAGACCTTTTTTTAAACCTCCAAAGCAGCCGGTCGACTTCACTGAATGCCAGCTACACAATTTATAACGTCTGATTAATAATGCAGGCCAGAAAGGTTATCTAGACAGACCCAGGATGATGTGAATAGATACTTTTTGTTTGCCTTTTCTCTTGTTAAAGTATATATGTCAAAACAACTGCAGATTTTACATGAATCCAGCATTTGATGAATAGATGTTCTAACAATGTTATTGTTCACATCACTGGAAAATAGAATTCTTTACTCTAAGGAGGAATTGTACGCTGTTCATGGATTTTGTCAAAAAATGAAAGCATATTGTTAGTTAAGGTAATTAAAAATGTGGCTTTTTTTGTTCTTAGATATATACTAGATGTTTTCTTGTTAGACATTGTTTTCAAATACTAATTATTTTTTTTTATTCTTTCTTAGTAAGATTATTTTTTCTATAAATATGTTTATGTTTTTGTCCTTTCAAGTGCAAACATTTCCTTGCCATCCATTGTTCTGTATCTATAGGTTGCAAGGTATGAATAAACATACTTTTAAATATTATTTATATAAAGCTGTTTTAAATGTGTAGTTATTATTATGGAGGATGTACCAATATAAATCACGTTTCAGATATAAAAAAAAAAAACACTGTACAGATCAAGTTAATGCATGATAAATATAAATATATTGAAATATTATACAATAATAGTTTAGATAAGCAGGGATAAGTTTAATTAAATCTGGTTATCTATCAAAGCTCTACCATAATAGTCAAACCAACTCCTAATGATAGTATTATCTGTGGCAATATATTTTGCCCAATGTGGTTTTGTGTTGAATAAAATGGGGCTGAGGAGAAACAAACCTTTAGGGGTCACCTGGACTTGTGCAAGGGAAACACCTTCTGATAAGGACAAGTACCCCAATGAGTGTGTTCCCCAATCAACCAAGGTGAAATTTGCCTGTTTGTATTGCTTACTGTTGGGTAGTGTACCATCTTGCCAGGGGACAATCCAAACTTCCAGCGAGAACACCTTTCATCACAGTGTAACTGAAAAAAATTACACTACCAGACAATTTGTCTAGCAGTAGACCAATAGTGCAGTTATTCTGCTTTGGTTAAATGGTTTGACCCCAAGTTTGTCCACATTTTTACCTTTTCTGGTTGATTCTCAACTTGAGACCCCAGAATATGATTTTATCTTCCACTTGCCTATACTGGTACTTGTGACTTGGAATTGTCTACCACCACACTTGTATTAAATGGATCTGGACCCCAGTTTGGACAATGGTCTTGCAATACTACTTCACTGGACTAGGTACTTCTGTTGAGCTATCACCATTGTTGCAAATGTATCTCTTTATTACTATTAGGTGTCTGGAAGATTGCCCTGAAACTTTAACCATGTGAGTGCCTGAAGAAGTTTCACAATGATGTGTTTTATACTTTGCACGTTTATTCTGCCAGGTAAACACCAATTCACAAATAGAATTTCACTGCAGTACAGCAAAGTAACAATTTGTATCAGATATTGGGTCAAATTACGTAAAATTTTTCATTGCTATACATGTAAAAGGTAGCGTCTTAAAATTATGACAGAGGAAAAAAAAAAGAATTGTTCTGCAGTAAACTATCTAGTATTGTGCAAGTAGCTATCACTTAACTTTACCCTTAAATGTACTTCATATGGATTTGAATTCAGCAACTGTTGGTTAGAAAATTATTTTGTGGAAAATTCCTGGAGCAGTACGTCTCAATGTGAAACAAGGTCTTGTATTAATCAAGCTAAGCTCTATCTTTGTCCGGGGTTGGCAAGTTATGATGTTCTGGTTCTGAATAGTTTTGTCCTTAATCAGTTAGGAGTATGATGCCATTATTCACATCTCAAAAGATAGTTTTTCAGTAGAGATCAGGATACCACAACTATTTTCATTAACGTAAGAGGCAGTGGGGTGTATTTATTAAAAAAGTAGGGTTAAGCATAGATAAGTGGAATACGCAGATTAACTCAAGTTAAACATGTTTTTTTATGTAAGGTATCTATCAAGTGGGGAGGACTTTGTCTGTTACGTTGTGTGTTAAATGTATTTCTATAAATAGAAACTTAAAAACAAAATCATCATCAGTATTAGCTTTTCAAAACAGAACCTTCTTTTCATTATTGCCGATTTGGAAAAAAAATGTACTCTATATATATTGTCTAATTTTATTTTCTTTCGATAAAAAGTTTTACATTTAAAAAAAGCCGCTTTAGAAAACATAAGAAAAGGTGATTAATTTGTAAGATGTCTTGTTGCTGTTTAGATTATACTGGATCACAATAGCGACTAAGAGGATAGAGTATGTATCTAAAAAAATATTTAATTTGCTGTTGTTTTTCAGTCTTTCAGTCATGTCGAACTCTCAGTGACCATATGGACCACAGCACCCAGGCACATCTTTCTATCTTTCTATGTTTCTGGTGGAGCTTATCCAGTGGACTGTGATTTGTCTGACATCTCTGCTATGACCTACCCATCTTGGGTGACCCTACATGGTATAGTTCACAGCTTCATTGAGATACACAAGCCACATCCTCCTGGCTCAGACTCTGACATGAACTATGTGTGTGTGTGTGTATGTATATGTATATATGTATATATGTATATATGTATATATATGTATATGTATATGTATATATATGTGTATGTATATGTATATATATATATATATATATATATATATATATATAAACACAACAACCGTTTAATGTATGGTGAGCAAAAGTGCAAGAGAAGCCCTCCACCATACATATACGATAATAGAGCAGTTAGAGAGCAATCTAAAAATGTTGATCTAAAAATGTTGAGTAAATAATTAAAGAAAAGGACAGCATAATGTATAACATTTGTGAAATAATCTGACACAATATACATAATTAATCGGCTATCCAGTATTGTCTTGTTTACAATGCAACCTGACTTTCTCATAATCCTCCATCACGTGTAATTATGATTGAGCTTTTCATTTATGTGGAATATTAGCGATATTTAGCAAACTTGTATATTTAGTTTACAAAAGAAATGACAACTGTAATCTAGTATACACTAGAAAAATAAAAAACATGTTTATTTTGAAAGTCTTGTACCAAAATAAACTCACATTAGTAAGAAAACAATATTTTACGGCTGCCATTTATCATACTGAGAACTTAATATTTCGTCCTGTTAAAATACTTGAGTTAGGTGCGGCTAGTACTAGATTATGCTGTAGCCGTAGGTAGCCTAAAATAAAAGTATTACATTTACCTAGTGGTTACTGTCACGACTACATTGTTTAGTGACTGTAATATTACCATTAATTATGGATATGGCCATGGGCGTATGACATTATTGCATTGTGATTATGTATTCTTATTGTTGTTTGGTAATATGTTCTATGTGCCTGTACATTGTTATCATGTATACTAGTTATAATATTTTATAGAGGGAAAATGTAATATAGAACAGGAGAATACATGAGGAAAAGGTAAAAATGCTCTGCACATAAGCTTAACTGCAGAACATTGCATCCTCACACCTACAGGTCTGGATAAAAAGCAGCCAAGACAGATGCCTGCACTTCAGAAGTCCTAAGCAAACACTGGAGATTAACATCAAGGTTGTTGCACTAGCCACCTGTCACGTAGCTTAGATAGCTGGTGATTGAATAAATGTTCAGTTCTAGTTTCACATATCCACTGTGTGAGACTGTTATTGTGTTTGTGTCCTGAATTGGGGAGTGGTTTTGCTGGAGGCCACTAGTAAGCTGTATCTAGAATTCTTTGCCTGCACCTTTTGGTGTTGTCCTCTTCAAAAGCCATCTTTTGTGCCACAGAGAACAAGAACCACATGATTCTGCTGGGGTAGGTTTGAACTAGGTTCCTACCAAGCCCCCTTGAAGAAGCAGATTGTCATGATCTACTGCCAGCCAAATGTCACAATCACATACTAGACAACTTTATTTATACAGAGATTAGACTACCTTTTAGTCCAGTATAATCTATGGACACTCCTTCTCAGCCATATTATTGGACTATTACATGCCTCCCATAATGATATGTAAACACAAGGACCCCCCAATTCCTGTCAACACCCCCTAATTAAATAAATCAAATTCAAAACTTATAGGAAGAATTGCAGCAAATACATAAAGATTTACTGAAAGTAAAAATAAATAGCAATAGAAAATTAAAAAGAAAATTAAACAAGAATGATAGAAAAAACAAGAATGATAGAAGAAAAATAGAAACAGTCAATCAGGGAAGATAATGTAACATGATTGACACATCATCTGTATTCTGTTTTTTTAGTACATTTTTATTTTCTGAATTTGTTTTATTTTTTTGTATTTAATTTATTTAATTAGAAGTGTAGTGACAGGGACTATGGGGAACCTCGTGGACCCCTATGGGGGATAGTGTCCATAGCAGTCTGTAAGGATTACTATGGTTTTGTTATGGATCAGGATCTACAAGAAAATGCATTTTATGTTTGCCCTACTCATACATTTTCTCTTTTCAGTATTACGTAATCTTATTAACAATGTTGATTATTGGAGACTCTAAGATGGAGGATTTGCCACTTCCGCATGCAAGATGTCGGCAACACTACTTCCGGTCTGTTAAGGATGACGATGATTACCACACCCTGGGCACAAGAAGGAGAGCGCCATCTTCCCTTTGTCCCAACCTTCTGACCAATGAGAGAAAGACTCATCCCACTGTGGGATGACACCTAGAGACTCCTTAATGCATTAACCCAATGCCTTGCTGAGATTCTGTAAAGCGGACACCTCAGAACCAATGAATTACCGAATAAACCTGATGTTTTGCTTAGTTGCAACATTTATCTGATTGTTAAATGTTATATACGACGGCTGATTCAATAAACAGTAGACGAGAGAAATCTTTATACCAGAACTCTGTGTTGGTGTATTATTTCTTGTCTCTGTGTGCACACATGGTCAACAGAGGGATGATTTGGACAGGAACAGATATTATAAAATGGGATTATTTTTATCCATCCAAGACGAGAGAAAGCTTTATACCAGAACTCTGTGTTGGTGTATAATTTCTTGTCTCTGTGTGCACACATGGTCAACAGAGGGATGATTTGGACAGGAACAGATATTATAAAATGGGATTATTTTTATCCATCCAAAACAGTTTAAGTATGGGTGCCATGGGGGACCATAGGTGTTATTTTTAGGTGCCATGAGGGTTCACCCCAAACCACATGGAGTGAGGAACTGATGGACCCCCCTGTTGCTGAGGGGGGATCCTAGGGGATACCCCGTCTCATAGATAATAGCAGGTCATAGGAGGAGTGGTCAGTACATTTTATGTGATTCTTTTTTTGGAGTAGCCATGGAATAGCTCTGTAAATTTGCTTATAGAAAATCCCATGGCTTACGACCCAAGGAATAGAGGCCTATGTTTGTTAATTATTTTTGAATATGAAGATGAAATAATCGGACAAATTAAAATAAAATGTATATGATCAAGTATTAACCTCTAACAACATCTGTTGTCTGTCATCTGCTGTGGTCTACAGACAGAAAGGTGCAGTTTGTCTCTGTGATATGTTAATTGTATTGTCAAGTGATCACTTCTATTTACAAAGCTCACCTGCTCCATTCCTCAGTTATTAAAGCATGATAAGCAAGTTATTTGCACATCATCTGCAAAAACCAGCTATATTTATATAAGACATCTCTTTTATTCCTACCATATTCTGTGGAGATCATGCAACAAATGTATCCAACCTGAAAAAAAGAATAGTATGCTGGTGACCCTTTCAAATTGGGCAAATGTGGCCTGAGTAAATCCCTCTCCTCTAAAACCTCACATCCAGTGATGAAGTTAAGGTGAGACTTGAGGGAATCGTGTTTGTCTACTAAGTATATTACTTGAGGGAACAGCATCCACTTTGTAGCTGAGTTGTGAGCTGTGATGAACTTTGAAATGTGAATCTATGTGCAATAGTTTCTGATCAGAGCTGCCCATCCATCCCAACTCTCAAATGAAGGAGAGATCTAACAAGAGGTGGAAATGCAATGATAGTGGGTATGAATGGAAGGAAATTGATGAATGCATTGAGAAGAAGAATGTATAGAGAAAAGACTAAACAAGGAGCGAAATAAGAAAGAAAATGAATCCTATTGGAAATGGAAATGGAGTTGACTGAGTAATTATATGAGAGGAGAGAGTGCGTAAATCTTTCTTTGTATATTGTGTTTCTTCAATCCAAATGCTTTTTGAACACACAGCACCTTTGCTTTCAGTCAGATCCATTTAATGGACTTTGATTTTCTGAAGTATCAACGCAACTCATACTTTGTTTTTAAAAACATATTACAAATAACAAACCTGTTATAACATTATGCAATATATACTCTAACAAGCATTTAGTGCTTTTTATCCAAACATGACCAAGATCCTATTGGTTTAGATACATTTATCAAGTTTCTTTTTCCAAAAAGTCTTGAAGACAAGTGAATTTCCTCCGGGAAATCGTTGATAAATGTATACCTACCAATGTGATGGGCCTAAAGTAGTATAAATCACGTTTGCAATAAGTGTCCAGATGAACGAAGAGCAATGGCATGCAGCTGATTCTCCCAGTTGAAGGCCAAATTGATTCCCATTTCACTCTGGTCATAAGCCCATAATGAGTAGTTGTGTGGAAAGAGAAACCTGCAGGGCAATAACGCCAAAATTGTTAATCAATGTCAACAAAATGTGTACCTTTAGGCAGCAGGTCAAATGTTAAAACATTTAAAATGACACATCACCAACTACTTTGAAAATATTGCATTGATTTGAGAATGCCTATGTGTTAGAAAAAATGAAAACCTGACAGCATTTTTTGCAGTAAAATGAATATCAAACAGTAGCATGGGAGTTTGTTTTCATGACTTTACCATTACATAATTTATAGTTCTACATTTATTGTCAACTTTTGCAAAAGTGTATTGTATGCTTTCTTGGAAAAAACAGCAACCGAAAAACCAGTTGGGATAGAATATATATTAAACAAAAACTGAAAAGTGCTATGTCTTGAAGGTTATTTTACATAATAGGACTCGCTTGTAACCTTCCCCTTCAATTATCTTAGTACATTGTAAATGTTGTTAACAATGTCATGTGATACCATTTTATGATTCATCTGCAACAGAATTACAGTAGTTTAAGTTGGCTTGTTTCGGCCCCCAACATATAAAGGGGAATCATTACTTCTACAACAACACCTATGTTATAATAGCGATAAAGACAATGAATATCACATAACCTATTTTTTTGCAAACATAATAATGAAGTTTGGCTTCAAAAATTTTTGGAATTCCAGCACTATAAGTTAATATGTGTAGGTGTCCATGGGTGTGTAATAAAATATGTTAACACCAGTGTAGTCTTCTGTCCATTGCTGGTAATTGTCTACTTATTCGTATTGAATGTATTACCAAGAAGAAGTAGCATAGTGTATAACATTTTGAAAGGAGAAACTCTTGAAGCCTACAGAGGAAAAGTGTGATGTGGCAGGGGCATTATTGGTTTGTTTACAATCTTCTATAATAGCGCTAGTCAATTATTTTTAATAAAAAGTACAATGTATTTGTAAAATCAAGGTCTAGAATCCATTTTTTTGTGATGGGTACACATAAAATAGGTATATTAATAAAGGCATCATAATAAAGGAGACACTGGAACAGTGTGACATTTAACAGCATTTATTTAAGGACGTTGAAACTTCGGGACCAATCTATAGTAAATATTAATTATGCAATGGAAGTATACCATATTGGTATAAATAAGCTATGACAGTTCATCTGGGAATTCTCATGGGCAATTTACTATTATCTAATCAGACTTAGTGGCCTCACCAGAGTCATTTACATCTATTCTGATAAGCACAGATTGTAAAACAGGATGAAAGGCTTGTTAATCACCTCCTGGAATGGTTCAGTCCCATCAGGATATTAGGATCCGTGGAGCTATTACTAATTGGCTAAGAGTCTGCTGGCCTTTAAGGGGGGTGAGATATTGTTTTGGTTTCAAATGTGTCTAAAAGAAGAATAATGTTAGTCTCTGTCTGAACACCAATCAATGGTGAGCTTCTTAAATGATGGGCTATCCTACATAAAGGGCTACATGGTTATTATTTCTTTCATAAGTTAGTAACCCAAAATTAGAGATGTCCCGAATAGTTAGTCAGCGAACTGTTCCCGGCGAACATAGCATGTTTGCGATCGCGGCGAACTGCGAACATATGCAAGGTTCGACCCGCCCCCTATACTTTATCATTGAGCAAACTTTGACCCTGCATGTCACAGTCAGCAGACACATTCCAGCCAATCAGCAGCATACACTCCCTTCCAGAGCCTTCTAACTCATGGACAGCAGCCATTTTGGAATCATAACTAACTTGCAGTCTTACTGAGAGGAGGCTGAGTGTAGGTGATACTGCATCACTAGGGAAAAACATAGCTAGGCTACTGTACACAATGTGCAATACAGTCCTGAAGGACTCTTTTGAGCTCTGCTGCAAGGACACCCCTGTATCTTCCCCCCCCCCCCTTATCATCATCCTCCCCTCATCTTAGCACCCAACCCTAACATCCCTCACACTTATCCATAACACCCACCAACCTAACACCTAAACCTAACACCTAACCCTAACACCCCACACACTTATCCCTAACACCCCTCACCCAAACACCTATCCCTAACACCCCTCACCCTAACCCTAACACCCCTCACACTTATCCCTAACACCCCTCACCCTAACCCTAACACCCCTCACACTTATCCCTAACACCCCTTACCCTAACACCTAACCCCTCACCCTTATCCTTAACACCCCTTAACCTAACACCCCTCACACTTATCCCTAACACCCCTCACCCTAACCCTAACACCCCTCACACTTATCCCTAACACCTAACCCTAACACCCCTTACACTTATCCCTAGCACCCCTCACCCTAACACCCCTCACACTTATCCCTAACACCCCTCACCCTAACCCTAACACCCCTCACACTTATCCCTAACACCCCTCACCCTAACACCCCTCACACTTATCCCTAACACCTAGCCCTAACACCTAACCCTAACACCCCTCACACTTTTCCTTAACACCCCTCACCCTAACACCTATCTCTAACACCCCTCACCCTAACCCTAACACCGCTCACACTTATCCCTAACACCCCTCACCCTAACCCTAACACCCCTCACACTTATCCCTAACACCTAACCCTAACACCTAACCCTAACACCCCTCACACTTATCCCTAACACCCCTCACCCTAACCCTAACACCCCTCACACTTATCCCTAACACCTAACCCTAACACCCCTTACACTTATCCCTAGCACCCCTCACCCTAACACCCCTCACACTTATCCCTAACACCCCTCACCCTAACCCTAACACCCCTCACACTTATCCCTAACACCCCTCACCCTAACACCCCTCACACTTATCCCTAACACCTAGCCCTAACACCTAACCCTAACACCCCTCACACTTTTCCTTAACACCCCTCACCCTAACACCTATCTCTAACACCCCTCACCCTAACCCTAACACCGCTCACACTTATCCCTAACACCCCTCACCCTAACCCTAACACCCCTCACACTTATCCCTAACACCTAACCCTAACACCTAACCCTAACACCCCTCACACTTATCCCTAACACCCCTCACCCTAACCCTAACACCCCTCACACTTATCCCTAAGACCTAACACCCCTCACACTTATTCCTATCATGCCTCAACCTAACACCCCTTACACTTATCCCTAACATCCCTCACCCTAACACCCCTCACACTTAGCCCTAACACCCCTCACCCTAACACTTAACCCCCTCACCCTTATCCCTAACACCCCTTACCCTAACACCCCTCACACTTATCCCTGTGTCTCTTCCCCCCTTATCATCAAGGGAGGGGGAGGATGAGTAGGGAGGGGGGAAGAGACACAGGGGAGGATGATGAGGGAGGTGGGAAACAGACACAGGGGAGGGTGATGAGGGAGGGGGTAAAGAGATACAGGGGAGGTTGATGAGGGCGGTGGGAGGATGATGAGGGAGGGGGGATGAGACACAGGGGAGGGTGATGAGGAAGGGGGCAAAGAGACACAGGAGAGGATGATGAGGGAGGGGGGGAGAGACAAAGGGGAGGATGATGAGGGAGGGGGAAAAGAGACACAGGGGAGCATGATGAGGGAGGGGAAAAGAGACACAGGGGAGGATGATGAGGGAGGGGGGAAAGAGACACAGGGGAGGATGATGAGGGAGGAGAGAAAGAGACACAGGGGAGGATGATGATGGAGGGGGAAGAGACACAGGGGAGGATGATGAGGGAGGGGGTAAAGAGATACAGGGGAGGATTAAGAGGGAGGTGGGAGGATGATGAGGGAGGGGGGATGAGACACAGGGGAGGGTGACGAGGAAGGGGGGAAAGAGACACAGGGGAGGATGATGAGGGAGGGGGGGAAGAGCCACGGGGGAGGGTGATGAGGAAGGGGGCAAAGAGACACAGGGGAGGATGATGAGGGAGGGGGAGGAGACAAAGGGGAAGATGATGAGGGAGGGGGAAAAGAGACACAGGGGAGGATGATGAGGGAGGGGGGAAAGAGACACAGGGGAGGATGATGAGGGAGGGGGAAACAGACACAGGGGAGTATGATGAGGGTGGGGGTAAAGAGATACAGGGGAGGATGATGAGGGAGGTGGGAGGATGATGAGTGAGGGGAGATGAGACACGGGAGGGTGATGAGGAAGGGGGGGAAAGAGACACAGGGTAGGATGATGAGGGAGGCGGGGAAGAGACACAGGGGAGGATGATGAGGGAGGGGGTAAAGAGATACAGGGGAGGATGATGAGGATGATATAACTTCTGCAAATGCACAGTGCCACTCATATCTGTTGTCACAGTAGCGTGCACGCATAGTACCAATCTGTTAAAACCTGTAATGATGAATGAGGTCTAGAGTAGCCTGGTTCCCTTATCCTCTACAGGTTGAGACATAATGTTTGGGTGACTCCAGACCAACACATGAGAACAAGCAGCACACAAACTCAAAGCCGCCATCCTCCTCCTGGTCCAGCATCATCAGCCACATCAACCACTGCTGTCCTCCTTGCCCCCTCTCAACCATCCGCCACTCCATCTCTCGCCTTGAGCAGTTCCTGCTCATCTGCCCATAGTCAGGTGCGTGTAAAGGACATGTTTGAGCGTAAGAAGCTAATGTCACAAAGTGCCCCAAATTTGAAGTGATACGACAACCAAGCATCTTCTTCCATCTCCCGGTTCCAAAAATCCAGGCCTTATACACGTGCCCTGATAGGTGACGTAACAAGTATTAAACTGATAAGAGTAGTACTTACAAACACGCCACTCCTATCTGGTGGCACCTTTGATTGCACGTGCCGTGCCCCAAAATTGAAGTGATACGACCAACAAAGCATCTTTTTCCATCTCCTGGTTCTAAAAATCCAGGCCTTATACACGCCCCCTGATAGGTGACGTAACAAGCATAAAACTGATAAGAGTAGTACTTACAAACACGCCAGTCCTATCTGGTGGCACCTTTGATTGCACGTGCCGTGCCCCAAAGTTGAAGTGATACGACCAACAAAGCATCTTTTTCCATCTCCTGCTTCTAAAAATCCAGGCCTTATACACGCACCCTGATAGGTGCTGTAACAGGTATTAAACTGATAAGAGTAGTACTACTTAACACACCTTATAATAATGCAGAGAGAGGCAACGCAGTGAGAGGAGTCTGAAGAAGAGGAGTCAGAGGAGGAAGGTGGCTTTGAGGATGTGGAAGACCAAACACAGCAGGCGTCCCAGGGGGCTTGTTGTCACCTTTCGGGGACCCTTGGTGTTGTCCGTGGCTGGGTGGAGGAAGAGACCTTCAATGACATCAGTGAGTACAAGGAACGGGACATGGCTAGCTTGGTATCCAACCTTGTGCAAATGGGGAGTTTGCGGTTGTGCAAATGGACTGTTTGCGGTTGTTTGCGGTGCGTTAAACGGGGAGTTTGGTCTGTCACTGTGAAGCGGGCCTAACCCTTACACTACCTGATCGATACAACATCATACCTGATGTTTTAAAGCACGTTATTCCAAACAATTTAGGAATGTTAGGTAATTTATGCCCTTTATGGCTTAAAACCAGACTCTGCATCAACTATGTAATTTTCCGTGGGAGTTTTGCCATGGATCCCCCTCCGTCATGCCATAGTGCAGGTGTTAGTCCCATTGAAACAACTTTCCCATCACTATTGTGGCCAGAAAGAGTCCCTGTGGGTTTTAAAATCCGCCTGCCCATTGAAGTCTATGGCGGTTCGCGATCGCGGTTCGCGAACCGAAAATTTTATGTTTGCGACATCACTACCCAAAATGTTTTTAACTTTGATTACATACAATGGAGTGACACGGTGAGCCTCATTCAATTAAGCATTTGTAAGTTACGGGTGCCCATTATGGAGCTTGTTAGCGAGCCGTAAACGGTCTATGGGTTACGGGCTTGTTACAACCATAACTTACAGCCCATCTAAGCCTTTGATCCTTCCTGTCCGTAAGAGTCGCGATCGCTAAAATAGCTATTCAATTGCTACAATTCCTCAAGCCTGCAAATGTTTTCACACCCGTAAATGGCAAATCGAGAAGAGAATCCTAAGAGTATAGAGAGGACTTGCAAAGGGGATAAAGACATGTACATAGCACTGTAAATGCAAATAAAAAATTAATACTGCACTGTAAATGAAGGGGAAAAACAATGAAAGACATTAGAATTAATTGCACAACAGTTTCAAGCTCGCAAATCGGAATCGGTTTCATTTTGGTGTTAGATCGATCTCGGGAATCAATAAGTTAGTACATATCAGGCCACCCACATGGACTAGAACAGTATTGGCATTCACTTTTATTATTTTGTATTTTGCTTGTATGCGAGTCCCATCGCATATCAGACCTCTAAACGCAAATTGATTGACATATAACCTCCATCTTATACTGACGTAAAGATGACGGTCTCATTTACTATTGGCTGTTTCAAAATGGTTATTTACGACCTTGCTTAATTCATCATGTTCCCGCCCTGAAATGCTACACATAAGTGCATGGTTTACGGTTTCGACTTTTGGCCTGTAACTTGTGGGCTTGTTTAATTGAATAGCACCGTAATTTTAGCAGAGTGCAAGCCCGGAGCAGGCCAGCAGACATACAACCTGTATACTGCGAGATGTGGGCTTCTAATTGAATGAGGCTCTGTGTGTTTTGACAACCTTAGGACCAGTGAACTATTTTCGTTTGAGCAGATAAAAAATTATTATTCTGTGAAATAAATTATGTATTGTTTTTTTTACGTTCTGCAATATAACATTTGCAATATGGTTCTGTTTTTCATAGCATTTAGTAGTGTTGGCCAAGTTCACTTGCTTTATATAAAAGTTTAATTGCCATGTATAATAGATATGGTATGGACCATCTTTTTCTATGATACTTTATTACATATATTAATAAAAAAGTATGTGTGTAAATCACATAAAATTCTCCTTTTATTGGCCTTTCATTTTATCATTTAACTTTTCATCTGCACTTACAATTGATTTGCCTTATTTTGTGACTTTGTTTCTATTGATACTCGTCTTGTGCTTCTTTTGATCCCATCATACCAACATATTTTATCATGTTTTGACTGTTATAGTACGTAGTCTTCTGCAATCACATATAATAGTTGTCAAACTGCGATTCATCGTCACCCTTGCGACAAATCACAGATTGACAACTACGATTGCCACAAACCGCGTAAACCGCACATGCGCTTTGCGGACAAGAGACAGAGAAGGAGGGGAGACACACAGGGAAGGAGGGGGAAGACACAGAGGAGAGGGGGGGAGATACAGAGGAGGGGGGAAAGACACAGTGGAGTGAGACGGGGAGAGACATAGTGGAGTGAGAGGAGGGGGGAGACACAGGGGAGGGAGAGGAGGGGGAAGAGACACAGGGGAGGGAGAGGAGGGGGAAAGAGACACAGGGGAGGAGAGGGGAGACAAACAGGGGGGGAGAAGAGGGGGAGAGACACAGGGGAGGGAGAGGAGGGGAAGAGACACAGGGGAGGGGGGATACACACAGGGGTAGGAGGGGGTAGACACACAGAGGAGGGAAAGGAGGGGGAAACACAGGGGAGGGAGAGGAGGGGGAAGAGACACAGGGAAGGAAGAGCGGGGGCAAGAGACACAGGGAAGGAAGAGGGTGCAAGAGACACAGCGGAGGAATAGGGGGGTTAAGAGAAACAGGGAAGGGAGAGGGGGGCAAGAGACACAGGGGAGGGAGAGGGGGCAAGAGACATGGGGGGCAGGGGGGAAAGACACAAGGGAGGGAGAGAAGGGGGAAATGAGACACAAGGGAGGAAGTAGACAGAGGAAGAGACTGTGATGAGAGCCGAAGGTGCTTATCGCGATACCAGTAAAGTAGGTGGGGGGGGTCGCAATAAGCGACAAAGGTGCTCATCACGAGGACAGTAAAGTAGATGGGGGAGAGGCCTTTGGCGCTCATTGTGAGGCCCGTGATGAACGCCGAAGACGCTCATCGAGAGGCCAGTAAAGTAGAGGGGAGAGGCTCCCATTGTGTGGTAAACAGCATGGCCAGGATTCACATTTTATTGCCGTCATTTGTGATGGGCAAGTTGCTAGTTAAATATAATTGTGTAACTTTTGACTTTTTGCTTTGCTTACTAAAAACAATTGTATTTGTGCACATTCATTTATTTGGAATATAATGCCGTCAGTTTCAAACTATTCATTTATTATTTTGTGCCATTTTTATCTGATGCAAGTCATACTATGGTCCCTATTCAACTGAGCAATTGTTAGTTACTGGAGCCTGTAATGTAGCCTACAGTAATTTTCTATTCAATTGGCATCTTTTAGCAACTCGCAAACGATTTGCGGGGTACATACTGAAAATCCTTTCAGTTATTAAAGTTGTAGCTCAAACCCATCTAAGCCTTTGATCTTTCAAAACCGTAAATGTTATAATCGCAAATCACTATTCAATTGCTACAGTTCCTCAAGCCTGCAATTGTTTTCAAGCCCTAAATGCAAATGTAGAAGAAAAGCCTATGCGTACCAGATAGGACTCCCAAGTGTGTTAAACACCTGATCGTAGCACTGTAAATGCAAATAAAAAATCAATACTGCACTTTAAAAGACGGGGAAAGTGATGTAAGACATTAGAATTAATTTCACAACAGTCTCAAGCTCGCAAATCTGCAATCAAAAATAATTTTATGTTTCATTACTGTGATATATCAATATCGGTAAGCAAGGAGTTAATACATATCAGGCCACCCACATGAACTATAACATTTCTTTCATTCATTTTTATTATTTTGTACATTGCCAGATTGCGAGTCTGATGTCATGTCGGACTTCTAACCGCTTATTGATTGTGTTTTAACCTCCATGTTTTACTGATGTAATGATGACGGCCTCAATTACTATTGTCTGTTTCTAAAACGGTAGTTACAGCCTTGCTTGATTGATCATGATCATGCTCTGAAATGCTACTTACATGCATGGCTTACGGTTTAGGTTTTCGGCCAGGTAGCTTCAGGCTTGATCAAATGAATCTCTCTGTAACTGTTGCATATGTCAAGCCTGCAGAATTACAGATGGTATGAAGGCAACTGTGGGGTTGCAAATTAATAGGGACCTATATACTTAGCAATTATTTACAATAATCATCTAGAAAAAATATATTAGCCTAACCTTTATGGGTTGACCAGAAAGACTGATTGATAGTTACAAAAGAATAAATGAAAGTTTAGAAAATGCATTATTTTAATAACATTCAATATTATACAGTGCAATGCCATAGTTGGAAGAACAATTGTGTAAACCTAATAAGTGAAAAAAAAATATTTAGATATCTTACATTTCCGGAGCTTTAATCAGCCTACCTGAAAAAGAATTCAAGTAGTACCTTGGTTCTCAACCTTAGTCTGTTCCGGACGGCAGGTTGAGTTTCAAAAAGTTCCAGGGTAGTATTTCCCATAGGAATCAATGTAAATTGAAATAATTTCACATATTGGTTTGAAGTGAGGGTGTTGTTTTTTTATATAAAACCTTGAAGTTAAAAATACATAAATAAAAAACAATAATTAGATCAAATAACATATTTTTGAACTTCCAATAGAACATCAGGCACTTCCACATGGGGATCTTTCTCTTTTCTGTTTCTCGACACCACTGAACCCATCTGGAGACTCTGATTTTTCACTAGGGAGTTTAACTAGAAACCTATGTAGAAAAATGTGCTTCTGCCTTCGTTTCAAAAGTGAGACATTGTTTGTTCATTAAACAAGTCCACATTGTCAGGGTGATACTTTTAAACAACATTTTGTAATTCAGCCCATTTAGCACACATGTCTTTGATTAGTGCAGTAGGTGCTTCCTCCCTTCCCTCCTCACCACATGAAGAAATGTCCTCAGCCACTATCTGTTGCTGCTCCCCAGTGCTGAGGTCTTGTCTGTGTTCCTCCACTAACTCTTTGACTTAATTTCTGACCTCCAGACACATGGACTTGCCCAGAGACACAATGTCCTCTGCTGTTGGGATAGGTTCTGCCTCCAAGTTTCTCAAATCTACAGCTTCTAGACACAATTTCCTCCAGCCACAGTTCATGGTCTTGTGAGAGAATGCACCCCAAGCCTTATCTTTGAGAGTGACACAGTGGAGGATATTGAAATGTTCCTTCCAGAACACTAACCGATGTCACCTCAAAGCACCTCTGGATGAGCCCTTGGTATACAGTTTCTTAAAGTTTGAGATGACCTGCTGGGCCATGGGCTGGATCGGAGGAGTTGTGTTAGGGGGCAAGAACGTCACAGTTATAAAATGTAAGTGCAGGAGCATTGTCCATTATTAACAGAGCCCACAAAGGTAGTTCTTGCTCCTCCAAATATGTTTTGACAGTCGGGCCAAACATTGCATTCATCCATTCAATGAAGAACTACCTGGTTACCCAGGCTTTTCTGTTGGCCCTCCACGTTACACTTAACTTTTTTTTTATCACATTTTCTCTTTTAAAAACTCTGGGGTTCTCACTGTGATAGACTAGTAGAGTCTTAATTTCTAAATCCCAACTAGCATTCCGGCACACAGACAGAATTACCCTGTCCTTCATCGGATTGTGCCATGGCAAAGTCTTCTCTTCTTGAGTGATGTAGGTTCTGTTAGACATTTTCTTCCAAAATAAACCAGTCAAGTCACAGTTGAAGATTTCTTGGAGAACAAAAGCCTTAGCCTTTACATAATCTCTAATTCCCAGACAAAGGTTTCAACAGCTTCTTTGGCTGCCTCTCCATGCCTCACCACACTGTCAATGTCAGTTCTCTTTTTTTAAATTCTCAAACCAACTATGACTAGTTTTAAATTCTTCACCGCTCTCACTACTAGTTGTAGGACTGTCTTTCACCAATTGGCATGCAATTGTTCTGCTTTCTCGCATATTATTGCCTGGGAAATACTATCACCTACTAACGATTTTTCGTTAATCCAAATGTACAAAAATGTCTCCACTTCCTCAAATGTCTGTGACTTTTGCTTACTCACAACCTTCACACCTCTAGCCACATCAGATTTTTTAATAGTTTCATTATTTTTCAGTATTGTAGAGATCATTGTTCTAGGCATTTTGTACTCAGCAACGAGATCACACACTCGGCTACCACGCTCATACTTGGCAATTATCTTTTTCTTTTCATCTATGGTGGTGCTCACTATTTTTCTTTTCTGAGTGGTATCACTATCCATCTTCAAACTCTTGATGTAAGCACAAGCTACACTTTAGTTCTTTTAAGCACAGGCTACACTTTGGTCCTTATAAGCAAGGGCTAAACTTTGATTCTTATAGGCACAGACAATACTTTGGTCCTTATAGGACCAGGCTATACTTTGGTCCTTATAAGCTCAGGCTACACTTTGGTCCTTATTGGCACAGTCTACACTTTGGTCCTTATGGCACAAGCTGCACTTTGGTTCTTATTAGCACATGCGACACTTTGGTCCTTATAGGCACAGGCTGCACTTTGGTTCTTATAGGCACAGTCTACACTCTGGTCCTTATAGGCATATACTTGGCTATTATTATTATTTCCCCTCTAAGGTGGTGCTCACTATTTTTTCTTTTCTGCTGAGTGCTATCACTAGCCATCTTCAAACTCATAATGTAAGCACAAGCTAAACTTTGGTTCTTCTGAGCACAGGTTAAATTTTGGTCCTTATAGTCCCAGGCTTCACTTTGGTTCAATACATTTGTGTTTGGCAATATAATCACATTATAATTATACTTCTTATTCCTTCACAAGACGTGAACATCAGACATGATGCATGGCCAGTGTAATAACATTTTGAAAATAAGTCACTTGATGATAATACAAAACATAAAACAATTGGTGGGAGCATTAATCAATAAGTATAAAAAATAAAATACAACTCTAGAACTATATTTATTATTTATTTAAGAATTTAGTTTCATAAACATTTTCTGTGGTAATCCAGTACAGTTACTATAGATTTCCAAGTTTAGCAACTTAATTGTACTGTGTATTATAACTGTTTAATAAAACAGAGGATGTAAGAATATGGGATTTCTTATTGTCAGGAAAAGGTAATTCTCCTATTTAATATATTAAAAAAAGATACAATTTCATAATAATATGTTTTATGTTTTCATTAATGAAGCCTCTTAAAAATCTAATTAGAAAAACAAAACTAATCAGGATCCTATAAAGCAATCTAATAGAATACACACTGTATTAGTTTTGCTTTATGTTTTAATCTCTTCATTCGAACAGTGTAACAGTATCTTCATGACCAAATGGATGGTAATTGAACACTGCAGCATTTATCACATTTCACCAAGTAATTAACTTTTATCCAGATGAGGCAGATGAAATATTATACAATTCTGTTAAATAATGTATGCCACTGACAGCAGTTTCATGCTTTAAGAGATTAGCTGACTTTTAGGGATATTTCTAAAGTTCTGCTGATAGCTGTTAAACATCATTATGAGGGATGAAATGAAGCCTACTATTTTGGGGACAAGGGATTCAGAAGATGTTTAATGATGACACTAAGGCACTAATTAGAAATTAAACAGAACATTATTTTACTAAACTTGATATGGGTCAACTCGTTTTTAAATACAAGGCAACATTCTTGTGGTGAAGATAAAAAAAATAATAAATAGGAACAGGCTAGACAAATAGCACAATAGAACTAAGAACTGGGTACTCCTATATTAGAGCAAACATCTGTAATGTAGCTTACTGTTTCAAGATTGCTTAAGACCCTCTGGACTATTTAAAGGGATTAAATAATGAGCAAAACACAAAAAAGAGGAATAAGCCAAAACTGTTTATTGTCAGATGTTGTAAACTCACCTATCAAGATTCCCCCAAATAAGTCAGGTCCAATGTTTTGTCTTGGTAGACTATTAAAATGGATTAATAGTAAGCAAAACACAAAATAGAGAAATAAAACAAAATTGTTTTAAAAAATGTGTCGTTCAATGTTGTAAACTCACATAAAGCGTAGTATGAATTCCGTGTTGAGCAATTTTTATTAGCCATGATGATCAACCAAGAAACAAAAGCATCCTAGGGTATGAACTGTGATAGGCTGGGATGCCAAAATGAAATTCACACAGTAAATTAAAATGTAATAATTACATAATTGATTAATAATTAATTAACAACGAATTAATTAATATTTAATCCGCATATTGCAGATCACAGGAGATCTTAAAAGGTTGAACTTGATGTACTGAAAGTCTTTTTTCAACCTTAATTACTATATAACTATATTAGTGCACTGTATATAATGTATCATCCAAGATACATTGGATGCCGAATCACTTTGTACCCATTCCCTAGTCCACCAAGGGAGAGAACATAAACCACCCTTCAAGGGGCTTCCTCTCCAAGCACACGCTTATATGGTACTTTGTCTTATCCTGCTCACCAGACCATAAGGAACAATAACAGCATTATATTTTCAAAGGAATCCTTTATGATTCTTGATTGGGGTGGGGTTGCTATCCACACATCTTCTTTTCTCACCTCACTTGATTGTCCAAGGATTTGAACCTCCACACACACATGACAAAACATGGTTGACCAGTTAAATGAAATCACAGGGAACAGAGCTTCAAAGGATAGCTGAACTCTGCAGAGATACAAATTGCCATGAGAACTGCTCAATATGAGACCCCACTCTGCTATGTGTCGACGCCCACAAAAATATTTTTTTATTCAGTAGAGATAAAATAACATAAAATTAAATATTCCTAGAACGTAATGGTATGGGGCAATAGGGCCCCTCAGAAATGATAGCATCCATTTGGCCACAGATATGTCTAGCCAAGAGTCAGGGAATCACAATACCTCTATTTAAGAGGCAGTGGATTACCCTTAGAAAGACGTGGGGATGAGAAATCATGTGAGGGAGGGAAGGACAAAAAAGATGTAAAAAATAAGTTATAAACATATGGTTTGACTAAAGATTAATTTCCAGCACATGACAAAAATTAGTGCCTAAAACAATAAAATGGTAAAAAAAATATGATTGGGGTTCCCCAGTTCAGGTTGGTTAAGGTTACTGCAGACTCTGGGGTCAAAGCTCCAGATTGCATTCATGCAGTAGGGAACATTGTTAAATCATGGGTTTGTAATTTACGACTGAGGTATGACTTGCAGAGCTCATCAGGCTATCAGAAGTTCCTCACCCTCACATGAAGCTGAATGCAAAAAATAATAAATGTAGCTGCAGGACTCAAGGAACAGGAATTGGCATTGGAGAGTTGCTGAAGAGAATACGCACAATTAGACATTAGGATCAGCCAAATTCAGCATGGAAAATTATATATGATTTCACATATTTAAGATACCATGCGGTTATCAAGAGGATATATTAAAATGGATGTGTGTACTTATGCAGGAAATTTAGTACAGAACATCTCAGCAATATTGATCACAACAAATCTCATAAATAGGGAAAAGGAAAAAACTGGTGCAGGAAAAGGGGGTACAGGGGCGAATGGTGAGGAAAAAAGCACAGACCATTAAGAGGAAGTCAAAAGATGAGCCAAGTGGAGAAAAGGTGGAGTTAAAAATCCCAAATTTATTTTCTTGGGCTATCAAACAGAGTTACAGTCTATCAGCCCTATTAAATTTGAAGTGCGTATCGGCATCGGCACACCCACAAAGGCTGCAAGCTTGAAATTTGCACATTCTTGCGCACGTTGCATGATCAATTAGTCAAACCCGCAGTTATGGGTTTAGACAGAGCCTATGGCAAAAGAGATCGTCATCATTATGTCACTCAAAAATGCAGGTTGGATTTCAAAGCCTTATGGGTTTCAATTACGGGTTTCGTTTGGACCCGCATTCCAGATTTGCAAGCTTGAGAATATTGTGCTATTAATTGTAATACCTAACATCACTTTCCCTTAAATTATGAGTACAGTAGTGTGTATATTTGCATTTACAGTGCTACGGATAGGACTTTAAACCCCTTGCGGTTCCTCTCTAGTACCCGTTGGCAATTTAATAACAATTTTCAAACGTAACAGCTCCGCAAAGGATTTCAGATTTCAACGTCCGGTAGGGTTTTCCCACCTGCAGCCCACAGATCGTTAGGGTGTTGCTTTATGGTGCCAATTTAATAGCCGGGCTATATTACACGTTGAGGGAATTTAATAGGGCTGCAAGCCTGCTTGATAAATAGACCCCATAGAAAAGGAAGGGGAATATTTTATGTTTTAACTTCACTTATCTTTGTGTGTGTGCATCATGTCAGACTCTCAGTGACCTATTCTTGGCTGAGATACTGGAGTGAGTTGCCAGTTCCTTCTCCAGTGGGCCACAGCATACAAATCCTGGTATTCCTAAGTGGTCTCCCATCCAAATACTGACCAGGCCCAGTCCTGCATGGCTTCAGGGTAGGGTGACCTCTTGGTTCACTGACTGGAATTAAATCCAGGTCGCAGCAGTGAAAGCACCTAATCCTAACCACTGGACCACCAGGGAACCCCCACTTATCTTTGCTTATCCCCAGTTGGTAAATATACCCCTGAGTGTAAGAAAAGGAGTAATGAAGGAGGGACTAGTTATCCCATTAACATTCAACAACCAAACACCCGATAATGGGGACAAATATGAAGTCCTTAAACGTCTCCGACATATATACAACAGTATATGCAGATGAAAACCCATCCATTCATATGTACAGTGGATATAAAAAGTCTACACACCCCTGTTAAAATGTCAGGTTTCTGTGCTGTAAAAAAATTAGACAAAGATAAATCATTTCAGAACTTTTGCCACCTTTAATGTGACTTATAAACTGTTTGTTTTTCAATTGAGTTGTACAGTTTATAGGTCACATTAAAGGTGGAAAAAGTTCTGAAATGATTTATCTTTGTCTCATTTTTTTACAGCACAGAAACCTGACATTTTAACAGGGGTGTGTAGACTTTTTATATCCACTGTATATATTCTCACGTGTTGTGAGAGGCAATGTCATTCAGTTGCATTCTAAGTATGATAATCTTGCACCTACATGAAATTCAGAGCATACTGAGAAGCGTATTAGTGACTTTAAGAGAAAGGAAGAAGCAATGTGTTGACACATGGAGCCAAGTGTCAGAATGATCATGGTTTCAGTAACACATGACATCAAATTAATTCTGTAATTTCCACTAGGAACATGTGAAACCCATTTATAGGTTTGCAGGACACACTAATGTCACAGACATCACACACTCCTTAAACCATCAATAAAAGACCTCTTGTTCTCAGTATCTGAGTTCATAAATATCTGAACTCTGATAGTAGAGGTCATTAAAAATACAATTAATGTTCTGATCTGTTGTAGTGTTTTAGATTTCACAGATTTGCAGCCCCATATAATTCCCTCAACGTGTAAAACCATAGCCTGTAACGTTGCCCGCTAGACTTACAGCTATTAAATTGGCCTCTTAAAGCTACCTGCAAATGATCTGCGGGTTACAGGCGGAAATACCGTACGGGATGTCGAAATCTGAACCCTGTTACCGCAAATCCTTTGATATGTCAAGCCTGTAACTGTTACGTTAGAAAATCTCTATTAAATTGCTACGAATGCCCAAAAACGCACTGGCGTTCAAACCCGTAAACCGCAAATGGAGGCAAAAATATTACGGCTTCCCAATAGGACCTTCAAAGGGTTTACAGACAATTTCTTAACACTGTAAAAGACAATATAAACACACCAGGGGACTTTAAAAGCATGGGGAAAGCATGGAAAGACATTACAATTACTTGCAAAATAATCACCAAATAAAAAATATGCATTAAAAAAATATTTTATTTCATCATATGTTGGAATGGTCATGCACATGCCAATATGAAAAGCCATGCTGCAATATACATAAAGCAATTAAAGACAGACTACCTGATTAAATTGCAACACAAAAAATAAAACTGATTCCATATTAATCCTTTCTCACTCACAGAGGCTCTAATGTGGACCCTGGAATATATATGATTGCATATACATTTCACTCATCACATTTACATTGGGCAAACAAATAGTGGCCAAATTACACCGCCACATCACATCAAATACCAAGGGAACATTGTATTACCTCTGTTAAGTCCTTCAGTTGTGTCAGACTCTCTGTGACCCTATGGACTGCAGCACATTTAGCTAGGTCTCTGCCTGCGCTGTTTCACAAGGTTTACATGCCAACGGTACTGAAGTGAGTTGCCAGTTCCTTCTCTAGTGGACTGGGATTTGTCTGACCTCTCTGCTATCACCTGCCCACCTACAGTGGCCCTACATGGTATAGCTCACAGCTTCATTCAGGTACAAAAGCAACTTCACCAGTACCACTTAGCAATCCACAAGGGGACCAGGGGAACATACACCACACTAATGTAAATTGTTGCATAGCAAAACATAATGGGAGGTCACCAAATGGGAATGGCAGTGGTGGAGATGGAGGTGAGTTGGCTGTTGATCCACGTGCCTCTGCACAGCCTCCATGTGTTTTTGCAGCCCCTCCTGGTGGGTTAGAGTGGATTAGTGTGGTGTATGTTCCCCTGGTCCCCGTCAGCATTGCTAAGTGGTGGTGGTGAAGTGGCTTGTGTACTGCAATGAAGCCATGAGCTATGCCATGTAGGGTCACTCTAGGTGGCCAGGACATTGTAGAGAGGTCAGACAATTAACAGTCCACTAGAGAAGAAACTGGCAACCCACTCCAGTATCACCTGTCATATTGTTATCAGGACCTCAGGGAAATGTTGATACTCCACAGTATCAATAAATGGACTTTGCATGTGTATTAACCCTTTATGTTGATTATATATGATATATATTATTATATGATATCTAATGCTATTATGACTATTATAATTGTTATATGTATTGATCTATTGCATAGTAACTAGGACTCATTACTTTACATGTATAGGAATGTGACACAAATGTGATGTATGTGGATGTCCATTAACCCCAACCATTGAAAACACACTGACACGGTTAGAACAGTATAACAAAGCTTTATTTTATACACAGAGCACAATCAGAAATGGACAAGACTGTGCATTTATATCATGGGTGTGGTGTGGGCGAATCCTGAGAAAGCAAGAGGCTTGTGGTAAAAAGGGGATAGCTACAGGGGGTAATGTCATAGTCTAGAATAAGCCTGATGCATAGCACCTACCAGAATAACATGTGGTCACTACACGACTGCCACCATGATCTTATGAAAAAAAATATCATCACATTTCCCTCCATTAACTGAAGAAACCATTAATGTTGAAACATATGATTCAACCTCTGGACTGTGTACTACATTCCAGTTTCACACATGTGTGGAGAAAAAAACTACATTTGAAAAAAAGTGGTCAACTAAAGAAAGGCAGAGGAGGATAAAAACAACTAAATACTGTAACTGTAACAATATATCAACTCACCTGATTCCCATCTGCAAGCATTACTAGCTATTAGATAGGTCTCTGGATAATCATCAATAGGGGAAAATAACCATTATTACAGAGAGGACACAAAGGTTAGCAGCCAGATTCACTGTTACTTACATCAGACCCAAGGCTCTGTTCTCAGATCGATATGAGTTCAGGATCCCATGCTTCACTAATGCATATATCAATGCTGGCTGTCATTAACATGCTATTGTGAGACCTTGCAAATCCACCACCATAGAGGTATTAGTCTACATTGAAGCTAATAACAATCACGTCTAAGATATCTGCCTATATCATAGCTTTTAGATTGTGGGAGCTCCATGTTATGGGGAGGCTGTCATTGAAGGTATGTCGACCTGAGAGGCACTGGGAAAACCTCACACCGTATACTTTTCCTTCACAATGCTTGCAGATGCAGAAGATGCCTTCATGGACCTGAATTGTACCTAAAACAAAAATAAGGACTTAACAAAGATAGGGACTGCAACATCACTTCTCAACAGCATTCCTCACTGACCATCAATTGGTGACATGTTCAA
Source organism: Discoglossus pictus (assembly GCA_027410445.1). Classification (NCBI taxonomy): domain Eukaryota; kingdom Metazoa; phylum Chordata; class Amphibia; order Anura; family Alytidae; genus Discoglossus; species Discoglossus pictus. The sequence goes on from CM050164.1 coordinate 440,778,497, forward strand.
CAGAACCCTACGTGTCCACAGAGAAGAAGATCATGGACCATGTGATGGGAGGTAGCCATCTGCATACAAAATATCACCATCACATAGACCAAGAACCAAGACTCTGTAGCCAGGCTAGATTAGGTTAACATTGTGACCAATAGATTGTCACCAAGGATTGCTGTTGAGAAGACACAAATATATGAGCAGACCCTAGGTCCTCCTCCGCCTAGGCAGAGGGCCCAAAACCCCCATGGCCGGCCGCCGTCTCCCTGTTGGTGGTGGTGGGGGGGGGGCAGGGGGAGTCAACCCCCTGGGAGACAGTGGCACCTGCAATGGTGGAGGCATGGTGGGTGGGTAGGAGGGGCCGGGCTGCGGGTGGCCGGGAGGATGCCTCCAGGGTGGAGGAGGCGGGGCTGGGGACCAGAGTGCGTCGCAAGGCCTCTGCGGTGACTCCCTGGAATGTTCTCTGGTCCGCCCCAATCCTGAGGAGCCACGTCATTAGGTGGTGCCTCCCTATTGCGCCTTGCCAGGCTACGTATTACCTCTGCATGATTGGCAGAGATGCTGGCCTGGATCCACCAAAGACAGTCCCAACTGGAGTAGGGGTAATGCAGCCATATTACATCCTCCTCCTCTGAACCAGGGCCCTCAGCTCCGCTTCTCTCCCCCTCCCCCTGCACCAGTTCCTGCTGGGCAGGGGCTTGCTCCTCCACTTCCTGCTCTAATGGAGCTGACGCCCCTGCCTCTGGCTCACCACTGGATCCAGACCTCCTTGATGCTGAAAGATAGAAAGAAAGGTGATCCTGGATGATACTCCTAATTGCAACTCAGATTAGCTATCATTTGCTAGATGTGATTTATTCTTTGGCTCTTGACCGTTCTTAGCTCCTAACGCAATTTTGATTCCTCTTCGGTCTGAAACTGCATAGGCTGCAGTGGGCACACCAATACATGGACTATATATTGGTTATTTAGTGTTGTTGTGCCCAGGAATGACAGAGATTTGTCACCTTCATAAATTTAATGACGCATCCATATATACCTTGTTAACCGCCCTGGCGATCTGGCCCTGTCAGTGCCTCCGAGTGTTAAATCGGTACACTCGGGGGTACTGACGTGGCCAAACCGCCTTGTTAAGCCCTTCAGTGTTTCCTACGCACGCAGGGAAGGGAACACGGAAGATGGATGCGTGTGATCTCGAGCGTGGCTCGGGGTTGCCGCTTTAGGTTCTGACAATTAACCCCAAGCCACGTTCGGGATTGCCGTTAAGGTGGTTAATTCCATAGAGCTGACATGTCAGTATCCTTGTTGGTCATCATGTGCATTTGTAGTGTGTGGGATGTACATGTAGTGGCATGATGGTGTATTTGATATTCACCTGACATGGAGGCTGGGTCCTGCTGGGCCACCAGACCTGAAGCTCCAGTGGCGTGCACCTATCTCAGAAGGTCCTTGGCGACCCTCTCCTAGTCATTATAGGTCACAGTCTGGTTCTTGTTCTCCTTGGCCATTATCCTTCTCACTTTGGCCCTGATGTCGTCAAATCGGTGCTTGACAGACCTCACCTCCCTTGGTGCTGTGACTACTGCTGTAACCTCAGCAGATACCTCCTTCCATGCCTGAGCCCTAGGCCCTGGCCTAACTTCCCTCCCCCTGCAAAAATCACGGAGCAGCCACGGATAGCACCAAGGACGACTACGTTCTCCTGGTGCATGTAATTGTGGGCCCTGTGCTTGTCCTTAGCATCTTTCCCTCCCGACTATGGACGGGGATCCGTACTTTCCTGACCTGTCCCTGAGGCCTGTCCCTCCCCTGAACTACCACCCCCCTGGGATCAGGCCCCTTCCCCTCTGTCCCTCTCCTAGGTGTTCCTGCTGCTCGGGGCACCCTTCCACCACCCACCTCCTCCTCTACACTCCCATCCTCCTCCTCATCCGCTACCTCATCCTCCTCAGTCACCTCCTCCTCCTCTGCTAACTCCCCCTCCAATTCATCAACCTACCCCTCCTCTCCTTCACCAACTCTCACCTCCTCTCCTTCACCACTCCTCAACTCCTCCTTCTCTCCACCACTACTCCCCAGGGCCACCTTTCTCTCCTCTCTCATCTTCTCACCTCCTCTTCTCCTCCTCCCCACCTCTCAACTCATCTCCCTCCTCTCTCCATATAACCCCAAAAATAATAGAATGAACATGATAGCAAAACAAATTGTGTATTACGGGTAATTAATAACTGTTGGGGGAGGGGGTGGGGGGGTGGAATGGGGGGCGAATGAAGTGACCTAGCTCTATATGTATCTACTGTATGTGTGTTGTTTAAATTATGTGCATTGCCAGTATGTGTAATCTGTAAATATGTGTAATCTAGGTTTAAGTGTAAAATAGTAAATAGTATAAGATAAATCAACAAAACCACAAATTACTGCTCTCAAAATACTCCTGCTCTCTCTCTCTCTCTCAAAAACCTACAACTCCGGGACCTACGTGCTACTTCGACAGAAAATACAACACAGTCAACGCATGGGCAGGTGGAACACAAATTTATAATCTCCCTCTATCAATCATCTGCGGCTAGACCGCTTTCTATTGGCTGAGAGGCCTGTGTCGCACTAGGGTTATACTGCAATTGGATATTAATGGCCGATCGCATCTCAGCCTGCGTGCGCAGAAAGGGTTTACGTGCTTGCGACTATGGCCATTATCTTGTGCCATGGTTGAATGTAACAGATCTGTAACGCAGCAGAATTTCAGGCCCCGCAGGCTTTGCAGGTTTGCTGTTACTGCTACGGGCTTGGAATTTAATGGGGCTGATGGTGATCTACAACTTATCAACTGAGTCAGCTAGCTTTTTATTCTTTAAAATACACTCTAAATCCCAGAAGGATATTGAGATATACATAGTATTCTCTAAGATGTTCCATTTTTAAGCAGTAGTGTGTGTCTTACTGTCAACACAAATCTTCATAGTTAAAATATACAGTGTATGTTCCTAACATTTTTATGTAAATGGATTTCACTTTGAGCCAGTTTTATTTTAAGGGATATGCCAGCCTTGGGATGAACAGTGATTTTTTTTTTTTTGTATTAGTTTTAGAAAGAATGCCAAACCTACTTCGCTCCCATGAGAAAGATTTGATTTGCAAGCAACACTGGCAGAGAGTTGCTTTGGGCATGTTATATACTGATTAAAAGAAAGAAAACTAGCAAAAAAAGTGGAGACAGAAGACTAAGCAATTTCACAGGTGTGCAACTCGCTTATCCCTTGGGGGTCTTAAAAAGTTGTTACTAAATTAGGAACCATGAAACTTCACTTCAGCTACCGTATGTTTTGTGTGTTTTCTGTTTTAATTATGTTAGTTACTTATTGAAGCCCTTGTGTATGGAACATAGAGTCTAAATATTAAAATGTCTTGATAAAAAATGGCATAGCATATTGGACCTAATTGTAAACGGAATTGTTTTAATAGAAGTCTACAGATGAATGTCTTCTTGTACCCATTAAAGATTTCTGTTATTTTAGCAATGTTTACAATAAAGCAAGATGTAGAGCTTTATTACAATACAATTGGCCATAGATGCAATTAAAAAGAAAGGCTAACTCTCACTTAATATATGCTGTACTTCCATTACATTATAATTCACTTCTTAAGTTATGGTTGGCATTTAAAGCGGAAAATGTGCATATATTTTATATTTATGCCTTGTTCTAGAGATAAGAACAGCTGAATTATTAAGTATCTTAAAGTTTTAAATGTATAATGTCGAGCCTGGTGCTTTAGAACTGATTTATCATATGGTAAATTTTTAAGAAGACTGGCTGATCTCCATATATTAAGGGCAAAAATATCAAGCAATTAACTTCTCACCACATTTTGGCCATAAAATTCAATTGGCAATCTGTCAAATGCACCAAAATTAACAGGAGCTTGCTGATTAATCAGCTCCTACTTGGTTATTTTAAACACAATTTCCTTTGCAGCTGTTGAAAAGTGCTTAGCCTCTTCCGTGATTGAACTTTCCCCATAGAGAATAGCCATTGCCGTCTTCAGCAGAGCATTTCACTGTTTGTAAAGCTTAGTGAATGTAAGGCAATGTTCTGACTATTATCTATGGAAAATATAAGTACGCACATTATATCAGTTAAAAAAGAATATTTAACTATCCTAAAACATTGATCCAAGTATCTTTTGGCAACATTATAGGATGTGTAATTGATAACATATTTTTAAATAATGTACTTAGATGGTAGATTCAGCAACTAGGACTTCCTGTTCTATTGAAAACTGCACTGTGAATTTTGCTAACTGATATGGAACCTAAAGAAACACAGAAAATGCCAAATGAATAGGGCGCTATTCTATTAGAAGCCTGTAACTGACTCTGACCTGTCATTTTGGCTGTGTTTTTTGTCTAAATGTCCAAATGTATTCTCAAGCCTCAAGTTCGAAACTTACATCTCTCAGCCTCCATAAGTAATTCATGCCTTTGTAAGTAAGATTTCAGGGGGTGTGATCATATGATGTGACAATATTTAAGCAAGTCCAAAATTTACTTCTTAGACACAGCCAATAGTAAATGAGACTGCCATCATTATGTCAGTAAAACATGGAAGTTAGATGTAATCTGCAATTCGAGGCTAAGCATTAATGAGTGCCAATAAGTAATATTTGATGATCAGGCTCGCAATCAAACACTCTATAAAATGCATTAGATCATCTGTTTTAGTCCATGTAAGTTTTATGATATGTATTAACACCTTCAGTACTGGGATCCATATTGCACAGAAAATACAATTATAAATAATATTTTTTAATTGCATATTTGTGAGTTTCAGTCTGTTCTGCAATTATTTCTAATGACTTTCCATGCTTTACCAAGCTTTTAAAGTACCTGTATTGTGTATTTAATTGCTGCTACAGTTATCCGAACTGGCGTTAAAAACCTTTACGAGTCCTATTTAGTACTCGTAATATTGTCAAAAACTTGATACTTTTGTCTTGTTGCCTGACTTAATTTGCAAGCTAGACATACAGTTTTAATAGAATATTGATTTTGTGTAACTTTTATTCTTTAGTGCTCGTAATGTTTGAGCTGTCCGAAAATCAATGGAGAGGTAAGCCCTAAGTTACGTCTTTGGCTTGTCAGTAGTGATTGGGGGCGGTTAATTCGCAATCAGGATGCGAGTAACTTATCAAATATATGAAAATATTAAGAGTGACTTGAAATATGTGTAACTATATGATCTGGGCAACAGAATAGGACCCCATGTGTAGTATTATAAATCTCTGTTATGTGTAAGCTCACTCCTCCCTTTACTTGACATCACTTTTCTCACTGTGGATAGCAGGCTAGTATAATTGAGTGGATTATACTCCAATGCAAGCAGTAGTTTCTGGCATTGCCTACAATTCCTTATTCACAAAGAACACAATGTGGATGGGAATGTAAAACTACAGAGATGCATCAAGTCTCTGATACCTACTACTGTGTATGGACTAATACTACTTGTTTAACTCATTGTCACTCACCAATCTGCTTTTTTGATAATGTTCCTATCCTCACAACTGATTAAAGTACTTTGTTTTATTTACAAAATATATCTACATCCTAGGAAATTGCCCGTCAAAAAGTACGGGAATAAAATTGTAAGGCTGGCAATGTTGTTTGGCACACAATGTGAGGCTTTTGCTCCTCTGAGCACCATGTTGGTTTTATTTTCAAAGTCCTGCATGCCTGGCGTGGTTCGTGTAAGTGTTACTGTCTTTGGTATTGTGTATTTTCTAAGTTTTAAGTGCCTGGCATTGTTGAGCCTCGTTTTCATCCTGTTTCAGAATCTTTACGTTTTTTTTGGCCGCCATTCTTTTCCCTTTTGAGTGTCGAAAAACTCAAATTATGGCTCCAATTTGCTTGCAACTTCACCTGTTGGTGACCTGAGGAGAAAGTGTCAGCAATGTGGCAAGTGTGCAGTGTAAATAGGCTGCGTGCGCGAGGCCAAACCGTTTATTTAGTTGTGTAATGCGTTATTTTAGATTGGTAATGTTATTAGTTTAAGTTAGTGTTGTAAAATGGCGGCGAGTGTGTATGTGTTACGTGGGTCTGGAGCATTATTTTGTACCTTATACATTCCTTCGTGTTTTTGGATGTGCGCGGTTTGGACGTTAAGTTTGTACTTTTTGCGGAAGTGGAAGTTTCCTTTTCAAAGTGTTACGGCCCGTAATTTTTTCTGGTGATTTTTCAAAGTGTTACGGGTCTCGCACTATGAATTGTGTATTTGAGTTTTCTGTTGTTCTGTAGTCCCGCGAGTCGTAGGTATGATACTTAATGCGTGCAGGATTGTAGGGATGAGCACGTACGGCACTCATTTCCTTCGGCGCTCCCTGCCAAAGTTGTGCGTGGTTGTAGGGATGATCGCTTATGGCTGCCTAATTCATACTGGGTCATAGGGATGAGCGCCTACGTCGCTCATCTCCACCAGCACAAGGAGCGCCTTTGGCGCTCCTTGCATGGCCGAAACCGTGGCCCACGATTCGCGAGCACACAGTTTTAACGTTGCATTACCAACGTTTTTTGGCAAGCCCACACTTCTGATAACAATATATGTGATGATAAACCCTCCATTTATTACTAGTAAAAATTGAGAAAAAAGGTGAAAAAAGCTACTGTATTTCATATAAAAACATACATATATTCAAATACCTGAGCATAATCCAAATTATGTCAAATGTATGTTAAAAATAAATGTTAGATTGCTAAACAGGTCTTGATACGTTGCTTAGCATCAGATTCAAGGATCTTATTTTTATCATCAAAACAATATTCTGCATTCTTCTACTGATCAACACATTAATTTTGCACCATTCTGATAAAATTGACAAGCTACATGAAGTCTTCAGTGAATATATATTTCTTTTCAAAAGATCTAAACAATTTAAGAGATACAAAAGACACATTTAATGGGATTTGAGGATTTAGATAATTGATGCTACTATAAATAACAAAGCAAACTGTCCTGTTTATTACAACATATGTATTTATTGTACAATGAAGAATGTTTCAATCATCTATAAATACATTTTTATATCCATGTTTCATGTTACAGAATATGCATTTAATCATCTTCTTTCTTTCTTTTTTCTTTCTTTCTTTCTTAAATTGTTGTTGTTGTTTAGTCGTTCAGTCCTGTTCGACTCTCCGTTACCTTATGGACTGCAGCATGCTAGGAACCTCTGTCAGCAACTGCCCCTCTGATCTCCATTAAGCTCATGTTAATGGCTTCAATGCTCTCATCTATCAATCTCTGCCACCCCCTTTTTCGTGTGTCTTCAAACTTTCTTCAGTAGGTAATCCTGTCTTCTCATCATATAGCCAAATATTTGATCTTCAGCCTCATGATCAAACTTTGCAGTGCACAGTTAGTCTTGATAGCCTGAAATACTGATTTATTTGATCTTTTTGCAGTGCAAGGGAAGTTTTCGCCAACACCTCAGTTCTCTTCTTTATGGTCTATTTCTCACATCCATATGTTACTACTGGGAATACCATACTTTTTTTACTATTTACTTTTTACTGGCCTGTCCAAGCTTGCCATAGCTTTCCTCCCCTGAAGCAAATGTATTTTAATTTCATGGCTACAGTCACCATCTGAAGAGATCTTGGATCCCAGAAAAGTACAATCTTTCACTGCCTCCTCTTCTTCTCCATCTATTTACCAGGAATTGAGATTGTTGTTTGCCATGCAGCAGGCCAGCTTTTGCACTCTCTTTTTTCACCCTAATTGGTAAGTCCTTTAGTTCATCCTCATTTTCAGCCATCAGAGTAGTATCATCCATGTATCTGGGGTTGTTTATATCTCTAACAGCAATATTCATTCCATCTTTAGATTCATCCAGCCCAGCCTTACACATGATGTGCTTTCCGTATATGTTGAATAAATAAGGTAACAATATACAACCTTATCTCACTCCTTTCTCAATCTTGAACCATTTTGTTGTTTTATGTTTGGTTCTGACTGTCCATATTATTGGTCCATATACAGATTCTTCAGGAGGTGGATGATATGACCTGTTACTCCCATCTCTTTAATAACGTGACACATTTTGTAGTGATCCACACAATCAAAGGCTTTAGAATAGAAGCAGAAGTAAATTGTTGTTGGAACTTGCTTTCTTTATTATCCAGCAGTCAATGGTAACTTGATGTCTGGTGCCTCTTTCTCTGCAGAACCCAGCTTGCACATCTGGTAGTTCCTGGTCTATATATTGTGGGAGCCGAGCTTGTAGGATCTTAAGCATTATCTTGCTGGCATGTGAAATGGGCTCAATTGTTCGATAAATGGAGCAATCTTTGGCACTGCCTTTTTCGGGATTAGGATGTAGGCTGACCTTTTCCAGTCTATTGACCACTGTTGAGTTTTCCAAATTTGTTGGCATAAAGCAAGCATAACTTTCACAGCATTGTCTTGTAGAATTTTGAAGCTCATGCAGCTTTGTTTTCTGCAAGACATACTAGGTCCCATTTGACTTCACTCTCCAAGTTGTCTGACTCCAGCTCCTTGGACAAATTATAGAGGTCGTCGATCCTGTTAAGATTCATCCTATATAGATCATCAGTGTATTCCTGCCACCTCTTCTTTACTTCATCTGCATCTCTTAGGTCCCTGCCTTTTTTGCTTTTCATCATGCACACGTTGACTTGAAAGCTTCATTTAAAATCCCCAATTTTCCCTAAAAGATATCCCTTGACTTTCCCATTTTGTTATCTTCTTCCATATCTTTACATCGCTTATTATAAAATGTCTGCTTGTCTCATCTTGCTATCCTCTGGAATTCTTCATTTAGTTGAACAAATATTTTCCTGTCTCCACTACCTTTTGCTTTCGTTCTTTCATGGGCTACTTTCAAAGCTTCATCAGACAGCCAGTTTGTCTTCTTAGTTTTCTTTATTTTGGGGATACTCTTTATTGCTGTTTCCTGAATAATGTCGTAAACTTTGGGCCAAAGTTCTGCAGGCATTCTTTCTTTCATGTATTGTCTCTTGAATCTATGTTTTACCTCAACTGCATATTAGGGGATATTATTTATTTCATATCTTCTTGGTCTGACGATTTACCCTCTTTTTTTTAGTTTAATTCAAACTTTTCAATAAGATGCTCGTGGTCTTTTGTTTTTGCTGACTGTGTAGAGCTTCTCCATCTTTGACTACAAAGTGTATCTGGTGATGTCCTTGTGTAGAGTCGTCTCAGAGGCTGTTGGAAGAGGGTGTTTGCCACGACCAGAGAATTATCTTGACAGAATTCTACTAATCTCTGACCTGTTTCATTTTGTGCTCCAATGCCGAACTTGCCAGTTATTCCAGGTGTCTTTTGGTTGCCTACTTTAGCATTCCAATCTCCTATAATGAGACTAAAATATTTTCTTGGTGTAATATCTATGGTGTGTTGAATATCTTCATAGAACTGGACAACTTCAGCGTCCATGTTTGGAGCATAGACATGGATCACTGTAATGTTAAATGGCTTGCCATGAATTTGATGGTTAATCATTCTGTCATTTATTTGGTTGCAACCGAACACTGCTTTGGCCACACTTTGATTGACTAGGATGGCTACTCCATTTCTTATGCAGGATTCTTGACTACAGTAGAAAATCGGATGGTTATCTGATGTGAAATTACCAATTCCAGTCCATTTGAATTAACTAATTCTCAGGATATCTATTTTTAACCTTGTCATCTCATGTTTGAACACATCTAGTTGGCCTTGGTTCATAGTTCTAACATTCCGGGTTCCTATGATGAATTGTTTTTTTCAGCAGAGTACTTTCCTTTCCCCTCCAGACACATCCGCAGCTGGGTGTCCTCTCTGCTTTTGACCCAGCCACTTCATTAGATTTGGTGCTACTTGTACTCGCCCCCTGCTCTTCCGCAGTAATGTGATAGGCACCTTCTGACCTGACGGGCTCATCTTCCAATGCCATATTGTTGTGTCTCAGGTTGTGCTTGTCCATAAAGTAATCTTAGCAATGTTACAGGAGTGGGTTGCTAGTTCCTTTTCCAATGGACCATGATTAGTCTGATTCTCTGCTATGACCTGCAAATATTGGGTGACCCTACATGGTATAGCTCACAGCTGTGGGTTCTATCATTTTGTTATCACCAGATCAGCTTCCTGGGGTGGAAGGAGATGTTATCTACATAAGAAATGTATGTCTGCATAATGCAAACAATATTAACAATACTAGCATTGTTAGTTTAGAAGGACACAACCTCCTAAGAAAGTAGCAGACAGCAGCTGGGACTTTGCAGTACAGATGCATTGCATCTAAAAGTTACAAAACGTAAAGATTGTGTTTATTTTATACTTTCTAACGTCATTTTGCCAATTATTTTGATTAGTTATGCAAAAAAACATACACCACTGTGGTCAATTTTCTTTTGTTTATTAATATCTAATTTTTTTTATGTCCTTCTTCAGGAGTGTGTATCTTGTAAGAGGTTTCATTGTGTTGAAAGGTCAGAGAAAAAGGAAAGCACCATCAATAAGAGATTTTGTTTTTATTTAGGATCGTAAGGATGGGTTTCATCGATTTACGTTTTTCTAGTGTTATTGGTGATAAGTCCATGTAGATCTGGATTGTTGAGACGTCTGGTCCCTTAATCATGGATAATTTCCTGGTAGCTGTAAGAATTAGGTTTCTTGTTTTTTTGTCTCAGGTATCTCACAATAGCATCCTTGGGAAGTTCTGAAGCGATCTGTCTCTTTCTTAGGTTTCTGTTAATTGGTCTGAGACCTCTTCTAATAATTGAGTTCTCTGTCCTACGGAGAATAACTATTTTCTCCGGTCATCCATGACCTTTCTGATGTATGCTTGTAGAAATTTTTCAAATTTGTGTCGGATGCGTCTGACTGGTCTGATCCAGAGGTTTTTGTTTGGCTTCAGAAGATTTAAATAATACTTTAATATTTTTGCTGTTTACATTTTTCTCCATTATGAGGTGTTTAAGGATTTACGCAGAGGGAGTTTTGAAGTATGAGACATAGGTGATGAGATTTAAGAAGTTTAGTCAGAGATGGTTCGCATTAGCCGTTACCCAAGGTTTTTCCAGATAATAGTTGTTTTTCCCTGAAAAGTTTATTGAGCTGTATATGTTAGAGTACCCTCCATATTAAAATGTTCTAGTTCAGCAGATTTGACTGAGGATATATAGTCTTGAGTAATAAAATACATTTGTAGTATTTCTTTACAGTATTCAATGCGTTATCTTTGTATTTTATTATATTGTTGCCTTGCTTTTCATAGAGTATCTATCCAAGGGGGTGGAATGTGTCTTTTTGTATTTAAAGATATTAGAAATTACTGTTTGTCATAACAAAATATAATTTTGATAATTTTCTTTAGTGCTTATTAATGAAACAGGAGAATTAGTTTCCTGTTATCAAAATCGGTATGATACTGTATTTATGTTTTTATTATAGATGATTTGTATACCAGCTTTAATGCTTGTGGGTGGACTCAGTTATGTGTATTATGTGGTATTAAGGAAGCCTTGAACATCTTTGGGATAATATTATGAGGATCTCTATATAATGCCCAGCTGACACACAACATAGTGGAGTGTCTCCTGCCTTGAGGTAGGGCAGGTACCTCAATATTACATTTTTGTTAGCTCTTCGGCTTGAGAAATATTCCTAGGAAGTTTATATGTGAAGTGGGAGTAAAATATGATGAGATTTCTGTACCTGGAGTAGTATATTCCTATGTCTTGGACTGTCTTACCTCACCCTGGAGAGAAGTAGAGACTCTTTCTTGTGAATTTCACCTACTTATTTAAAAAAAAAAAAAAATCTAATTTCTTTCATCGTTTCCCCGTCATTTACAGTGTAGTATTGATTTTTGTATTTGCATATACAGTGCTACGGACATGTCTTTAACCCCTTTGCGGGTCCTATCTGGTACCCATAGGATTTTCTTCTACATTTACCGTTTACGGGTGTGAAAACATTTGCGGGCTTGCGGAATTGTAGCAATTGAATAGAGACTTGCGATTTTAGTGATCGTAACTCTTGCGGACGTGAAAGGTAAAAAACCTTAGATGGGGTGTAAGTTACGGTTGTAACAACCGCAGGGATTTCCAGCCTGTAACCCTTAGACCGTTTTAGGCTCGCAAAAAGACACAGATTGAATAGCAAATTAGTTTATGGCCTACATTACGGGCTCTAGTAACTTACAATTTCTCAATTGAATCAGTCTCTAATGTAATACAATCCATGCATATACATATTTGCGCAACTTTAACACATGTTTTAACATCATCTGAAAATACATATTACAGAGCATCAAATATATCAGTATAAAAACAGTAATCCTCTTTCATAGTATTCATAATCATGTGTAATATTCTCTTTACAATAGTCCAGATAATTCATTATGAGAAATTATACTACCCTTGAAGGTAATTCCTTACATCTATTATAACATGTTTGTTTTAATATAAAATTTGTGTAGTTTAGATGCAGAAAAAGTTTCTTAAAAAATAACAGTCAACAAATAGACACTGGCCAAAAAAAACTAATTAATGCCATCTCTATAATTATCTCCTTCCATTCCCACTTACAGCATTCCTCTTGTGTAGCTCTTCACCACGACAAGCAGCCACTTCATCCAGTCCATCAGACTGACAAATATAAACAGTTTCTATAAATTTAAATAATATGCAAATAAAACCCTTGCCAAGTTTAGAAGAAGTTCATGTCAAATTCTTTCAGTGCTACCATTGCCCCAAGAGGCAGCAACACTTTAAAGTAGTGATAGTAGCATCAAAGCAGTTAAAAGTGGCTGTGGTATTGGAGAAGGGAGAAGACTGGGTGTTGTTGGTTGGTTTAGAGCAGGGGTGTCAAACTCGGTCCTGGAGGGCCACACCCAGGCCTGGATTTGAGGATTTCCTTTCTGTGTACAGGTGAGTCAGTCAGGAGGGCGCAGGAGAAAAGGTAGAGTTGAAGGTTTGCGACATGTGATGGATATCAGATTCTGGGTGTTATGGGTGTTTGCTGGCCTTGAACCAGAGCATGGCTGACAGCGAGTGGAGATGAGTAAATAGATGAGTTTTTAGTGAGGTTTTGAAGGATTTGAGACCGGAAGATAGTCTAGTGGAGATAGGGGAGGTTACATTGAAGAGGATCAAATTAATTAGGCTTAGCTAAAACAAAAATACTCAGAGCTCATTAAAGGGCCAGTTAATTCAGCACAACTTGGAGCACATCACTGTAAAGTCCTCCTAAAACATGTTGAAACACTTAGATTTTTGAAATAGGTGACATTTCGCAGAAAAAAAAAAAATGAAGTGACTGTTTATATGAATTACTCAAAGTACAAAGAGCATAAGCAGAAAGAGAGTTAAGCCTTCCCAAATTCATCTGTGCAGAAGGACTGCTGGAATCGGCTAAAGAATACAATTAAGAGTTAATATGTCCTACTGCATTCCTGAAGTTTAGTGAAAAACTATAAATATTTGTGTTCACAGAGCCTTCACTGTTTGGTGTCAGCAGATGTTGTTAATCATGGAACAGTCCGGAGTATGTTTGTAAACAAAATAAGACCATAGATGTCTATATGTTATTAATGTAATAAAAAAAACAGGAGATCATTTTAACATAGAATCGTCTGCTCTTTCACACCATGAAGAGCACTTATAGTGAGGTAAATAGCCCTTTAACTAGAAAAGAGCAATTTGAAGAGCCACGAGTGTTATATACTAAGTCATACTCTACCTGTGAAACAATTAAAGAGCAGAAACTAGTAGTGAATTAGTACCGCTCCTAGCTATTGAAACAGTGACATGTGTTGTAAGAGTTATCATGTGAAATACAAAGCAGCCAAGGTAGTAGAGGAATCCCTTTTTAATCCTAAATGAATGCGTTGCTTCACATATTTCTCCTTTCTCTTTTGTACTGCATGCTTACAGGATCAGTGTTATTTAAAGCTTAGCGGTTTGTGTCCAACTGTGAAAACACATCATTCTGACAGCTGTGACACAGTTGGATGTACAACTTTTCCGCTTGGCTTTCTTCTGGCGCTGGCTATTGTTCAGTATTTAATTTATAGTGCATTGGAGTTTGGGAGTACTCCTTGCTGAAGAAACAAACCTTTTTAAAGGTTCACCTATAACAAAGGTTGTACATTTCCCTAGCCTGTAATTTCCCACTTGTCAACAAGCAACAGTAAATTTGAAGATTTGTTGATCTCTAACCTTTCAGAAGAATTTCATTTTATAAACGGCAGTGTAATAGATTATTGTGTTGCATTTATTGTTAGACACTTGAATCCCAGCATATGTTGCATTACTTATCATGAAAATGAAATATTGTTATTCCTCTTAATTGATTCCAGAGCTCCATAAGACATCAATAAAGAGTTTCAAATATTGTTTCAAAGCTTCCATGAATATCATTATATGACAGATTAATGATTGTGCTGCAGTCTAAGGTGTAGATAGACAGTCAACATTTTTGTATATTAATTCCCACCTTATAATGTCTATTTTTTATTCAATTTTGTACGATCCCCAAGATTCTCTAAGCTTCTCAAATATTGCAAAGCAGATCGCTAAAGGCTGTGGTGTTCACTTCCTATTTGGAACATTTCCATGGCACCCCCATAAAAATTTAGTGAAGCAAAACCATGAAAGGTAGATGCACAAAGTGCACTATGTTACATGCAATGAGGCTTCAAATGGTGCAATAATATGAGCTACATCTGCTCATTCTTGGCTTATGATGATGTATTGTCAATGTGACAGCCTGTGCAGTTAGGCATGCTTTTTTAAGGCTATCTGTAACAGCTTCCAATATGTATTCAATTCTTTATTTCATAAACTGTTAAGTAACTTTGCATACAGTAGCTATTCAATGGACCATATTTTTCATGATTCCGAGTGAGCTACCCGTAATATAAGAAACAAAGCCGGACATGCAAAATTACAGCAAGCATTCCCATTGATTTTTTTACATTTGTAAAATTACATGTTACTTTTTCAAAGTTTTACACTAAATCGTTATTCAATTGAGACTTTACTGATCACTCGCAAATTAAAGATTTTCTCCTAACTCGTAATATTAGGGAAAATAATTAAGTGCACTGAACAGCAACCGCAAATGTTTTTAAAAGCATTTCTAATACCTGTATCAATAGTTAAAATGACAGTAAAGTACTAAAAAACAATATAAAAGCATGGAAGTGCATTATAACTTACCGTATTTTTCGCCCTATAAGACGCACCGGCCGATAAGACGCACCTAGTTTTTAGAGGAGGAAAACAAGAAGAAAAAAAATCTGAATCAAACACAAATACACTCAAACACAAATACACTTTACACACAGATACACACCTACATTACACACAAATATATATATATATATATATATATATATAGATACACATACATACATATACATACATACACACATAAATATACATACACATACATACATATATACACACACATACACACACATACATACACACACACACATACATACATACACACACACATACATACACACACACATACATACATACACATACATATCCATATACTGCAGCATTTGGGAGCCATTGACCCTCCCTGACCCTCCTGATCCTCCCTGACCCTCCTGATCCTCCCTGACCGTCCTGATCCTCACCTTTATAGATACACATACATACATATACATACACACATAAATATACATACACACATAAATATACATACACATACACATACATACATATATACACACACATACACACACATACATACACACACACATACATACATACACACACACACACATACACATACATATCCATATACTGCAGCATTTGGGAGCCCTTGACCCTCCCTGACCCTCCTGATCCTCCCTGACCCCCCTGATCCCCCTGATCCTCACCTTCCTTCTGATCTCTGCCATCTTGATCTCACCCCAGCGCTTCCAACCAGCACTCCACGTGTACTGCAGCGTTGCGTGTGTGACGTCACTAGGACGCACCGGCCGACGCGATGCTGGTAGGAAGCGCTGGGGTGAAATCAAGAGGACAGAGGCAGTTTCAAAAGGTATATTCGCCGTATAAGACGCACCAACTTTCCTCCCCCAGTTTTGGGGAAGAAAAAGTGCGTCTTATACGGCGAAAAATACGGTAATGCTTAACATTCCCATAGGCACATATGTGCAATTTAAAATATGATATTTTTATTACTATGTTCGTGTCCTTATACAATATCCAGGCTTACATAGAACTCATTACTCAGGAGCAATATCAGGAAACTCATATGGACTATATCATATGCTTTAATGCATTGTCTATTAAAGCTCTAGGCCTATCGGCTAACCTTATATATTTACTAGCAAAATGCTTACTCGCAAATTGTAGGTGCTTATTATGTCTCATTTTACATGTATGTATATATGATATCATTACATTTGTACTTTATATTGGTTTTTAGGGCTGTGTCCCATTAATTATTTAAGTAAAATGCAGGGTTTGGTGTAATTTTAAGAGTAGACACATAATTCTACAACACTCATTTATTATACTGACAAGACATGGATTTACGTATCTCTAGTAAGATACGTAAATTAAAGAGTGAACTGCATTGAATACAAGTGTAACTTTACTGAAAAATAGCTCCAGCAGTTGAAAAATCTTAACTTTGTGTCTTACGAGTCTGTTATTGAATGTGGCCTTTATTTTTAATTTCAAATAATTAATTAGCAGTGACACTATCAGCCTTATTAAATTGCAATTCAGTAAATTTAGAAGGGCTCTATTTAAGCACATAGCGTATTTTATTTACAGAAGTTTTTAGTTAGTGAAGACCTTGCTTTTGGATAGAAGTTCACTAACTAAAAACTTCTGTAAAAAAATATGCTCTGTGCTTAAAAAGAGCCCTTTTAAATTTACAGAATAGGGGCCTCATTCTATTACCGGCCGTAAATCGTCCGTAAGGCTGCGATTCCTTGCGGGGGTTCTGTTAACTCGCGATTCTATTATACGGCCCCGCAAGGATCTCCTCTTACGGCCGGCCGCATATCTTGGAACCGGCCGTAAGCTCAGAAATCTAAAAACTCAAAAATAAATATAAGCCTGCACTGTACAGCTCTGTAAATGCTAGGGATCATATTGGGGGACATGAGGATTAAAAGTAACCCACTCTCAAGCTTGCACATCAGCCCAAACCCGAGTTCAAATTAACTGTTTATTTTCCTGCTGCGGCGTGGGCGGGTCTGAGGTGCTCCAAGCCCTCTGGACTTTTTACATGGATATTTTACAGATATAAAAAAAAAATATTTTACGGATTTGAGTATAGGGTAATTATGTGCTATTTTTGCTAACACCGAATATCACTTTATAGACTCTGCAAAGGGCAGGATGGCTTTATTTGGGCTATTTTATGTTCTTAATTGGTGCTAGCGGGACCTCTTTCCTGCAAGTAAGCTGCGGCTCGCTTGTAGCCTTGCAGAGAGGGTTCTCGGAGCAATTGAATAGCAAATAGGAATTTCTTACGGCCGATTTCCTTGCAGCCGTTTAAGATCAAAGGATTTCCTCCGGCGCGAGCTGCCGCAGGAGATAGCAAGGCACCGGCCGCAAGCCTGCCGGAATCCCCGTCCGTAAGGGAAAAGAATAGCCGAATAGCTTGCGGCCGGTCCTTGCGGCCCCGCAACGGCTGCGGCCGCTAATAGAATGAGGCCCTAGCAATTTAATAAGGCTGTATGTTTTTAGTAATTATTTGGATTCAAATTCCCAAGTGTATACATCATCTACCGTGTTCTTTTCTGCATAACACATACAGTAACATATATATGAGGCAAATCTATTTTTATGCATTTGTTTTGTATCTTTACTGGAAAATGTTCAGCTTTCTCTTGGAATTACTATATTTTAGTACCCCTGTCAAGTCCTATCAAGTTAGCACAGCATACTCAATGTGCCAGTATCAAAATAGTGTGGAAAAAACAGCTGGTCACACTGGAATCTATACATTCCTTCCATTTATTAATTCTGGCACAAGTAGCACTATGCAACTGGCATAGAAATACTGGTGGAGAAACAGCAGATAAAGTGGTACTAGAAGTAAGAATACTGCGCAGATGTATGGAGTACATGTATAGTAGCTTAAGTTGGTTTAAGAGCTATGCCGTATCTAATTTGCAATAAATAGCTTGCTATATTTACCTTGCAGCATTTTGACAAAACACAAGAAAGAGGATATTTGCAATATTCCGCAAGAAAGATATATTTTCTGAAAAATTAACATGTTGTTATCTCAAATATCATAACTTATAAAATAGCAAATACACATTACATTTGTGATCATATTTAAACATCTAAAATGAGTTGAAAAATGTATAACTTATAAAGAAATGTTGTTTTAAAAAATCACTATAGCTAAAAAAAAAATTTAATTTAAAAATAAAAATTTATTTACAGAAGTTTTTAGTTAGTGAAGACCTTGCTTTTGGATAGAAGTTCACTAACTAAAAACTTTTGTAAAAAAATATGCTTTGTGCTTAAATAGAGCCCTTTTTACCGAATCGCAATTTAATAAGGCTGTACATGTTTTACTGAGGACACAATAAACTATAATTATACAATATAGTGTCTGATAGTTTACATTTTATGAGTATATTGTAAAGGATTTTTTGTATGCATTTGCACATTTGGTCTCCTGTGGACACTATTTTTGTCTAGGAATCAGATATGTACTGTGGGACACCGTACACAAAGTAGCAGCACATTTTTCAACTATTTTGCTTTTTGTTTTTATTGTGCCGTAGTCACACTTAATATTTTTTTTAACATATGAATAAAGGATATCTTTTTTTTTTTGTTGTGTTATGATATTTCGTGACCGATATACAAAAATTATATATTGAGCGTATACTCCATATAGCAATTTGGAACATTTACCTATAATTAGTGGCTCTTTCTATCTTTCCAATAGACAATGTAATACTAAAATAACTGATGATTTGACAGCATACTTGCATAGTGAACTGAAAGAATTATTATGGCAAAGAAATTACCTAAACCTCCCCCAATCCATCATCAGACTTTATTGTAAATTTAATTGAAAAATTATCTTTTTTTTTTAAATCACTAGTTACAGGCTTTCGGCCTTCAAACTACACATATGTTTTCTTGGCTGAAATGTATTACATTCCTTGGATCAACTCCTTAAGATTGTAAGTTTGCGAGTTTTCAATATTGCTATGTGTTTTAGAGAAAGCACTGTGAACATTTGTGCTCCATTCTTTTCTTCATTGGGTTAACATTATTTTGACTTCAACTTACCCCTGTATAGCGCTACGGAATATGTTGGCACGTTACAAATAATGGAAATGATAATAATTTAATGCCAAGCCTCCACCTCTTCATTCAATCTTCCTGTTGAGCTGTAGCTATTTTTGTAGCTAGAACTCGTGACAGAGAAAATGTGGTACCTTTCTAGTGTCATCTTGAGGCAAATGAGGATTTGGGAAAGTAATGTGGTGTATATCCGGAGACGAAGAGAGATAGACTGTAAATAAGTGAGAAAAAAATAAGAAAATCATGGGCCCTATTAAATTCTCCCTCGTAGTTCTCTCGGTGCTCGCAAAAGGCAGTTTTCCTGCTGTTTGCGAGAACCGAATCTCTCGCAGCCTGCTTTACGATATGACTGCGAGAAAATGGCCGAGAATAGGCTCCGAGAGAGCTACGTAGCCTTAAATCTATGCACGAGTCTCGCATATCGTAAGAATCCCTACGTGGACAAAAAGTCCACGCAAGGGATACGAAAGCCTCTACGTGCTGCCTCGGAACAGCCCGAGACAGCAGCGTGAGGCTCCCCCCTGCACCCTATACACATCCCCATGCTGCAGGGGTCTCTATCAGGACCCCTGCAGCACCCCCACATTAACCCCTTGCAGCGGGGGTCCCCGATCTGCATAGATCAGGCCCCCCGCTGCATTTAAAACTTTTAAATTCCCCGCCGCGGCTCCTTAAAGGGACCGCGGCACACTATTACCCAATCCCGGCCGCGGCACTTAAAATTAACCCCCCTCTATGCTGGGGGTCCCCATCGGGACCCCCGAAGTGTCCCCACATAAACCCATTGCAGGGGGGGCCCCCGATCTGCATAGATCAGGCCCCCCGCAGCATTTAAAACTTTTAAATTCCCCGCCGCGGCTCCTTAAAGGGACCGCGGCACACTATTACCCAATCCCGGCCGCGGCACTTAAAATTAACCCCCCTCTATGCTGGGGGTCCCCATCGGGACCCCCGAAGTGTCCCCATATAAACCCCCTGCAGCGGGGGGCCCCGATCGGCACCGATCGTGACCCTGCTGCAATTCAATTTTAAATTTCCCGCCTCGCGGGTCCTCAAAGGACCGTAAAGGTCCTGAAAGGACTCGCACTAAAAATAATAACCCCAGGCAACTATAATTACCCCATTAACTCATGATGGTCAATCCAGACCACCATAAGACCTAAATTACCCCATTAACTCATGATGGTCAATCCAGACCACCATAAGACCTAAATTACCCCATTAACTCATGATGGTCAATCCAGACCACCATAAGACCTAAATTACCCCATTAACTCATGATGGTCAATCCAGACCACCATAAGGCCTAAATTAACCCATTAACTCATGATGGTCAATACAGACCACCATAAGGCTCTATTTAACCCATTAACTCATGGTGGTCAATACAGACCACCATAAGGCCTAAATTAACCCATTAACTCATGATGGTCAATACAGACCACCATAAGGCTCTATTTAACCCATTAACTCATGGTGGTCAATACAGACCACCATAAGGCCTAAATTAACCCATTAACTCATGATGGTCAATACAGACCACCATAAGGCTCTATTTAACCCATTAACTCATGGTGGTCAATACAGACCACCATAAGGCCTAAATTAACCCATTAACTCATGATGGTCAATACAGACCACCATAAGGCTCTATTTAACCCATTAACTCATGGTGGTCAATACAGACCACCATAAGGCCTAAATTAACCCATTAACTCATGATGGTCAATACAGACCACCATAAGGCTCTATTTAACCCATTAACTCATGGTGGTCAATACAGACCACCATAAGGCCTAAATTAACCCATTAACTCATGATGGTCAATACAGACCACCATAAGGCTCTATTTAACCCATTAACTCATGGTGGTCAATACAGACCACCATAAGGCCTAAATTAACCCATTAACTCATGATGGTCAATACAGACCAGCATAAGGCTCTATTTAACCCCATCAGTCCCATAAGGGTATATTATTACCATTATGGGCCTGTTACAACCCAACATTAACCACATAAGTGCCATGATGGTCCTCAAGGACCATCATGACACTAACTACAAACACTACACTATAACCCCCAATAAACCATTTAATCTAAACTAACCCCCCTCTACACTAATCTATTAACACTTACACTACCTACCTACACTACCTACCCCCTAATAAACCTCCCCAACACTCTAATTACAAAAAACAAAAAACCTACAGCACAGAAAACAAAAAACCTACAGTACAAAAAACAAAAAAACCTACAGTACAGAAAAAAAAAAAATTTACAACCCCACCCCCCACTACAGAAAACAAAAAAATACATTACAACCCCACCCCCCACTACAGAAAATAAAAAAATTACACACCTGAAAAGGAAAGACAGATAAACACAATACAATACATACATAAAATACATTAAATACATTACATACAATACATGACATTACATATAATATATTACATATAATATATTACATATAATATATTACATATAATACATTACATACATTACATACAATACATGACATTACATATAATATATTACATATAATATATTACATATAATATATTACATATAATACATTACATACATTACATACAATACATGACATTACATATAATATATTACATATAATATATTACATATAATACATTACATACATTACATACAATACATGACATTACATATAATATATTACATATAATATATTACATATAATACATTACATACATTACATACAATACATGACATTACATATAATATATTAAATATAATATATTACATATAATATATTACATATAATATATTACATATAGTCCTAATCAAATACCCCCTATCTATCTAACATACAATCTATTTAATTTAAAATAAATCCTAACTATATCAAATACATCCCCCTATCTATCTAATATACAAAAAATCCTAACTACATACACAGACCCTTATTCTAAACTAAAATAAAATAATTACAGTCCTAACTACATACACAGACCCTAATTCTAAGCTAAAATCAATAAATTAAGACCACTTACCTTTAAGATGTTGCTTCAGATCACTAACCTATGGGTCAAACAAAAAATAAAAATTAGTACAAAACATTAAAATCAAATAAATAAACATTCTATACATTCTAAATATTCAACTCACCTTTACAGCATGTCCAGTCACTGTTTATCTCTTCCGGCGCGGCCCTGTTAAAAAAAAAACACAATACATGAATACATGAATACAATATATAAACAATAAATAAAATACACAAATAAACATCTAAATATACATTTAACTTACCTCCCCGCGATGTCCCCGGCCTTCTCTCCTTCAGCCCCGGCTGGGCCGCGGAACCATCCGCGCTCTAAAAAAAAAAAAAAAAAAAAACTAACGGAGGTCTGCACTGGCAGACCTCCCCGACGCTACTGAACCTCCCGGAGTCGTTTCCGGGAGGAAATTGGCATTGGCGGCTTGTGATTGGCTGAAAAAGCTGTCTATCAATTTCAGCCAATCAAAAGTCGTCAATGTGTGAGCCAATCAGGATGGGATACACCCCAATATCCCTCCCTGATTGGCTAAAACACTTGTCTATCTTTCTGGGAACCAATCACAACGCTCAGATGCCTTCAGCCAATCACTATGGGATACACCCCCACGGAGTGATTGGTAGAAGACATCTGCGCATCCTGATTGGCTCCTACATTGACGACTTTTGATTGGCTGACAGCTTTTTCAGCCAATCACAAGCCGACAATGCCAATTTCCTCCCGGAAACGACTCCGGGAGGTTCAGTAGCGTCGGGGAGGTCTGCCAGTGCAGACCTCCGTTAGTTTTTTTTTTTTTTTTTTTTTTAGAGCGCGGATGGTTCCGCGGCCCAGCCGGGGCTGAAGGAGAGAAGGCCGGGGACATCGCGGGGAGGTAAGTTAAATGTATATTTAGATGTTTATTTGTGTATTTTATTTATTGTTTATATATTGTATTCATGTATTCATGTATTGTGTTTTTTTTTTTTAACAGGGCCGCGCCGGAAGAGCTAAACAGTGACTGGACATGCTGTAAAGGTGAGTTGAATATGTAGAATGTATATAATGTTTATTTATTTGATGTTAATGTTTTGTACTAATTTTTCTTTTTGTTTGACCCATAGGTTAGTGATCTGAAGCAACATCTTAAAGGTAAGTGGTCTTAATTTATTGATTTTAGCTTAGAATTAGGGTGTGTATGTAGTTAGGACTGTAATTATTTTAGTTTAGTTTAGAATAAGGGTCTGTGTATGTAGTTAGGATTTTTTGTATATTAGATAGATAGGGGGATGTATTTGATATAGTTAGGATTTATTTTAAATTAAATAGATTGTATGTTAGATAGATAGGGGGTATTTGATTAGGACTATATGTAATATATTATATGTAATATATTATATGTAATATATTATATGTAATACATTATATGTAATGTATGTAATGTCATGTATTGTATGTAATGTATGTAATGTATTATATGTAATATATTATATGTAATATATTATATTTAATATATTATATTTAATGTATGTAATGTCATGTATTGTATGTAATGTATGTAATGTATTATATGTAATATATTATATGTAATATATTATATGTAATGTCATGTATTGTATGTAATGTATGTAATGTATTATATGTAATATATTATATGTAATATATTATATGTAATGTCATCAATTGTATGTAATGTATGTAATGTATTATATGTATGTATTGTATTGTGTTTATCTGTCTTTCCTTTTCAGGTGTGTAATTTTTTTATTTTCTGTAGTGGGGGGTGGGGTTGTAATGTATTTTTTTGTTTTCTGTAGTGGGGGGTGGGGTTGTAATTTTTATTTTTTCTGTACTGTAGGTTTTTTTGTTTTTTGTACTGTAGGTTTTTTGTTTTCTGTGCTGTAGGTTTTTTGTTTTTTGTAATTAGAGTGTTGGGGAGGTTTATTAGGGGGTAGGTAGTGTAGGTAGGTAGTGTAAGTGTTAATAGATTAGTGTAGAGGGGGGTTAGTTTAGATTAAATGGTTTATTGGGGGTTATAGTGTAGTGTTTGTAGTTAGTGTCATGATGGTCCTTGAGGACCATCATGGCACTTATGTGGTTAATGTTGGGTTGTAACAGGCCCATAATGGTAATAATATACCCTTATGGGACTGATGGGGTTAAATAGAGCCTTATGGTGGTCTGTATTGACCACCATGAGTTAATGGGTTAATTTAGGCCTTATGGTGGTCTGTATTGACCACCATGAGTTAATGGGTTAATTTAGGCCTTATGGTGGTCTGTATTGACCACCATGAGTTAATGGGTTAATTTAGGCCTTATGGTGGTCTGTATTGACCACCATGAGTTAATGGGTTAATTAGAGCCTTATGGTGGTCTGTATTGACCACCATGAGTTAATGGGTTAATTAAGGCCTTATGGTGGTCTGTATTGACCACCATGAGTTAATGGGTTAATTAGAGCCTTATGGTGGTCTGTATTGACCACCATGAGTTAATGGGTTAATTAGAGCCTTATGGTGGTCTGGATTGACCATCATGAGTTAATGGGGTAATTATAGTTGCCTGGGGTTAATATTTTTAGTGCGAGTCCTTTCAGGACCTTTACGGTCCTTTGAGGACCCGCGAGGCGGGAAATTTAAAATTGAATTGCAGCAGGGTCACGATCGGTGCCGATCGGGGCCCCCCGCAGCAGGGGGTTTATATGGGGACACTTCGGGGGTCCCGATGGGGACCCCCAGCATAGAGGGGGGTTAATTTTAAGTGCCGCGGCCGGGATTGGGTAATAGTGTGCCGCGGTCCCTTTAAGGAGCCGCGGCGGGGAATTTAAAAGTTTTAAATGCAGCGGAGGGCCTGATCTATGCAGATCGGGGACCCCCCCTGCAATGGGTTTATGTGGGGACACTTCAGGGGTCCCGATGGGGACCCCCAGCATAGAGGGGGGTTAATTTTAAGTGCCGCGGCCGGGATTGGGTAATAGTGTGCTGCGGCCCCTTTAAGGAGCCGCGGCGGGGAATTTAAAAGTTTTAAATGCAGCGGGGGCCTGATCGGTGCCGATCGGGGACCCCCGCTGCAAGGGGTTAATGTGTGGGGGCTGCGGGGGTTCCTATGGACCCCTGCAGCAAGGTGTTCATGTGAGGACACTTCGGGGGTCCCGACAGGGACCCCCGCATTGAGGGGGGGTTCATTGTAGGTGCCTGGGGGGGGTTTGGAGTACCCCCCACGGCAGGGCTTATGTGGGGGACTGCCGCGGAGGTCCCTTTTAGGACCCCCGCAGCACTTGATGAGGAGTGGGAGCCTGCGATATCATCTCGCAGGCTGTCACTCCTCATGTACATTTACGCAGTGTAGATACGTACGGCCCTGCTGCGTAGCTCATACGTTGCTCGCAGCAGGGCTAATTTAATAGCATTGTAAGTTAGAGAAACTTTGCAGTACGTAGGGCTTAAGTAGAAGCCTCTTATTTACGAGGCTGGAATTTAATGAGGCCCCATGTTTGCAACCTTTTAAGTTGTCCACCGTTCAAAGTAGGTAAAGTTATAAGAGATATCAAGAAAACCCCAAAATATCAGATAACAAATAACAAAAACAATACAATATGACAAAAATGTGTTTGTACCAAGGAAAAACGTGAGTGTTATGCTTAAGAATTGGAGACCTTACAACCAATGTTCCCTCTAATTTTTTGGAGTCTGTGTGCGCTAAAAAATTCTGTTGTGCAACATTTTGCAAGGAGAGTAAACTTTTGTGCGCATTGGCGAGACAGGTGATAATCAGTGTTATTGTGTCTTAAGCTCACTAGCATACATTGCTTGAAATGTATAATTTGTTTACAAATATAACATATGGTTATAGTATGGGTTAGTATGAGTATGGGTTAATAAAGTTAGCACGTTTTACATGTAGAAATAGATTTATTACTAACACAAGTGTTTCAATTTGCTTCCACATGCAAAGGGTGCAAGCACGACTATAATGTATAATAACAAAGTTATATAGTAATTGAGGTTGAAAAAATACTTTTAGTCCATCAAGTTCAACCTTCCAAGATCTCCTCTTTTGGCTGGAGGGTGTGGTGCTGAACTTGGGGAATGTAACGCCAACACTGCACTGGCTCAGTCATTCGCGCCTTTCTACTTCTAGGTAAAATGTCATTGCAGAGACATACAGTGGATGCAATCTAGGTGCCTGTAAGCATTTTGTGGCATGACACCCTGGCTACTGGCATTTGTTAAGCTCTGTAAATCTTGAATGTTATATAAAGTACAGGATTCTTTTTTTCTGGTTACTTGAGAGTTCTGATTGCTGTAATCATGTCAATAAGAGTGATTTTTTTACTTCATTACCACTCTGTTCCTTTGGATAGGGGTGAGTTGTGAATTAAAAAATATTTTAATGATGATAGTTGTGGATGGTGTTAGACCATATATCAGAGCACACTTAAACATAATAGTGTTAGTCCATTTCCCAAGGGACACAATACTTTATTGTATTCTTAAAGTATACCATCAAACTGCACTATTTTTCCACCCAGGGAGAAATAGCTTTCCATTGACCCTATATAACTTTCCTTTTGCAATGTGTGATTATTTTCTTTGTTATATGTACATAACTTTTTCCACCCAGGGAGAAATAGATCTCCATTGGCCCTTTTCCTTCTGCCCTGTATGATTCTTGTATTTGTTATGTGCACACATTGAAATGCTGTTCACACAGCATGGAAGATGGAATGATGCCGATGCTCACTTTTGGAGAGCAAGCTAATGTCGGACATTGGCGTCTGATGTCAGAACTGGACATCCGAATTTGCCCTAATGCGTTTCTCTGCCCACCAACGCTCTCTGAAAGGGAGGATCTGCGTCATTCGCCTTTCCCTGCCATGTAAACAGTATTTCAATGTGTGCACATAACAAATACAAGTAACAAATAAAATAACAATAAAACATAACAAATAAAATACTCATACAGGGCAAAAGGAAAAGGGTTAATGGAGATCTATTTCTCCTTGGGTGGAAAAAGTTAATGGGAAAAACTACGATTAAATATCCCCCTAGGGATCTGTGTGCGCTCCATGTTTAGTTGTGTGCTCTCATCTCACGATATTTATGTGCACGCATATGCGCACAGCTTAGAGGGAACAGTGCTTACAACGTATTTACAAGTAATTTAACAATTATTTGTCTACTATATGATACTAAACTTAAAAAAAAATTACTTTTTATTGTCTGAAGCAAAATGAAAGAGAGCATACAAATCCAGTTAGCACATATAATGCTTTTATTGCATAAAATATGGCAAATTGTAAAAACTATGTGTATTTTTTATTTATTCTCATATAAAGAAACTAAAAGTAAGAATTCCTGCAATAAAGTATGTCAAGACAAAAACAAGACAGGGGAAATATCTGCTGATATCCCAGCAGTGGAGTTCAATAATGCATTAGTAATGAGTCTGTAAAGCAACTCAACAACTTCAATCCTCAAGAGCAACTAGAAGAGGTTTCCAAGTTAAAAAAATATTATTTGGTCTGATAAATTTAAATTTATTGTAGGTTTCAGTACTTCTGGGGGAAAAAATGTGAGTTTTTAGTTGATAAAATGATTGTGTACTGTAAATCTTTTAGAATTCATTTATATAAAAAAATACATACATACCATGGATTTTAAGAATATACACACATTTATTGGATCATATTACTGGCATTGTTGTAGATATTGAGAAATGTATTTGTAGACATAATACGTTTCATTTTATCATTTATCCAACAAAATATCCAGTTGTATTTACTGTTTATTTGCTTTTTTTTGACTGGCATTTCAGTAGCATGATCAAAAAAAATATTTTTGAAATGAAAACTGATTAGTTAATATCTTTTTATTTTATTGAGATAATTATATCCTAAAAGTAACAAGCCAATCATTAAAGGGATGTGGGAGGTTCCTGGAGTTTACTGGGTATATAATATACCTATATATCTATTTACTTGTACACTCAGAGTCTGTGTTTTCATGAGCTGCAGAAGGCAGATCAATACAGGGACTATTTGTTTGATTTTAGGCAGTAAAAATGAGCTAATAAATAATGTCTTAATAAAATAAGGTACATCATAGTAAATAGATACACAGGTATGTTATATATCTAGTAAATCCAGGAACCTTCCATATCCCTTTAAATATATATTAAGATTAGCTTTAAAAGTTTGTTTAATAGAAGTGATTTAATGTCAATTCAAGATTTGAATGTGCTATTACACTTGAAAATATGAAGATTATAAGTAAATATATATTATATTTATATACTAATTGTCGAAACTGAAAAAGTAGAAAGAATGTGAGCTCAAAACCTGAGGATTAAGGCTTACTCTACTATTCTTCCTGGATATTTTAATAGTTCTTTATTGTGGCTCCAGCCACACACATAGCAGGTAATCCTCACATGATATTCAAGATACCTGTTACATTTAAGATGCCTGCTATGTTCCTGTGATTGTACTCTATGACCCATGTAATTGTTAATCACTGTTTAATTCTTGTAATTACCATGAACTGAAGTTTTTTCCTAGTAGACTTTGTCCTCATTATAATTAGCATCACATAATGTCTTTGCAAAAGGTGATTAAGATTTTTTTAAAAGCACAAATTTACCGGGAATTCACATTGGTTTTTAATTTAGGATTTTTTTTTTACCAAAGATAACATTTCAGTTTATAGTGTAAGACATATATACACAGAATTCATCTTATGCTCTTAAATAGAAATTAAAATAAGAAAACTCTGAAAAAGATTTTATATATATAGTTTACATTGTCCAGGACTTCTATAATTTCATACGGCCCTTGCCATTGAGCCAGTAGTTTGCTCTCGGCTGTAGGAACTAACACCATCACGCGATCTCCCGGCTGGAATTTTCCAACTTGCGCAGTTTGGTCATAACAAGTCTTCTGCATCTTAAATCTGTATTGCTGAACCTTTTGTCGCAAAGATTTCCTGTGTTAAATGGCCATCCTTGTCACACTGGTGTAAGAAGAGGGATTTGCTATAGTCTTGGTTTAGAGGACTACCCCGCCGTCAATATGGAAGAGATGATGAAAGCCTTAATGATGACGACAGCAGCCCAACAAGAAACTAACCGGCAACAACAAGAGACAATCCAGCAGCAGCAGGAATTTAACCGTTTGTTGGCCACCCAAGTGAACCAGACCCAGGCAGCTGTAGAAAGACTCACCACCAGTCGGGAACCTGTGGCCGGAGATAGAGCCAGTCACCGGTTATCAAAGATGAGTAAGGAATATGATATAGAGACCTATCTGATGACATTTGAAAGGATTGCGGTGAGTGAGGCTTGGCCTCCTACTTAATGGACTGAGATACTTGCTCCCTTCCTGGTTGGTACTGCCCAGCAAGCCTACTCTAACCTTCCGGCCGACCAAGCCTCTAACTACACGGTACTAAAAAGAGAGATTCTCACCCGGGAAGGAGTAAACCCAGCGGTAAGGGCCCACAGATATCATTGGTGGAAGTATAGCCGGCACCAACCTGCCCGGCAACAAATGTATGATCTCCTCCATGTCACCCGCAAGTGGCTCTGTCCTGAAAACAAGTCACCAGTCGAGATAGTGGAAACATTAGTCATGGACCGTTATTGGAGGGCCCTACCCAAGGAGATGAGAGATTGGGTAGGACAAGGGGGACCTACAACCCTAGATGAAATGATAAATGGGGCAGAACGTTATCAGGCCTGTAAGGAAGTGCCTGAGAGTCCTAGGCCTGAGGTACCCCGTGAAGAAGGGAGGTTCCGAATGGAGAGAAAGAGTCTTCCTGAAAGAAACACTGGCAGTTTTTGGAGACCTCAACCTGAATTTCAGAGGACCATAAGAAAGGAACCCGGAGGGCGGAGGGGAGAAGACAGACACCCTGTTAGCCCCAGAGGAAAACAGAAAATGATTGGGAGTCGGATAAAATGCTTCCAATGTGGAGAGTATGGCCATATTGCTGCCCAATGCCCGAGTCCCGAAGAGCCCATGCAATGTGAGATGGGGACTGAAATCCCCCAATGTGACTTGATCACTCTAGTGGGACTAACCGAGACCCTGCACCCATTTACGACAAAAGTGCTACTAAACGGTAGGAGTGTTGTAGGTCTGATTGACTCATCGAGTGCTGTTACTCTAATATCAGGAAAGACAGGGGTCTCTAAAAGAACGAGAACGGGGAAGCAAATGGGCATAGCGTGTGTGCATGGCACAGTAATGACCTACCCTACCCAGTCCTTTTGGATATAAGTACAGGGGTTCCGGGCAAAGATGATAGGCCCTAAAGTTCCTAGGTTTCCGTATCCTGTGGTAGTGGGACGGGACTTCCCACATTTCGAAGCGCTTCTAAAAAGGAAACCCGCTGATAATGCTGAGTCCAGACAGAATCTCCAGCCCAGTTCCATGGTAGAACTTGGAGAAATATTTCCCCTCGTAGACCCCGAATTATTCTCCACCCGGGGAAAACAAAAGAAAACGAGAAAACAAAGACGGAAAGCGAAAAGATTGGGACCTGGATATAAGCCAAAACAGGCCCATGAGGAAGCCCTAGCTACCTCCCAAGACAATCCCGAAGAGGAAGCAGAAACTTCCAACGTCCAAAAACTCTCATGGGGGGAGAGACCCCATGGCGGAACAACTTCCCAGACTAGGGGATACAAGGAATTTTGGTAGGGATCAAGCAAATGACCCCCTTTTGCAGAGATTACAAGAAGAGGTGGTGTAGGTAAATGGTATCCCAGTAACGGGAAGAGAAAACCCACCCAATCCGTATTTTATGACCAGAAAACACCTCTTATATTGGGTTATCAAAACCAAAGAGGAGGTACTAGAACAATTGCTTGTTCCCCAAAGCTACCAAGGGAAAGTCATGGACTTAGCTCATAGCCATCTTTTGGGAGGTCACCTGGGAGTGGATAAAACTTTGGATCGTATACTAAAAAGGTTCTATTGGCCCGGGATATTTACTGAAGTAAAGAGACACTGTCTTTCATGCCCGAATGTCAACTTATGAGTCCAAGACCCAGACTGAGGGCTCCCCTCGTCCCATTGCCAAGCATAGATGAACCTTTTGACAGGATTGCAATGGATCTGGTAGGACCACTGGAAAAAATGGCTAGGGGTCATCAGTATAATCTGGTTATCTTGGATTACGCGACCAGATACCCCGAGGCATTTCCCTTGTGGACTGCAAGCTCCACAAATGTGGCCAAAGAGCTGGTACTCCTGTTCTCCAGGGTAGGTATAACCCGGGAAATCCTTACTCACCAGGCTACCCAATTCGTCTCCAAGTTAATGACTGAGATGTGTAAATATTGCAAATCCAGACGCTAGAGACCTCCATGTATCATCACCAAACGGACAGGTTAGTGGAACGGTTTAACCGCACCCTGAAGGGCATGATCCGAAAAGTCATTGACCGAGATGGGAAAAATTGGGATTTGCTATTACCCTGCCTCCTGTTTGCCATAAGAGAGGTACCCCAGGCCTCAACTGGATTTTCACCCTTCCAGCTTTTATACAGACGCCATCCCCGGGGAATCCTGGACAACGTTCGTGAAGCTTGGGAAGACCAAGAAATGCCTGGCTAGAATGTCATAAAATATGTGCAAAGCTTGAAAGCGAGGATGGACCAAGTGAGACCTCTGGTAAGAGAGCACCTGGAGAAAGCCCAAGCTAAACAGAAGACATATTATGACCAAACTGAGCAAGTACAAAAATTCCAGCCGGGAGATCGCGTGATGGTGTTAGTTCCTACAGCCGAGAGCAAACTACTGGCTCAATGGCAAGGGCCATATGAAATTATAGAAGCACTGGGCAATGTAAACTATAAAATAAGACAACTGGATCGCCGGAAACAGGAACAAATAGTCTCTGATAGTGCCAGCTTTTTGGCCATATTACCAATAGTCTCTTATTTTATCAGAAGTCTTTTCCACATCTTTAAATAAGTAACAGTGGATGAAGCATAGGGCCTGCCCGTCCCTCTCATATGCTTCACCTCAGGGACCCTTTTATATGCAAGATTAACCTACAGCAAATAACCCGGTCAAACACTCAGCCTCTTCCCTGGGGTATGAAGGAAAAAAGTAATTGTTGACCTTATATTAATTGTATTCGGCCTTGCAGAAGGCTTCAGTCTGCAGCACCGGTCCTTACCAGATTGGACATGTTTCCAAACAGTAGGTTCCTTGGCTTGTCTCTCACAGCTTCCAGCACCGATGCTTCCTGTGTCTGTTCTCTTACTTCCCCCAGACTCCCTTCTTTGGCTGTTAGTTCCTGGGGATTAACTAGTGTGTTCCACTTCAGGTGCATCCAATTTATTTACTTCTGTCAGCACTGGACTAATGGACCTAATCAGCCTAGTGCTGACATATCTTCTTTCTAAAATATATCCGTGGGCCAGCCTGACTTTATGACAATATATATATATATATATATATATATATATATATATATATATATATGCCATATCATATTGGAAGTGCTCATTATAAAGTAGTCTATATCATATACACTCATGTTTATTAAGTAACTAGAGAATTGCCCGTCAAAAAATGACGGCAATGAAATTGTAAGGTAGCTAATGCTGTTTGGTGTATAATAATGAAATATATAATGCATTAATAAATTAATATACTTTACCTATTTTGAAGCATTGTGTTGAAGAGCTGGCAATCTGTTTTGATGTTGCTGCAGCATTAGTGGTGTGGAGCTGCTGTGTAAGCATGATGAATGTGTGCAGTGTAATAGTGTGCATGCACGAGACCAAACCGTTAGCGTAGTTGTGTATTTCTGAATTGTTGTAAAATGGCGGGTAATGTGTGGTATGCGTCTTAGCGGAATATCCGTAGGTCTTTTGTGGTGTTTTGCGAGTTTCTTGTGGTGTTTTGCGTGTTTAGAGTGCTGTAGCCTCATTTTCGTTTTGTTCGGTGCCCATTTTTTCTCTCGCTTAGAGAATGTTTTAGTGTCTAAACTCTTTTATTTTTAGTTAAATGAAGGTGTAAGTTGCTTTTTTGAGGTCCTAGATGCTTCCTCTTGCTGTAGGTAAGCTTTTTATGTATGTGCTGTCTGTATTTATTGTGTTTTTAATTTTTTCCTTTTTTCGGACGATTTTTGCGAGGTCTTAATGAGTGGTAACGTGTGTCGTATGTTGTTTGAGTGGCGACGTAAAGTTTGCGAGGGTCGGAGTTGCTGTGTGGTGTTTTTTGCGTTACAACGTAAAGTTTGCAAGGGTCGCAGTTGCTGGCAAGGAGCGCCTTTTATTACAACTCGCAAGCGTTAGCAACAACTCGTACGCTCACAACTATATATGTGATATTTTATTCCTAAAATCAAAACAGTGTCTGTCTGTGGGTACATTTCTTAACTCATGCATAATTCATCCTATCCTTTGCTACAAAGCTGTGTTATACAGCAGGCATATGATACAAGGGGCCACGTAATAAAGAATGAAAATGCATTTGCTTGTCCCAGCCCAGTTTCCCAGAGTGCAGTGCACCAACTGCATTTCTTGGAATTCTGAGCAGGAAAGTTTGTAAACTTATTTTTAGATGTCCAAATGTCAGACTCCTTCCCTCTCTTATTAACTGAAAAACCTTTCTAATTTATGGAAAATTTCACCTTCTTCCTGATCCTTGCTATTCTTTATCTGCTCCTCCTCAGGTTTCTGCCTTTTCCATCAAGTAGCGAGTTTCCAGTCTTGTAAGGTGCTTTGGGAAAAACAGGGCCCCTGATCTTCTACAGTTTGTCACTGTATTTTTCCTTGTTCTTATCCCCTGTACACCTCTTTGGAATAGGTTGGCGCGTTACAAATAAAAGTTAAAAATATTTAAAAAACAATTTTGTTTGTAGTTAATGTTTCTGTCCTAACCATTATCGCGTGAAATTTAAACTTAAAGGACCACTGTGGTCACTTTTTAAAATGTACTGTTTTGAAGCACTACATTGAAAATCGGCAACATGTTTTTAGAATCTAAAAATAAATAATACAGCACCTAATTTATTACTTTTTTTGTTCAAAATATTCTTGTGTGAAATCTACTATTTTGGTTTCGACAGAGTAACTTCCTTAGGCGGGAGGCGATTTTGAATGCATAGGAAGTGCCTATCTGCACAACAGGAATTTGGCATTTACAACCGCCAGTGCTCCACACACTCCTGGGAAAGAAATAACAGCAGGCAAAATAAAAAAATGGAAGCTTGCAGCAAAGAATATCTAATTATAAAAGTTACAAAATATAGCAGGGTTTATTTTGTGCTTTGTGTAGTTGTGTTTTTTCGTGTTTATTTAATTTAAAATACCTTGTAGAAAACATTTGAGCATTGTGAGCCTTTAAAAGGCTGTCACAGTTTTCTATCCTCCACCTATATGAACATCTGTGTGCTATACATAACAATCCATCAATACTATTTTCATATTTAGAGAAATACGTGTAATATTTCATTACATGTACTGTAAACATGGCAGACAGCCCAGACATACTCACCTCTATCCGCATGTTTCCATCAGATGTTCAGTAATTTTCTCAGCTTTTTCAAAGTTTCTAAAATGCAATATTATTACTATGGTAACCACAAGACGATGCTGCATTATATATTATGTGTATGTATTATATATGTGTTTGAAAATACATGTCCTGCTGATGCTAAAGAGCTTATCTATAAATCTTTTCAATGTCTAAGAAAGTTTGGCTTATAATACAATAACACACATTTTGTGTTAAATAACGCTTAAAAAGCATATCAAATATTTTTTTCTTTACAATTTTCAAAGGTGACCAACTTTCTTATAGAATATTAATATTAATTGTAAATAAAGTTCAATTGTTAACTCAATTATATGAATTTACCGTCCCTTTTAGTGCATAGCACTATTTCATCAAATATCTTAATAACATTGGGACATTGCAGTGGTCCTTGAAGCCTGACCAACACTTTAAAAAAAAAAACTTTTCTTTACACAAGCCTTAAGCAGGTTATATATATTTTAAATATATTTTAGATAAAAATTTAACTTTTTAATAATGTAGCGAAAAATTCCAACAAAATCAATTACTTTATTTCTATTATAGACCACAACAATTAAAATAATTTAAAAACAATAAAACCAAAAATGCATGAACCATTTGGAAAGAAAACTCAATAGGATCCCTATAATGTGATCTTCCTCATTAGTATGGGAGATCACTTTAAAACTATTAACAAATAGGAATTAATGATCAATGCACAACTAAAATAATTAACTCATCTTGCTAGGGCATTACAGTGCTCATTTAAAAACGGGATTATTGTTTTAGACATAGTAAATCCAGGTTGTATATTTTGGATGTATGTTTGGCTGATCATGCACATTTTGCAAACTTAGTAATGAAAGAATCTCTTAATAAAATACATTTCCGGAGAACTGATGGTTTTAGATTCAAGTCTGTAGAAACAATACATGAATTATAAGAAGAAATTTCCATATTTTAAATGAATTGTTCTGATATTATTTCATCTTGGTTTACACATGAATGCGAGGAGTATTGATAGCATTTGCAGTATTACATATAATAGTTCTCAAACTGCGATTCGTTGTCACGCTTGCAACAAATCGCAGTTTGACAACTGTGCATTGCGTAACGGGCTACGCATGCGAATTGCGCAACTGCCCTCGCATGCGCATTGCGCAACTGCCCGGCGGCAGCCCACGCAGGCGCATTTTCCAGGGGCGTTGGCCCGCCAGGCCGGAGACACAGGAGGAGGGGAGACACACAGGGAAGGAGGAGGAAGACACAGAGGAGAGGGGGGAGAGACACAGGTGCAGCGAGTGTGGAGAGACGCAGGGAGAGGAGTGGGGAAGAGACACAGGAGAGGGGGGACACACACAGGGGTGGGAGAGGAGGGGTAGACACACAGGGGACGGGCGGACAGACACAGGCGAATGAGAAGAGGGAGAGACACTGGGGAGTGAGAAGAGGGGGGAGGAGAGACACAAAGGAGTGAGAGGAGGGGGGTAGACACAGGGGAGTGAGAGGATGGGGGAGAGACACAGGGGAGTGAGAGGGCGGGGGGAGAGACACAAAGGCGTGAGGGGGGAGAGACACAGAGGGGAGAGAGGAGGGGAAGAGACACAGGGGAGGGAGAGGAGGGGGAAGAGACACAGGGGAGGGAAATGGGGGGAATAGACACAAGGGAGGGGGGAAGAGACATGGGGAAAGAGACACAGGGGAAGGAGATGGGGGCAAGAGCCACAGGGGAGGGGGACATGGGGAAAGAGACACGGGGGGACAGGGGGAAACAGGAGGGGTAAGGAGACACAAGGGAGGAAGTAGACAGAGGGAGAGACTCGCAATGAGGGCCGTTGAACTTTGCGGCCGTAAATCCTTTGTTCTCTCAAGCCCGTAACCGCTACTTGTTTAATTCAGCTATTAAATTGCAACAAAGTCATGCGCAAGCTACCCTGTAACACGCAAATGGATCTGCAAGGGGGGTAAAGTCCAATCCGTAGCACAATAAAAACACACTACTGCACTTTTATTTAATGTTTGTATTTTGTGTTATATCGATCCCCGCAATCAATGTGTTAATACATATACTGTAATTTGCATGTAATAAAATGTCATATTTACGTCTTTATAAATATTGCTTCAATCTGGAATGTTGGTCCGATCGCAAACTGTAATTGAAGCCCGTAGGACTTTGAAATCTACCCTCCCCCTGTTCAGTGAAGGCTAACAATATTCTTAGCAATGTAATAGCTATATTGAACAAGTAGCGTTACAGGCTTGACCGATCAAAGGATTTCAAGAAGTTCAACATTGTGCAGCACTTAGGCTTTTCTCTGCCTTTCTGCGTTTTAACCAGCAAGTCATCTGTAGACTTTGCATTTTCACTCTTTAATCCAATATCACTTTATACATGGCTATTTTCAGCATATTCCTGCCATTGTAACACATTTTTGCATATAGTTTCACATATTTTTGTCAGTTCCTCATAAAGTTTCAGATATTTTTTTTTTTTTTTTTTCCCATCACAGACAAAAAGAAAAGAATACATACAGCACACAAAAAAAAGAGCACAATACAATTATTAAAATATAACAGAGAAAGATTTACTCATATTCCACAAACACTCAACAATCATCCATCCATCAAGGGAATCATCTTTACAAGACTAAACCATCTTTTATGTTAAGTTATCTTTATACTCTGTCTTTAATATAGGAATCACAAATCTGCCATTTTAGCATTATATTTTTACAAGGCAAATTGCCGTTGGTATTTATTTTTTCCAGTTCTCTATTTCTCAACATTATGAGATATACTTTGTTCCAGGTAGGGACCCTTTTTCTTTTTCCAGTTTTTAATCCAAAGCCATTTGGCTACTAATAAGCAATGTGAGATTAACAATCTCTTTGATATTGGAATATTATCTTCAAGCATATGGAATAAAACTGAATTGGGTTTCCAATATTGAAGTCACATCCAACAATTTTGTCAGTTGTAAGACACATTGCTCCCAAAAAACTTTGATATAATTACAATCCCACCATATATGAGCATAGGTACCTAACTCATTACATCCTCTCCAACATAAATCAGATCTTTCTACATCAAATCTTTTCAGACTGACAGGGACCCAATACCATCTTTGGACTAATTTGAAAAAGAGTTATCTATATAAAATACATTGGGGCGACTTTTGCACTAATCTAAATCCCGCCCAACACTTGTCTTCCGAAACAACCATTCCTAATTCTGTTTCCCATTTGATAATTCTAGTTGTTTTACCTCTGTGTTTATTATTATTATTATTATTATTCTCGTTTATTTGTAACGCGCCAACATATTCCGTAGTGCTATACATAAGTTAAGTTACAGGCAATGACAAGTTCAAGATTCACACATTGCAATGAATGGAGGGCCCTGTCTTTGAGCTTTGAATCCGGTGTCCATAGCACTTTCCCTAAAGCACCTTGCAGGATTGAAACTCGCAGACTTACAATCTAAAGGTTGAAGTTTGTATGTGGTACAGTAGGGAGAGAGTAGTGCTGAGCATGTTAGGGAGGAAGGTTATAGGCTTTTTTAAAGAGGTGCGTTTTTATTGATGTTTTGAAGTCTGGGGAAGAGAGGCAGGGAGCTCCAGAGAATAGGGGCAGTGCGAGAAAAGTCCTGGAGGAGGGAGTGAGAGGTGACAAGAGTGGTAGAAAGAAGAAGGTTGTTAGCAGAACGAGGAGGGCGTGTGGGGGAGTATTTGGAGATGAGAGCGGAGATGAGAGCAGAGATGTATTGGGGTGCGCTATTGTTGAGGGCTTTATAAGTTAGCGTCAAGATTTTAAACTTTATTCTAGAGGCTAAGGGAAGCCAGTGAAGTGATTGACAAAGAGGAGCTGCCGACACTGAACGATGTGTACTGAAGATGAGTCTGGCGGAGGCATTTATTATGGATTGAAGTGGGGAGAGGCAAGTGATGGGCAGGCCAACAAGGAGCGAGTTGCAATAGACAGGGGTGAGGAGAAGAAGATGTGCCGGAGAAGGAGATGCTAAATGATCATTCTTGGAGGTATGATGAGAAACACAAAAGAGCAGTGTCTCCGATGCCGAGGGAGGAGAGAATGTGGAGTAGAAGCGGATGGTCAACTGTGTCAAAGGCGGCAGAGAGATCCAGAAGAAGCAAAATAGAAAAGTGGCCTTTAGACTTGGCGGTGAGCAGGTCAATGGTGACTTTTATGAGGGCTGTCTCAGTGGAGTGTTGGGGCCGAAAGCCATATTGGAAAGTGTCCAGAAGAGAGTTAGATGAGATGAAACTGGTAAGGCGGTTATAGACGAGCCGCTCCAGCAGTTTGGAAGCCAGGGGTAGTAGAGAGATAGGGCGATAGTTAGATGCAACGTCAGAATCGTATGAGGGTTTCTTGAGAGTGGGTGTAATTATGGCATGTTTTAGGGATGATGGAAACGTGCCAGTGTTTAGGGAAAGGTTGAAGACGTGTGTGAGGGCTGGGATTAGTGTAGTAGAGAGGGGAGGAATGAGCTGATATGGAATAGGATCTGAAGGACAGGTGGTGAGGTGAGAGGATGATATTAGGATGGAGACTTCATCTTCTGTTGCAGGGGTAAAGCAGTTCAAAGTGGCTGTGGGAATGGGGAGGGGAGTAGATTCGGTGTTGTTGGTTAGTTGAGAGGGTGGAGTGTGCAAGCCATGGTGAGAGGAGAGATCATTGTGGATAGATTGAATTTTATGTGTAAAATGGTTGGCAAAGTCTTCAGCCGTGAGACAGGAAGGGATGGGGGAGGTGGTGGGCGGAGGAGAGTATTGAAAGTGTCAAAAAGATGTTTTGGGTTAGGGGACAGATTTGATATTAGTGATGTGAAGTAATGATGTTTGGCCAGGTTGAGGGCAGAGGAGTAGGAACGTAGCATAAACTTGTAGTGAAGGAAATCTGCTGCGGAGCGTGATTTCCTCCATAGTCGTTTAGCAGTGCGGGAGCACTTCTGAATGTAACGTGTGTGTGTAGTGTGCCATGGTTGTGGATGAGATTAAGGGCGTCTGAGTGTAGTTATGGGGGCAAGGGTGTCAAGGGTGGAAGAGAGAGTAGAGTTATAGTGTGAGGTGGCAGTGTCAGGGCAGGTGAGGTTGGTGATAGTGCTGAGAAGAGGTTGGAGCACAGTGGAGAGTTGTGTAGGGTCGAGTTCTAGCAGGTTTCTGTGGGTTATTGTGGCTGGGGTTGAAGGGGGTGGGGGTGTCAATGGCAATGTTGAAGTCACCAAGTATCAGTGTGGGAATGTTGGAGGAAAGAAAGTGTGGGAGCCAGGCGGAAAAGTGATCAAGAAATTGAGAGGGAGTACCTGGGGGTCGATAGATTACAGCAACACGTAGAGAGATAGGAGAGAAGAGGCGGATAGTTTGAGCT
Source organism: Discoglossus pictus (assembly GCA_027410445.1). Classification (NCBI taxonomy): domain Eukaryota; kingdom Metazoa; phylum Chordata; class Amphibia; order Anura; family Alytidae; genus Discoglossus; species Discoglossus pictus. The sequence continues at coordinate 440,818,749 of CM050164.1, forward strand.
TTGAAAGATGAAAATTGGAGGGAATTTGCAATATCCTGACAACTAGCTAATTTATGCGTTATATTATCTTTGATGATCAGTTGTTTGAATGTGAAGTCTTCTTGCTCACAAGTAGTTTGATAACCAAATTTTCTTAATTTATGATCTATTGTCATAGGATCTAACCATGACAGATTATTCAAATGAAACTGGAGCAAATCGTAGAAAAGTCTTACACATTTTCTATGAAAATCTTTAATGTTTTTCATACCCTTTTTCAATAGGTATGCTATACAGGGTACTTCATCATTGTGAAATAGAATCTCCAGAGGTACTGCCCTAGAGGGGGAATTAGAAAATCTATTTCTATGTTGATACCAGAATTTCAATATTGAAATAATTCCCTAAGGTAGGGTTTTAAGTTTCCCCAGCTCTGTATCTAGAAGCCAAAGATATAGTTCTTTAGGAATATTTTATACTCTAGCGTTCTCTATATGTATTAATTTAGATGTTAACTTACAACTATTCTATCCTAATAGATGTGAAAGAGCAATCGATTCATGAATGTCCATAATTGAGGGAAATGCAATTCCTCCTTTCTCAAACTTTCTCTTTGAAATTTCTAACTTAATTCTTGGATTTTTTTTATTATATACAATTTTTTTTTATTAATTTTTTTTAATTCTCCAGAATATATTTAGGGACCTTTTGCGGAATACACCTTAATACATACGTTAATTTTGGTATAATTACCATACTTATTGTCTCTATTCTCCCTATTAGGGACAGATTTATTTGCTTCCAATTCAATAATAGTCTCCTAATTTGTACATCTATTTTCTCCAGATTTTCTTGCAATATATTATTTAGAGTGTAAGAAACTGGGTCTGTCAATGAAAGAACTACATTGTTCGCAAACAATGATATTTTGTCGGTTTCCTTACCTACGGTAATCCCTTTAATACCTTCAGAAGCTCTTATTATTGTGGCTAGCAGTTCTATTGTCAAAATGAAAATTAATGGTGAAAGCGGACATCCTTGCCTTGTACCGTTCTTCACAGGGAATTTTCTGTTTCAAACCCATTTCCGCTGATTATAGCTGGGGAATTATGAGTGCTTTAATCACCTTAGTACCAAACTGTTTCAGTCCAAATTTACTCAATATAGCATCTATAAAATCCCAGCTCACACTGTCGAACGCTTTCTCTGCGTCCAAAGAAATAGCCGTAACTCATAAGATTGGAGTTACCGGCTACGTTTTAAAACGTAGCTCTAATTTAATCGGGCTGATAATATTTTAAAAAATCCAAAAGGTTTGTATTTTTGGTCACAAACAAAGCATATGTTTTAGAACTCACTTGGTTGCACATTTTTCAAGCAATTTTCTAATGGTGTTTTTCCCATTTTAGAAAGTTTAACTAGTGTATTAGCAGCAGAAGTTTTATAATAATTGTATTGGATAATAATGCATATGGAGCTATTTTCATGATGTTACATATATTATTCCATTTTGGCCAACCTCAGATCTTATTTCAAGAGGCCATGTAGCCGAAGGGCGTTACAACGCTACCTCGGGTTAAACTGCTTCTACTCTCGCAATTTTCTGCCTCTGGTTACAACGCTACTTCGGGTTATACAATCAAAACTGAAAGAAGGAACAAGGCAAATGCTGCTGTACATGCAACCGTGGGACCAAATCCAAAAGAAGCAAGCAAGCTGTAAACACTTTTTATCCTATGTAAGTTGATAAAATAATACAGGGTAAAAGGACATGGAATAATACATTGATAACAAACTACAGAGAGTGGAGGGCCCTATTTTGAGCTTAGAATCAAATGTAGAAAATACTTTATCCCAAAGCACCCTACAAGATTGTAAGCTCGCTACTTACTATCTAACGGGTATGGGAGAGGCAGAGACCCGGGGAAGATTAACAGATAAGGAATAGCAGGGGTCAAAAAGTAAATGAAAGTTAAAAAGGTTTTTTGTTTCGTTGAAGAGGAAAGAGATCACATATAGAGTCAGTGTGAGGTGAATGGCTATAGTGTGTAATATATTATCTGCCCCTAGTGTTCAGATAATATAACCTGCAACAATTGGAGGTGGGTAGGAAGTGGTATCTTAATTCAGTTAGGAGAAGTTAGAGCAGGATGTGTTCTGAACTGTGATCTGTAGAGAGAGAAGGTATAGTGTGGAGAGAGAAGTTTATATTTAATTTTTATTTTACAACATTGTTAGAATATCCTGTTTAACTGTAACTTCTATTTTAGGCCTATTGTCTTTCCTAATGCACATTAAATGTTTTATATGCACATTGGTTATGTCCAAATTTTCCCAATAAGTCAAATATCCATGTTCATGATTTCTATTCCAACCTATTATATTCACTAATTTGGATGCTTGAATGTATTTTTCTGTAATAGGCATACCCAGGTCACGTGAATCTGTAGGATTTAACATAAGTTTATTTTCACCTCTAAGTTGTTTATATGTATCCATGTACATTTTTCTGTTGCTCTATAAACACCCTGTAAATCTTTGTTTGGTATTATTAAAGGAAGAATTCTAAAATAATAAAATATTCTTGATAAAGCAGTTATTTTAACAGCAGCAATTTTCCCCAACCTAGAAATGCTGTATCTTTTCCATTCTTCTAAAAACTTTTTTTTTTTTTCCATGGACTAGGATAGTTTGCTTCATATAAAGTATCATATGCTCTTTTTATTACATTTATGTGGAAGAGTTTGTCTTACATATTTTCTTATTTCTATTTACAGAATATTTCTAATTTTCAGAAATATATTTTGAATCCTTATAAAAAGTATCAGGTTCAAATGAGGGGCATGTGATATTAAAGAACTAGATAAAAAATAGTAATAAAAATGGTTGCAGTGCTGAACCATGGCAACTAGAGCTTATTATGGAATACAGAATAGTTCAACTATATATATATATATTAGTATATGGTATGTCATAGAGGTCCAAGCTATTATATTTTAATAAAGTTATATAATTTTAATAAAATCATATTTTATAAAGTGTGACATTTTGCAGGTATAATTCAACTACTTATTTTTAGTTGTTTGTTCACACTTGCAGTTGATATTAAAATTAAGGAGTTTTGCTAGTTGCTGTTTATAACCTACAATTAATTCTTTGAAAAGCTTTTTGAGAATGCCCTATAGCATAAAATAGCTGAAGATTCCCTGTTGGTTAGCATGGGTTTTTCTATATGTATTTACTCTTTCTAAGCTAAACATCACAACTTTTCCTGTGTATATTATGGAGGAATGTATTAAGCATTTCAAGTACACCTCACACCATCCCTTGATTTACTATGCATCATTTCCTATGGGGAAAAACAGCCCTTGTCATATCATCTCAGCCCTTCTCACCTTATCTCATGTGAGAAAATGCTTAGTAAATTCTTCCTATGTATTGATTCCTAATTAACTTTTCATTGTCTATTAAGTTAGAAGCAACTGTTGTGTTTTGTTTGGTTGGATAAGCAATTCTCAAAACTACTGTAGGTTATTTTACCAAATGTAGAACAATACCGATCCACACTGATTTTCACATTTGTGTACAAGGCACGACAAAGATTCCCTAATTCTCTAAAATCATTCTTTAGGACACTCCATAACTTTGTCATTGGTATTAATATGTACTAAGACGGCGGTTCATTTCCAGCCCCTCACAATAATTTATCTACCCGATCCACAACATGCCGAACCCGAGCACCCGGGAGACAGCAAACTGTTCCATTTCTGGGATCTGGGTGACAAATCACCCTGTCTACCTTCCTAATAATAAAGTCCACTACCACCAAATCCTGTCTATTGCTCTGCTTATTCTACCCTCCCACTCCTCCAGTAGAACTGTTCTCCCGGCTGTTAGAGGGAGCATCTATATCTGGCCTTGCCATTCCTGAATGGACATCTCCAACAGTTTCACTCAATCTGGCAAATCTGTTGGTGCTTGTCAACTCAGTATTGGCCTGCCTCCTGCTCCTGTTCCCCCTGCTTCCCCTTCTAACTGTAACCCAGCTACCTCCCTGGACATCCTCAATAGCCCCAGCTCCACCCTCCCTGCTAGGCCCATCTAAACTGTGCTCAGTGAGCACTAGCTCCCTTTCCATGGGAGCAATGTCACTAAGTGCCGCAATTCTCCTCTCCATATCTTTAATCTGAGCTTCCAGAGAGGCAAAATGCTCACACATGTCACAGAGGTGTGGACCCTGCATCAGTTGTTCCAGTATTGCATACATATGACAGGATGTACACTGAGTGAGGTTGTCACTGAACTGACTCATTACAAATTACAAAAAATACTACAATTTGACCCTTTTATTTGAAGACATTTGTCTTTAGGTGAGGATATGCTCAAAACCTGACCGATCGGTGACCCAGAGAGATCTGAGAGCCACTACATAAAGAAATCTAAGACCTGTATGATCTAAGATTTGATTGTAAGGCAAAGTCCGACATACACAATAAAGATATTGTAAAACATCATAATGTTGTCACTCAGTATGTACTAACCTTTGCAAATGTATAGCAGATTGGTAATATAATGTTTATTCTTGTGTTAAACATACATCAAAGTCTGATTTTAAAATAATAGTTTCAGCAATGGTGTATCTAGGTTTTATGTTGCCCTAGTCCATTCAGATTTGTGTGCCCCCCATGCCCCACTTGCAGCTCCCCCATTCCCCTTTCAATATCTCAAACAAATAATATGTTTATGTGCCTATATATGAACTCAGGGCTGGGTCACTCTTTTGAGTGGGACCAGACTGATATACTACAGGATATTTCTCCCTGTGAAGGGCACAAGTGAGCTAAAAGAGGTTGCTCTCAGAGTGGCTTATCATGGCTATAGAACTAACCTATTAAGGTTGGTTCTTTCTCTGATGAGCACCTCTGACTTACCTTTTTTTCCTATATATGAACTACCTACTCATAATTTCCACAACACAGGCTGAGATCCCGCTCCATGCTGATGATAGCCAGTAAGCTTGAAACAGCTGTACATGGATTGGATACTCAGCCTGTGTTTATTCCAACCTTGTCTTTGCATTAAAGCTGTGTAATACAGCATGCATAAGCTTAAAGGAAGCCATGTTTGATAATGGCTACGGAATGAAGAGCAAGGCATTTGTGGCCACATTTGTGTGTCCCAGCTCAACTTCCCAGAATGCAGTGTAATAACTGTTTTTCTCGGAACTCTGAGCTGGAAGCAGGTTTTTTAACTTGCTTTGGACATTCAAATGTGAACACAGATGTACTTTTTATTTACTGTACTACTGTACAATGGAAGGCTTCTATCGCTCTTTTGCCCACCATATTATAAATGATTGTTGTGGTGAACTACCTACTCATAACTTCTACAACACAGGCTGAGATCCCGCTCCATGCTGATGATAGCCAGTAAGCTTGAAACAGCTGTACATGGATTGGATACTGAGCCTGGCATTTGTGGTCACATTATTATAACCACCAGCGAATATCCCAAATTAACAACTTGTGCAGCATGGACAGCAGCTGAACAGCATGGCAGTGAGTCAATAAGATGCTGGAAGGTTGGCAAGGGTACCTGGAGCCATGCAGACTGCAGAGCATCTGACAGCTGCTGAAACATGTCAATCGAGGTGGTCCCACAAGTGCTCAATAGGGTTCAAGTCCAGGGAATTTGGAGGCCAGGGAAGTCGTGCTCCTCCAATGACTCAAGGACAATTCTGGCCATATGACATGCTGTATTTTCCTGCTCGAAGATCTCATCCACTCCATGAAAGACATTCAACATATATGGGTGCATGGATGGATAGATAACCCAATCGGTTGAGAATGCTTCCAGAGGTATAAGTGGACGCAGACGATGCCAAGAAAACACTTCCCATACCATAACACTGACATCACCAGCATGTTCTTACAACAATGATTGCAGGGTGTATGTTCTCAGAGGTGTCGCGCCTGACACGCCAACGTCTGTTCACTCGATGGAGCTGGAAACGTCAACCCTTCAATCAAGAGACGTCCAATTTCGGTACTGTCATGCCAATTGAAACCGTTTCTGATGATGAATCCTCCTCAGCATGAATGCAGTGACCAGCCGTTTGCTTTGGAGCCCCATAAGCAACAGGGTTGGCCGTACTGTTGTCATTTTAGACAAACATTTGGTAGCCCCATGGATGGTTTGAGCGGTGAGTTGCTGAACTATAGCATGTCGGTTTGCCCTCACACACATTGGCAGCTGACGTTCAAATCTGACATTAGTGGTACATTTTTTTACAGTCACAGTACACTTTAAGCACTGCAGCATGCCAACAATCAGCTGAATCTTAACAAATGAAGCATCAGCTGAAACATAACAAATAAAGCTGGAAACCATGTCTATGTACAGTTTTTAGGCTTGGACAGTGACAGAAAGAGAAAGGAAGCCCACAGCTATTATTATTCCTTCTATTAATATTAGGGTTGGTTTATTGGTAAGGGTCATTATGTAAAAGGTTTTAGTTTATACTCTTTCTCCCCCTCCAATTATCAGTTTGGTCAAGACATCAGATCACATCTTTCATCTGATCAAACCAGACTATGAATGATCATCATTTATCTGCCCAATTATCTGGTAGTTTGCTCAGTACATAGCTTTCTACTTGCCCGTTAGTTTTCTACTTACCCCTGGCTGGCTGAACAATATCCACTCTCGGGCTAATACAGTCACTCACACCCCTATAAGTCCAACCACCCCCTATTCAGCCCCCAATGTCAAGGGAGGAGGCAAGATCAATGGAGTAGAAGAGAATGGGTGGGTTAATGGCAGTGGTTTGAGATCACTGGGTATTAGAGGGCAAGGAGAGGATCTAGGGGCTTGAGGGGTCTGGAGAATAAGCACCAGGGAGGATGGCATAGGGGAGGGGAAGGAGAATGGGGATGGAATGGTGGATACATTAATCATGGCAGACACAATACAAGCTAGACCTTTTCTGTATCAATGAGGCCCAATTAGTATACATGTACTGTCTGGAATACAATTTGTAGAAGAGAATTCCTCCCTTTTTTGCTATCTTGACAAGATAGAGAGTGTACATAGGACCTATGGGGGTATGGCTTGTTGGTTATATGATGAGCACTTTCGCCAACAGTTAGCAGTTACCAGGAGTATGAGGTGGGATGAAAGGAACACAAGGACATGGATGAAAATAATCACCCCTGCAGGAGTGGATGAATCCTTTCGGACCACAGCAACAAGATCTGGCTCCTCTACACAAACTTCCGCTATCAAAAAAGGGTTATGCTTTCAGTTCAATTAAAACAAAATGCTGATCTTTTGTTATGCGGCTTCAGCTCTGGTTTTCTTATTCCTTGTTCCCAGTCTTCCCTACCCAGGTGCTCCAGTAACCTTATTTCAGCGAGGCAATATGCCAACATAGGGCCATATTCTATTGGCTTGAACCAATTAATTTTAGCTGCAGGTGTTTTTTTCTCTAAACGTTTATATGTATTCTATTGCCACAAGCTTGCAAATTACATTTTTGGTGGCGTAAATCGCTAATCACCTCGCTAACTCGCTAACTCGCTAATCACCTTGGCGGGAAAGGCCTTTAAAAACCTGTGCAACTCGTAACAATTTGACTGTGTTGTAGCTGAGCAAGTTGACATGAAGGTCTTGGAGTTGGTGGGTTGGAAATTATTAGAGAGAGAGAGAGAGAGAAGGAGCTGTACTGTAAGTTTTTTTTTTGCTAATTTATATTTTAACAATTATTAACACTTAATATACACGTCACATAATTACTGATATCACATAACACACACATAAATGAATACCTACACTTAGCTATACATAGACTTAGGCCACAGCGCACATAAACCCCACATACCCCACCTTACCCCCTACAAACCCCATACCCCACACAAATTATAATACACATAATACACACATTCTTGTTTAACCTCAAATACATACAGTATACACATACATTTTATATTCAGTTATTCTTATATTATTTTTAATTTCTGTAATAGGGGAGAAGGGGAGAGAAGGAGAGGAGGAGAGTGGGGAGAATACTGTTGTTGGAGGAGGAGAGGAGTTGAGAAGAGTAAAGTAACATCTGTGTTGGAGAGAAAGAGAGGGAGAGGTATGGAGAGAGGGAGTAGTGAAGAGAGAGGGAGAGGAGGGAGGGGTAGCAGCTCAGGGAGAGGAGGGAGGGGTAGCAGTAGAGAGAGAGAGAGAGAGAGGTGTAATGTGCCCCTAGATGCACTCACACAATATTATATGAACAGAGGACACCAAAAATAGCAAAATTAAACTTAATCATGCATTACTAGATTTTGCCAGCAGTACGTACCCAACGAAATACACCACGCGTCATGAGCTTGCTAGGTGGGTATATAAGGTGACATGTAGGCATTCTGCAAACATATCAACCATTGCTGTCCTGGGAAAAATGTGAGCTTTATCCGACTTTGAAAAGGGGATGATCATTGGCTTTGAAAGCCAAGGATGGCAGTATTTCTGAAACAGCACAGTTTGTGAAATGTGTGCATGCTGCTGTGTTTAAAGTGTACTGTGACTGGACAAGCGGCACCACTGTAAATAAACAATGTGGAAATTGTGAAGCACCACGTGCCATTTAGGAGGTGAACGTCAGCTGCGAATATGTGTGAGGGCCAACAGTTGAGCAACTCACCGTCCAAACGATCCAGGTGGCTACTAGACGTGTGTCTAAAATGACAATACAGCAAACCCTAGTGCTCTGAAGCAAATGGATGGTCACTGCCCCCATGCTGAAAAGAGTTCATCATCAAAACTGCTTTAATTTATACAACAGAACCAAAATTGGACCACTTCTGATTGGCAAAGGGTTGACTTTTCTGATGAGTCATGTTTTCTGCTACATAGACTGGACGGACTTGTCAGGCGTGTCAGGTTATGGTCTTAGGGATTTGTTCTTGGCATTGTCTGGGTCCACTCATACCTCTAGAAGCCACTCTCTACCGATTGGGCTATCTATCCATCCTTACAGATAAGGTACACCCATACATGTTGACTGTCTTCCCTGGAGCACATGGGATCTTCCAGCAGGACAATGCAACATGTCCAAGAGTGGTTGGAGGAGCACGACAAAGACTTCCAAGTCCTTCTCTGAACCCTATCAAGCACCTGTGGGACCAGCTTGATCGCCATGTTCGTCATATGAATCCTCTACCATATACTCTTCAGCAGCTGTCGGATGCACTGCAGATACCCTTCCCAACCTTCCAGCATCTTATTGACTCACTACCACACCATCTAGCTGCTGTCCGTGCTGTCCACACTATCTAGCTGCTGCACACAGTGGTAATTCGGGATATTAGCTGTTGGTTATAATAATGTGACTCAAATGTGTATAAGTATATATATATATATATATATATATATATATATATATATAGCTACACTACTAAGTGTTATTGATTTAAACAATTGTATTAATATTATCAAGGTCCACATCAAATGATTTAATAATGTTCATAATAGAAGTATCTTCCAGAAAAGAGGAATGCAAGAGTAAGTGGTCATGATTTGAAGTTGGAAGGTGGAAACTGTAGGGATAATGGCATGGTCTAAAACCCCTCTTGACTTCAAATCTTAAAACATATCAAATGGTTTAATGACATTCATTAAGGAAGTATTTTCCATGTTACGAGCAACTTAAGATAAGAGATCAAGTTGGAAGGTGTAAAATGTAAGCATAATGTGCAAATGTACTACTATATAGAAAGGATAGTAGTGGAATAACCTTCCAGAGGAAGTAGTAGGGTCAAACACAGTTAAAGAATTTTAGCTTTCCTTGAATAAACATAAGGTCCTCTTGAGGTTTAATTAAGCCAAACTGTTAGGTTGATATAATGGGCAAGCTAGATCTGACATTTTGATTCTTATTTGCCATTAATTCTATAGTTCTATCTTCTATATTGTATGTTTAAAGGGACACTGTTACCCCAGCAGAAAGCTTATTTCAGAGTATTAAAAACTAACTTTACATTATACTAGGCTTTTTTCTCTACAGTACATCATTGCTAAAATACACAGTATTGTTTTGTGGCTAATGTGTGGCTCAGTATGATAATTTACAGCTTATAGTACTTGATAAGAGTGGGGGAGCGGATCTATCTAAATGGCAACATTAAGAGTTATTGATTTAGCTTCCACAGAGACAGCTAAGCAAACTGCAACTCTAATTAGCCACTCATTTGCATAAAAATACAGCACAATACTGTAATTCTCATGAATGATGCACTTTCGAAAAAGGTTAATACAAGGTATAGCCAGTTTCCATGCTATTTAAGAATAATCTAAAAAATTGATTTTCCGGGGCCAGAGACCCTTAAGGCAAGGGAAAGAAAAGCTAAAACATGAAACTAGCTCTGCATTTTTGCTTGAAGACTCCAGTATCCTTACTAACTGGTTGCATCTGCAGTGTATTATTTATTCATAAAGTTTATCTCAAATAATGTAGAAAACAATCTCGACCCTATATGTTGGTAACAAAAATATAATAGGATTAGTTGCATAAAGAACTGTCCATAGAAAATGGAAAATAAAGATTTTTAACATAAACATGGTAAAATTAACTAGATTAAGTAATAACTTTCAATGTGGCCGAATCTAAAGAATATGCAGATATGTGGAAGCTTAACATTTCTTGACTTAATGTAACCTTAATACATAAATATACTAGCGACTTGCGGGTCAAAAATGACGACAATAAAATTGGAAGGCAGGTAATGCTATTTGCCACACAAAGTAAGGCTTTTGGTCCTCTGAGTACCTTCAGCACTCATTGCAAGCCTCGCACTGAGCGCCTTTGGTGCTCAACTTGTGGCTCGCAATGAGCGCCAGCGGCGCACATTGTGAGCCTCTCCCTTTGTATACTTTTGGTCATCTGAGAACCTTCGGCGCTCATTGGAAGCCCCGCGCTGAGAGCCTTTGGTGCTCATCTTGAGCCACTCCCCTCGTGTACTTTTGCTTCTCTGAGCACCCTCTGTGCACATTGTGAGCCCCGCATATTTTGTAATCATTATTTGTATTCATTCCAGAGAGATACTATAAGGGGATCGCAACTAGGGATCCCAGGTTTTTTAAAAGATGGGGATAGAATCTGTTAAGAGATGGGTGATTCTTTCATTTCTTAGGATATAATTTAATTTGTTTGTATTGCTTGTATTGTATTGTTTGTATTTCCATTTACTAGCTATATGGCTTTTAGTAGCTAATATTAGAAATTGCAGCAATTTATTTTGTGAAGTAGATAAGGCTAAATAAGATATTCCTAAGAGATAAGTATCAATATTCGGTTTAAGTTGGACTTCAAATATTTCTGAAGCAATGTGCATAATATTTTGCCAAATGTATTGGACTTTTAGACATTCCCACCAGATATGAATAAAGAAACCTATTACAGAACAACCTCGAAAGCAACTGGAATTTTCTAAAGGCTTCCATTTAGAAAGTCGTCCTGAAGTGATGTAAACTCTGTGTAGAACTTTAATAGAGGTCTCTAAAATACTGTAATTAAGAGATCCTTGTGATAAAATATTCTATGATTCTTTTCATTTATCCTGTTTCCATTGACTCCCATTCAGTTATGTATTTATCCTTGTGTGGTGAATTAAAGTATCATATAATGAGCCTAGGATGCCTCAGGTTAGGGGGGCCTCTTTACAGATACGTGTAAACCAATTTGTCTTTGGGTTTCCATAGGTCTTTGTTACAGTAGTAATAAATTATTTCAAGCGACAGTTGTTAAAGTGTTCACTTAGTTCCCCCACAATTGTCTCTTAATTGTTCATATGTAAGTATTATTATTTCATCTATAAACCAAGGGGCCAGTACTGAGTTGGCAAGCACCAACAGATTTGCCAGATTCAGTAAAACTGTTGGGGATGTCCATTCAGGAATGGCAATGCTAGATAGGGTTGTTCCCTCTAACAGCCAGGAGAACAGTTTTACTGGAGGAGTGGGAGGGCAGAATAAGCAAAGCAACAGACAGGTTTTGGTGGTAGTGGACTATATTATTAGGAAGGTAGACAGGGTGATTTGTCACCCATATTCCAGCAATCGAACAGTTTGCTGTCTCCCGCGTACTCGGGTTTGGCATGTTGTGGATCGATTAGATAAATTATTGGGAGGGGCTGGAAATGAACATATTGGTACCAATGACAAAGTTAGTGGAAGATGGTCCTATAGAATGATTTTAGGGAACTAAGAAACAAACTTAAGGCAAGGACCTCCAAGGTAGTATTTTCTGTGATACTGCCTGTGCCACGTGCTAGTCCAGGGAAACAGAAGAAGCTTAGGGAGGTGAATGCATGGCCAAAACTGTGGTGCACTAAGGAAGGGTTTGGGGTTTTAGAGCACTGGGCTGACTTCTCACGTGGGTACAATCTCTATAGCAGGGATGGATTGCACCTTAATGATGAGGGAGCTTGGGTGCCAGGGGATAGGATGGTAGAAAGGCTGGTGGAGTTTTTAAACTAGTAGGTTGGGGGAGGGACTAGATTAATGTAATGGGGTAGAAAGTGTAGAGGAGATAATGGATGAATTAACTACTCATGGGGGAGGAGATGGGGGGAAAGTTGGTATAGTCAATAGGGAGGTATTACTAAGTAACTCAAGTACAGAGGCAGACACCTCCAAACTACAAACTCATAACATAAGATGTATGCGTGCTAATGCCAGAAGCTTGCCAGGAAAAACAGGTGTAGGGTAGAGTGAGCCATAGGTAGGGAGGCTAGTTGGGCTGCCTTCAAGTAAAGTTTGAGATTTGGACATGAAAGACCCCTTTTAGATTTATGTTTGTACATTGTTGATCTGTTTATTCTTGAGGATTTGCCCTGTCAGATTAATTTGAATATTTCTATTTGAAGTCTATCTAAGTCTTTGTAGATAATTGAAATAGGTATTGTATGAAACAGATATAGTAAACTAGGCAGAATGTTCATTTTGACTGCATTAATTCATCCAGTCTATGAAATATGGTATTTAGACCAGGTGCATAGATAGGTTATTAGCAATTTAAATATTGCAAGATAGTTAGCTTTATATATGTCTGCCAGGAGACATGTAGGAATTTTGAATTGTTGTGCAATATGCATGACATTTAAGACTCTTCTGATTTTGTCTCCCGACTGCCAGAACTAAACAAACTCTACTTAATCCTTGTGAATTAACCTAGTCAAAAAATTAGATATCCTATCTGCCATTACTACATTTCTGAATAGGATTTTGATATCACCATTAAGTAGTAAAATTGGCCTATAATTTTTAACCTCTAAGGGGTCTTTGCCTTCTTTTGAATCGGTTGAGTTCTGCGGTGTACGAGTGGCCTTCTAGTATTGAATTGGATAAATCTACGAATTGGATAAGTGAGGGACAAGGAGGTCAGTAAATGTTTTAGAATATAGCTTAGTGAAGCCATCGGGCCCAGTGAATTTTCCTCATTTTGCTTTCTTAATTCATTCTTTAACCTCTTCTATCGTGACTTTAGAAGCAAGACGTTCCATTTCCTCTTCAGTTAAAGAGGGGAGATTGCATGATTCTAGGAAATATTGCATGTTAGCCTTATTGCTTTGCCTAGATATAGCATATATGTTTCGGTAAAAATGTAGGAAAGTTTCTTGGATTTCATTGGACTAGTAGAAAGCCGGACTGTTGATGTTTTTATTTGAAAGATTTTGGAATGTGTAAATTTGGACCTTAATTTCTAAGCTAGTAGGGAGTCTGGCTTGTTAGCCTAAGCAAAGAACTTGTGATTGGTTCATGTTAAAGCTTTTTCAATTCGGTAAGATAAAATTAGATCTAGTTCCTGTCTAATTTAAAAAAAAAAAAAATTGTTTTTCGGTTGTTGTTTTTTGTAAGATGATGTTAGCTTTATGCAAGTGCCCCTAATGTATGCTTTATGGGAGGCCCATACCCACCCAATCTCTTGATTTAAATTATTCTTGAAGAAAAATTTAAACATTTGAGCTATTTGCTCGCGTAGAGATAGGTTGGTTAGAAGCATCTAACTGGTCCTCCATGAGGGGAGGGGGCAGTAATTCGATCCTCGTTTTAGAGTTATTCTTACAGCTGAGTGGACCAAGAGCATGGGTGAATTTCTGCTAAGCTAGTGTGGTCAATTAAAGAAGAATCAATTATAAAGGTGTCTATTCTGGAGTAGGTACCATGAGTAAACAAATAGAATGTCTATTCTCTGTCTATGGGGTGAAGTCCCCTCCAGGCATCTACCAAATGTAGTTGAACTAATATCAAGTTAATTTATTTTAGTTTATTTGAAGCGTCCCTCTTTGCATACTTTCAATCTATCTAACTCAGAATTTAGAGTTAAGTTTAGGTGTCGTCCTAAAATTACTATACCCAATTCCTGTTTTTGTACATTACTTATATAATGTGACAAGTCAGTTAGTAGCTAACACACATCTGCTATTTTTCCTGTGAACACTATGTCATAACAGTGGTAAAAACTAGAAACTAAGATTATGATAGTTTAACACTCTTATTACGCACCTAGGGCCTCATTCTATTAGCGGCCGCAGCCGTTGCGGGGCCGCAAGGACCGGCCGCAAGCTATTCGGCTATTCTATTCCCTTACGGCCGGGGGCTCCGGCAGGCTTGCGGCCGGTGCCTTGCTATCTCTTGCGGCCGCTCGCGCCAGAGGAAAGCCTTTGATCTAAAACGGCCGCAAGAGTTTCCGCCGTAAGAAATTCCTATTTGCAATTCAATTGCTCCGGGAAACCTCTCTGCAAGGCTAAAAGCGAGCCGCAGCTTACTTGCAGAAAAGAGGTCCCGCTAGCACCAATTAAGCACATAAAATAGCTCAAATAAAGCCATCCTGCACTTTGAGAAGACTATAAAGGGATTTTAGGTGTTAGAAAAAATAGCACATAATTATCCTATACTCAAATCCGTAAAATATTTTATTTTAATATCCGTAAAATATCCATGTAAAAAGTCCAGAGTGCTTGGAGCACTTCAGACCCGCCCACGCCGCATCCGGAAAATAAACAGTTAATTTGAACTCGGGTTTGGGCTGATGTGCAAGCTTGAGAGTGGGTTACTTTTAATCCTCATGTCCCCCAATATGATCCCTAGCATTTACAGAGCTGTACAGTGCAGGCTTGAATTTATTTTTGCGTTTTTAGATTTCCCAGCTTACGGCCGGTTTCAAGATATGCGGCCGGCCGTAAGAGGAGATCCTTGCGGGGCCGTATAATAGAATTGCGAGTTAACAGAACCCCCGCAAGGAATCGCAGCCTTACGGACGATTTACGGCCGGTAATAGAATGAGGCCCCAACTCTTTACACGATTGTGCAAATGTTGACATATAGAGAATTTTGCACAAGAAGGAATCATTTAGAGGTTTCAATCTCATATTTAGCTCCTGAATTAATTGATCACTATTTGTCAGGATCATAGTGTTATATTTAATATAGATGTATACTTTCAGTAGATTTGGTAGATATTTGATTGTCAGTTTCGTAAACCAGTAACATTAAATCATTTGTAGACAAAATCTCAGTGTGTCTCATGAGATATTCCATTTTAGACTCTTATTCTACCTTTAGGTTGAAGGGTTGGTTATCCTATGGGGCTCACTCTTCTATTGATTCTATTGTCAAGTATACTATGTGAAGAGGGACTGTATCAACAGCAGTCAATAGAGATCTTATCTGACTACAAAGATCCTACACACCTTCAAGTTTCTATGTTCTACAAAATAGCATATTATAAATATGATAAATCTTTGGTTTTGTAAGACAAACTTTTTAGGTAGAATGATATACTGTAAATAACATTTATGGTAGCATAGACACATTTAGCTATCATTATTCTTTATATGTTTTAATTATAAAGTAGCAGCATATGTAAGGGCATTGCACAATAGATACATGAGATCCAAAACACAGCACAAATTCATTCATGTATATAAAATAAAGATAAGATTAATGTATGATATATGCTGGTAAAGAAGTATGCACATATCACGTTCACCAGTTTCTATCTATGGATACAGACAGAGATTAGATAATCCCTTGCATGTTGTTGTTGTTGGTTTTCAGTTGTTCAGTCGTGTCCGGCTCTCTGTGATCCTATGGACCGCATCACGCCAAGCACATCTTGTGTCTGGTTGTGCTTATACATAAGGTTTTCCTGGCAAAGATACTGGAGTGGGCTGTCAGCTCCTTCTCCAGTGGACCGTAATTTGTCTGACCTTTATGCTATGACCCTACATGGCTTGGGTCACAACTTCACTGAGGTACACATGCCAATTTGTTTTAGAAAGTAAAGTTAAAAATAAAAATTTTAATTTATGAACAGTTTTATGTAATTTATCCACAACAAGGGGACATATAAACTGATGGGGCCTCATTCAATTGTGATTTGGCCAATTCAATAAGGCTCTAAATAAGCATATAACATATATTTTTTAAAATAAGTTTTTAGTTAGGGAAAACCTTGCTTTTGGATAGATGTTTACTAACTAAAAACGTATTTAAAAAGTATATGTTATGTGCTTATTTAGCGCCTTATTCAATTGGCCAAATTGCAATTGAATGAGGGCCATGGAATTTAATCTTAGCCTTATGGAAAGCACTGACACTAAGTATTGACAGATTTTAACTGAAGCATCTCTTTTGAAGATTACTTCCCACTTGAAGAAGTAGGTCATCAGGGAAAAAATGTCTAAAAACTGTACAGTTAAAAAAAAATACAGGAAAAAAAATAATTATAGTTAATAAAAAGTTAAATTATAATTCAAATATTTTATTAATTAAACAATCATTACATCCTGTAAAATAGACAAAATAGTTGATAATTGATAGCCGATCAGAATTGACTACACCTGTAAGGTTGCCTATCCCTGTTTGGCTAATGGATCAGCCAACCAGAGAAGAGAATATACCACTTCTATTTCCTTATCTGATTGTCTATCCATTGAGGGGATTGGGTGTATTACTATGGGTGTACATAGGGAAAGTTTAGTGTTAGATAGAGGACATTTGAGGGGTTCATGTGAACCCCATGTATGACATGAGGGTAACTAAACCATAAAAATTGGTAGCAACTATTTTACTTGAAGTGCTCAAATATTTAAATGTCCCATACAATACATTTAAACTTTTTGTTGATCAAGTAGTAAAAATTGTGAACTGTTGTTTAGAGCTGGAAGTTCATTAAAGGATAACGATATACCTAATGTGGAGAAGTATTTTAAACTGCAGAAAATTATCTGGTAATTCTGGGTAGACCTAATGGTCTGTGTGCTAAAGATATTTCCCCCCACTCTAGAAGACTCACGGGACTGCATGGGAAGCCTCTGTGGGTCCCATGTGCCCACCATAGCAGCATGTTTCTGATTTCTGCTCTGTAATATATAGAAATTGTTGTTATCAAGCACAACTAAAAACTATTTTAAAAAAGCACATTTAGTTATGCAGCTAGATGTGTATGTCTTTAAATCCCATTGCATGTTTTCTGTAAACAATATAAATAATACTTTTTTAAAGCTCTTTTGAATGTAGGCCTCAAGTTTGTCAAAGTATTCTGTACCCAACTAACTTTCTGTGCCGTTGTAAAAAAGCAATAAGGAAATTTTGGGCACTTTAGAGATGAAGCCTAATAATAACATAATACAAACCTCTATGATATTTTTAGAAAATACTTTGTCCTTTCTAAGGATTTCCATAGAATACAAAATAGGCTTCCTTTTGCTAGTAGCTTCTGCAGTTCATTTCAAAAAATATAATTTCAAGTTCTTTCAGCACAGAAGAGTTTAATCACATTACTCTTGCTAGCACAGATGCATCTCAGACATTTGGCTAAATATGATCATTGCACACAGCAGATCAGCAAAAGGCATACATAATTGTGCTCCTCCATAAGTCATGGAACATAAATAAAGGAAACTACTCCAAAGAACAGGTAATGTCTGGGAAATATCTCTTTAGTGTAATGATTCTGTCATCTCTTGTATAAAGGTTATAAGTCACAAACAGAGTGTATCTACATCTATCATCAAAGAAGAAAACGTCTAAAATTGGAGATAGGTTATGTATTTTAAAGGGGAATTACCACTTCTATACACACATATAATTGATAGTAAACACTGCCAAAAGTTATAGTTTTTATATTCTATTACATAGCTTATTTGTGTAGAGAGAATTTTTAAACACAATTATTCCCCCCAATTGCAGTTCAGTTAATTGAAGCCTTCAAATAAGGACATCATGTCTACAATACACATTTATGACATTTTTATGAATTGTTTAAAATGTCTGCATTTTTTTATAAGATGCTCCTATCTAACTAGATTGTAAGACCTTCTTAGAAGTTTTCACAAATAAATATGTGAAGAAATTAACATTTTGCTGTAGCTGAAGCTCAATTGAACAAGGCCGCAAGTTATGGGCCGAAAGCCGAAACTGTAAACCATGCAATCGTAAGTAGCATTTAATGATAAATTAAGCAAGGCTGTAACTACCCATTTAGAAACAGCCAATAGAAAATTAGACCGTTATCATTAGGTCAGTAAAACATGGAGGTTACATGTCAATCAATTAGCGTTTAGGGGTCTGATACGCGATCAGACTCGCAATCCTGCAATGTACAAAATTATAAAAATGAATATAGGTAATATTCTAGTCAATGTGGGTGGCCTGATATGTATTAACTTATTGATTCCTGAGATTGATATAACACCGAAATAACACATAACAAAAAATGATTTTTGATTGCAGATTTCCGAGCTTGTTGTGCAATTAATTGTAATCACTTTCCCCGTCTTTTAAAGTGCAGTATTGATTTTTGATTGCATTTACAGTGCTACAAACAGGGTTAAACCCCCTTACGGGTCCTCTCTAGTACTCGTATGATTTTCTCCTACATTTGCCGTTTACAGGTGTGAAAACATTTGCGGGCTTAGGGAATTGGAGCAATTGAATAGAGATTTGCAATTTTAGCGGTCGTAACTCTTGCGGACGGGAAAGATAAACCCCCTTGCAAGTTCTATGTGGTACCTGTAGGATTTTCTTCAATTCAATAGGATTTGCAATTGTAACTCTTGTGGTCTTGAAAGATCAAAGGCTTAGATGGGTTGTAAGTTACGGTTGTAACAACCACAGGGATTTTCAGCCCATACCCTGTAGATTGTTTGCAGATCTTAAAATTAAATAGCAAATTAGTTTACAGGCTACATTACGGGCTCCCGTAAGCTACAATGAGGGCCAAAGTATTTTTTCATTGTTTGGAGAGAACCAGTGAAATATACAAGTGGGAGGCTGTGGACATGACCAAAACCATCTAATTTCCCAAAACTTCATCTGCAGAATTGGTATGCCCAGGGGCCCCTGGGGGTCTCTTGGAGATGATTTAACCAACCGGTGGCCGAGGAGGGCATGGTGTGCATGGCACAAGGAGTACCATTCATTGCAAACATTGCACCTCCAATGTATATCTTGATTGTACAAAAGGATATATGATATGGACTGTATCTGGACTATTTCCCTGTGAGCATGGTGATCATAATTGTGGCAGTCCCTGGATGTGTGGGTTATGGTTGCCCTGTTGGTCTATGTGGGTTCATAATAATGATGGTTGCATGCATGGCATGTGCAGTTTAACACTGCATGTTGTGGTTTAATTTTACCTGTGGTATAAGTATAACATAAAAGACTTCCAAAGTCAGATGTGGAGGAGCAAGAAAATTTCATTTAGAGAAGAGGGAGGAATAACTAATGAGCCATTATGGTCCCCTGCAAAGCAAGCATCCTGTCAGGGGAAACTCAATACGTGAATACCTCTACCCAGGATAAAAGGGCCCATTAGTTATTCAGACAGTTAGGTTCCAACACCTCAGGGGGCGGTTAGAAAGGCTGACAGCATTGATTGATAGAAGGAGAAAGATTGAGGGTTTATTAAGAGGACTGTTGCTAGGGGGTGTGGCTGGGTGATGAGGGGTGACCCATGTGTATAAGATTGTTGCATCTTTTGACTAATAAAGGGAGTCAGTTGAACATACATAATTTGAGGTGTGTGTTTCATTCTGATGGAGCATAATAATTTTAACCATTGAAATTGTTATGAAGGACTGCAACTCTACTCCTAACCACTAAGGTAGTATTGCTTTCCTGTGTTCCTGTATCGTGAGGACAGTTCCTGGACTGAAAAGGCAAACTGGGCCCTGAGAAATGAACCCCAAAATTCACAACCTAGAGGAATTACGGTAAGCTAAAAGCAGGTGCGGGAGTGGTGCGTGGCCCCCACATCCGAGTCACTGGGTCTTCACAAGAATCAAACAGCCTGTCATGGTAAATATAACTGAAGCTATATTTACTTTCATAAAAGTTAATCTCGAGAACTACTGCTGCACAAAGCGTTTTCATTTATAACTCAGTTTCCTTGGATGAAACTGATGTAAATGGAAGGTCAATATACCCAAATGGAAGTGATTTTTTATTTTTAAAACAAATTGTGCCATCCAGATCTTGATAGCATTTTTACAAAAACATTTTGACTTAAGCAACTTTTGTCATGGTTAAATTGACTACCCCTGTATCCACACAACATAGGAAACAAAACATTTGGATCTTTGGGAAAAAAGAAAAGACAAGGCATTAATAATATGGTGAGCTGACTTTAAGTTGAGCGGCAATTTTAGAGTTTTTTTTATTTCTGGACAGAGTCAAGATTTCTGATTTAATTCATTAGTGTACATATGAGGGCAGTTCATATGCCATTACCTGCAACTTACATGTGTATCCCAACAAAGAGATTCAAATGACATTTGAATTCCTATCCAAGGTAAATATATTGTGGTGCCTATAAATATGAGGTGTACCAGTCACAAGTTATACACATATGTATATGCATATAAATACCCAACCTACCAGTGGGCACAGTCGGTTGTCCTAAATGTTTTAAGATTTTTTTTCAAATGGATCTAACTTTTTGTTGTAGGAGTATACCGTGGCTCAAAAGCTATATGGCTACCAGAAAAGTTCAACCTTGTAGGTATGAGAAAACATTACATCTACATTTGGGGATGCAATTTAAAGGTTACTGAAGTCATTAAAACTGTTCAGCACCATAATGTAAAGCAATCGATAAGACAAAATGTGAAACATGTTTCATAAATGTTTTAAAATCCTACACTTTTACCATAACCAGATTAGTTAACACACTACACAAAATGTGACCCTTATAATTTACAGATCGTTGGGGTAATAGCCTCGGTTAAAATGGACCTTATGCCCAAAATACTGTATCTCTTTCAGACCCTACCAACACAGATTAATACTTATGTAGACCACAAAAATAAAATGTTTGCTTTTATAGAGATATTCACATCTTAGGACAAATAGGAAAATCATGTATACACATAGAAGTGATGGCGGTTTCTCAGTACCAAACTTAAAAACATAGAGCCTAATTCAATTGAGCAATCCTAAGTTACTGGAGTAAGTGAGGCTGTAAGTTAATTTGCTATTCATTTTGTGGCCTCCAAACGGTTTACGGGTTACGGCCTTGAAAACCTTGTGGTGGTTAAACACGGAAATTACAGCCCATCAAAGTCTTTGATCTGTCCGCAAGAGTTACGACTACGCTAAAATTGCTCCAATTCCCCAAGCCCACAAATGTTTTCAAACCCGTAAATGGCAAATGTAGGAGAAAACCATACTAGAGAGGACACGCAAGGAGGTTTAACCCCTGTCTGCAGTACTGTAAATGGAAATAAAAAATCAACATCTTGAACAGACTAAAGTATAAATATAAATTATCTACACCAATGACAGCGCTGCTACATCACCTAGACTTCCCACTGGTAATATTACAGGAAAATGTAAACGATGCATGGACAATGGGAAAACAAGAATATGTCATCTCGTTGACGGGGCAATCTAATCCCTTTTGCAAGACTGCTGAACACAGTTTTTAGTTCTCAGGGCTATATGCAAATTACCATTAATGCTTGTAAAAAAAAATAACAAAAATGTAATTAGCCTTCTCTAAAGCCACAGATCCCCCCGACCCCACCACATACAGACCAACTAGATAAATGAAAATTAACATATGAAAAGGAACTGAATGCAGAAATCAAACAAAGATATTGGGAAACATGCTTGAAACATAGTGGCCCCAGCACAAGCAAATACATTACACTAGAATCTAACCTGAAAGTATTGCATAGAATTATGTAGTTCTGTATAGACTACACATTATTTACCCAAACTATCCAGGACAATGCTTTGGGAGCTGCAGGGAATTGGGCAAAAATTATCATACATTGTGGTCTTGTCCAGTGACCCAGAGTATCTTGAAAATGTATGTCTGAAATGAATGATAGGTACCGGTACAGGTATACTTAATATGATTAAAGAAATGGCTTTGCTGGAAAAGCTGATAAAAAATGCTAAAGAATCACTTAGCCCACTACCTTAAAAAGTGGGGTCCGCGGTTAAACCGAGAAATTGTCTAACATGTTGCTCCTGTTGCAAGTCTCAACTACACTTTCACCCTTCCCTTCCGCTCCCTTTCCCTCAACCACTACTTTATACTTTCTTTAAAAAAGTAGAAGATATATGGAAGTATTGTATATTTCCATGTATATAACTATGTAAAATCAACATGATTGTATGACAGTGTATCTGTTTAGTGTAGCTGTGTGTTCAGCCAAATCACTCTTTCATAATAATAATAAAGAAAAATTTAAAGAAAATCCTCTAGTGTTAGCTTTTATAACACTCAAACTGTTTGTTTACATTGAGTGGACAGGCATGCTTGCACAGTGCAATTTATTAAACATATAGGGACATTCTTCAATGTCCTGAGAGGACCATAAATTACTTGATGACTCAAAATGCACTGCAACAAAAAATATCACACCTAAATATTTGTATAAAATCAGCGAAATATGCATGAGTTTTATAAATTCTAAAGCACTTTTTCCACTTTATTTTCGGCGCTCTGTGGAACAGTATTGATGAATCCCATTGTCCCTTTAATGTCCATTTGCAGATTAAGTATATGGCAAATATATATATATCGATTCACTGTTTGCTGTCATTAATTTATCCTCAAGTATCTTCAGTAATGATCAAAAAAGTTATATAATTTGTTCACTATGAGTTCCAAGAAAAAAAACTATTTACTGAATGTTTTTAAGGTCAAAACACAGTCAAGATGTTCTTATTGCATAAGCTCAGCATGGAATGCAGAAAGTAATGGGGACATGGCTTAGCAAAAAAACATGGACAAGTTGTTTACTTTTTAAAATTGATCAATAATTTATTTAGATGTTATTTTTAATTATTACTTGTATGACCCCTCCCACAAGACTTTATAATGGGTTCAGTCTATGGCTGTCACATTGATTCTAGCTTTATTGATTTATATACTCATTACTTTTCATACAAAATGTAATACAATGGGTAAAAGTTTTTGTTTTACAAATGTGAGATATGAGTGTGATTCTTGTTTCATTCCTTTGCTTTCTTTGTACTAAAATGTTTGATTTATTTTAAATAATTATTTTAATAGCATTGCAACAACAATATTTTGCATATACCACTTATTTACAGTTTTTATATTTACCTATAACCAATATAAATGTTACTATTTAAAGTAATAAAAAAAACACATGACTGGACATAAACCTACATGTGTTATGTCATAGCCTAGTCCAGTGTAGTCAACCTGGTCTCTACCGCCCACTAGTGGGTGATGCTAGCATTCATGGTGGTGTCGCCGATGAGTGACGTCACACGCCGGAGACCCACAGCACCACGCCTGGCTGGTTGGAGAGTTGGTGAGAGAGCCTAGGGACAGCAGTCAGGACCAGATAACTATCTAGTAAGTACAGGGCGATACATAGCTAGGGTCATATGATTTATGTAACCAGAATTGAGTTACTGTGGCGTCAGTGGGCGGTAAGGACATTTTTCCATCAAAAGTGAGAGGTAGGTATTAAAAGGTTGAGGACCCCTGGTCTAGTCAATTAACTATGTCTCTGTGTCTCTTTGCAGTCAGTGGGTGAAAAACAACAATATATATAATATAGAAATAAAATTAAAATATGACCGTTCCTTCCACAACCTGCACATCTAATTCTAAATAGTACCACCAGACAGTGCAGCTCATTATATATATTTGAGATGGCCAAAACCGCATACGATTGCAGAAATAAATGCATTTAAAGTTTTTTCTTTTTTTCCTTACCCATTATTAATACTGGTTCTTTAAAACAGCACACTAATAATATTGGACAGTGGCGTTACTTTAAAGCTTCAATATATATTTTATATTATGAAATAAAACAACAAAAAATATAGTCTAAAGCACTGTATTAATCTATTAGAAACTCATTCTTTTCTCTATACTCTGTTGCTAACTAGAAAATAGTAGACCTGTCAAGTCGTCTGTGAAGCTCACTGATTCTCTGCATAAGCAGTCTCGTAGACTGCAAACCCTGGCAGTTCAGAAACCCTAGATTGCATATTCTTCACCTGAGGTTAGAATTGTTTTTATTATTCTTAAGACTAAAGATTTTTATGTCTGCATCCCTGCTGCAAAGTACATTACTTGAAAGCAGTACCGGATTACTTGAGAATGTATGCGTTTTTTATGATTGCCATCAGGGGTGCATTCTAGATCCATAACACACATTCCCTATTATGAGAATTCATCTGGATACGGATGAGTGTTGATTCAAAGTCTCTTGCTGCTGAGCGTATATTTCATTGTGAATAAATGTGAATCCACATTTAAAGGGACATTGATATCCTCATAGCAACTCAGGATGACAGTGAGAAATACATATGCATCTAGTTGAAAATACCCATCAAACTGAAAATTATATACTAACAGAAAAAAACATAAATAATCACCAATCTATTTTTAATTTCTAAAATGAAATTAGGGAATGTCAATCACAACATTAAATTTGCTTTTGTACTCTGAGCCGGCAGCCTAAACCTTGCAATTCAGCAGTATTGATTCAACTGCAATTTAGCTGTAACATGCTTGGCAGGATAAGCACCCAAAATAACTGCAAAACGATTATCAGTTTTGTTAATCTAAGTCAATGTGACAATCTTTTACCCAATTTTTGGGTATAGTAGGTGATAGATACAGAATTTAAGAACTAGTTGAAATGGAATTTAAAAAAGATGGTTGAAATATAATTGCTGACATCAAGATGTTTTAGTATATGGTTTTCAAGTGCCATCTACTGGACAAAATAATAGATGATAGATGAGGCCCAATTTTCAAATCCAAACAGAGATTTCTTATTTTATTAAAATAAAAATATATGCAGAACTGAATATTAAAATGTAATTACTGAGTTTCGCCTAGCACAAGCAAGTGAAACTTATTAGAAATACTTACTGAAACCGCAAAATGCATTACATTTAAAAGACAGGTTAGTACATGTATAAACTATAATAATATATAACTAAATAAATATAATAATATATAAATGAATCAAGCTGTTATCAAAAAATGTGTTGTATTAGCAGGCATATTCTGTTAATGAGCCATGTTTATCAGTAGTATCTGTGTCATGGTCCCATGTCTTCATTTGGCTTCTCTGTGGCTCTCATACATAGTACAATCTAGGAAGGATTGTTCCAGGCTAGATTGTACTAGCACCAGCTCCATTTTGGTTGCTGTATTGATCCAACCCAGTAAGTGGTGTTTGCCAAAAATGCAAAAACAAATAAAAAAAGGAACTTTAGTATTACAATTTAAAATATATTATAGCACAGCTGAAACACTGCACACACCCTGTTTGGATGAACCAATTATTCAATATAATATAGGTACAAGATAACCACTTAAAGGTCTCAAATAGCCAATATGTATTTTAGTAGTCCGGAGGATACACAGTATCAGAATTAATGAATCCAAAAAGTAGATATAGATATCTGAATTTGCACAATGTAATTAAAAAAAAAAGCACTAACCATGTAGCACTAGCACAACAAAATCCCTGTGTCTCATTTCAGAGACCTCCTGTCTGAAGGGCTATGGTGTGCCCCGTAAGCTGGATAATTGCCCTATAATAAATGGTGGTATCCACAAGAACATAGACTAATCCAAAATCCTTTCACTCTAAAACCCAGAATGCAATGAATCTTGGAATGCAATGAGCTTGGATTAGTCAATGTTCTTGTGGATACCACCATTTATTATAGGAAATTCAGCCAGCTTGTGGGGCAAGACCTTGACACATGGGCCCTCATTCAATTGCGATTTGGCCAATTGAATAGGGCTCTAAATAAGCACATAACATACATTTTTTAAATACGTTTTTAGTTAGTAAGCATCTATCCAAAAGCAAGGTTTTCACTAACTAAAAACTTCTTTAAAAAAATATGCTCTGCTTATTTAGAGCCCTATTTAATTGGCCAAATCGCAATTGAATGAGGGGAATGGATTTTGCTGTGCTAGTGCTACATGGTTAGTACTTTTTTATATTACATTGTGCAATATAAGATATCTATATTCAATTTTTGGATTAATTAATTATGATACTCTGTATCCTCCTATTACAATAGATATTGGCTATTTGTCATGAGACCTTTAAGTGGTTATTTTGTACCTATATTATATTGAGTCATTAGTTCATCCAACCAGAGTGTGTGCAGTATTTTGGTGGTGCTATAATACATTTTAAAGTGTAATAATACATTTCCTTTTTTTAGTCGTTTTTGCATTTAACTGGATGGATAGTGTTAAGCACTGGAACAACAGTCTGACCGTGGTATTGTTTGTGTGTTTGCTAAAAAAGGAAGTGCAGGAACTGGGCTTATATAAGATAGAAATTACAGAGTATCTGTGCTTAGTTGCCATGTGGGGCTGGTCTGAAGGAACTCAGTAGCAGGAACAAGTACCTTATGATAAGCTGAACTAAAGAAACACATACTAAGGCCCTCTTTTAATTGCGATTTGGCCAATTAAATAGGGCTCTAAATAAGCACATAGTATATTTTTATTGAAGAAGTTTTTAGTTAGTAAGCATCTCTCCAAAAGCAAGGTTTACACTAACTAAAAACTTCTTTAAAAAAATATGTTATGTGCTTATTTAGAGCCCTATTCAATTGGCAAAATTGCAATTGAATGAGGACCTAAGAATGGTACAGGTATATTCTTATTCCCACAAGAGTTTCTTAGAATAATATAGAGTCAAAGAAACATGCACTGACACCAGAAACAAATATGGCCTCTGTTTGCATTTTGTTTCTTTCCCACAGCAGGAACACTGGGATAAGATATGGGATTTTTGCTGCTGAAGGAAACAGTACAAGAACAGGAGAACAGGGTCAGAGGGTTTTTTGATAACAGTTTTCTTGGCTGGATTGTGTTGTGCAGAGGACACATTCAAAGGTAGTGTCCTGACTAGCTGCTGTACATGCATACATTTGGGCTGAGCTCTTCTAATTAAGACAGGTGGCATAAGGACAAATATATACTCAAGAGTAAGAGAAATGTATGGTGTTGATCTATCCAACTGCCTCTCCCTCCATCAATTTGTATGGCCACTCAAAATAAATCTTGGAAGCTGAGCTCTGGCTAGCTCATCTTTTATACAATTTGACAGCCCAAGTCGAAATTGGTGGGTCAGAGCAGGTTCATTCCATAGAGTATCATCTGACCATTTTCTGAACTTCAACATGTAAGCCTCAAACAACTTCCTTCCATGTTATCTTTGCTGTTGCTATCTTGTGTGAGTCATAATAGATGCTGGCCACAGCACCCCAAAAGTAGTTACACAGTTACATAGTAATTGAGGTTGAAAAAAAGTAATTAGTCCATCAAGTTCAAATTTTTAAGATCTCTCTGATCTTCAATATGTGGATTAGTTGTTAATTAATCTACAAAGAAAGAAAGAAAAAAAAAAACATTGAATCATTGGCAATTGTCTCAAAAGGGGAAAAAATAAAATTCCTTCCTGACCCCAGATACTGGCAATCTGATTCCTCCCTGGATCAATACACTCTCTCTAATTATCCTTTTTACTCAAAACTATATCCAACTTCTTTTTAAAGTTATCTATCGAATCTGCTGTCACCAGCTGCTTTGGTAGAGAATACCACCGTTTAAGCACCCTTACTGTGAAGACCCCTATTCTTTCTTTAAGGTGAAATCTTTTTACTTCTAACCTCAAAGGATGTCCTCTTGTCAGTTGAAAACCTTGTGGCATAAAAAGTTAATTTGACAAAGCCTTGTATTGACCCTGGATGTATTTATATAAGGTAATCATGTCCCCTCTTATTCACCTTTTTTTGTAGAGAAAATACGTTTAATTTAGTTAGTCTTTCTTCATAACTTGGCCCCTTCATTAACTTATTAGTTTTGTTGCTCTTATCTGTACTTTCTCCAGCTCTAAAATGTGCTTTTTTAAGAAGTGGTTTCGAAAATTGTACTCTGCATTCCAAATGAGGGCGTACTAGGGATTTGTATAGTGGCAGAATTATATTTGCTTTCCTTGCTTCTATACCCTTCTTAATACATGATAATTTTACTTGCCTTTGCAGCTGCTGCTTGGCTTTGAGCACTGTTACCGAGGTGGTTGTCCACAAGCACTCCAAAATCCCTTTCAATATCTTATACCCCTAGATTTGCTCCTTTAAGATTATAATTTGCATGATTCTTTTTCCTTCCCATGTGCATAACTTTACATGTCATCTGGCATTTAGTCGCCAATTTCTCTAATTTATGCAAATTCCTCTGGAGGGAAAGTACATCATTATTTGTTTTAATTACCTTGCACAACTTAGTGTCATCAGCAAAAATGGAGACAATACTTTACAATCCTACTTCTAAAGTCATTAATAGATATGTTAAAAAGGAGAGGACCTAAAACTGAGCTCTGAGGAACCCCACTTACCACATTAGTCCAATCTGAGTATTTTCCATTTACAACAACCCTTTGCTTCCTGTCTTTTAGCCAGTTCTCAATACATGAGCAGATATTTATTGCAATTCCTGTATCCCTTAGTTTTCAAAATAGTCTCCCATGTGGCACTGTATCAAAATCCTTTTAAGTAAGTAGAGTACACTTCTAACCAGAATATAATCAGTAAAATGCATGTTTAGCTTAAGGATAAAAAAAAGCTGACAAGCATTCATAAAACTGTAGAACTGGATGCAGACTCCTTAATAACGCTCAGGTAATGGCACTTGTGGTTCAGGTGTAGCGGCCTAAGAAGGCAGCAACAGGTACAGTAGTTTAGCAAAGTGAGCCTGGAGGTCCTAAATAACTATGACCAAAGTCTCCAAATGCTGTCAGTACAAATCCTGGGGAGGAGAGCTCCCTTCAGGTTCCATCATTTTGGCTCTGTTGTTCTGCTTGTCAATGCTACTTGAAGCTCTTGTATTTTTGCTTCCTTTTCTGTTGTTTATCCCGACTGTTGAGACCATTCTGTTTCTGGCTTCCTGACTCCTTTGGCTATGTTTTCTGGATTCCCTCTGTTTGCTGCCAACCCTTGACCTCCTCCTTGGACACTCACTTATGATAGATATTTGCCGGCCTTTTTGACCTTGGACTGTCTGACTTCAATGTATTGCCTACAGTCCTTATCTGTAGTATGCCTGCAGTATAACTGTTCCTGTTACTTGTTTTTTTCCAGTTCAGCATATCCTAATGTAATTGTTCCTGCTAAAGCCTTACAATCTTACAATTCAGACATCACTACTATACAACCATAACTGTAGAAACACACACAGTATTAACAGTGAACTAGACTTAACACATGTAAATAATCACTCTATATATGTGTGTTAGTAGAAATTAGCATTTGCCCATCATTAAAATGGTTTTAAACCTTATGCTCTATGTTTAAAGTTCATGTTCTACCTAAACTTAATTTTCATTCATATTAAAGATCATTATTAGAGAAGATTAACTATGAAAAAGTTCTGAAACCGGAAGTTACTCCTCCATGTTTGCTACAACAAATGTGCCACACAGTAAACAGTTCCCTACCGTGTTATGTACTGGAGCTTTTAATAAGTGAATAAAATAAACAGTAGGAAATATGTTGACATTATTTAACCTCTATAAATAGATGTATATCAAACACATAGATAAGGTAACTCACTAGTTTAACCAGAATGGTAAACATTATGGGCAATCCACAAAATGGATGAAGGTTTTGGACACTTTGCTGCTGTTTTGGGGCTCAGTTACAAGGCTGATATGTAGCTATTAGAGACCTTAATACATGTATGTAGCTATTACATGGTCTCTGTAAAAGAACTTCAGTAAAATGGACCCAAAAGGGTATTGCACATAGCTCTTTTGTTCTAACATGTGCTTGCAACCTGCCTTATGTTTACCTGGAGTTTCTCTGAAACTCAGTAGTCTCTATAGCAATGTTACCAACTACCGGAACACACTACACTAGCCCTAACATCCTTCCACCCACCTATCTACCCATTCAACAAATCACATCCCTTGGCAGTGAAGGGGTTAATACAACGTATATCAATGCAGGGGGTTAATGGGGCAATCAGAGGTCATTTATTCTATTATTGGAGATATACTGACATCTACAAGCCATCTGAGATGGAATTTACCCCAAGCGGCAAACGATGATCCTACAAAATGTTATAATCTGATTGGCTAGGACAATCTTCAAGGTGTGGCTAGGATGGGTATAATTAGGCAACATTTACTGACCTGGGGCAGAATTATTAGTGGCAAGGGAAATAGGCAAGCTAGCATACACTACACCTTTGCATTCATATACTTAGACATTAGTTAAAGCCTTGTAACTCAAGAAGCTTCTCTCATGTTGTAATTGTATGTTAATAAATCTTTAATTTAGAAGTTTATACTGTTTTGGGGTTTATTTAAGCAGTCAGGTGTATATTAACTGGTGGTCAGGAAATACTGTTATAATTTCAGTATAAAAGGACAAGATTTAACATTGGCACAGCCAGGTCAGTGTAGACGTTCCAGAAGAAAAGTTGCTGAGCCCAGGACAAGCTGCACTTGGGCGATATCAGATGAAAACCAAAGACGGCCTTCGTGAGCAGGTAAGATGGAAATTAGTAATGATTTAGCTGATAATTCCACTGTTGAATATGTATGCAAAGAGGATTTAAATCCATTAGAATTGTTAGATGATCTATTGAAACAGTTTCAGAAGGCTAATAACAAAATAGAAAAAATTCAGTTGAATAAGAATAGGAAGTATGCTGGTAATTTAGCTCAGTTACTTCTACAGTACAAATGTAACTTAGAGAAAAGTAAAATGAATGGTTGTAATACTACAGTAGATAACTTTATGCCTGTAAATGTTTCTGTTGTTGGGCTAGGAGTTTGTCCCACATGTCATATAAGCAGAGAAGATATAGAAAGTCTTGGGGAAAAATGTGTACAGAGAGGCCATACAATTGCAACATTAACACAGAAGCTAGAGGAGAAATGTACTAAATATCATACACACATTCCCATTTACACTGCAACAAGGAGTGAAGGTGCACAATGTAATACCCCATTGCACACAACTGATCAAGATACATTACAACGCACACTTTTTAAAAATCAGAAACAAGTCCCATGGGTACAATACCCAGAATACCAAATTTATCAAACACCACTCCTTCAGCAGAGGACCCCTTTAAAAAATATGCATGGCAAATTAAGACACTTATTAAATTATTTAATTCAAGTACTCATATGATTGATAATCTTGTAACCTTTGAACAGTTTGTCACCCAGTACAGTGTTGATGACCACACTGCATGTCAACTACTTACATTTTGGTTACCATCACACTACAGTAACTCATTAGAACTCCAACAGCAAGATGGGTTTTGGGCTGACAAAGAAGAGCGTAGTAACCAAGTTTTGGGCCTTACTAATATAGACACTGCTGATACTTCCTTCTTAGATACCATTGTTCCCCAACCAAGTGAAGATCATTTGGCCTTTTGCACTAGATTTCATGAGGTTTATTGTAAGGTTAATAGAAGGCATGATTTACCCCATAATGCTACCTATATTAGCAGGGAAATATAAAGTTATGGATTCCTCTAAACGGAACCTGCTGGCCAATGCCCGCATTTTTTATGAATTTCTTAGAATGTTAGATGACTGGAGGAAAGATCATGCCCTTAGGGCTAAATTCCCACAAGTAGTCTTGATAACTATAAATGAAGGGAACAAAACACAGTCTGCTTTATTAAGGTGTGCACGTATATGTTTTGCGTGTGGGAAAATAGCCATATAAAGAATAATTGCTGAACCGCCAAAACACATATCAGAGAAGAGGTCAGGAACATGCAGGGGTATATTACCCTAGTGGAAGGAATAGCACATTGCAATCCACACAACCTAGTCCTTATATACCTGCACAAGCACAGCTTAAACAAATGTCATTAAACAAATGTCCAGAAACTATGAATCTGGGACCTGTCAAGTGAGAACTGTAGAGAATACTAAAGCTTCTAACCCTCCCACAATTGTTGTTCCTACTGCACCTTTAATTGATTTTACTGATGTAGGATGTAAGGTGTCCTCACAATAGGGATGTCAGACCCCTGTTAAAATGGTACCTATCTGCCAGCTGGAGAAGGACCATAGCGGTCGTCCTTGTGTTTCAGGTGGGGTTGGGGGTCACCACACAAAACTAGTTCTGGACACAGGAGCTTCTGTCAGTCTAACATCATTACCATTATTTTATTAACCATTCGCTCCATACACACACTTAGTGGGACTAGGTGGGGCACATATTAGAGCCTTGTTAGTGCCATCTGTGTCTCTATAGTTAAATTCATGGAGTGGCACATTTTCTTTTTGGTGTACCTCACACACAGATTAAACAATTTTGGGTGCCGACATTATGAACAGGGCTGGTATGCTTATTGTTTATGCAACAATATACTATGGAGAGACAATAATAATCGTAATTTTAGACTTTGAGAACATTGCTACCATCCCAGTTATACGTACTGTCAGCAATGAGCCTTTACATTTTCTAAAAACAGACAATGCAGGTTTGACACTTTAATTCATGATTTTCCAGCTGTATGGGCTCATGGTAAAAATGATTGTGGGTTGCTTAAGGGAAGTGAGATTTTGGTTCAGGGACCAGACCCTCTCCCACAAAGGCAATACAGATTCCCTAGTGAAGCTATTCAGCCAGTGAGGGAAATATTTAAAAATTGTAGGAACAGGGAATTGTGAGACCATGCAATACCACCAACGATAGTCAAATATGGCCAATTATGAAAGCAAATGGTTCATACATATTAACGGTAGATTACCGCATGTTGAATAAATACACTCCACCTATTACCAACATTGTAGCCAGTACACCAGACATCATCTCAAAACTTAACCCTAAAGCATCCATATATAGTGTTTTGGATATTAGCAATGGCTTCTTTAGTGTTAAATTACACCATGACTGTCAATATACATTTTCAGTTACATTTGAGGGACAACAGCTGACATTCACTACATTGCCACAGGGCTTTCATTCATCTCCCTTATATTTTCACCAGTGTCTGGCAGAGATATTACAATAATTTTCTTCTCCAAATAATCTTATCCAGTATGTGGATGACTTGCTACTGCAAACTTCAGATGAGTCCACTCATTTAGAACTTTTGGCTTAACTCTTATCACTAACCCAAACATCAGGTCTCAAGCTTAACACTACTACTAAAGTTCAAATATTACAAGCAGAAGTTGTCTTTTTGGGGTGCGTATTTCCCAAGGGCAAAGGTTGAACCAGATAGAGTGAATGGCATATTAAACACACCTCAGCCCATTAACAAATCTGGGGTACGAACATTTATAGGATTAGCCAATTTTTCAATGGACTTTATAGAGGGTTTTGCAGGAATAGCGAACCCCTGTATGACCTTCTTAAAGGTTCAGAACCAGAAGGAAATTCTATTAATTGGAATGGTGAACGTCAGAGTGCCTTTATCCCATTAAAACAAGCTTTGTCAGACACCCCTGCATTGTTAAGTCCGAATCCATCTAAGCCATTTTACATTCAAGTGGCTACAGATGACAAATGCATAACTGCAGTTATACTTCAAGAATCACAAACAATGCAAAGACCTGTTGCCTACTTTTCTCGACTTTTAACTCCAGTTGAGAAAGGATTTGATGCCTGTACTTAGCACGTCATTGGGTCATAACTACTTCTAGTCATCTCATAGGTTTTGCATCAATAGTGATTCAAACACAACACACACCACTTAAGCTATTATTGGAAAAACCTTTAAAGGGAGTGTCATCTCAACATATTGCAAGATGGCTTGTGGATTTACAGGAAAGACCCATCACTATTCAGCACAATGCTAAATATGTCCTTCCTCAGCTTATGCAGTATGAGGAATGCAGCACCAGTGTGAGCAATTGCATAGACACTCTCAATGATTCTTTACACATCTTTGTAGATGGTTCACGCTACTGGAAAGATGATAGCCCTTCCAGAAACTTTAGTCTGTTAGCAAAGCTACCATCTAATTTTCAGCCTAGAGAGCAGAATTAGAGGCTATATCACTGGCAATACAAAATGTTACAGACATAGACCTAACAATTTACACTGACAGCTCTTACATGGTTAAATCCCTGACAATATACTTGAGAGATCATATTACTGGCCAAAAATGGTTTATATGGTTACTAATGTTATAAACGAATGTTTAATCTGTATTCAAAATGGCCCTATACCCAAGGGCCAGCGGCCTACATTACAAAGGGTTCCTCTAACTAGTGGTCCATGGCAGTCGCTACAAATTGATTTCACTGTCCCTTTACCATCGGCTCCCTCTGGTCTTAGGTATGCTCTAGTGGTAGTAGATGTGTTTTCCAGATTTGTAATAACACTGCACATAGCACAGCCAAAGCACTATGGGAACATGTATTTTCAAGATGGGGGTTCCCAAGCATCATTGAGAGTGATAGGGAAAGTTATGCATAATTTATGTGACATGTTGGGGATACAGCAAAGATTTCATATACCATACCACCCACAATTAGCTGGTATAGTTGAGCGCATGAACCGTCCCCATTACTCCCGTATTGCAAAGATGTTACAAGATGCAGGGGGTACATGGGTATAACATTTGCCTGCTATTCTTATGGCAATAAGAGCCTTGCCATCAACTGTTACCAATATTTCTCCATATGAATTGATTACAGGTACAGTTATGAATCTTTCTCACCCTAATGAACCTTCACTCTCTACTCCTATCAGATAAGCAGTGTCAAAAGAGCAGTTTCTTAAGTTAGTTCAAGACCAGGTAAATATAAATTTACTATTTGCAGCACATAACATGGCAAGACCATGTAAAGAGGGGAGTGAGGTTACTGATCCCTTAAGTAAATTTGAACAAGGTCGGCTGGTTATGGTGAAAATATATGTCCAAATGCACCATGAAGTGCTAAGTGGGAAGGTCCTTACATGATAATAAATAACTGGCCTCTACTGTAATTAAGGTAGAAAGCAAACTGAAAAACAAAAAGGAAAGGAAACAACACCAAAATGGGTGCACATTGATCAATGCAATGCAAACTACTCGACATAAAAGACATATGATACTGCACAAATCTATATTTGTTTTTTCTAGGTTTACTTATAATCAACACGAACTTAACAGCATTCCCAAAGTCCATCACCAACATGATACGACCAATGATCCTGCTCATCTTCTCTACATTTATACTGTGCCAAAGCTATAAATCCAGATCACAACTGCTAAAACCCAACTATAAGGAATATTATTTGTATGCAGCATATCAGAGCTGTCGGTAAACACCAGGATATAATATACCACAGTATATTAACTCAAACAATATGGAATGTTGTGAACACTGGATAAACTCTGAGGCGTTCTTCGATCTTCCTCTAAACAAATACAAGACAGAAAGTATTAACAATGAAAGACTTTTCGTACAAGGAATAACACACACTAACTTTGAATGTAATGTTAGGGTAATGGAAATTACTCTACAAGTAGAATTTATTACTGATAGATCAGACACACACCCATCCATAATGAGGCATATTCTGTTTGCACCTCTACCAAAAGTAACTATTCAAATTCCATCCATCAAATGTTTAGCCCCTTCCAGAGTAGAAACACCTTTTCAACCTAAA
This sequence comes from Discoglossus pictus, assembly GCA_027410445.1. NCBI lineage: Eukaryota > Metazoa > Chordata > Amphibia > Anura > Alytidae > Discoglossus > Discoglossus pictus. The sequence continues at coordinate 440,854,905 of CM050164.1, forward strand.
CTTACAGATAGAAGTACTATGTTTTTAGATGTAAGGTGGTCTATGGTTACTTGGACGTTTCATACAAAATTGGGATATTTAAAGCGTTTATGCAAACTGCAAACCCTTAGTAAAAACGGGTGTACAATTATAGTCAATGGGGTAACAAACAACATAGGAGGACAAGGGACACCTTAGGCAAAAGTCTTGGAGGTGTGGGCACAGGGATGGGTTTAATTAATGGGGTAGTTATAGAGAAAATATACAGTAAAATCCAAGCTTTGGGATTTGATACAAGTGAGGGTTTGATGGATTAAGTGGAAATAAATAAACTACTATTACAGTTAAGTGAAACACACACTGAGACCATAGTTAACATAGACTCACATCTCATTTGGGTAATACAAGACTTTAATTGGGTTAGCTTGTACTCAGGCCCAAGCAGAATTGTCAGCACATTTTAAAATGTTAATGCAGACATTATCCAATGGCCATGTGCCTATAATGTTCTTCACTTCCAAACATGGCTTGATAGACTTTGCACTGGACAATACTACATTGTGGGTTAATGATTGGCATGGGTGTGGCCACATCAGGTGTACTGCATCCTCTCTTTTTCCGATATCAGGACTTCAAACAGAGCTTCAGAAATTGGTATCCTTAGGAATACCGATTTCTGACACTCAAGCCATGTTTGCAAATTAAGGCATGATATGCTTGTATTTAGTAACAGGGGATGGACACAAATGGATCTTTCACTATGTGGCCAACACCCTGTTACATAAAGCATACATATCTTTGTTCTCCTGGGCAATATAGAGAGGTGACTATATCATGCTGGCACAACAATTCTCAATGTGAGGTGATTGTTGAGACTGTTTTCCCTACTCAGGCTGTGTCATACATGGGTTATGGCAGAGTATGTTTCATGCTTTTACAGCAAGTGAACAATATTCAGTGTCTTTTTGTTGATGGTACCAGGTGAGTCAGGAATGGCCTAGAGGTCTATATTGTGGAGATAATCTGCATCTTTTAAACGTACCACTGATTACACATCAAACATTCAGTTATAGTCCCACTGTGAATATTTCATTATTCCCTCCAAATTTAATTGATGCCTCAGTTCTGCTAAAATGGGGCAAAGTATTGGAATCGGATAAGCATCTGCTGGAACAAATTAGGGAATCTGATGATCAAACTAAAATTGTGATTCAGCATTCCCAGGGTCAAATAGAACATTTAGTTCCACATATCATTACTACAGCTAAGAAGATATGGCATTATATATTTAGTTATCAAGCAACTACAACAAATTTGCACATTATTTTATTCATCCTGTATTTATTGTTTTCTCATGTGCTGTGATATGTTTTGTTGTATATATTGTTCTGTTTGCTGTGTGAAGAAGCATATGACTTCCAAGGCTAGACATATAATTCGGGAATCGAGATATATACACACATAATAGGGAATGAGATATACACATATACACACATTATTTCAGAGTCTAGTTAGTAATCAGAGCCCCTATGCCACACCGCTAAAACTACAAGATGATTTTCCACAAGATGCAAAGAGAATTTTGCCACTACAAGCATCGATCGCCACACATTATGCATCTGTGTTCTTCAAGACACAAAAGAGGGGATATGTTACAAGTGTTAGCAAATGTAGATCACACAAAGCACCCTGCTGGTTTTGTCAGTAACTGGACCTCATCAATCAGGTGTTGAATCAAGGCTGGAATTAACATTTGCCCAACAGATGCCATTGACAATCAGAGGTCAAAGATTCTTTTCTTGGAGATATATTGACATCTACAGGCCATCTGAGATGGAAATTACCACAAACGGCAAACGATGATCCTACACAATTTTACAATCTGATTGGCTGAGACAATCGTCAAGGTGTGGCTAGGATGGGTATAATTAGGCAACATTTACTGACCTGGGGCAGAATTATTGGTGGCAAAGGAAATAGGCAAGCTAGGATACACTGCACCTTTGCATTCATACACTTAGACATTAGTTAAAGCCTTGTAACTCAAGATGCTTCTCTCACTTTGTAATTGTGTGTTAATAAATCTTTTACATAAAAGTTATACTGTTTTGAAGTTTATTTAAGCAGTCAGAGGTTGTGCGTTAACTGGCGGTCAGGAAATATAGTTATAATTTCAGTATAAAAAGACAAGATTTAACAGGGACCCCTGTGGTTGTATATTAGGATACTATGAGGTTTTATATTGTACCCCATAATAAAGGGGTTAATATTAGTTCCATAGGGTTTAGGATGCCACAAGGATTGTAAGTTATATAGTGATCCCAATGGCAGATAGGACCAGGGCCATTGGGGGTTTATATGGACCCCCATAAGGCATATGGGATATGGAGGTCCATTGGGATAACAACAGGACAGTTCTTCGTTATTTATTGTGGGTGGGGTATGTTAGGAGGTAAAATAGAGTTAATCGGCTCCCACCAAAAGAACAATGGGGTGGGGGAAGAGGGTGGCAATGTCCCTCCCCCTAGGTGTTGCTGTGTCTTGGGGGACAGCAGGGAAAAAGCAAAGGGGCCATAAACCCCAATATTAATATTTATTAATAGTTAACCCCCTCACTGCTATGACTTAGTGCTTCAGATTTAGTGCTCGCAGTAGGTGTTTAGGTGGTGTAGCTCCAGTTTGAGTTTACACATAGGGTTTAGGCTCACTACTATTGCCTGCATTTGGAACACTTAGGGCCCTATTACATTGTCAAAATCACAATTACTGATGCCCATAATGTAGCACGCAAAAGTTACTGATATTCAATTGGCCTCCTCTATATACCCACAATTTATTTGCAAGATACAGGCTGAAAATTACTGCGGTTGTCAAAAACTTAACTTCGACCCATCTATGCCTTTGATCTTTCAAGTCTGCAAATGTTACAATCGCTAAAACCGTAAATCATGATTTCATTGAAACTACGGATAGGGAAACTACTGGGTAAATTAGTCTTTAAGAGAGAGCTTACCCTCTTTGAGAGAAAGTTAGTAATGACCAAAGCCAAAATAATATTGTGGGGATTAGAGGAATTTTATATAGCATAAATCCACCTGGGAAAACCTTATCAATGATTAAATGGGAAGAGGAATTAGGTATTGAATATCAATCTTGTATATGGGTTAATGCTCTACAATTTACTCATAAAAATCTAATAAGTGTTTCAGAGAAGTAAATTTTAAACTGTACCAAAGATGGTACTACGATCCAGTAAAAATATTCAACATTACACCAGAGCAGAACAAGCAATGTTGGAGGAATGTGGCCATGAAAGTATGCACTCACATATGTGGTGGTTTTGTCCAACTATTCAGGAAAGTTGGGATATATGTATCCAGAATCTATCAGCCATTTGTAATGAGGCTATTTTTTCCTCCCCTGAGCTGGTTTTATTTAATATATTTCCATCTCATTGGGATATTAGTACAAAAGCAGTTGTACTAAATACGATATTAGTAACCAAATGGCTTTGAAATGGAAAGAAGGGATCATTCCCTCATGGAATGAGATTACAAATATAATAAAAAGAAATAGGCAAATTGAGAAAGATTTTGCCCGAAATTCCCAGAAATTCCCAGAAAGAAAGATGGGATAAGCATTCCTCAATATCACTTCTTACTTAAATATTGTTTTATTTCTCACTTATGGTGGGTCCGTACTAAATTACGGAAACATGGTTGGATTCTCTTTTTTTCCCTCAGTCATTAAGCAAGAGGAATAGGGTTTGATTTACATCTATATAGATGATTGTGTATATCGTTAGATATCAAAATGTTATGTTTTTGTTTTTGTAATTTATTACTCACTAATTGGTTAATGTGAAACAATAGAACTAATACAAAGGCCAAATCACGAATGGAATATTAAATTATATTTAAGGTTATGATGGGGATTAATGGTTTGATAAGCACCTTGGGCCCTTTTATTAACTAGCAAAAGATGGATTGGTATACACTATTTTATTTTTATATCTTTGGAATTAAATATTTAGTTGGTCCTTTAAGTTTTATACAACTTCGTCATCTTGGAACATTGTTAGGTTGAATGTTAGGATGTTTTGAAACTTGTTATGTTTGTACTATATGTGTATGCATGTATTTTGTACCTTTTGTATTTGGAAAAAAAAATGATTTAATTGCAACAATTCCACAAGCCAGCAATTGCCTTCAAACCTGTATATGGCAAATGTAGCAAAAACTTCTACGATTACTAAAGAGGACTCGCAAGGGGATTAAATATCTGTTCTTAACAATATAAAAAACAATAAAAACACAATACTGAACCTTAAAATACGCAGAAAGATGCTAGAATTAATTGCACAACAGTCTCAAGCTCGCAAATCTGCAATAAAATATATATTTTTTTTTTACGATTACTTTCCGTGTTCAATATCAATATTGGGAATCAAGGAGTTAATACATATGAGGCCACCCACATTACATTAATTTTTATTAACGTTTAAGTTGCTTGCGAGCCAGATCGCATATCGGATGTCTAAACACTAACTGATTGACATTTAAACGCCATGTTTTACTGATGTCATGATGACGGTCTCTTTTACTATTGGTTGTTTCAACATCGTTACTTACGGGCTTGTTTAATTGATCATGATCATGCCCGAAATGCTACATACTGTTACATGGTTTACGGCCATGTAATTGAGAGCTTGTTCAATTAAATTAAATTGATCTGTAATTGTTGCAATTTTCAAGCCCGCAGACTTACGTATCAAGGCACTTAATAGGGCCCTTAGTATTAGGGTAGATTTTTTTACGGAAACCATGTCATAGCACTTTAGATGAAAGTATTCACCAGCCCCCCTTGACTTTTTACCTATTTTGTTACATTACAGCATTAAGTTCAATGTTTTGTTAATCTGAATTTGATGTGATGGATCAGAACACAATAGTCTAAGTTGGTGAAGTGAAATGAGAAAAGTATATACATAAAACTATTTTTTAGAAATAGAAAACAGAAAATTGGCATGTGCCTATGTATTCACCCCCTTTGTTATGAAGCCCATAAAAAGCTCTGGTGCAACCAATTACCTTCAGAAGTCACATAATTAGTGAAATGATGTCCACCTGTGTGCAATCTAAGTGTCACATGATCTGTCATTACATATACACACCTTTTTTGAAAGGCCCCAGAGGCTGCAACACCTAAGCAAGAGGCACCACTAACCAAACACTGCCATGAAGACCTCTCCAAACAAGTAAGGGACAATGTTGTTGAGAAGCACAAGTCAGAGTTGGGTTATAAAAAAAATATCCAAATATTTGATGATCCTCAGGAGCACCATTAAATCTATCATATACAAATGGAAAGAACATGGCACAACAGCAAACCTGCCAAGAGACGGACGTCCACCAAAACTCAAGGACCAAGCAAGGAGGGCATTAATCAGAGAGGCAGCACAGAGACCTAAGGTAACCCTGGAGGAGCTGCAAAGTTCCACAGCAGAGCGCTGGAGTATCTGTACATAAAATTACAATAAGCCATACGCTCCATAGAGTTGGGCTTTATGGCAGAGTGGCCAGAAGAAAGCCATTACTTTCAGCAAAAAACAAAATGCCACATTTTGAGTTTGCAAAAAGGCATGTGGGAGACTCCCAAAATGTATGGAGGAAGGTGCTCTGGTCTGATGAGACAAAAATGTAACTTTTCAGCCATCAAAGAAATACTATGACTGGTACAAACTCAACTCATCACATCACCCAAAGAACACCATCTCCACAGTGAAATATGGTGGTGGCAGCATCATGCTGTGGGGATGTTTTTCAGCAGCCGGGTCTGGGAAACTGGTCAGAGTTGAGGGAAAGATGGATGGTGCTAAATACAGGGATATTCTTGAGCAAAAGCTGTACCACTCTGTGCATGATTTGAGGCTAGGACGGAGGTTCGCCTTCCAGTAGGACAATGACCCCAAACACACTGCTAAAGCAACACTTGAGTGGTTTACGGGGAAACATGTAAATGTGTTGGAATGGCCTAGTCAAAGCCCAGACCTCAATCCAATAGAAAATCTTAAAGATTGCTGTTCACAAGCGCAAACCATCCAACTTGAAGGAGCTGGAGCAGTTTTGCAAGGAATAGACAAAAATCCCAGTGGTAAGATGTGGCAAGCTCATAGAGACTTATCCAAAGCAACTTGGAGCTGTGATTGCCGCAAAAGGTGGCTCTATAAAGTATTGACTTTAGGGGGGTGAATAGTTATGCACATTGACTTTATTACGTTATTTTGTCCTATTTGTTGTTTGCTTCACAAAGAAAAAAAAACATCTTCAAAGTTGTGGGCATGTTCTGTAAATTAAATGATGCAAATCCTCAAACAATCCACAAGGGGGTGAATACTTTTGCAAGGCACTGTTAATCTCTTGTTAGGATTTACATGTAAGCATTTGATATGGGCACTAGGTAATAGCTACATTAGGCTTACGAGAACACTTCACTCATACAAGTGTCATTTAATCAAGCACTTGGCTTGCAGTGCCCTGGACCAATAGTGAGGATGGACAAAAAGAGTGGTCTCTCATACTGCGTTCTAAGGCCCTCATTCAATTGCAATTTGGCCATTTAAATAGGGCTCCAAAAAAGCACATAACATATTTTTTTAAATACGTTTTTAGTTAGTAAACATCTATCCAAAAGCAAGGTTTTCACCGACTAAAAAATTATTTAAAAAAAAAAATGCTATGTGCTTATTTAGAGCCCTATTCAATTGTCCAAATTGCAATTGAATGAGGCCCTAAGTGCCTTGTTTCCTCCATGGTTTTGGAGAATGGGACTGCAGTTGTATAGTTTTTTACAACTTAAGTAGATATAGTAATGATTATTTAGACATGTTAAGTTTTATTTAAATATACTGTAGTATAACAGTATGTATATAACATAAAATAATTGTCCTGGATTTAATTTATTCAGTATTTAACAATAATCAGTCATTTACTATCTCATTTAAATGATGCTTATATTTTAGCATAAACATAATGTAGTTGTAATATTGCTCAAATTGCTCCATTAGTAAAGAATTAATGAAACGGAGGGTTTATGATTTTTGGAGCTATTAATGCGAAGAACTAAAAATGAAGCCAAAATAGCAGATGCAGCTCAGAGTAGTCATTCAGAAAAATGCTGTACTAATATACATCCACAAGCACCACTTTGCAGTTGCACAAATAAGGCACTTTATTGAAAACATAGATAATACCACTTAGCCATTGGCATTTTCATTTCTAAAGATCACCGGATTTAAATATATACTAATGTCATAAATATCCAACCATGCATTTAAAGGAACATTATAATTTGGGAAAACATAAAAAAAAACAACATTAGCAGTTATGTAAACAAAGAGCCTAAAGCATTTTAGACAACTGATTTTTGTCCAAAAGTATGAGGGATGTGCTCTGCAATTTTTTTCTATACAGCAGGGGAGAAAGTGGGGTTAGGAATTTATAGTGTAGTGGGAGTCCCCCTTTCAGCATTTCACAGCTTCCTGCCTCTCATACACATGCTCAGAAGCATGTAGTCATACTAAGTGAAAATCCTGCTTTCCGTGCTCTTTACCAGTGTTCTTACATGGAGCAGGAAGCATAATAATAATAAGTATATCAGCCCTTAGACCTGTGTTCCCAGTCCTCTCCTTAAGACCCCACAGACAGGCCATGGCTTAGGTTTAAGGTAGAAGAAACAATTACTATTAAACAGGCCATGGGGCATCTTGTTGCTTCATCAGTATTCACAGATATAAACCTAAATCATGACCTCTCTGCTGTGCCTTGCTAAAAGAGGGCTGGGAACCACTGTTCTAAAAAGTAGCAGAGGCTCTAAAAAGTATGGTATTCTCATGGCTTGTATAGCTGCTAATGATATTAGTTTGTTACATACTTCATCAACATGTAAGATTTTTCATGAACTATTTTAAAGCAGCATGTTTAAAAAAAAAGGAAAAAAAATATTTACATTGAAAGAGAAACAGTTCTTATATAAAAAAAAGGATATCAAGCAGATACATTATACCTGTCTAATATTCATGACATTTCAACATTGAATCTCTGAAGTGGGTTCGATTCTTGCGTTTTTCTTTCAAACTAAAACTATTAACCTTTAAATAAAATATAGTAATACAAGTAATGAAAAAGAAAGAAGATGTTTTTTAACAAATTGATAAAAACAAACAAAGTATATTTTATATAGTGGCAGAATTTCATTTGCTTCCCTTTATTCTATAACCCTCTTAATACATGCTAATGTTTTACTTGCCTTTAAATATATCACTTGGCATTGAGCATTGTTACCTAGGTGGTTGTCCACAAGCACACCCATATCCCTTTCTACATCTGATACCTCTATATTTGCTACATTAAGATTATAAATTGCATACATATTTTGCCTTCCAAGATGCATAACTTTACATTTATTTGTGTTAAATCTTATCTCCCATTTAGTCGCCCATTCTTCTAATTTATGCAAGTCCATTTGGAGGGAAAGTACATTTTCTGATTTAATTACCTTGCACAATTGAATGTCATCAGCAAAAATGGTAACACTATTTTCCAGTTCTACTTCTAAGTCATTAATAAATGTGTTAATCAATATGTTAAAAAGGAGAGGACTTAATACTAAACCTTGAGTAACCCCACTTACCACATTAGTCCAATCTGAGTAGGTTCCATTTACCACAACCCTTTGTCTTTTAGCCAGTTCTCAATTCCTGTATCTCTTAGTTTGCACAGTAGTCTTTCATGTGGCACTGTATCAAAAGCCTTTGCAAATTACAAAAAGATTACATTCACTGAGTTGCCTTGATCCAGGCTCCTACTAACCTCCTCATAGAAACTAATTTATTTTGTTTGACATGACCTATCCCTCATAAATCTGTGTTGACTCCTAATTATTATCTTGTTCACATGGATATGTTCCTGTATACTATGCCTTATTAACCCCCCTAAAAGCTTCCACACTACATAAGTGAGGCTCACTGATCTATTATCCCCAGATTTGCTCTTGTTCCCTTCTTAAATATAGGTATCACATCTGCTTTTCTCCAGTCATCTGGTAGCAACCCTGTGGTTACAGAGTCTTGAAAAATTAGATATAATATTTTGACTATTACAGAACCCAGTTCCATTAGTAACCATCAGGAACTTGTGATTTATTAACAATTATTTTTCCAGCCTCTTTTAGATTTCTTTCTGTGTTAACTAATTATTTGGTAAAAGGTAGTGTACCCCCTTTTGTTGCAGTGTTACAACCACTGGTAGCTCCCTTGAGTTTACAGAAGAGCAGAACTTATTTAGCTTATCTGCCTTTTTACTGGCTACTATTTATCCGTTGACCTGTTTTACATTGTAATGTTTCTACGGCTTTCTTCCTGGCCTTCTTCCCATTTATAGATTTAAAAAATGAGGGTTAGTCTTACTCTTCTTTGCAACTTTACTCTCATTTTCTATTTTAGCCAATCTAATAGCCCTTTTGCAAGCCTTGTTGATTTCCTTGTGCTCACGTAAGTCAGTCTCTATTCCCTTTTTTGTATAATTTAAATTACTTCTTTTTACTCTTTATCTTGATCTTTAAATCATTGTTATGCCACATTGGATGTTATTTACTCCTTTTACGTTTAGTACCATGTGATATGGTAATAATTAGGTAAGTTTAGTAAGGATTTAAAAGCTGTCCATTTATATTCAGTACTGGCACCTGTCAGTTCTTTGTCTCAGCCACATTAAATTCCAAGCCCGTAAGTGCAACATGAGACCCGCAACGGCTGCAGGCACGAAATTTGGCCGAGTTACAGAGCCATTACATTTGAGACGTAAACCCGTAAGCCATTTGTTTAAAGTTGGATGTGTGGCCGTGAGCATGATCAATTAGTCAAACCCGTATTAGTTACGGGTTTAGATGGGGCCAATGGCAACAGAGATCATCATTACGTCACTAAAAATGGAGGTTGGATTTTAATTATAATATGGGTTTTAATTACGAGTTACGATCGGACCCACATTCTAGAAATAATGCAATATTGATAAAGCCGTAATTATGTTATTCTAGTCCATGCGAGTTCCATTATATGTATTAACACGTTCATTGCCGGGATCCATATAACACGGAAATTATACATGAAATAAAGTATTTTATATTGCAGATTTGCGAACTTGAGAATGTTGTGCTAACTATTCTAGTAACTAGCATCACTTTTCCTTTAATTATATGTACAGTAGTGTGTGTATATTTGCATTTACAGTGCTACGTATAGGACTTTACCCGCCTTGCGGGTACTCTCTAGTACCCGTTGGCTTCTTGGCTCCATTTGAGGGTTACGGGCTTGAACGCCAGTGAATTCGTTGCAATTTAATAGTGGAATTGGAATGTGGCAGTTACGGGCTTGAGAGAACAAAAGATTTGCGGGCTCAAAGTTCCACGTTCCACGTCCTGTAGGCTTTTTTCGCTCTTCATCGGCAGGTCGGCAGGGGCCAATTTATTAGCCACAAATCTTGCGGGCTACGTTACGGGCTATGGTTTTACACGTTAAGGGGATTTAATAGGGATGTAAATGTTGTATTGCTGCACAGATCATTAAAATTTGTCTTTTTTCAAATTAACAGTTTTTGTTGGCCCCTTATAATTTCTATAATAATCTATAATATAATTCTACCTCAAATGAGACTGTATTATGATCACTTTTTTCCAAGGATGCCCCTATTGAAAAAATGTGGTATTGTGTTAATATTATTTGTGATGACTAAATCCAAGCCTCATTTCTTGTATAACTTGGGTCAGATAATGATCTCTGAGTGTACTCAAGAACTTGCTCAGCTTAGCTGAACTGCTGGTCTCATTCATTTATAATTACTATTATCTACAGTGTTATTTCTAACTATAGTGCAGTATTATCCAATACACATTTGAGGGTACACTCAAACAAATAATGCTCGATTGTGAGGGCCATAATTTTGTAAACGTACTATCCAGAAGATATTGGACACTGGTGATGCACCAGGTTAGAAAGCTGTGTGAGCATGATGTATAAACAATTATGGTGCCATGGTGGGATACGGCACAATAATGGCAAGTTAATTTAGCATTGTATGTGGTGCAAATGACTTTACGTTGACTTTCTTGAGCTGCTTTGCAAACTAGTAAGATTTTCAAGAATTCTATTGAATGTTTGGCACTAACGATCGTCACATATCAGGTGTAGCAGATGTAAGCATCTCTGCATTCAAGGTCTCCTCCCATCTGTAAAAGAAAATTAGCAGAAACGAAAATTGCAGAGCCAGATTTTAAGGTGTGTAAGTATTGCTTTTGTCAGTTGTGGGAAATGATGAACAGCTGTTTGTCCAAAGGTAATGCATTCTGTAAATATATTTGATTGCTTTTTATTTTCAAAGATAGGCAATTATGATAAAATCTTTCCTTACAGAAGATTAATGAAACGGTTTCAATCTGAGTAGTTTTAATAGGGTCCTACCCTGTCTCAAGAAATAAAAAATGTGAACATGTTTAAAATAATTTTCAGCATCCAGGGTTGTTTCTGGTACTTCTGCAACCACATGTTGTCCCAATAAGACAAACAGCCCTATTAAATTCCCTCATCGTTGAAAACCGTAGCCCGTAACGTAGCCTGCAAGACTTACGGCTATTAAATTAGCCTATCAAAGCTACCCACAAACAACTTGCGGGTTAGGTGTGAAACAACCCTACAAGACATAGAAATTTGAACTGTGCACCCACAAATCCTTTGTTCTCTCAAGCCCATAACTGCTACGTTCCCAATTTCGCTATTAAATTGCAACAAATACACTGGCGTTCAACCCCGTAACCCGCAAATGGAGCCAAGGAGCCAACAGGTACTAGAGAGGACCCGCAAAGGGCTAAAAGTCCTATCCGTAGCACTGTAAATGCAAATATAAACACACTACTGTACAAATAATGAAAGGGAAAGTGATGTTAGGTATAACAATTAATAGCACCACATTCTCAGGCTCGCAAATCTGCAATGTCAAATACTTTTATCCGTGTTATATCGATCCAAGAAATTAATGTGAGAATACATATAATGGAACTCACATGGACTTGAATATCCTATTTACTGACTGATTCATATTGCACTACTTCTGGAATGCGGGTCCGATCGTATCCCGTAATTGAAACCCGTAAGGCTTTGAAATCTAAGCTCCATTTTTCAGTGATGTAATGATGAGGATCTCATTTGCCATTGGCTCTGTTAAACCCGTAACTACGGGTTTGACTAAATTGATCATGTTCACGGCCGCACATCCAGCGGCGCAAGAATGGTTTACGGTCTTGCGTCTCCAGCTTGTAACTGGTCTAATTTAACAGCTCTGTAGCGCAGCCAAATTTCAAGCCTGCAGCTTTGCGGGTGTGCCGATGCCGCTGCAGGGTTCAAATTTAATAGGACTAAAGGTTTCTTATTTGTCCAAAACATGGCCCCAAAAGATGCAATGCCAAATGTTATCTTCTATCTCTATTAGGTAAATGGTTCAGTTTTATCTTTAGAGAGTTCATTAGAACTCCAATGGCAGACTGCTTTTATAAAGTATGGCCAATTAAATCACTAATATAAATGTTATGTTTGCACGGTTTTCATTACAGTCATTTTAGGATTTACTCATTTTGCTATATTTATATGGGTCACAGTCCTCTGTGATTTGTCAGTATACCTGAACCTTGGCACAATGGTACACTAATGACAAGTTCAACCACTTTAGAGTCAATTTTGTATTAACGTACTGTTATCTTGTATTCCATAAACAATAGTGAATTATTTTCAAATGTAACTTTTAATGACGGTCAAGGTATCATAGATGTTCATTGCGAGATGGTGTTATATTTCTTCTTTTGTATTGCTTTTTGTTGCTTGGGTAGTAACATTCAGCTACATTAAATTTACGATAAAGTAAGTGTTGTATTAAAAATGTCTTAGTGGTCGACTGCTGTACAGGTTGGCTAAGAAATGTTACCTTTCCCATCTCAAGGGCTATTGTAGTAACAGACAGTATCAGCTAATAAACATGGAAGCATGCTGTTAAAATACTTCTATTGAAAAGTTACAAAACTGAAGGTTGTGTTTATTTATTTATTTTTGCTTTCAAGCTTAGTTACTTAACACCATATAGAAACAATGACTACAGCAGTATGTTCTCTTGAGTTCTTTTTTAGATCTTTATATTTAAAAGCAGATGCAGAAAAAGTATTGCATTATCAAAGCATTGCAAAGGGTCTGATTTGCATTTTCCACCAAATAGTTCAGTATTGCTCCAGATCTGAAGAATAGTTTGTCTGTTATTATGGATTGATAGTCCAATGAAAAGTAATTGATACTGCAATACAGTGGTACTCTTGCAGCCAAATTACATTCCCTCTATGTGTAAAACCGTAGCCCGTAATGTAGCCCGTAAAACTTATGGATATTAAATTGGCCTCTTAAAGCTACCCGCGAATGACTTGCAGGTTAGGTGCGAAAAAACCCTACGGGCGTGAACATTTTAACTGCACGCCAGCAAATTCTTTGTTTTCTCAAGCCCGTAACTGCTACATTCCAATTTCACCATTAAATCACAAGAAATCCACTGGCGTTCAACCCCGTAACCCGCAAATGGAGCCAAGAAGCCAACGGGTACTATAGAGGACCCGCTAGGGGGGGTAAAGTCCTATTCGTAGAACCGTAAATGCAAATAAAAACACACTACTGTACAAATTATGAGAGGGAAAGTGATGTTAGGTATTAAAATAAATAGCCCAACATTCTGAAGCTCGGCAATATAAAATATTTTATTTCAGGTTTCATTTCCGTGTTATATTGGTTCCGTCAATCAATGTTAATACATATAATGGAACTCGCATGGACTAGAATATCGTATTTACGGCTTTATCAATATTGCATTATTTCTGGAATGTGGGTCCAATTGTACCCCAGAACTGAAACCTTTATGACTTTAAAATCTAACGCCCATTTTTCAGTGAGGCAATGCTGACGATCTCATCTACCATTGGCTCCGTCTAAACCAGTAACTCCAGGTTTGAATAATTCATCATGTTCAAGGCCACAAATCCGACGGCGCAAGAATGGTTTAAGGGCTTGCGTCTCCAACCTGTAACTTGCGCCATGGTCTAATTTAAATCGGTCAGGTAACTCGGCCAGATTTTAAGCCCGCAGTCATTGTGGGTCTTACGTTGCACATAAGGGCTTTGAATTTAATGTGGCTATTGGTTCTCAACCTTAATCTGCTGGACGGCAGGATGAGTAACAAAAAGTACCAAGGTAGCATTTCCCCATAGGGATCAATGTAAATTGCTATAATCCGTGCCGGACCCTAGAAGTTTCACATTTTACTTTGAACTGAAGGTGTTGTTTCTTGATACAACTATACAGACATAAATAAAAAACAATAATTAGATCAAATAAAATAGAATTTAACTTCACTTTAACTGTACTGGGAGGACTTGAGAGCCCAATGGGATGGTGGTGATATATAGGAGGAGAAGGAGGAGAGAGGTAAATGCTTGGAAGCTTGGTTCTTTTAGGCACAGGCTGCGCTTTCGTTCTTGTAAGCACAAGCTACACTTGGGTTCTTGTAAGCCCAGGCTACACTTTGATTCTTGGAAGTAAAAGCTACACTTGGGTTCTTGTAAGCATAGGCTGCACTTTGGTTCTTGGAAGTACAAGCTACACTTTGATTCATATAAGCACAGGCTACACTTTGATTATTGGAATCAAAAGCTACATTTGGGTTCTTGTATGAACAGGCTGCACTTTGGTTCTTGGAAGCACAAGCTACACTTTGATTCATACGTATAAGTACAGGCTGCACTTTGGTTCTTGTAGGCCCAGGCTAAATTTTGATTCTTATAAGCATAGCAACACTTTGATTAATGTAGGCACATGCTGTACGTTGATTCTTATAGGCACTGGCTATACTTTGATCCTTGGAGGCACAGGCTGCACTTTAATATTTATGGGAACAGGCTGTACTTTGGTTCTTGTAGGCAGACTGCACTTTGATTTTTATAAGCACAGGTTGCATTTTGATTCTAATAGGCATAGGCTGCACTTTGATTCTAGTAGGTACAGGCTATATTTTTTTTCTCTCAGTCAGTCGTGTTAAGTACCAAAAAAGATGAGTTCAGAGGGAGTGGAGTACCGAAGGTCCAAACTCCATATTTAAAAGCAGAAAACAGTCCAGCTTAGATATAGACATGAAGATTGTCTGCGACAATAACCAATATTGTTAAATGACTTCTTTTGTTTTGCTTTTTGTTGCTTGGTGGACACATTTGGAGAGGTTAACATAATCTCTCCATGCAGTTTGAATACGGAGGACTTTTGATGGTAGTAAGTGGCATGCAGTTTCTATCTCATCCATTGCATCTCAGAATTTCTCATATTAAATGGCAGTATGCAAATGAATAAGATAGGAGTAGTAATGTAGTCTACAAGATTGTAGAGCCAAGCGTGATTTATCCTTGCTATATATAGTGTGTCAATGCACAACAATGAATTTGTAATAAGACTGAAGGAGAACTAGAGCTTTGAAGCTGAAAAACAAAAATATAAGCTCATGTGGATGTGTGCGGTGTGCTTTCCGATGCCTGAGGAAACATTAAATGAAGAGAGACTATAAGTATTTCCAGTGTTAATGATGTTCTCTCCTGAAGCATGCTGTGAAAATTCTACAGAATTATCTGAATAGTCTAAGCTAGCAGGTGGCATTAAGTACTGAAAGTCTATAGAGCTAAATAAAAGGTTACTTGTCTGTGAGTTTCTCAGGTATCTCCAAGAGGTACCGTATGTAGAATGTCTAATAATACAAAGGACTCTGGTTATTATTACACCTACTGGGTAGTAGTCTGTCATATAAGGGTATATCACTTATATCACTTATATGGCGATGACACATTTTTCAACCAAGTCCAGGAACCTATACCAATAGTAATTGTGAGCTATCTCACTAACACTGTTAGCATTGGCCCTGAATGAAAAATGAGAATTTTGAATATGATGGAAATTGGAATATAAAAGGTCAGATGCTGGTAGGTCTTCACTATCTGAACAGGTGCTTTTGGCAGAATTACATAGAATGTTAATAGTTGTTGACAGCAGGGAAATGGTAAATTAGATTTTTTTCAGAGTGTCAGCTATAGTTTTAGCAAGGTGGATACCATCCTGTAAAAAAACACACATTTTGATTGTAGAGAAAACGATTCAGTCTATTCACAAAGCATATTTCATCCACTTAAAAGCTTAAGCTTTATTAATCCTCATGAAACTGTGTTCATCAAATATATTCTTAAATTCTATTACTTTATTGGTCTCTATCACTTCTGATAGAAATGTGGTTTACTTTTCAATAAAGAAGTACTTTCAGAAATTACCATCGCTATTTCCTCTTCCTGCCTCAAATGATTACCTTGTGCTCTAGCATTGCTCTTTTTTTAGAAAAACACTTCCCTGTGGACGCATATTCTGTATGTCAGCAACACTTAGCTCTCTGATTTAATTTTATTATAATTTATTTGTAACACGACAACATGTTCCGTATCGCTATATATGGGTTCAATGCAAAAACAATAGCAATATGAACACATTGCAGCTTAGAGCTTAAAATACAGTCTCCATAGTGCTTTCCCCAAAGCACCATACAAGACTGAAAACTCACAAACTTACAATCTAAAGGTAAATTTCATTGCTTCCTCGATAAAGTGACATTAGTGCCTCTTTTTCTCCTTAGTAAAACCCCCCAAAAAATTATTTTATTGTGTTAAGAAATTACCAAAGTTGAACATATTCAACATTGGTGTCCTGTGGATATATTTATCAAAGTTTATATAAACAGAGTTAAAATATATTGAATTAAAAATCTGCATGCACTATGTTTTTTATTTGGTCTACAGAGATAACATTTATCCCAGTTTCAGAAAACAGGCTACATAGAAAACACAGGAAGTAGAAAGATAGATAGATAGATAGATAGATAGATAGATAGATAGATATTTGTAGATTAATTCAACTTATTCCTGCTTATCTAAACTTAAACTCCCACACATTCTAGTTTTAACCATTAAATATAACACCCTATACTTTTTTTGCAAAGTATCTGTTGAGATCCCCTCCAAAACCAATTTTAACAACTAGCAATTAAAAAAGTATTGCCTAATAGAACAGATGTTTCAAGGGTGTTATATTTATTGATAATGAATTTAAATTCTCATTTGCTAACCCTAAATTCTCATTTGCTAATTCTCATTTGCTAACCCTTTTACTGACTTTTATTAAAATTTTGGAACATTTGTCTGCTGGATTAGAGATCCTTTTAAATAAGGTATTTTGGGATTCTTCGTTCTTTTTATCATAAAAGCAAGGAAACGTCAACACAAGACTAGATTCGCTTAAAAAAGAGTTTTGTCCACTCTTATAGAGCTTCTGTGTATTTAGTAGTTATTTTAAAGTTCACAATGAGGCTTTATTCTCCATCATTAGCACTCTTTAAAAGACCATGAGCTAGATATTTTAATTAGCCATTGGTCATTAATAAATTCACAATTCATTATTTTAAAGGCATTATTAAATGTAAAATGTATTGTCAAAGCTCAGACCAAACTGCTGCTGGTATCCCCCACTATAAAGGTAAATCTGGGAGGTGTCTACCTGATAGCTGCTAAATTTTCAAACACAATGTGTACCACCAACACAATGACGAGGCAACCTACTAATGATTGTTTATTCTGTTGTTATTGTTCATAAAACCCTTTAAACCGACCTTTGAGCCAAAGCTCCCACACTTCCCTAGATTATCTTGTCAGAGTGGCCACAAACAGTCAGCTGATACTTTAATCTTTGAAAATTAATTTAATATTAAATATTGCTATTATTAAATTGTTAAATAAAAATGGTATCATTGATCAATGAATAGTTACGATAACTAGCTCCCCTTGCTAGTGCAATGCCAATTTCATTACGTCAAATACAATTAAATGAATCATAAAAGAAGTCTAGTCAAGTTACTTATAGATAGCTAACTTTTCCTCTATAACTGAGTTACTGAAACTAGTCTTAGTAAAAATTACGAATTCCATGTGAACTTAGGAAATATGAATTAGACCATAGGTTTACATTATAAGGCAATGCATATACAATCTACAGTTATTTTTAATAGGATAAGCAGTCTCTAGGTTAACATGGCACGTATAGCTGTCACTTCATATGCTAACAATTCCAAAATGCCCATATTCATACCACATTACTAATACCACAAGAGAGTAAAGCATAGCTTAATGAATAGAGTGAGTATCATTCTCTATTGTTCCAACAAGACGACCACCATAATTCCCCATTAGTTATTTTAGAGTAATTCCAGTTAAGTTAGCAAAAAATCTTAACGAACAAACAGAACCATTAAATGAATTTAGCGAGTTAGATTAGATGCAGTTTCTCAGTAGCTTCTAGTGACTTATTTTCCGTCCGCCTATATATTTATTATTACTATTCTTTCATTTTGACCTCAATTGCTTCCCCTTTACTTGCTCTATTTCCCCTATTTATGCATACACTTTAAAAGCTCATTCCTAGCTGAATGACTGCTACCCCTTACATTTCTCTTTCGCTGCTTGGATCTAATTAACCTATGTATAAATTAATCACTGAAAGACTGTCACTTAACAGTCCATGCACAAATACAATTTATTTATTTTTAAAAATAAGGGCCAGTGTCTGTTTTCTGAAAGGCCTGCTTCCTTTGCACTCTCTTTCATTCCTCATATTAAATAATTAGCAAAATTCCAAATTTTTTCACAAGTTAAATGTAAAGTACAATTCCAGAGACTGATATTTTCTCACACAAGAAACAATTAAAATGTTAATAAGATCATTTGTCTTAGTTGTAACTATTCACACCTGTCTATACACCTATAATCATAAATGCCTTACTAGATTCTGTCACCCTATTCACAATATTTTCCTTTATTGTACCAGTGTCTCCTGGCTACCAATATCCCACAGTTTACAATCCAAAACATTTGACCAAAACATACAAAGCAAACATCTCATAGGTACTCCTTCTCTAAATATTCTCTGAGTTGTCCCATAATAGTTCTCAGAAGTATTTTGCTGGCTCATCAAGGTACAAAATCTGACCACTATCAAGCATTACGCATCTCCTCAACACATATTTGTCTCCCAAGCCCAAGTCTTCCTTTAGAATGGAAACCCTCAGGATTCAACTCATCATTTCATCTCATGTATTTACTGTATGCCCCAGGGGTAACTATTCTGTCTAGGCTCACAAGATCCAAGCCTACGGCAACACATGTTCAGGGGGCAGAAGGGTGCCTGAAGATGCAGTGAGGTCTATTGAAAAATATTTGTACATTCATTGACACGTCAATATGCAGTGATATTTATTTTGTTAATTCTGCTTGACAACTTCTTAGATACTATGGCCCCCATTTAATTCCAAGCCAGTAATTACCTTCACACAGCCCTTATGTCTGCGGGTTAGAAATGTAGTGCAGTTACAGACGTATTTAATTAACTCAAGCCCGGAAGTACAGACCTGAAGGCTAAACCGGTAAACATGGCGGCCGCAGTTACAATCTAATACCATAATTACAGTGTGCGCCACAGCCCTTGGAGCCAAGAGAAAATGGGCTAACAGATAATGATTGACATGGAGAGATAATAAAGCTGAGGTCCACCCGCCCCTGCGTGCAGATCCCGGAGCTGGAGGTTTTGATATTGGAGAGTGAGAGTAGGCGATTTTGGAGAGCTGGTTATAGCGATTTTATTCATTTATATTTCCTATAGACTTATTTTACACTTAATACATCCAAACACATATTAATACATAATACACATAGATACATATATTAGATAGGTCACTACATTAACACACTACTACCCCACCCTATACCCTAACATATATAAAATACACATAGAACATTTTTTTTTGTTCACAAATATATAAATATACAGTTATCTTCAGTTATCCTTATTTTACTTTTGGGATTAATATTAAGGGTGGAGAGAGGATGGAAGAGGTGGGGAGGAGAAGAGAATGAAAGGAGAAGAGGAGAGAGAGGCGGCCCTGGGGAGTGCTGAGGGAAGAGTGGAGGAGAAGAGAGTGGTGGAGAGGGGAGTGGAGGAGCGGAGTGGTAGAGGGGGGAACAGAGTCACCCATAGTTATAGGCACTCCAAGCTCAGGGTCAGAGGGGGAGGGGCCTGAACCTAGGGAGGGGTTAGTGTTGAGGAGGGTAAGGCCTCAGGATCAGAGGAGGGAGCACAGGATCCCCGTCCACAGTCAGGAGGGCAAGAGGCTGGGGCAGACACAGGGCCCCTAATTACAAGCACAAGGAGATGGTGGTCCTCCTCAGTGCCATACGTGACCGCCCCACTATCCTTGCGGGGGGGACAAGTTTGGAAGGAGGTAGCAGCAACAGTAACAGCAGTAGGCTTTGCAGAAAGGGATGTGAGGTCTGTGAAGCATCATTTTCATGAGGTCCACGCCAATGTGAGAACGATGATCGCCAAGAAGGAGAGCGCAGCGACAGCACCAAGTGGTGGCCACCAAGTGACTGTCAAATACAACGAGTGGGAGAGGGTTCTCAAGGAGATGTTGTGCCAGGTCCCCGTTGTTGGAGTTCCAGGCCTGGTGTCCCAACAGGATCCAGCCTCCTGGCCAGGCTGCTACATTCATTGGATAACCAGAGCTCGCTGCAACCCCCTCAACTAGGGAGAGGAGAAGCCATGTGGCCACGTGGGTTTGGGGCCCCGTGGCAAGGCGGAGAAGGATGTAGGGGCTGCATATATATTTGGACCTTCTCAACAGCACTCAACAGTGACAAACTATTGGTCCAAATTGTAACATTATCTAGCCTGGCTACAGCGTATTGGATCATGGCCTATGTGATCGTGATATTTGGTAAGCAGATAGATACATCATCACGTGGTCCATGATCCTTTTCTCTGTGGACATGTAGGGTTATATTTAACATTTCACCAATTGATGGTCACGGAGGAATGCCGTTGAGAAGAGATGCTGTAGTCCCTATATTTTTGTTAGGCCTTATTTATTTATTTTGATTCTAAGGTACAATTTAGGTCCATGAAGGCATCTTCTTCATTTGCAAGCATTGTTCCAAATATAATATATAGTAATATAAAATATAAAATATAGTAATATAATATATATTTACAGTGGCTGTAGACATTCCATCAATGACATCCCCTCCAAAAAATGTCGCTCACACGATTTTAATTAGATCATATATCCAGAATTATAAGACATGATTGTAGTTAGCATACATTTAGACCAATACAGCTATAACGGTGTACTTGCAAAGTCTCACAGTGGCATGTTAATCAAAGCCAGCATTTATACATGCACTAGTGAAGCATGTCATCTTCTCTCCGATATCAATAATACAAAAGACACTTTTGTCTGATGTACAGTAAGTAACACTAATTATGGCTGGTGACCTTTGTGTTCTCTCAGTATTAATGGCTAGGTTTTCCCAACTTATGAAATCATTTGAATCCTTTATAATGTGATAACATATCTATAACAGATGAATGTGATATCAATGTTGCTAACAAATATCAGATGGAGATGGTGATAGTACTCTCGGACCACTGACTGTGTTCACAGCTAAGCATGTATTGTGAGATGACACATCATTATTAATGGTCATGGCTAGTGATTTGTCATGATAACTAACTAATGGTTAGTAATGCTTGAAGTTGAAGATCAGGTAAGTTGGTATATTGTTATAGTTACAGTATTTAGCACTGTACTGTACATGCAGTTTTTTTTTTTTAGTTTTTTATCCTCCTTTTTTAGGTTTGGACCACCTTTTTTTCAGATTTTTTTATGAACACACTGTATGTGTGTAACTGGATTGGATTACATAGTCCAGGTGTTTTGGAATCTATTAAATAGAGTGATGTATTATGATATTTGTATTCCTCCGATTCTAGTTGCAGTGGTGTAGTGACCACATGTGACCCTAGCAGATGCTATGCATCATAGTTATTATACAGTATTACATTTAACTCTTTAGGATCTCCTATATATATATTCATGTCTGGCAATGTCTTCCTATGTAGACTGAACCCCTTATGTCCAGTATCTCTCACTCTGGTTCCCCTGTCCCTGGGACCCCATCCCTATACATTATTAGCTTCCTTAGCGACAGACCAGCAATTTCATTGGAAACATTCCCATATTTCAACAACCTATATGTAATACATGTAATAATCAGCATACATTGGAACAATGATACATTAATGAAACTGAGTAATGGAACAACATATATGTCACCATACACCCAGAACTCTAATACATATGGGAACAGCTACATGAGGTCCCTGACCGAGGTCATATGGGTGAGCATAGTCCATCCTTTCACGTACTGTTGCACATAACACCTAACATTTGCTTGCAGTGTGCCATCCTTATCAAATAATTATACATATTTACTGTCCAACATATTTTCAGAAATATATATTTTTTTGTTATTTGTTCATTGGAGTGCAATTCATTCTGATGAACTTCCCTGCTTTTGTATTGTTCAAAAGTGGTTTACTATCTTTTTAATGGCTGCTAGGGCACTCTTACCTCTTTGAAAAAGTCCTATTTGGAACCCGCAATATTTTTGCTATAATTTGGCTACATTTCCGATTTACGGGTTTGAAAGCAATTGTGGGCTTGTTAAATTGTTGAAATGAAATATGTATTTTGCGTCTTTAGCACTGGTAACATTAGCGGCCTTGAAACATCAAAGGAGGAGATAGTACGGAGTTACGTTTTTGACAACCACATTGATTTGGAGCCATGTAACTCGCAAATGGATTGCGAGTAGCAAAATGTGGCCAATTAAATATCTGTGAATTATACGGGCTCCATTACGGACTCCAGTAATTGTGATTTGGACAATTGTATAGGGGCCCATATGTGTACATAAACACACTTAAACATTTAATTTAAGATATTGAAAGGGGTAACAAAAAGCTGCAGATGAGGAGTGGGGGTGCACATATCTGAATGGCCTTGGGCAGCATAAAACCTGTTATGTAAAGTGTTCAGACTTTAAGAATAAATGTCAATGATTTTAACAATAAACAAATTCACAACACAGCTTGTGCGATTAGAAGCAGCCTCATCATCCACAAAATGAAACACTAAAGACTCTGCCCAAGTCAGTAAAAATGCAGTTAGCTGTACCTATCAGTGATTTTTTGAAAGTACACAGCATCTCTGTGTCAGGCTCCACTGGCCTAGAAAATAGCTGTGACTTCATCCGAGACCGTATAGTCAAGAGTTTGTTAGGCAAAAATGTAATATCTAAAGAACAAACTAAGTATTTCAAGGAAAAACAAATACATATTTTTTATTACAATCTGTACATGATCTCATGATGTTCTCTGCCAATGTCTTCAACAAGCAGAAATAGGTGTGTGAATTGCTCCCCCAGAGATATGTTGTTTACTACATATTAACTTCTGTAGACTGTAAGTTTATCCCTATGCAGGAACAGAATGTTAATAGGATAATGTGGTGCCACATAAGAATGTGACTGTATGGTTTATATGCTACTAGCGACTTGCCCCTCAAAAAATGATGGCAAGAAAATTTGGCCTCATTACAGCCAAAAGTCCCACGGGCAGACCAGACCGGGTCATCATCTTCTCTGGCCATCCTGTCGCATCCTCGCCGGCATCTCCTGGAGGTAATGCGTGTCACACAGTAATCCGTGTCACACAGGTAATGCGTGTCACACAGGCCCTACTGCTGGGTGATACCATGCTCCTTTCCCTCACACAAACAAATCAGCCTCCAGCGCCCTCAGCCTTCAGCGGGCCTGCAGCTGGGGTTGATGCGAGTCCTGCAGGCCTACAGTGCTCATCGCAAGCCCATTCCAGCCAAGTCCTACGGGCCTCGCGACAATCGGCTCCTGCGCTCATTGCAGCCAAAAGTCCCACGGGCAGGTCAGAGCGAGGCTCAGTGTCACCCACACCCGGCCCATCTTCTCTCGCCATCCTGTCGCAACCTTGCCGCATCTCCTGGAGCTATACAAGGTAACGTGTGTCACACAGGCCCTACTGCTGGGTGATACCATGCACCTTTCCCTCACACAAACAAATCAGCCTCCAGCGCGCCCTCACTCTCCAGCGGGCCTGCAGCTGGGGGCGATGCGAGCCCTGCGTGCCTAGGGCGATCATCGCGAGCCCATTCCAGCCAACTCCTATGGGCTACGCGATGAGCGGCTTCTGCGCTCATTGGAGCCAAAAGTCCCATGGGCCTCGCAAAGAGCGCCTTCGGCTTGCTTTGCGAGGGGAGCAAAGGGTCGACAACTCGCAGTACGACAACTATATAGGTGATGTGCAGCCACTTAGTTTAGTGCAGTAATAGTCAATGGGAATACATAGATCGAAATCAAGATGTTTGGCATCTTATTTCTAGACCTCCACTTCATTATTACATTTACTAGAAAACCATCATGTACATGCTAAATCTTTAAATAAGCTATCAGTTAAATGGTGTCCCACTCATAGGTGCCATATAATATATCATCTTTACTCATGCACCCTTTGAATGTCAGTATAATAAAATACTTTTTGCAGGTACTCTGTAGAAAATTATGGATTCCAGATCTTAAATTAATTTTCAAAAATAGATTTGGAGCTTGGAGAATTTTGTAAAAAATAATTGACTACACCTGATTTATTGCACAATTATATAGTTCTTGGTGGATTTTGGACCAGGCCCCCTGTACATCTAATGCTAGTACCACAAAGCAATTATAATTGTAGTACCTGGGTGTAAATCTAATACTGGCTCCACTCAGAGGTGCCCAGGAATCTTCACTACAGTGTTTCTAATTATAAATATCAATAAGATTCCACTTATCGCAATAGTATTTTTGTGGTACTAACCCTTTGTGAGATATACCAACTTGCTACATTACGACCCACTGACTATATGGTGCAAAATAATAATAATAATATTTTCAACTGTAACAAATAGTATATTTGTTGTAAATTGTTATTTAAAAGAACATAGCAAGATCCTGGATATTGCAGAAATAAAAATTAAATATAAATACTTATAACTGAAATTGCTTTTTATTAAACATTTTGAGAGGAAAGTGTTAGATGTTGAGTTTGAAAATGAGATATTTTAAGAGTACATTATCTGAACAGATCCTGAATCTCTGCTATTAAAGTCTAACTCTCAGAGTAGCAGGAAGAGTGTGCCCATTTTACATAAATAATAATAATTGCAGAAGTGTTAGCATTTAGAAGCCTGTGTAATCGCACTGGCTTAATGTCTTGTACATACTCTAATAAAAGATAAGATATATTTACTGTATATAGCGCAGTACAATATCTAATTTTATTTGAGAGGTTTAGGTTTATATACTGTATATAAGTTGCTGTTATACATGAGATCGAAAAGTAGTAGCAACTCCAATATGGTAAGCATTTACATTTTTAAGTATAAAAACTGATAGGTACAGGTGTGCTAAAGCTCATTCACTTGTCTTATACCAACTTACAACGCCAAACTGGCAAACATTCCCATTGACTTGAATGGAAAGATAGATGGTTGTCAGTTAATCCAGTAAAATGATCATAGATGAAGCTTTAGCACATCTCTAGTAGATCATACATTTAAGAAAGATATCTGTATCATTTACTCCTATGGAAAGAGTCATAGAGCCCAGTTCACTTTCATGTCACATGTGCCCAGTCATACAGACAAAGCAAATGAGCTTTAGTACACTTGTACCTATCAGTTTTAAGTAGATCTGATTCCATGCCATGTTGTAGTATTAAACTGTTACTTAAACCTGAGGATGATTTGTTGGATCTTGATAAGAACCTAAGTGCAAAGCTATGGTATAGGTGTATTTAGGGATGGTTTCGTTAATCAAACTGAATGGAAGAATTCCCACCATTTTGGCAACATACTATTAAAGATAATCCTTACAATGTTAGATTGTGGAGTCTGAGAGGATTTTGCACTAGCCACACAATAGTATGTTTTATTGCTGTTGGTGGTTTGCACATAGTAAGATTTTTGGCTTGGGTTATGATATAGAATTAATCTTAGCAATGCTTGTTTGGTGTTGAGCATGAACAAAGTGTAAATGTAAAAGTGTATATATGCCTATTATGTATTTGGGTGACATATCTTGTTGTTGAAGTAAACAAGTGATGTTGGATTCAAAAGGCAAGCTTTGTCCATCATTTATGTCAGTTTGTATCCATCCATATTACATTTCTCCAGGTTACGTATCTGATTCATCTGATACTTTTTCAAGCTAGACTCGGGCATTGGGACAACAGTGTTCATAAGAGGACCAAGTAAAGTTCTAGGCCCTCATTCAATTGTGATTTGGCCAATTGAATAGGGCTCTAAATAAGCACATAACATATTGTTTTAAATACGTTTTTAGTTAGTTAAAACCTTGCTTTTGGATAGATGTTTACTAACTAAAAACTTCTTTAAAAAAAATATGTTATGTGCTTATTTAGACCCCTATTCAATTGGCCAAATTGCAATTGAATGGTGGAGCTAATGGAAAATATTTCCAAAGCATAATTAGTATCATAGCATTCCAATAGATATTAGGATAAACAGAGGAATAAATATACTTGGAGAGGATGAGATATTTTAACAATATGTGTGAATGGAAAACAGCATTTAGAAGAGAAGCAAATTTGATAGAGGATGACTGGAAGACATCCTCCATAACTATCCAGGGGTGAGGAGGATGCATCCTAGCCATCCTTTATAATTCCTCCCCAATAATGAACCACTGGGAGACACGGCAGCACATGTCATCACACGTGTAATATTTATGTATTTATGTATGATGAAAAAACAACATATCACTTTCACAGGAAAATCACTTCATCGTTTAAAAAATAGTCTCAGCACAGTGGTGAAAAATGTCTCACTAGCAAACGGGCGAGATATGGTTTCTTTTCGACTGAGTTTAGGATCACATATAATAGTTGTCAAACTAAGAAACGTCATCGCGTTCGCGAGCTCGCAAGAACTGCGTCCCTGGCAAAATGAGGGACGCAGTTTGGGCTGCAAATGAGGAAAACTCGCGAAGCGAGGGGCCGCATTTGCGGAAGGTGAAGGCTCCAATTTCAGCTGCAATGAGCCGAAGACTCATTGCAGGCCGCAAATGCGGACCTTCGCGAAGTGAGGAGCCGCATTTGCAGAGGTGGAGGCTCTACGGCACCTCACAAGAGGTTACAAACAGCCACAAAAGCGGGACTTTAAAAAAAAAACTATAACACGCAATGACTAAATACGGACTTACACACAAAAATACGAGCCGCAGGACTTTAACAAATTACGAACTCGCAAAAATACGAACTTAACGGCCGAACCGCGCACAGCGAAAAACATAAAAAAAACACACAAAACACACACACAAAAAAAAAACATTGCACACACCAAGGGGGGGCAGCCAGGATGTCTAGGAGTTAGGTTGCGCGCAAATGTAAGTCCAATTTACACAGTTTAGACACTCGAGAAACCCTGCGCAAGAGAAAAAATGACCGCTGAAAAAAACAAAAATGAGGCTACACGACCAGTATACCAGCAAAACACCGCCAAGCACATACGAGTTTTACAAAAACCCATACGAGGTACAAAATACACCATTAGCAAGGACGCAAAATCATCCACACCCGCGTACCACATACACAATCACCGCCATTTTACAACACTTACTTACAGAAAGCGGAAGTACACAGCTACACAAACCGCTTTCCCTCGCGCACGCAGCCTATTTACACTACACACTGCACACATTGCTGACACTTACACCTCAGCTCAACAACACTGCAAATCTACATTGTATGCTGCAGGAACATCAAAACAGACAGTTAGCTCTTCAGCACATTGCTTGCTGAATATATTAATTACAAATAGGTAAAGTATATTAATTTATGATTTAATTAATTAATTAATTAATTAATTATCATGAAAAAAATACATATACAGAACAAAAAGAAAACACCACAGTATCGCAATAAACGACAAAGGCCTTCACCGCGCTCCTCAAAAGGAGCGCCAATGGTGTTCATAGGACACAAAGTACACCAAGGGAGAGGCTTGCAATAAGCGCAAAAAGGAGGTCAGCGCGTACCTTACAATGAGCGCAAAAGCACCTCTGATAACAAAAAATGCACCAATCGAGAGTCTCGCAATGAGAGCCGAAGGATCTCAGACGACCAAAACACTGTCTGTGGCAAACAGCATTACTTGCCTTACAATTTTATTGCCCCGTCATTTTTGACGAGCAAGTCGCTAGTGTTGTAATAATGGCTAATAGGTCCAGGAGTTGGAGGAAACATTGACGGGTCTCTCTTAGACCTAGAAAGCTTAATATGGATGCCATTAGGCACGCAGTTACTTGGACCGATTTTTAAGTGTACTGTATTGGGCAATTGGAAGAGTAGTCTTAACATGGAAGTGATATTTGAAGTAAAATGTTGTGATGAGTTATGCAAGTAGATGGTATAGAAAGATAAGATCAGTCAGATCAGAATAGTCCTCCAGGACATTAATAAAAAGTTTGATGGAGAATGAGTTTTTGGAGATTTTGTCTTCAGTGCACATTGCACTATAAATAACTCTACAGCAGCTTGAGAAGTTCATGACCATAATGAAAACTCCAAAAAAGTCCAAATTGTATTCAGTCTTCATAAAAAATGTACAAAAAAATCACATGATGGCAAATGGCAGTCAAAGGTGGTTACAAAGGTCCCATGATTCATTTTGTGCCATAAAAGGCACTTATTCTTAGTTAACTGATCTAACATGTGACACATGTATAATAACATGAAATAATCAATTAATTATCAACATAGCTAATTGAATTCAAGATATGAAAGCGGCACACTTAAGTAAAACACACAAGGTATGATATTATAATCATTTATTTTGTAGGCATTTCTAGTGGTATAACCTGTTGAGTTGAACTGATCTCTATTAAATACTCTTCACAGTTTTTGCATGAAGATAAGCTTGTATTATATTTGTTATTTTAATTAGCACATCAAAAAAATTTTCTCTAATCTCCACAACATAAGTATATAATACTGTTCAAACGAGTACAAATAATATACAAAGTAATAGCAATACATACAATATTAATTTGAAGAAAAATATTAGAAGACCCTGCTTATGAGCACTTACAAACTAAATGAGATGATCAGTCATGTAGTGAATAGATAATTTGGGGATAATGGTAAAAAGTCTTAAAACTTCACTTGTAATATTATGGCAGTCAGTCCACATCCATTAATCCTGCCTTATCCGCAAGAGATTTCAATGTAGGGAGTACCCAAACCAAGCTTTATAGATGAGGAACCAATAGAAAATGAGAATGTTATCACATATAATAGTTGTCAAACTGCGAGAC
This sequence comes from Discoglossus pictus, assembly GCA_027410445.1. NCBI lineage: Eukaryota > Metazoa > Chordata > Amphibia > Anura > Alytidae > Discoglossus > Discoglossus pictus. The sequence continues at coordinate 440,884,395 of CM050164.1, forward strand.
GTTGTCACACTTTGCGTGGTGCATACGACTTAGGCGATGAGCGCCGCAGGCGCTCATCGCTTGCGAGCCATTAAACTCTTAGCACTTAGCCGATGAGCGCCAAAGGTGCTCATCGTTGCGAGCCTCACAAAGCGAGGCAAGCCGTTAAGCCGTAGCAATTAGCCCATGCGAGCCTCGCAAAGGGAGGCAAGCCATTAAAATACAAGATGCAGGACTTAGAAAAAAAAAGATACGAGACGCAAAAATTTACGAGATTAGCGGCCGAACCAAAAACCCGAAAAACACACTAAATACACCCCAAAAAATTCAAAAAACATCACAGACAGTATGGGCCAACAGCCAGGACATCTGTGAGTGAGGTGGAACGTGAATTTAACTCGATTTAGACGATTTTCGCCACACCAAAACACTTACATTGTGTGACAAACAGCATTACCTGCCTTACAATTTTATGACCGTCATTTTTTGAGTTAATATATATATATATATATTATTTTTTATTTATATTTTCTTAAATTTAATAAATGTGACAATTGTATTTATAGAGTCAATATATAAAATGTGTTTTATTTTGGGTTTATATATTATACTAGCGACTTGCCCGTCAAAAAATGACGGCAATGTGATGTATATGTTTGTAAAGTTGTTTAGTTATTAATATACATATTTGACACTTGTATGTATTGTGATATGAACGTGTATTTTTGTAAAATGTTGAGGTAATGGTTTTTTAACATGAAATTTGTATCTGAAGAATTGTTAACTTCAATATACATTGAATCCAGAGGAAAGCAAAGAGTAAAAAGCCTTGTATAAACGTACACAATTTTAACATGAAGTTTGAAATATATGTAAGCAATAAACTTGAAAGTATATTTTTTGAAACTTGAACTTTATTTTCTTTGTAACTTTGTAACTTGACAAAACATTTGTAGAATTTGGAACATTATAAACAGTAACATAGTGAATACATTTTGTAACATAATTTTGTATTAAAAGTATTAACAATTGAATGTAAAAACAGTTGCACTTTAAAGTAATCATTATTGTAAACTTCAGGTAATGGTTTTTTAACATGCAATTTCTATCTGAATAATTGTTAAATTGAATATACATTTAATGCAGAGTAAGAGAAACATTATAAAAACCCTCCTTTAAACGTACCCAATTTTAACATGAAGTTTGTAATATGTTTGTCAGAAATTTCTTATGTGTGTAAGTAAGAAACTTGAAAAAACATTTTTACAACTTGTAACATTATAAACAGTAACATAGTGAATTAATATTTAAACATAATTTTGTATTAAAAGGATTAACATTTGAATGTAAAAACAGTTGAACTTTAAAGTAATCAGTATTAACATGCAATTTCTATCAGAATAATTGTTAACTTCAATATACATTGAATGCAGAGGAAGGCATACAGTAAAAACTCTCCTTAAAACGTACCCAATGAAATTAATTCCTTCCTGACCACATGAACTGGCGATAAACATTAATCCAGGAAGTAATCTTAAGATAACAGAAAATATTTACATTGTGACTTAAAAGGTGCTTGAGCTCTTAACATGAACTTTGTAATATGTTGAAGTAAAGAACTTGAAAATATTGTTTTCAAACTTGTAACATTAGAAACAGTAACATAGTGAATTAATATTTTAACATAATTTGTCCAAAAAATGCAAGGCAAGTATTTTGTGAGGCGAATCATCCATAAACAGTACTTCCATTAATTATGACTGAATTAAACAACAAATTGTTATGTATTTTTGAATGCTTTTAAAAAAAATTTGCATGGGTTTAATTTCTATACTGCAAAGTTATAGTACTTCATAGTAGACAATGTTTTTAGTAAAAATACGTCCATCTTCTAATAAATCACCTTGACTTTCATTCTTTTCAATGTAAACTTTAATAGCCTGTGGATTTTTGCACCGTGACAACGCAACGTACAATTGACCATGTGCAAATACTGGTTCTTCCAAGAAAATACCCACAGATTTGAACGTTTGACCTTGTGATTTATTAATGGTCATGGCAAATGCCATAATAATGGGAAATTGTCTTCTTTGAAGTATAAACGGGAGACTACTTTCACTTGGTGCTAAATCTATTCTTGGTATGAAAACTCTCTCTCCTTTATGGGTATCAGTTAAAATTTCAGCATCTATAAAATGGTCCTTTAATTGATGAACAATTAATCTTGTCCCATTGCATAGGCCTTTTTTGGGGTTCATATTTCGCAGTAACATGATAATTGCACCTTTCTTTAGCTGCAAAATATGTGGTGGCATTCCAAAAAGAGTTAGTGAGTTTATGAATTCAGTAGAAAAGTTAGCCTGACTTTCATTGTCATCAGCAAGTACAGAATCAGCACTGTGATAGTTTCTTTGTGGTGCATTAATTTTTTTTAAGATTTCATTATTGAGGATTAATGCATCTTTATTTTTACACGTCAGTATGACTTGGTTGGCAAGCTCGGAATATTCTTCGTTATTTATGCTCCCTTCAAATATAGCCGATATAATATCTTGTTGGCAAATCAAATGAGATGGGATCTCTACAGTGTCGTCAGCTAAATGTAGTATTTTTTCTGTTCTGCCTTCTCCAATTTTAATAAGCCAATCATTGAAATCAGTTTGGCCTTCTGATCTCATATTTTGTTGCAGTTGAAGATGGGTAAAATGTTTCCATACTGTGCTTGACTTTATACAGGTTTCGATAATGTCAGTTCGATTTCCATGTACAACGACAGGTAATGTTTGTCTAAATTCGCCACCCAACAACATTACCTTTCCACCAAATGGAAAAGTATTATCCATGACTTCACGAAGCAAACGGTCAGTACATTGAAGGGCATAGCATGACATCATTGTGGCCTAATCTATTATAATTAATTTACATTTCTTTAATTTCTTTGCTTGTAATGATGTCATGCGAATATCTGACACAGAAGTTTCTAAAATAGGCACTGGCAGTTTAAATCCACTATGAACAGTTCTTCCACCTTCTAATAAAAGTGCAGCAATTCCAGTAGTGGCAAACGCCATTGCTATTTGACCTTGTGCTCGTACTGAACTCATTAATAAATTATACAGATAGGTTTTTCCTGATCCATCAAGATAGAAATAACGCTCTGTCACCATGTCATCATCTATTGCATTTTTAATGACATGAAATGCTTGCAATTGTAATATATTTAAAGTTGCAAGTCGTTCTTCTGTTCTTTCTGCTTGTAGTTGAATGTCATAGTCTTCAAAGTTTATGTCATCTATAAGACCTGGATCAGGCAAATTAAAACTTGCACAACTTAATCCATGAGTTAAAAATACTTCTTGGATTTCCATTAACGCTTTTAAGTGTGCAATGGGTTCATTGTATCGTCGCATAAAGTCTTCAGCCATATTACTTTTAAAAGTCTCCCACAAAGCTAATGCATTTGGAGCATTTGAGAAGATACAAATAAAAGCAAATTGTTCTCTCATCTGTCGTGGCATTTGACATTGTGCTGCTTCTTCTAAACATTTTTCCCACTCTGTATCATCAGCGAGTAAGTTTCTATGTCTTGCAGCTAAATGGAAGGATTCATATACAATGTCATTAACAGTTCTTAAGTATTCAAAACTTTGTGCTCCTGGAACATTTAAAAGTAATATCTGTAAGCAAAAACGTTCAACATCTCTTGGACTGACTGTGTAAATTCTTGGAATTATTTTATTGCCTCTGCTTTTTCTTGGTCTCCCTAATCCGATCACAAAAACATAGTGATATGGAATTTCAATATATAAGTATTGTGTTGCTTGAGCATCAGTGGAATTTAATTCAAACCATGCAGTTAGTGTAGTGTGACGATCTTCACTTTGGGCCAATGCATTCATTTCATTTCCAGCATGGAAATAGACTAAATGTCGTTGTGGCAAATGTACTGCTAATCTATATACTGCATGTGATCTATCATGCATTTCAAATTTTAAAAGCCGCCACATAGCTTCTGGCGCACTGACATAGCGAGCATCTACATGAGATGCAAGTTCATCATGTACTAACTCACTACATTCAGGGTTGTCTGCACTTTTGACGACTACAGTAGCTGCATCATAGCCTTTGTAAATATATTTGTAGACATATTTAATGGATTTGATGGAAGTGCAGGCTTCTACGTTGATGTTGGAGTTGTACTTCATGAGTAAATGTGGATTGTAGGGTACTACATATCTATTGTCCACTTTTTTTCCACGAATAATGGCACCTTCTCTTCTTTTATAAAGTGGATAGCCATCACAATTTGCATATGTTTTGTCTCTATAATCTTTTGGAAATTCTTTGGAACATTTATTATTTTCCATACATGGTGATTATGGATTAAGGTCTCCACAGGGTCCATGAATCATGCGATGAGTAACAATCTCATATAGTCTACCATATAGTTCTGGATCTGGTAGTTCAGCAACAATGACTGCATCCACTTTGTCCGAAGTATCTAATTAATCTTTCTCTTGAAGTATTATCAGAAGATGTGCATGTGGAAGGCCTCTTTTTTTAAATTCAATGGTATATACATAAGCAAGACATTTGCCAAATAACTGATTTATAGTGAAGTCACGTATTAATTCATTTAATTTGATCTTAAAAACTCTGGCTACTAAATCTGGTCGATCGGAAGCAGTTTGTCCAAGAAGTAGATTTTGTGTAATTTCTGGCCATTGTGGATTACATGTAAATGTCAGAAATAAATCAAATTTGCCAAATTTGGTGACAATAGCCATAGCATCATTGTATCTTTCTCTCATATTTCGAGGAGATCCTTGAAAGGAAGATGGTAAAATGATGGCTTTGCCAGCTGTCATGTCTCTGCTTGTAGCCACGTCAGCAACATAGTCCATGAGTCCAGAATATTGTTCTACACGTAGTTTATCTTGTTGATATTTAATAAAGTTTAAATTATTTGCCTCAACTTGCAAATATGAATCAATAATCCATTGTTGGGTTAGTTTTCCACCACATAAAATTGGATTAAATCCATGTCGAATGGCAATTTGAGCTACTTTAAATTCAGAAACATTATTTCGGATTCTGGCTTTAGCATTTGGGTAACTGGGAAGTGTTAATTTTGGTTGCCAACCTGCTTCTCCGTGTGGGAAAAAGATGGGATATGTCATTGGATCTAAATTTGGACATAAGATATTCATATTAATAAATGGTTGCTCCTCATTTCTGGGATATATTCTAATGTCTCTTTGAAATGGTAGTTCTCCTTCATCATTTTGAAACACCATTGCAACCTCATTTGATGTTGGCAAGTTTTAACGACGTTTATCAGTATGTCTGTCTCTTTTAAGCACCATATTAACCTTTGGCATTGGTAATTGATGTCTTTGTGCATGAAGTAGTTGTTCATTTTCTACTTCTGCCAATTTTTTGTAAGCTTTACTGTAAGGATTATTGTCCATAATGTTATTTAGCTCTATAAAAACACTGTGTAAGCATTTTTTATTTTCTTCCATCTGCATACTTTGGTCAACAGCTTCCTTTGTATCTAGGACATATATTTGAGCGAATTTTCTTTGCTCTCCTTCCTCTGGATGTAAATGGGAAGTACGATGATAAATTTGGCCTTGGACTTTAAAACAGTAAGGACCATGTCCTGGTACATTAGCAGCTAATGTTGCCCCCATAGATGCAAAGGATATGGCACTATTGTAGGATCTTATGTTTGTCTTAAAATTTTTGTAGTTTGGAAAAGTAGGTTCAGTCATAATATTTTGTAAATAGATTGGAAATTCTTTCCTTTCTGGAAGTTTGAACTTGCCTTTTTGACAGCAACTAATAAATTGGCCATCTCTGGGTCTCTCTTGTTTAAAATAATAAGCCTCACAAAACTGACATTGAGTAGTCATGTCCCCACAACTATGAACCTCTACTGCTAAAGACTTGAGTAAAAGACAATTTGCAAAGCATATAGGAGTTTGACTTTCATATTCATCAGGTGAAAAGTCATGGAATGTTTGAACAACAGGTTCTAAATGCTTAGTTTTTTTCGTGGCTTTTCTTGGTATATTTTGTCCTGGTTTTGTTGAAATGTCCTGTAAGATTTCAGTAACAGGTTGTAAATGCTTTGTTTTTTTAGTTGCTTTTTTGGTATGTGTTTAATTGTATCTTGTAAAATGTCATCTGATGTTTGAGGAACAGGTTGTAAATGCTTTATTTGCTTTGTAGTTTTTTTGGGCTTATCTTTCATTTTTGCAGCTGATAGTCTTTTGCTTGCAAGTCTTTTGCGTTCTTTTTCTCGTCAAATTTCTTTCTCCTCTGGTGTCTGCTGGGCGGCCCATCTCTCTTGTCTTTCTCTAGTTTGACGTCTTTTCTTCTCTTGTTTGCTCTCGTTAGTAGCCATGTTAATCTGTAAAGGCAAAAAAAGAAATGTAATTGGGTATATTGAAATTTGTAATTACTGTTAAACATTATTGTGCATAATTGAGAAATAAGAGGTAAATCATTAATGTATCAGTTATATTTTGTTAAAAGTTATAAGTCCTGGCCTCATTGAATAACAATTTGGCCAATTCAATACTGCTGTAAATAAGCAGTTAACCTCTTTTTTTGAAATAAGTTTTTAGTTATTGAAAACCTTGTTTGTGGATAGATGTTTACCAATTAAAAACTTCTTTGCAAAAAAAACATTGATGTGGTTATTGACCCATGTATTGCATAGTGCCAATTTAAATAGAATAAGGGACATAGGCCCTCATTCAATTGCAATTCGGCCAATTGAATAGGGCTCTAAATAAGCACATAACATATATTTTTTAAAGAAGTTTTTAGTTAGTAAACATCTATCTAATAACAAGTTTTTCACTAACTAAATACGTATTTAAAAAAAATATGCTATGTGCTTATTTAGAGCCCTATTCGATTGGCCAAATCGCAATTGAATGAGGCCCCTAGTTATTAATTTTTTTTTTTCTGTTGACACGCAGATGAAACATGTTTCTTTAGTTTTCTCCTTATGTACTTATTATACTGTACCTTGGTTGAAGTGTGATTTCAATCCGAATGTTTGTTGGTCCTCGGTTGAAAATCTTTGTCCAATGGTCTGGTCCTCTGTTGAAAGTCCTCGTCCGATGGTGTGGTCCTCTGTTTAAAATCCTCGTCCTATGGTCTGGTCCTCTGTTGAAAGTCCTGGTCCGATGGTGTGGTCCTCTGGCGATAGGCCTCGTCGGATGTTGTGGTCCTCTGGTGAAAGTCGTCGTCCGATTGTCTTCACGCAGTATCTGCAAAAATGTCTTCATTTTGGTGTATTGTATCTGTTATGGTGAATTTTTTCTATGTGTTTGTCTAACTTTATCTACAATCCTGATTTGTGCGCACCACTTTTGTTATGCTTATTTAAGCTTCTTTGTAAGGCTTGTAGGTTGTTAAACATTAAAGAAGAATATTAATTCAGTTTGCTATGTGTTTGTGTGTTTTTTTCTACAATCCTGTTTTGTGCGCAGCACTTGTGGTATACTTATTTAGGCTTCATTGTGATGGCTATAGGTTTTTAAACCTGAAAGAAGATCATTAATGTAGTTTGCTATGTGTTTGTGTGACTTTTTCTACAATCCTGTTTTGTGCGCACCACTTGTGCTATTGTGCTATACTTATTTAGGCTTCATTGTAATGGTTATAGGTTGTTAAACATTAAAGAAGAATCTTAATGTAGTTTCCTATGTGTTTGTGTGAGTTTTAGTACAATCCTGTTTTGTGCGCACCACTTATGATATACTTATTTAGGCTTATTTGTAAGGCTTATAGATTGTTAAACATTAACTAAGAATATGAATTTAGTTTGCTATGTGTTTGTGTGAGTTTTTCTATAATCCTGTTTTGTGCGCACCAATTGTGGTATACTTATTTATGCTTCTTTGTAAGGCTTATAGGTTGTTAAACATCAACGAAGAATATGAATTTAGTTTGCTATGTGTTTGTGTGAGTTTTTCTACAATCCTGTTTTGTGCGTACCACTTGTGGTATACTTATTTAGGTTTCATTGTGATGGTTATAGGTTTCTAAACATGAAATAAGAATATTAATGTAGTTTGCTATGTGTTTGTGTGACTTTGTTACAATCCTGTTTTGTGCGCACCACTTGTGCTATACTTAGTCTTCATTGTAATGGTTATAGGTTGTTAAACATTAAAGAAGAATCCTAATGTAGTTTCCTATGTGTTTGTGTGAGTTTTAGTACAATCCTGTTTTGTGTGCACCACTTGTGTGGTATACTTATTTAGGCTTCTTTGTAAGGCTTATAGGTTGTTAAACATTAACTAAGAATATGAATTTAGTTTGCTATGTGTTTGTGTGAGTTTTTCTACAATCCTTTTTTGTGCGCCACTTGTGGTATACTTATTTAGGGTTCTTTGTAAGGCTTATAGGTTGTTAAACATTAAAGAAGAATATTAATTTATTTTGCTATGTGTTTGTGTTATTTTTGTACAATCCTGTTTTGTGTGTACCACTTTTGGTATAGTTATTTATGTTTTTTTGTAAGGCTTATAGATTGTTAAACATTAAAGAAGAATATGAATTTAGTTTGGTATTTGTTATTTTTTTTTGTGTCCAATCCTATTTTGTGTGTATCATATGGTGAATAGTTGGGGCCTCATTCAATTGCAATTTGCCCAATTGAATTGGACCCTAAATAAGCACATAACATATATTTTTTAAATAATTTTTTAGTTAGTGAAAACCTTTCTTTTGGATAGATGCTTGCTACCAAAAAACTTCTTTAAAAAATATATGTAATGTGGTTATTTAGGGCCCTATTCAATTGTGCAAATTGCAATTGAATGAGGGCCTTGATTTACCGTCATTCAATTGTGATTTTGCCAATTGAATATGGCTGTAAATAAGCACATAACTTATTTTTTTTAAAGAAGTTTTTAGTTTGTGCAAAGCTTGCTTTTAGATAGATGCTTAGAGCCTCATTCAATTCTGAGTTGCCCAATTGAATAGGGCTCTATATAAGCACATAGAAAAAAAATTAAACAAACTTTTTAGTTACTGAACCTCTTACAAAACAAAGGTTTTCACTAACTAAAAACTTAGGTCAAAAATATATGTGATGTGCTTATATAGAGCCCTATTCAATTGACAAATTTCAAAATGAATGAGGACCTTACTAAGTAAAAAGTTACTTAAAAAAAATATGTTATGTGTTTATTTAGAGCCCTATTCAATTGTCCAAAATAGAAATTAAATGAGGGCCTTTGGTTGCTGCATTTGTTATATTGGCCCCATTAAACATATATATGTCCTCATTCAATGTGAAAGTTGTAATTGAATAGTGCTCTATATAAGCACATAAGAAATTTTTTTGGCAGAAGTTTTTAGTTAGTGAAAACCTTTGTTTTTGATAGAGGTTCACTAACTAAAAAGTTTGTTTAAATTTTTTTGTATGTGCTTATATAGAGCCCTATTCAATTGGGCAACTCGGAATTGAATGAGGCTCATAGTTGTTTTCTTTTTTATACTTTACCTTGATTGAAGTGTTGAATGACAGAGGGTCCCCTCCTGCCAATCTTAATCAGCCGGTCTTCTTGTAGTGTCTGTTTTAAAAAGAAAGTGAAATGGTTAATTGTATATTTCTTCATTTTGATTTAGCAAAGCATGGTCTTTATCAGCATGTAATGTATTTTTCTATCTTACCTTTTGTTCTTTCTTGGAGTTGTTTAAAAGGGATTGTGGGTCACAGTGCACGGTGCAAATCCTTGAGTGTCGCTGTTGATGCAGAGTCTGTAGTAAAAAAAAGGAGAAAGATTGATGTTTAGGTTATATATTAAATTCCAATAAATTAATGTTATGTAAAGATATACTTCTGTAATTACTTTCAATGAACATGACTCATTTTTTGGGGCTCCACAATAAATGTGCGTGTGACATATCAGTATACCATTTTTTTTTTTTTACTGTCATTACAATATAGTTGTTTAATTATTTGTGATTAATATTAGTTATTTGCAGGGGCTATACACATAAATGTGCGTGTCACATGTCACTATACATAAATCACATTTTCATACTTAAAACATTTTTTTTGTTGTCTTGTCTTGATAATAAAATGTAATATATTATAGCTTACCTCTCAGTTGTAATTTGCACAGTGTAAAGTAGTAAATTAGGAAAGAATTGTCTTCTCAAGTAAGAGCAGCAGTTACTATCCAGTCACTCCGTTCATCACCTGAGTAGAAATGTAGAATTGTGTGGAAAGTAGGCAGTATTTATAAACTTGTAGAAATTTCTGGAAAGTTAGACCGTTAGAACGCAATACGCATGCGCTATTTGCGTTCCAGCTTACAATTTGCGTTCCATCTGCCATTTTGTGCGTAGTAGTGGTCAAAATGGTGTTTAATATCAGTGTGATACGTGTCGTATAGTATGTATTTAATTCTTGCGAGTAAGTGTAGTATAGTTACGTCTGAAGCCTTGTTTTAGTTTTTTTAGTCGGCCATTTTTTCTCTCGCTTAGCGATTTTATTAGTGTCTAAAGTGTTTTATTTTTATTTAAATTAAGGTGTAACTTGGTTTTTTGAGGTGCTGGATCGTTCCTCTTGCTGTAGGTAAGCTTTTTATGTGTGTGCTGTGTGTATTTATTGTGTTTTAAATGTTTGTATGTCGATGTGTTGCGTCCGATGTGTGCGAGGTCGTAATGTCTGGTTACGTGTCTCGTATAGTGTTTGCGTGTGTAGCCTCGTTTTCGTTTTGTTCGGCGGCCATTTTTTCTCTCGCTTAGCAAATTTTTTAGTGTCTAAACTCTTTTATTTTGAGTGAAATGAAGTTGTAAGTTGCATTTTTGAGGTGCTGGATGGTTCCTCTTGCTGTAGGTAAGCTTTTTATGTGTGTGTTGTGTGTATTTATTGTGTTTTAAATGTTTGTACGTCGACGTGTTGCGTCCGATGTTTGCGAGGTTGTAATGTCTGGTTACGTGTCTCGTATAGTGTTTGCGTGTGTAGCCTCGTTTTCGTTTTGTTCGGCGGCCATTTTTTCTCTCGCTTAGCAAATTTTTTAGTGTCTAAACTCTTTTATTTTGAGTGAAATGAAGGTGTAAGTTGCATTTTTGAGGTCCTGGATGCTACCTCTTGCTGTAGGTAAGCTTTTTATGTATGTGCTGTGTGTATGTATTGTGTTTTGAATTTTGTAATGTTCGCGAGTTGCGTCCGAGTGTTGCGAGGCCGTAATGTGTGTTAACGTGTGTCGTATGTTGTTTGCGTTGCTCGTAAAATTTAGCGAGTGTCGTAATTGGTGTGTCGTGTTGTTTGCGTTGCGACGTGAAGTTTGCAGTGCTCCATGAATGCCAGCAACTGAGGCCCTCGCCCACTGCCCTCGCTTTGCGAGGCCCTTGGCTCGCTGCGCGAGCCAAGGGCTCGCTATGCGAGCCCGCAAGCGTTAGCAACAACTCGCATGCTCACAACTATATATGTGATACATATAGACAATGTATTACAGATAATGTATTAGAGCATTTGTTCCTAGGCAGAGTGGTTTCCCAATATTTATTAACCCCTGGGTTGTGTGTTACCCTTGATGTATAATAAATCGGACATAATAATAGAATTACAAATATGTTTATATTGGACTGTCAAATAATGTTGAAATGTCCCCATTTTTTATTTTATTTCAGTGCTATATTGTCTCTTTAGCTCCTGTGGCAATCCACAATGGTTTTAAAACCATTTGCGAGTGAGTGGTCTTTGGTACCCATAATATTTTCTTCAGTTTTTGTATTTACAGCACTGCTCTATTTTGTGATTGATCCGTAAATTTTTATTAGCATTTAAGTTTTGGTGTAAAAGTCTGAGGGCCTCATTCTATTAGCGGCCGCAGCCGTTGCGGGGCCGCAAGGACCGGCCGCAAGCTATTCGGCTATTCTATTCCCTTACGGCCGGGGGCTCCGGCAGCCTTGCGGCCGGCGCCTTGCGGCCGCACGCGCCGGAGGAAAGCCTTTGATCTAAAACGGCCGCAAGAGTTTCGGCCGCAAGAAAGCCCCGGTTGCTATTCAATTGCTACGGGAAACCTCTCTGCAAGGCTAAAAGCGAGCCGCAGCTTACTTGCAGCAAACAGGTCCCGCTAGCACCAATTAAGCACATAATAAAGCCCAAATAAAGCCATCCTGCACTCTGATGAGACAATAAAGTGATTCTAGGTGTTAGCAAAAATAGCACAACATTCCCCTATCCTCAAATCTGCAATTTTTGTATTTTCAAATTCTTGTCAAATATCCGTGGACAAAGTCCCGAGGGCTTGGAGCACCTCAGACCCGCAAAGGCTGCGGGATTAGCCTCCGTCAAGTCCGGAAATGGGTAAAATAGACCTACGGGTCGTAAAGGGCTAACTTACAAGTCGTAGCATAGAAAAGCCATCCTGTACTTTTATTAAAAGTGAAAGTGATGTTTGGTTTCAGAATTAATAGCTCAACATTCCCCTACTCTCAAATGTGCAAATAAAGATATTTAACTTCATCTATCATGCAAGCCCGCACGGGTTTGAATAACGAGCTACGGGCTTGGAGGGCAATCATCCGCCAAACCCGTACGTGCTTCACTAAGAAGCTACGGCCAAGTCTCAAGCCCGTAATCCTAAAATCAAACCTGAAATCAATTAACCAATAGGAAGATGACAATCAAGGGCACAAATAGTTTAAAAGGGAGTGAAATTCTGTAATCTGTGACTGTGTTGTATGCTGTGCAAGTGGACACACAGGTCTTGGAGTTGGAGGTTTTGTGAGAGCAAGAGAGATAGAGGAGGAGAGATGGAGGGAGAAGGCAGTGAAGGGAGAGGTCAGGGAGAGCAGGGCCCCCAGCCACAGGCTGGCCAGCAAGCTGCTGCTGCCCGCAAAAGGGCAGCAAACTTTACCATCCAGGAGATCGAAACACTGGTTAGAGGAGTGCAAGCCCGACACTCCATCCTAACCGGTGGGAGTGAAGTGAGGCCCAGGCAGAGGACAGATGCCTGGAAGGAGATCGCGGCTGAGGTCTCCTCGCTGGGGTATGCGAATCGTACCTGGCAGTCTGTCCAGCACCGGTTCCAAGACTGCCGCATCGATGTAAAAAAGAAGATGGCCGATGAGGCCAAAGCAGCACGTGGAACCGGTGGTGGGCCGCCACAAACCTTCACATACCCCGGTTGGGAGGCCACAGTCCGCGACATGATCCGGCCAGCGTCAGTCGTGGGCCTCCCTAGCCTGGTGGACTCCGGTCGGCCTGAAACCCTGCAATGTGAGTACCATGTACACCTTAACACCCTCATATGTACGCACATGTACCCCACACAGATAGATAACTGACGTTGAATTGCACTGTAAGATATCTGGTTGTGACTACAGATATATGAGGCTGCGAAAATCATGTAAATCCAGTGTAAAGAAATATACTTGTCAGAATTGTTATCAATGAAATATATGTCCAATACCTCCTCCCACAACTGATTATGATACCGTTTTGCAAATCTATTGATGTTACTGTTATGTTTGCTGTTGGTTCCCAGTGCATATAAAGCATACATGACAACTCTATTGCAATTGATTTTTTATTGTCATGAGTTCCCCTGTCACACTCTACTCCATGTTAAACTGGCCCATCCATAGCTGTTTGGCTTAACCCTCCTACTGCTTAGAATTCATGTACATTTTGAAACTAGGTATAACGGATGTATCCTGTTTTATGTGGGCATTTCAGTATGTGCTGGAAGAGTGCCGCCGCCGACTCTAGGGATGCGGCTGCGCTTGCGTCCCCATGTAGCCGTCAAAAATAGTTGGTACACCCAAAGCCCGTAACCCTCTAACCCTAACCCCCTAAACACCACTTTCTAACTCTAACCCATCCCCCCTAACTGTAGCCAGAACCTGAAACCCATAACCACTTACCTGGCCTGCTGGGCTGGCGTAGCTAGAGTCGTTGGTGGGGCACTTCCAGAGATGCGCACATATGCGCACATACAACAGGATAGGTCCGGTCTAGCTGGTACATCACCATGAGAGTACATGTATGGATGTGCACACTGCAGCATATGCGGATACAGACTCTGATGGACTGTAAGTTTGTGTTGTGTAACAGCATAATCTGGACCATGTTACATTAACATGTTAACTCACATTGCTGAGGATTGGTCACAGATTGGTCTGTCTCACACACTGGCCAACAGATTCAGATGAGCACGTGTCCTAATTAACTGCAGTTGGCACACCGCACCAGCATTACATATAGCCATGGGCCCTTTCCTGTTATCTGACCGTGACTGCTGGTAGCAGCAGTGAGCAGCCTCTACATGTCACAGCATTTTCCTGGAGATTATATAATCATGCAGATTTAGTGGGTTATGGTGTTGTTAAGGTAAGGGGTTCGGATAAGTGTGAGGGCTAGTGCTTTTGGGCTTCTGTGTAAGTTGAAAATGATGTATATAACAGTGGCAGCGCCATCTATCAGCCCCTTGGTCCAACTGCTGCTGCCAGTAGTCGGTGTCACATAACAGGAAAGATCCCAGCCAGGATCCACAATACTAATGATGCAAATCAATTTTGATTGGCGTCAAACATTCACAGCCAATTACAAGTCACTCTGATCTCAGAGATATGGAAACAACAATACTCAAATCAAAATCTTGTCTCATTTCAGTACCATCCAGGCGTCCCCTGCCTCCGCAGGTTCCTGCACCTTCTGAAGATGCAGGACCACCTGCGTCAACTTCCCCTGTAGCAGGGCCCTCCTATCAAAGTCCACCTGGGCCATCCACAAGGTGCCAGCAATTGCCTCCAGCCAGGATAATGGCACCGCCTGGCTCCCAGACAATGTGGGCTGGCCAAATGTGGGGCCACCCAATGTGGTCCCATTCCGGTTGTGCCCCCAATATGGCTTCACAAACAATGCTGCCCTGGAGCATGGGCCCCTGGCAGGGCATGTGGCCCCCGCAGGACCAGCAGGCCACTGTGGCCACTCCGGCCCAACAGGCCCCGCAGGCCCAGACAGCCGCTGTGGCCACTCAGGACCAACAGGCCCCGCAGGCCCAGACAGCCGCTGTGGCCACTCAGGACCAACAGGCCCCGCAGGCCCAGACAGCCGCTGTGGCCACTCAAGACCAACAGGCCCCGCAGGCCCAGACAGCCGCTGTGGCCACTCAAGACCAACAGGCCCTGCAGGCCCAGACATCCGCTGTGGCCACTCAAGACCAACAGGCCCCGCAGGCCCAGACAGCCGCTGTGGCCACTCAAGACCAACAGGCCCCGCAGGCCCAGACATCCGCTGTGGCCACTCAAGACCAACAGGCCCCGCAGGCCCAGACAGCCGCTGTGGCCACTCAAGACCAACAGGCCCCGCAGGCCCAGACAGCCGCTGTGGCCACTCAAGACCAACAGGCCCCGCAGGCCCAGACAGCCGCTGTGGCCACTCAAGACCAACAAGCCCCGCAGGCACAGACAGCCACTGTGGCCACTCAGGACCAACAGGCCCCGCAGGCCCAGCCAGCCACTCCGGCCCCGCAGGCCCAGCAGGCGTCTCCCAGGCATGACACACCAGTCAGCAGTGCCTCCACCCAGAGGACACAGTGGTCTGGGTTGCTGCCAGTTAGTCCTGCGCTGTCAGCGGCCCAGTGCCCGGATTTCCTGGCTCATCTCCAGCATGAGCGTGAGCAAAATCAACAGTTCATGCTGGAGATGAGACGCCATGATGCCAGGAAGCTCGAGGAGAGGAGATGCAATAACGCCCGGAACTTCCAGGAGAGGAGACGCAACAATGCCCGGAACTTACAGGAGAGGAGACGCAACAATGCCCGGAACTTACAGGAGAGGAGACGCCATAATGACCGAGTCTTTGCTCAAATGACACTGCAAAATCAGCGGATGTTCCAGGAGGCGAGGCGTCATAATCAGTTAATGGAGGAGTACGCCCGAAGGCCTGAAATGGCCCGAGAAGGCCAGCACCAAGACCGGGCTACTCCTTCAAACTCGCCTCCGTCAACATCCCACACCCTGTCCCCAGCATCCAGGCCGGAAGAGCCTCCAAACACCCGAAGAGGTCGGGGCCGGCCTAGAGGACCATCTTCCAAAGGCCAGGAGAGCCAGGAAAAACCCAAGCGAAAGCGGAAATAGGTGAGAACATGTTCATGTTGCATATAGAAGCAATTGATGTCCCAGATCTATTGACGTTGAGGTGTTGCAGTCAATGCGTATATTGTTCTAATTGATGTCTTGTTCTTATCTCTTTAGGTTCCATTTTATTGATGTCCATGGATTTCTGCCTCCCGTTTTTTTTGTTGTAAATATTTGGGAAAGCAACATAAGATTAAACATTATGTATTGCTCACATTATCATTGTTTGTTTCGTTTGTACTGTACCATGATTGGTAAACACCACATGAATGCTACACACCAACGTTATTGGATTAGTACATACATCTTCCTTCAATATACCAGCCCTGTGTTAATGTAGGGTTGGGGTAACAGCCACTAGTGCAGCTGAGGGTGGAGGTAATATTCATGAGTTTGATTACAGTAACGGTGATGCATGATATTCATGTTCATGACACATGGATAGATTAATTCAGGGGAAATATCAAAAGTGAGTCCACCACTAAGTGAAATTGGCGATTATTTTGTGTGGCCACCATTATTTTCCTGCACTGACTTAACCCTCATGGGGATGGAGTTCCCCAGAGTTTCACAGGTTGCCACTGGAGTCCTCTTACACTCCTTCATGATGATATCATGGAGCTGGTGGATGTTAGAGACCTTGCACTCCCTGTAATGGAGTTGGAACACGCAGTCCAATATCTCCGCTGGTATACGGTACAATATCCAAGAAGCACTACAGTCTCACCATTCCCAACCTGCAATATTTGCCCACACTCAATTGGGAGTCAAATGAATACGGACTTTATTTTGTTGCCCAGAAATATATATATACACATCTCTTCCCACAGGCAATACACACATCCCCCATAGTTGGCCACACAATACACATTGAGGGACAACAGGTGGGTCACACCTCCCGGAGACTACCTGGCTACTTTGATACAATCAGACATTGCTTAGATCATCCTTCTTTGTTATGTCTGATAATGAAAACACTTTATACAATAGACTTCCTTATCCTATGATGAGTCTCTGTACTAGGATTATCTATTATGCCAAGGTCTGCAATAGTCTGGGCTAAGATTTTGCCGAGCAGAAACCAACATACATACAGTATAACAGTATGATCATATTTTAACCATAACCATAAAACAGGGTAAAACAGTGATGGGTTCCGTTACACTCCACATCTTCCATTTGAGGAGTTCCCCACAGATGCTCAATAGGGTTTAGGTCTGGTGACCTACTTGGCCAGTTCATCAACTTTTGACCTTCAGCTTCTTTAGCCAGGCAGTGGTCGGCTTGGAGGTGTGTTTGTTGTCGTTAGCATGTTGGAATACTGCCCTGCGGCCTGTTCTCCTATCTGAGGGATCATGCTCTTTCTCAGTTTGTCACAGTACATGTTGGCATTCATGGGTTCCCTCAAAGAACTGTAGCTCCTCAGTGCTGGCAGCATGCATGCAGGCCCAGACCAAACATATATGCATGTGTATAGATGTTTTTGCTAATATGTTGTGTGGATTCCCACTATATGCATTTACCTAATTATGTCAGATGCTGCCTCCCCTCTCTCTGCATCACTGTTTTGGTTCAAAATGATGGGTTCATCTCATATCAATGTTTTTGTGTTCGTTGTGACTTATCCATTTATCTCTGGCACTGGGGAGCTACAGTCCATTGAGGGAACCATGAATGAAAACATGTACTGTGACATACTGAAGCAGAACATGATCCCCTCCCTTGGGAGACTGGGCTGCAGGGCAACATAACATAACGACCCTAAACACACCGCTAAGACGACACTGCCTTGCTAAAGAAGGTAAAGGTGATGGACTGGCCAAGCTTGTCGACAGACCAAAACCATATTGAGCATCTGTGGGGCATCCTCAAACTGACGGTGGGGGAGTGCAAGGTCTCTAGCATCAACCAGCTCTGATGTATCATTAAGGAGTGGAAGAGGACTCCAGTGGCAACCTGGGAAGCTCGGGTGAACTCCCTGGCCATGAGGGTTAATGCAGTTCTGGCAAATAATGGTGGCCACACATAATTGACATTTCATGTCAATTTTGACATTTCAAATTAAGGGTGTACTCACTTTTGGTGACAATGGTTTACACATTAATGGCTGGGTATTGAGTTATTGATGGGTCCGAAAAATTACTTTACATTGTAGCAGAGTGTCATTTCTTCAGTGTTGTCACATGAAAGGATGTACTAAAATGTTAACAACAATGTGACGGGTGTACTCACTTATGTTAGATACTGTGGCCCTCATTTAATTGCAATTTGGCCAATTGAATAGGGCTTGAAATAAGCACATAACATATATTCTCTGAAAAATGGTTGAGTTAGTAAACATCTCTACCAAATCAAGGTTTTCACTAACTAAAATCTGTTTGACACAATATATGTTCTGTGCTTATTTTGAGCCCCATTCAATTGGCAAAATCGCAATTGAATGAGGCCCTGTATGTTCACTATTAGGATGTGAGCCACTTACAGAAACCTGTCTCATTTGTCTGTTTCTGCGTCAGATAGATTGTTAATACCAACCTTCCCTTATGTTTGAAATCAGTAATGCAAACACACTGTGAGAATTCTATTGACACCCCTAACTGATGGTGCAGAGCACAGATGTGGAGTCTGAAGGTCCTTTTATTGATGAAATGCTATGGTATCAACATTGACGAGGCAGACACAAACAACATCGCAGATAAATCATATTTAATATTTAACGAAATTAACAAGGCAAGCTTGCCACAAAGCCACAGGTTGACTAATCAACACAGGTATGCAAAGGATCATGGTGGAGGGGGGTAGGATACAAAATCCAAGTAACACAGGGAAATAGGGATATGAGAGCAGAATGCAGGCATGGAGAATTACATTGATATGGATGATCAGGGGATGTACAGTATATCAACCAACATTAGGCAATATAATAGATCTCATTATTGTTCCGACATATATATAACAGTCAATAAGGAAACACCATAATAATCCAGAATAAGGTGATATACATATGGGGAGAGCAAAATGTATGCTTGGGTGTTAAACGGACACTCTGATGCCACATCAGAAGTATAAGTGCTCAATCAGTGAATGCTATGAGCCCATAACGTCAGTTCTCACGCAACAATAAGCAGCACATAGATAACCTTGGTCAAAAAGATGGTGACCTGACCAGGACCATATCAGTCAGATGTTACTTATTGCAGAGAACTCACAACAAACAAGGCAATATCAGTGATAGTTTGTTCTCTGATTGAGCATCTATACTCACTGTTGTTGAATATGCATAACTGAAGATTAACGTAACCTCCTTAACTGTTAAGTCCCAAGCCTGGATTTACTCTTCCCCATATGCACAGGGAGGGTCACATCAGCACTGAAGAAAAGATCTTGAAGGGTTGGTGCTGCAGGCTTCACAACAGTCCAAGTAGAGGAGAGGATAGAATGTCTAAACCAATAGGTACCGGTGAATCGAGATAGACTATATGAGCATACACATGCTGTGGATATACCAGGAACATCAGCTGACAGATGTCACATCACATCTGCATTGTATAATGAAATTGTCTCGTGACACATATCGGCTATTCAGTCAAGGTCATCAGATATCAAACTGGATCCAACAAAGCAATGAAACGGACACATGCACATACATGAGGACATTGACATGGCCACGGAATGTCAGGATGTTTATCGTCATGCCTTGTTCTGACCGGGATCTGGAATACAAACACACAAATAATATATTAGTGGAAACCTTACATATGCCATATGAGCAGCCACCAACAGATGTAGGTATGTCGGCACACGTTAGGCATTGGGATCTCGTACAAGCTAACCATCTGTACGATGATAATGATGGCCCAGACTAATTTGTCCTGATGTGGGAATATTAGGATTAGTCGAATTCTCATTTATTTGTATTGTGCAAACATATTCCGTAACGCTGTACAGGAGAGAAGAACCCGGACATATACAGTATGTAATATTGACAACGCAAGAAAATGGAGGGCCCTGTTTGGAGCGTAAAGTCTGTTGATAAATGATTTGTTCACAAAGGCCCACACAAGATTAGAAAATCACCACTTCCAAGTTAAAGGTAATGGACATGGGGAAGAGTAGATAAGGAATAGCAAGGTTAATAAGTAAGTGAGAGATACATAGGAAGGAGGTTGTGTCAAGTAGAAAGATATGCATTAGTCGGAGAGGAAAGGGATCAGATGTAAAGTGCGATGCACTATTTTGTAATAAGGTATCTGCCCCATGTGGACAGATAATGTAATCTGCAGATGGGACAGTCAGGAGACACATAGTTTAACCACAGCTTGAGTAGGATTAGGTGATGGGCGAATAAAAGGAGAGAGGTGGGCATGAGAGTTGAAATGAAAATGATGCAGACAAAAAGGGGAGAAGTAAAGAAGAGTCTGAGGAAAAGGCAGGGGATGTGAGGAAGAAGACAAGAGAAAACATAGTGGAAAGGGTTAATTGGGATAGTTAGCAGAAGACTTGAGTGACTCAATAAATTAAGGGTAAACAGGGGTGGAGAGAGAGAGAGAGAGAGAGAGAGAGAGAGAGAGAGACACCAGTGCATCCTGTAATAGAAAGGGAAGATCACAACTATCACACATTGATACATGTTCGGACATCTACATGTGGTTCTCTACCTTGGATAGATCAAGTGGAGTATTCAACGAAGAGATCTGTTCCCCCAGGACACGTCTGCATGGTCCGATAAACATTTCGGACCGCTTCAGCAATACATAGGGGATGTCTTGGGGAAAAAGAAAGTTAGGCCTACATTAATGGAGTTATTAGTCATTTCCTCTCATGCATACATGCACATGTTTCCCGCAAATACTCACTTACAATGTAGACGCCATTGATGTAGCTGATGTTCTGTTGCTGGCAAGGTTGTTTCCCATGTCTGTGTGGGTAAACAATGTGTTGACACACGGCAACAGTTCTGTAATGGCAATATGATGAGATGAGTTACACAATCCATATGATATATTGCACAATGATTCCTAGTTAACACATCCTTGAGACTATTCCTGTTATCTGACTGAGAATGCTTTTACCAGCATTCGCTGACAAAGAACAGGGGACATCCCCTCTTTGCATCACATGAGGTACATTTCTTATGGTTTACAGTATGCTGTTATGTTCATATATCCAGATTGCTAGGAATTGCATTGACCTCCATGGGATGTGGAATAGCATGATCAGACAATGTGAACATTACTGTTCTGGGCAGATGTTTTCAAATACGATTGTGAGGCCTATATCCATTGACATTGTGGAATACATCAGACCATCCTTTAGCTTAGCTTCTTGAGGTTGGCAGATATCAATATATATGATGTGTATGGGAATGTGCGCATACTTACCAGTAACGGATATCAGAGCAGGCTGTATTTGATCCAGTATGAATAATGCGTCACGAGACATATGTTACATCACAAAGCTATCCTCTTCTGTGGACTGTTGGATATTCTGGAAGACAATGGGGAAGGAGAAAAGAGATGTATTAGTAACCATAAGCCATGTACATTTGAGTTGGTTGTAATTAGTTTCAGACTTACATGGGAAGTACTCACGAATGACGTGGGCACGTAGTTGTGACCCCTGAACGTTATCCCCACCATCGGGAGGTACTGGACGCTCCGCCGGTTCAAGCGGAGCATCATCAATGTTCCCCAGACAGTTTGCCTGTACTGCTATATTGTGCAGAATACAGCAGGCCATGATGATGTGACAAACCTTCCCTGGTGTATACTGTAGCGCCCCGCCAGTGGAATGTAAACATCTGAAGCGCATCTTCAGGAGTCCAAAGGTGCGCTCTATTACATTCCGGGTTCTGGCATGGGCCGCATTGTACCTCTCCTCCCCCTCTGTGCGTGGATTGTTCACAGGGGTCAACAACCACGGCAAACACCTATATCCTGCATCACCTGAAGGAAACAAAAATGGGAGATGTAGATATGAATGGGAGTTTGTGCTGCTCGTTAAAGCATCTGTAAATATACGCAATGATTAATGTGACGTTAGTTTAGGGATCTCTGGCTTGGAACTTCATACTCCTATGACCACGTCACATCGGGTTAGGCACAGCAACAAGCTACGATGCAATGGCTCAGTCGGCACACCTTCTTTATGGCGCAACAATGGAATAACATTACAGTGGAACATTATGTATATTTTAGGGGATCCTTTATGGGTACTCACCCAGTAGCCACCCAGGTGGAGCTTCTCCAGACTCAAAATAAAGAGGGGTGGATGACTGACGCAGGATATGGGCATCATGAGTACTTCCCGGGAAGCCGGAAACCACATTTTGTATGCGCATGCCTGCATCACAAACAGCCTGTACATTGATGGAATGATAGTGTTTGCGATTTCGGAACATGGCTTCTTGCTCTCTAGGAGGTATCAATGCTACATGTGTACAATCTATAGCACCGAGCACATTGGGGATACCTCCCATTCGAAAGAAATCTGCTTTCACCTTCAAGATCTCTTCCCCAGTGTGGGGAAAACTGATGTATCTGGCAGCTTTCGGAACGATAGCATGGAGGAATGTGCTCAGGCACCTTGAAAGGCTTGCTTGAGACATTCCTCCTACTATGCTAGCAGTGTTCTGAAAACTACCAGATGATAGGATGTGTATGGCGGCTAACATCCGTGTCATGCCTGGGATGGCTCTATTGGTCCGTGAGGAAGGCTCCATGTCCTCCCTCAGGACCGCATAGAGCTCCTCCAGGCTGGCACGGGTTAGCCTAAAACGCTCATACACTTCCACATCAGTTAACCCCTCTAATGTGACTCTGTCCCTGTACACCCTGGGTGCACGAAGCCTCCTGGCCGGCTCCTGGGCCTGCTCACCCCCCTGTGGGTCTGGCTGTGCAGGAGCCCCCACTTCATGTGCCACACCCTCTAGGGGTCTCTCATCTGGCACCCCCATCAGCTGATCACCCACATCAAGGTCCTCCTCCCTGTCTGCAGGTGCCCTCATATCCCCCTGTCCCTGTGCCACTGGAGCTCTCTCCCCTAACTGACCCCCCACCATGACCCTAGGCATGTCCTGTGATGAGCCACTTGCCTGGCTTGGTTCCGGACCACCATGGATTGCATCAGCACGCTCACCCACATTCACTCCCAGCCGCCCCTCTCTGTCACGCCTCAGCCACTCCACAGTCGCACGCCTGACATCCCGGTTTCCACTCTGCAACATTCGAAACAAATATCCATTCCTACGACGCTGCGCTCTCCTCACATACCTATACGCTGTACTCATGTTGCTGCTATCCATGATGGTTCAGACTTGCTAATTCATGGATGATGGTGTGGTTATATAGCTTGCTAATTACCCCAGCTGTGATTATCCGGGTTGATTTCACAAATGGAAAAGCTCACTGGTGTATCTAAGCTTCATCATGTTATGAAGTTCCCTGATTATGGATTGGTTGAGCCATTTTAATTAGTAACCCCTAATATTCTGGCCCACATTTGAATTTGGGCCCATGCTCCATGATCTATGTAATGTGGCGTGAAAATATATACAATATTTGTGTTCAAAAATCTAGATGTGATAAAAGAGATGTAAATCAGATAATGTTGATATGTTTAGGGGACACATTCTATTCTTTCTGAGTGCTAAAGGGTTAATTTGGCTGCCATTTTGAGGATGTACATGACACCACAAAAATCTCTTTTATTAACATATTTGATCATTGTGGATTGTTTTTACAGTAATTCGAATGCCTTTTATTGCTTCCTTTACACTTTTAGGGCCCTTTCAGCCCTGTTTCATTACAATGCCGTAAGTGCATCGTGTGGACTTCAACGGATGCGGCCGTAACTTAAATCTAGCCAGGCGTGAATCGCGGCCTTCCGAATGTAGGAAGGCCGTGACGTTTAGGCGCGCACGCAAGCTGGAAGGGGGACGGACTAGCCGCGCCCGGCACGAACTATCCAATAGCGGAATCACGCATCGCGCCACAGGTCGCACAGCCAATCACTTACGGGATAGAGCATTTGATTGACAGTGGGAGTGAATAAATAGGAATGACACGCACCCACGCCTCGACTGTGTTGTGATTTCGGACGAAGTAGCACGCGGTTCCAGGAGCTAGGTGGTTGAGAGTAGGTAAGTTGCTTTATTATCAAGTCGCGGTTTAAGTTCTTTTTACGGGAATCCGTTACTACATTTACGGATGCCGATGTAAAGAAGTACAATTGTGTTTTTGGCTTGTTTATAGGTGTTTGGAGGTAGTTTGGAGAGTTTGGGAGTTTATATCCGGCCCATAGGAGTTTGGAGGGAGGTAAGTTGCATTGTACATGCTTTTCATCCTCTAAAGCTGTCTTTTATTTGTATGTTTTGCCAATTTCTATATTTACTGAATACACTGGTGAGAGGTACAATTGTGTTTTTTGCTTCTTTATAGGTGTTTGGAGTATTTTTGGTTGTGTGGGAGTTTGGATCCGGCCCATAGGAGTTTGGAGGGAGGTAAGTTGCATTGTACATGCTTTTCATCCTATCAAGCTGTCTTTTATTTGTATGTTTTGCCAATTTCTATATTTACTGAATACACTGGCGAGAAGTAAAATTGATTTCTTTGCTTGTTTATAGGTGTTTGGAGGATTTGGGATCTTTGATCCTGCCCTTAGGGGTTTGGAGGGAGGTAAGTTGCATTGTACATGCTTTTCATCCTATCAAGCTGTCTTTTATTTGTATGTTTTGCCAATTTCTATATTTACTGAATGCACTGGCGAGAAGTACAATTGTGTTTTTTTTGCTGTTGGCCTATAGGTTTGGCGAGTTTGTTTTTGTGGGGAGAGGAGTTTTGTGGAGGGAGGTAAGTTATTTATATTTTTCTGTTTAATATTAGATCTGTCTCTCTCTCTCAAAATCTCTCTCTATCTCTCTCTCTATATATATATATATATAGAGAGAGAGAGAGATTGATTATGAGATTGATTATGAGTTTGATTATGAGTTTGATTATGAGTTTGATTATGAGTTTGATTCTGAGTTTGAGATTGAGTGTGATTGAGTTTGATTTTGAGTTTGATTTTGAGTTTGATTTTGAGATTGAGATTGAGTTTGAGATTGAGTTTGAGTTTGAGTTTGAGATTGAGTTTGAGATTGAGTTTGAGATTGAGATTGAGTTTGAGATTGAGATTGAGTTTGAAATTGAGTTTGAGATTGAGTTGTAGATTGAGTTTGAGTGAGATTTCTACACATATTTGCAATACACATAGGTGTTCCAAACTGCTTCTTCAATGGGGCTTGACAATAACTTTTTTTTAGCCTAGAACAGCAGGACCATGTAGTTCCTACTACCTCTGGTACAGAGGATGGCTTCAGGATAGGTACCATGCCCATGAATATGTGCAGAATATAATGCAGATAGGATATTAGTGGCCTCAGACATGGTCCACTCCCCACACATGATAGAAGCACACAGTAAATAGCCGCATGCCTTGTATATATGCAAACTGTAACTGACCCTTCCACATTGTTTATGAAAGTATTGATCTAGCGTGTTTCATCAGCGCCTCTCAGGTCCAGAGTGAGAGGTGCTGTACACCCCTCCCACTGCTGTCACAGGCTCTTTCCACTTAAGGTTGATTACTGCAGTTAGTTCCAACATTGATATCCAAGCAGAAATAGTGTTATAGGCGATCAGAATGGGGGACGAGCGTGGAGCAGGCAAACCCACTAAAACATTTCTTTCTTTCTCTTTCTTTTCTTTTCAGGTGGTGATGGAGGGAGAGGAGCAGAGGGTGGAGGAGTGGCAGGGAGTCCCGGGGCGTGGAGGTGGGGAAGAGGAAGGGAGGAGTGAGGAGGAGGTACTAGTGGAGGAGGGGGATGTAGTGGAGGAGGAGGTAGTGGAGGAGGAGGTAGTGGAGGAGGAGGTAGTGGAGGAGGGAGGAGAGGAGGAGGAAGGAGGAGGAAGGAGGGAGGAGAGGAGGAGGGAGGAGAGGAGGAGAAGGAGGGAGGAGAGGAGGAGAAGGAGGGAGGAGAGGAGGGAGAAGGGAGGAGAGTAGAGGAAGGAGGGAGGAGAGGAGAGGAGGAGGGAGAAGGGAGGAGAGGAGAGGAGGGAGAGAGGAGAGTAGAGGAAGGAGGGAGGAGAGGAGAGGAGGAGGAGGGAGAGAGGAGAGTAGAGGAAGGAGGGAGGAGAGGAGAGGAGGGAGAGAGGAGAGTAGAGGAAGGAGGGAGGAGAGGAGAGGAGGAGGAGGGAGAGAGGAGAGTAGAGGAAGGAGGGAGGAGAGGAGAGGAGGAGGAGGGAGAGAGGAGAGGAGAGGAGGGAGGGAGGAGAGGAGAGTAGGAGGAGGAAGGAGGAGGAGGAGGGAGAGTGGAGAGGGTCCTCATCCCCAGGCAGAAGAGCAAGAGGCTGGCGGCAGGTCCAGGGCCCACAATTATAGCCGGGAGGAAAACAGGGTCCTCCTGGAGGCCATCCGTGCCCGCCCCGTCATCACCTCGGGGGGTAGGGAAGTAAAGGCTGGGCCCCGTGCTACTGCTTGGCAGCAGGTGGTGGATCTGGTCAACGGTGTGGCGGGCCGTGGACGGTGTCTGCGGTCCATTAAGCACCGGTTTGACGACATCAGGGCCGCGGTGAGGAGGAAGATGGTGCAGGAGGCCGAGGGGCGGAGGGTCAAGTACCTTGCCCATGAAGGGATTGCAAGGGCCATGCTTGCACCATCCGACGCAGCTGGAGCATCAGGCCCGGTGGAGCAGCAGGACCCAGCCTCCATGGCAGGTGAATATGACATACAGCAACATGCCACCACATGTGCATCACACACACTACACATGGCCATGACAATGACATGTCAGCTCCATGAAATAACAAGGGATAGATGGATGCATCGTTAAATTCATGAAGCTGACAAATCACTGTCATTCCTGGTCACCACAACAGTAATCAAGCAATAGAGCAGGTGTGTCCAAACGCGGTCCTGGTGGGCCACACACATGGCTGGATTTGATAACCCTGCTGCGCACAGGTGAGTCAATCGCTTCTTCATTCATCCTGATTGACTCACCAGTGCACAGAAAGGATATCTTCCAATCTGGGAAAGAGTTTGGACACCCCTGTAATACAGAGTCCATGTATTGGTGTGCCCGTTCAGCCTACGCAGTTACAGACAGCAGCCGTAATACAGATAGAGTTGTGAGCCGAGAACCATCCAGAACAGAAACCTAAGAATAGATAACAGCTAGTATAAGATAGCTAATCAGAGTAGCAAAGAGGAGAATCATCCATATTCAAGGCTAGATGTCAGATAATTAGAAATGAACACCTATCAATGAGCTAATCAACATACTAATGACATGTACCTTTCTTCTCTATCTCTCAGCATCCAGGAGGAGCTCTGGGTCCTGTGACCATAGCGAGGAGGCGGGGCCATCAGCCCCGTACCAGGATCCTCCAGCACAGGGGGAGGAGGAAAGGAGATCAGAGGGCTCGGAGTCAGAGGATGGGCTGGTCATTGACCTTGCGGGGTCACCTGCCCCAAGCCCTGGGCCTATGCCCATCCTCGAAAGGCTTGCTCTGGGGCCCTCATCCCCCCAAGGGACAGTACCTCCTTCCCCACAAAGTGTGCTGGCCTGGTCACCACCGGGCACATTCTCCCCACCGGCTCCAGCTGTGGACCTCCCCGCATCACCTCACCACGCCCACCCAGCGGTGTCGTCGCCGCAGAGCCAGGCTGTGCAGGTGGAGACACTGGCCGTCCTGAAGGAGCTGCTGGCCAGCTGCCAGAGGATTGAGGCCAACCAGCTCCGGATGGATGCCAGCATCTCTGCCCTCAGGTCACAGATGACCCACAGCCTGGCCAGGCTGTCCAGGGAGGTGAGGAGGCACCACATGACATCGGAGCACCTTCAGGTCAGGCTGCTCAGACATGCCATGGTCCCCAGCCCAGCATCAACGGGGATCTCACAATCCCCCAGCCAAGAGCAGCCTGGCCCCTCCTCTCCTCCCATGTGTCCGCCACCGCCCAGACCACCGCTGCCTGGCACCGCCCGCCCCCCCCCGCCCTCCCCCCCCACCATCACCACCAGAGGGGAGACGGAGGATGGGCACAGGTGATGTGGGTCCTGGGCCCAAGCGGAGGAGGACATAGGGTCTCATTCAATTGCAATGTGGCCGATTGCTAAGGGATCAATTTGAGCACAGAGCATATTTTCTACAGATGTTTGTAGTTAGTGAACTTCTCTCCAAAAGCAAGGTCTTCACTAACTACAAACGTCTGTAAATAAATATATGCTCTGTGCTTATATAGAGCCCTTTTCAATCGGCCATATCGCAATTGAATGACGCCCATAGGGTCTGCAGACATGTTTTTGCCTTCTCAACAGCACTCCTCGGTGACCATCAATTGGTCACAGGTTAAACACAACACAAAGGGCCTCATTAAAATGTGATTTGGGCAATTGAATAGGGCTCTATATAAGCACATAGCATATTGGTTTTACAGAAGTTTTTAGTTAGTGAAGACCTGGCTCTTGCATAGAAGTTCCCTAACTAAAAACTTGCTTTCAAAAAGATGCTGTGTGCTTATATAGAGCCCTATTCAATTTGTTACATAGCAATTTAATGAGGCTGTTAATTAGTAGTGTGACCAATACATTGTCACTAAGGAGTGCTGTTGAGAAGAGATGCTGCAGGCCCTATGATGTTTTCAGGCCTTATTTTTTAGGTTTTGTCTTTTTTTTAAAATTTTTTATTTTAGGTCCATGAAGGCATCTCCTACATCTGCAAGCATTGTGGAGGAATTATGAGGTGGAGGGTTTTCCCAGTGCCTCTCAGGTAGACATGCCTTCAATGGCAGCCCCCTTAACATGTAGCTCCCACAATCTTAAAGCTATCATATAGCCACATATCTCCAACATGATTGTTGGTAGCTTAAATGTAGACTAATACCGCTATGGCGGTGGACTTGCAAAGTCTCACAATGGCATGTTAATAACAGCCAGCATTAATATATGCACTAGTGACGCATGTGATCCTGACCTCAATAGCAGTCTGAGAACAGATCTTTGGGTCTGATGTAAGAAACAGTGAATCTGGCTGCTGACCTTTGTGTCCTCTCCATAATAATGGCTATTTGCCCATATTTCTGATTATCCACAGACCTAGCTAATGGTTAGTAAAGCTTGCAGATGGGAATCAGGTGAGTTGGTATATTGGTACAGTATTTAGAACTGTACTGTACATACATCGTGATTCTAAATTGTTTTGGATCCTCCTCCGCATTTTTTGATTTTAACACTTCTTTCAGATCTTTGTTTGTTCAACACACTGTATGTGTGAAACTGGATTGGATTACACAGTCCAAAGGTTGAATCATCTGTTTAATTGAGCAGATCTAGTTACAAGTTGTATGTGCTATGCACATAAATGGTTTCTTCAGTTAAATGAAGAGATTTCTGGTTCCGGTTGCAGCATGTGACCCTGGTAGGTGCTATGCATCATGCTTATTCTAGACTATTAGATTGACCCCTGTAGGTTTCCCCTTTTTTCCAGCCTCTTGCTCTTCAAGGACCCGCCCACACCACACCCATGATATTAATGCAGTTTTGACCACTGCTGATTGTGGTCTGTGTATCAAATAAAGCTTTGTTATACTGTTATGTGAATGCACAATCTTGACCACTGCTGATTGTGGTCTGTGTATCAAATAAAGCTTTGTTATACTGTTATGTGAATGCACAATCTTGACCACTGCTGATTGTGGTCTGTGTATCAAATAAAGCTTTGTTATACTGTTATGTGAATGCACAATCTTGACCACTGCTGATTGTGGTCTGTGTAAAAAATAAAGCTTTGTTAGACCTTTCTGACTGCGTCCATGTGTTATGAATATGTTTGGTTCAGGGAAATCCACATGCATTACATTAGTGTCACATTCCTCTAAATGTAAACTGATGAGCCATAGTTAACATGCAATAGATCAATACATATAAAACTGTTGAGGAGTCAGAATAGCTTGAGATATCATCTGATCCCAAATATCATATCTACTACTAATATAGGGTTAATACCCTTGACAAGTCTGATTAGCGATACTGTGGAGTAGGAACACTCCCCTGAGGGCCTACAATGAATAGGACAGGTGACACTGGAGTGCTTTTCCAGTTCCTTCTCTAGTTGATTGGGATTAGTCTGACCTCTCTGATAAGACGTACCCCCCTACACTGGCCCGATGTAGGCTAGCTCACAGCTTCATTGAAGTACACAAACTCCTTCACCCACATCAGTTAGCATATGTGTGAATACAGTTAGTTGCCCAATAATGAACATGCATTGGCTAAATATCCTTTGGTTATCATATGTTGTAATGGTCATGCACATGCCAATCTGACAAACCATGCTGCAACATGCATAATATTATTAAAGCCACACTACCCAATTCAATATCAAGAGTAAAACATGAGTCAGGTCATATGAACCCTTTGCCACGCACATGAGCTCTATTGGGATCCCTTAAATCTCTATCTAATTGCATATACATCTAGCTCATCACATCTACATTAGAGAATACAAATAGTGGCCAAATCAGACCGCCACTTGGCATATATCAAGTACCAGGGGAATATTTCATTATATGTGGTTAAGTTCTTCAGTTGTGTCCGACTCTCCGTGACCCTATGGACTGCAGCACATTCAGCTAGGTCTCTTTCCTTTGCTGTTCTCCAAAGTTTGAAGGCCAAAGAGATTGGAGTGGGTTGTCAGTTCCTTCTCAAGTGGATTGGACCTTGTCTGATCTCTCTGCTATGACCTGCCCACCTACAGTAGCTCCCAGCTTCATTCAGGTACACAAGCCCCTTCACACTACTTAGCAATGCTGAAGGGGACCAGGGTAACATGCACCACACATATCTACTCTGACCCATCAGGAAGGGCCGCAAGCTCTGGGATCGACAGCAAACTCACCGCCATCAGGCATAATCTCTGCTACGCCCATCCTGGTGGGAGCCATGTGCCAGGTGTCTAGTTATTCCCATTTGGTGAACCTCGAAACTGTTCTGCTATTTATCACTTTACATGGGTGAGGGTTGCTAAGTGGTGGTGGTGGTGGTGAAGCAGCTTGTGTACCTGAATGAAGCTGTGAGCTACTGTAGGTGGGCAGGTCATAGCAGAGAGATCAGACAAATCCCAATCCACTAGAGGAGGAACTGACAACCCACTCCAATCTCTTTGGCCTTCAAACTTTTGAGAACAGCACAGGCAGAGACCTAGCTGAATGTGCTGCAGTCCATAGGGTCACTGAGAGTCAGACACAACTGAAGAACTTAAGCACATATAATGAAATATTCCCCTGGTACTTGATATATGACAAGTGGCGGTCTGATTTGGCCACTATTTGTATTCTCTAATGTAGATGTGATGAGCGAGATGTGTATTCTATCGTTGATCAACCATATAGCGTGCATCGAATGTGCGCTGTCATCTACGCACCGACACATGCGCGCATCATCAACAGCAGGCCCGAGAGGAGGCTAGCGGATCTAATGATTAGGATTAGGCAGTGGGGTGTAAGGATTAGGATTAGGCTGCGGCTACAAGGGTTAGAAGGGTTTATGGCATTAGGTCATATCACTTGCGCCCTTTCATCGACGGCCAACAGTCCAAAATATTAGAACTGCGCAATGATGTGGGACCACTCATGTCAGCTGCATGTTGTCAAAACACATTTGCTGTGCGCGCCAATATTGGGGTGACATATTCTATTATGGGGCTGTTTTAGAGGCTACAATGGAACCTATATGTGTGCTGACCAATCAAACATATGAGGAATATTAAACTAATTTGAAGTCTTGTTAATTTGTAGGCTGTAATGCTTGGGCCTCCATTTTAGGGTTACAGCAGTTACATGCAGACTGCAAAAACCGTAACAAAATGGATACCTTTAACCTCCAAGCACGTACGGCCTTTAAAAACGAGCTGCGGGCTTGGAGGACAGCCCGCACGGGCTTGAATACGGAGCTACGGGCTTGGTCAGTGAAGTCCGTGGGACTTGTACGGATTTTAAAATCAAAGTACAATTTGGCGATGTGCAAGCTTGAGAATGTTTGGCTAGTAATCCTCATGCCCCCCCATTATGTTCCCCATCATTTACAGTGCTTTGCAGTGCTGGATTGAATATATATTGGCTATTACAATGCTTGGTTTGCGGCCCTCCATCTCCAAACCCGTACGGGTTTGAACAAGGACCAGCCCGCGGAACTACGGGACGTAAAGTAATCCGTGAATAATATATCTGATTTGGGCTGATGTGCAAGCTTGAGAGGGTGTTGCTATTAATCCTCGTGTCCCCCATTATGATGCCTAGCATTTACGGAGCTTTACAGTGCATTCTCGATTTTATATTTGCATTTTCAGTTTTCGGACTTTGCGGCCGGAAAACTAGATTAACGGGCGCTGTGAAAAAGCTTCCGGCCGTTTGCATGATATGCGGCCGGCCGGAAGGGGATATCCTTGCGGCGCCGTATAATTGAATTGCAAGGTAAAAGTAGCTCTACACGGGGCCGTAAGATGGCCGCAAGGAATCGCAGCTTTGCGGCCGTTTTACGGCCGATAATTGAATGAGGCCCTGAGTAACTTGTAATCTTTTGCCAGTGTAAGAATCAGAGGAGAAGGGTAGAGGATCAACATAGCTAGCAGGAATTACTTAAACATGGTGTAAACTGCGATATAGAAGATTAGCATGGAGGCCTTAATTAGCAATTGTGATGGATAACATGGGAGAAATATAAAGCAGATTCTCTCTTCATTAGACAGTTGAATGAAAACAAAAGTGAAGGAGCTCCTAGGAGATAATAAGTCAAACAAATATCCATAATTGTAAATGGTAAATGAATGAATATCATGTTAATGCTAATAACTGCTATAGTGTTAACTTCTCATACAAACATGAATTGGCATTTAATGGAAAAGTAGGTTAGAGTGTTTGAGTCTGGGCAGATTTTTTGTCCAACTACATCTTTTAGGGGGTTTGCCTGGTGGTCCAGTGGTTAGGATTTGGCGCTTTTCGACGCAACCTGCTTTCGATTCCAGTCAGGGAACCAAGAGGTCACACCACCCTGAAGCCATGCCGGCTAGGAGCAGTAAGGTGTGGCCCACTGAAGAAGGAACTGGCAATTCACTCCAGTATCTCTGCCATGAATACCAAGTGGATCAGCATAATGTGTTATGGCCCATGAGGTCACAGAGAGGAGGACACGACTGAACAAAACAAACACACACATCTTTAAGGAGGAAGTCACCAAGGTGCACTGCTTTATTTAAGGAGCAGAAATCCTTAAAGGAAAAAGAAACTGAATACTATAAATAAATTACCCAAACCATCTTATAAGCACTTACAGCCTTATTAAATTGCAATTCGGCAAATTCTAAAGGGCTTTATATAAGCACATAGCATATTTTTTTAAAGAAGTTTTTAGTTTGTGAACTTCTATCCAGAAGCAAGGTCTTCACGAAATAAAAACTTCTGTAAAAAAATATGCTATGTGCTTATATAGAGCCCTTTAGAATTTGCCAAATTGCAATTTAATAAGGTTGTTAGCTTTTATGAGTGCTTTTTTAAATAGATGAAAACAATTAAAAGCTACTGTGTATACAATTTACTTCTCACATCCTCAGGAAATTGTTTATTATGTCACCAAACCATATTCATTTTCTCAATTTCCGCACCGAGAGAGTAATTAAATGTGGACCTGTAGGCAATTCCAACAATGAGATAATAGACTAACTCTATAGGAGCTATCAAAGACACTTTAGGTGAACAGGATAAGGTGCAAACAATCTCTCATAGGTCCCCAAATACATAGTGACACCTTGCTAACCTATCCCTATATGGCAGTGCTAATTCCCCACAGGTTAATCAAATGGGACTTTCCAGACCAATGTTGCTTCTCCCTATTGGCTGTACAATGTTATGTTTTGTGCATTGATTATCGATGATCGCTGCACTTATGACCCTTGTGTATGCATTGTCAAAATTCCCCTGAGAGCATGCTCAGTATACAAACCAAGTACAGTACATTACAAAAGTAATACAGAGCTAGATTGACTAAAGTATCGCAGTTGAAGACTGTGATTGGAAAATAGGAAATAGACATTAAAGCATTCAGGGATCTACTTTGCAGCATCTGTTAAGCTCGGTATATCTAAGGGATTATCAAGAGCAGGCAGTCCTAAGAAACACTAATTAAAGTCCCATGTACATCTATAAATTTACTGCATACACTTTGATAATCCTGAAAAATCTAGTTATAAGGCACTCTTAAATAGTACAATATAGGCCTCCATTCAATGGCTTCCATAAGAATTCTCAGAATGGAGGCCTGTCGCATGAAGGGTCGTGTGACCCGGCGGAGCCCTGCGCACACCTATTGGTTGGTTGGCTGGCTGACCGCGGGGTGGTTGGCGCGAGGCCAGCGCCATTTTGGCTCACTCTGCGGCCGGCCAGCGTGCGGATACCCTCCAACCCTCCCAGGATTTAGGCATTAGGGGGGGTTAGGCCATCGGTGTGTTTAAGTTTGTTGGTGTTTTTTTTTTTTAAAGTTTGTACCTGTGTATATATACAAAGTATTGTGTGAATTTATTGTAATGCAGGTCATGGGGTATATGTTATACCTTCAATTATTCTGTATGTAAAGTAATGGACGCAGTGGCTCGATGGGGAGTTGCCCGGGCCAGGGGGTATAATTAAAAAGGGGCTTGCCCCCACCTCTTGGGCGGGTGCAGCGCGAGAAGTAGGTGGACCCATGGGCGCGCGCCCAGGGTCAAGAGGTTGCTGCCCCTTGTCGGGCTCCTCCCACTTGTTATACCATGTTGGTTTAATAAATTGGCTGTGGCCCGTTGGTTTACCCATACTGTTCTTTCTCAGTGTCAGTTATTGTATGAATGCGCAGAATGGATCCTGCTGGGGTCGGGCTGACTTGGAGCTACAGGAGCTTTGAAAAGCTCATTTATATTCTACGGTTCATGGAAAAAGCAATCCAGTAAAACGTACTGACTCACACCCACAGGGGGTTCGAATCAGTAGCTCTCTAGCTCTAGCATGTGCTATCTATATAAACCCCTTCAAATGGCAGAGATGGGATTAAATAATAATACAACCAAATTAAGGGGGTTTATGACATTCAGGATACAGCCTTAATAGCTGCAATACCCTATCAGTCAGGAGATCCCCGGGATCTATCCTCAACAACCTCTACTCATGAGCCTGGGTATACACTGGAATTCCCTCTTAATACCCGCTACCCTCTAAGAGCTCGATATCCCCCAAAGTAAATTATGGACCATGACACTGATGGATGCCTCAATCAGTCTCAATGGGCCCCATGGTATACTAAGCTATGACCATGGGGGCCCTCATGGATCCCCATGGAACCCTTCCTACCACCACAGGGTTCCATATTGGACCTGCATGGACCCTAACCCAAGGACTCCAATGGTCATAGCGTAGTATGCCACGGGGGTCCTTTGAGACTTCCATGGTATAGGCATTAATTTTAGGTGCCATATGGATCAACATGCTTATACTTTAGATGGGGACTAATATAAGGATATTTCTGTGTTTGTTGGTTATTTTTAATCCTTATACACAATGGAATGAATTTATTTAGCATCTGAAAAGGCTTTGATGGACATCAACACAGATCATAGAGGGGAGTGGGTATTAAGGGGGAATCATGGGAAGCCCCTGGCTGATAGGGGTAGCATATACTGAGGGGGATCCTGGAATCCCAGGCTTCTCAGAGGCTAGTGGTTATTTAGGGGGATAGCAGGGGCCAACTGGCTCATAGATGGTAATAGGTATTAAGGGGGAATCCTGGGGGAGCTCCTGGCTCATAGTTTGTAGGGGTATTGAGGGGGATTCTGGGGAGGTAGCGGCATTGCTCTCCTAATTGTGTCAGATTTCAGCAAGCAAGCCTTAAATCTAATTCAATTAAGGTGTTAGCTTCTTCACAACAATGTACTTGAAGCATCCAGACTACTTTGAGACATCTTTCGCCTTTACATAAGATTCAAAGCTTTTAAAGGCTTTTTTAAATTTTGGGCACTCAGGAAGACTTCCAAGGATACTTTCAATAAGACCTGATATCATTAGAGGAGACAAAATGACTTTTAAAATAGTGACAGATACTCTGGTCTTAAGATATTAGAGACATTTTGATTACTCGGATGGCATTTCTCAGATTTACATGTGTCATGTTATAGCTCTGTGGTGTTGGTTCACTTCTTATGGCAGTCATGGAATGGAGGCCTAAGTTTTTAATTAAAATAGAGACTTCTCTTTTTTTCAAAGTGTGGCTTGAGTAATAGGTTGAGAAAAGAGCCGGTTCTAGTACATTGAAATGTTATTATTGGAAAGTGTTTTTTTTTCTTTCTGGAGAATGAAGATGCCTGCTTTGTGTGCTAAGTAACACTTTTCCATTTCATTTAATTTTTTTGAGTCTGTTGTGCAACATTTTGCAAGGAGAGAAAATTGTGTGCACATTGGCGAGACAGGTGATAATTAATGTCATTGTGTCCTAAGCTCACTAGCATACATTGCTTGAAATTTTGCATTTGTTTAAAATATTACAGAGTATGGGATACAAAATTTAGCAAAGTTCTACATGTAGAAACAGATTTATTACTAACAATGCCTCAGAGCTATTGAATTTACAATAGATCGTAAACTCCTGTTATTTTACAGTAGACTCTCAGTTAAGCGGCACCCATGGGGATCGGTAGATGCCGGCTAAGGACCCTATTAAATTCCAGCCCTGTAAGTGCAACGTGAAGCTCGTAGCGGCTGCGGGCTTGAAATTCCCCCATGTTACTGTGCTAATAAATTAGAATGGCTACGAGTTACGAGTTTGAGACGCTAACCTGTAAACCAGTTGTTGGCCGTCGGACTTGCGTTTTTGCTGGTGATCAATTAAGCAAACCCGTAGTTACGGGTTTAGATGGAGCCAATGGAAACAGAGATCATCATCATTGCATCACAGAAAAATGGAGGTTGGATTTCAAAGTCCTACGGCTTCAATTAAAAGTTACGATCGGACCCACATTACATTCATGATGCAATATTGATAAAGCCGCAAATATTATATTCTATTACATGCGGGTTACGTTATATGTATTAACACATTGATTGCCGGGATCGATATAAGACATAAAATATTCATGAAATAAAGTATTTTTCAGGGCCAATTTGAGGGCTTTGGACTACATTTGCGTGTTATGGGCTAACTTGCGGGTGACTTTGTTGCAATTTAATAGCATGGTTGGAATTGTCGCTGTTACAGGCTTGAGGGATCAAAGGATTTGTGGCTGCGTAATTCAAAGTTGTTCAGCCCGTAGGCTTTTTTCGCATCTATCCCGGAGATCGGCAATGGCCTACTTTACGGGGCTAATTTAACAGCCGTAGGCCTTACTTTCTACAATGCAAGCTATGTTTTTAAACGTAGCTCGCATTTAATAGGGCTATAATTGTAGTTTCTGGTTGCTTTGGAGTTACTATTAAA
The DNA here is from genome assembly GCA_027410445.1 of Discoglossus pictus. Classification (NCBI taxonomy): domain Eukaryota; kingdom Metazoa; phylum Chordata; class Amphibia; order Anura; family Alytidae; genus Discoglossus; species Discoglossus pictus. The sequence goes on from CM050164.1 coordinate 440,922,037, forward strand.
AATAGTCCTAGATTAGCTGTAAATAATAATAATAATAATAATAGTAATAAGTATATTTGTCAGTGGCATCTATTCTAGCAGCAGCAGCTTTCACTCCTCACTTACACACAGGTACGTTCAGCTGGAGGGTGTGGTGCTGAACCCGGGGAATGTAACGCCAACACTGCACTGGCTCAGTCACTCATGTCTATCTGCTTCCAGATAAAATTGAATTGCAGAGATGTACAGTGGATGAAATCTAGGTGCCTGTAAGCATTTTGTGGCATGACAACCTGGCTCCTGGCATTTGTTGAGCCCTGTAAATCTTCATTTTTATTTAAAGTACAGGATTACATTTTTTTCTGGTTCCTTGAGAGTTCTGATTGCTGTAATCATGTCAATAAGAGTGATATTTTACTTCACTATCAGTCTGCTTCTTTTGATAGGTTTGAGTCATGAATTAGGGTGGGAGTAATTATACAATAATGGCTTTTATACTGTATTAATTTTAAGTGTTTTAATGTTGATAGCTGTGGTGGATATTAGTCCATATATCAGAGCACACTTAAACATAACTTATTTTTTACTAAATAGTAACTCCTTCAGATATTCTAAATATAGGGAGTCCTTCAGTCATTTAACTACAGATTCTGTTCTTTGTTCCCATCAAGTAGTCTTTATTTCCCACCAGCCTGGTAGCATTAGGTACTAATTCCATATGAAATAACATTAATTTCTAATTACCTATAGTCGGATATTTAATTTTAGTTTTCCCATGAACTTTTTCCACCCAGGGAGAAATAGAGGACCTTGTGGACTTTCCCACCGCCACTGAGCTCCTGGTGCAAAACTGCAAGGGGGCGACAGATGGCACTGTTGCAAGTCTGTGTGCACTTAAGGTGGATAACTGCAGTTACCTTTATAACAATGATACAGAAGCAGAAAGAGTGTTATAGGAGATCGTAATAGTTTAATGGGATAGTGGGGGACCTGGGGGGCTTACTAATAGTTTAATTGGATAGTTTGTCCTAAAGATCTTACAATCTGGTAATATAATTGGAGGCTCTGTGCACATGAACGTACAATGTAGTAGTGTAATGAGAGACCTACGTCCATGAAGCTTAACATTTAGTGGCATAATGGGATTCTCTGCCCAAATAAGTTTACAATGTAGTAAAATAAATGACAATTGCAAGCTCTTGAGGTTGATGAGATAGCAAGAGCTGTGTTTGTGCAGCCACAGCAAAGCAGGTAAGATACCTGAGGGTGAGTGAGAAGCAATGGACACCTGTGGGGGCCTTAGTGGCTAGGTGCATCAAGGAGAGCTTGGGTTAGGTGAAGGGGTCTGTGGAATATGGTATATGGAAAGGGTTGTTCAGGTGTTGATACATGAAGAAATCAGTAGGGCAGGAAATGTAACTGTGGTCAAGAGAGCAGCATGTACTTTATTAGTTGTGCAGGGCAGTAATATGGAAGCAGAAAGAGTGTTATAAGAGATCATAAGGGGGACCGGGGGGAGGGGTGTGGCCCTGGGGGGGGGGGGGGGGAGTGTAGGAGATCATAATGGGGGAGCTGGGGGGAGGGGGGTTTGGGTGCAATTGTCATTTATTTTACTAAATTGTAAACTTATTGGGGAAGAGAATCCTATTATGCCACTAAATGTCAAACTTCATGGACGTAGGTCTCTCATTACACTACTACATTGTAAGTTCATGTGCACAGAGCCTCCAATTATAGTATCAGATTGTAAGCTCTTTAGGACAACTATGCCATTAAACTATTAGTTAGCCCCCCAGGTCCCCCGCTATCCTATTAAACTATTAGTAAGGTCCCCCATTATAATCTCCTATAACACTATTTCTGCTTCTATATCATTGTTATAAAGGTAACTGCAGTTATCCACCTTAAGTGTACGTAGGCTTGCAACAGCGCCATCTGTCAGCTCCTTGCAGTTTTGCACCAGGAGCTCAGTGGCAGTGAGAAAGTCCACAAGGTCCGAAATAGATCTCAATTCTCAATATTTTGTTTGTTATGTGCAAATAGTTTTCCCGATTAACTTTTTCTTCCTAGGGAGAAATAGATCTCCATTGACCCTTTTCCTTTTGCCCAGTGTTATTCCTTTATTTGTTTGCTTTGAGAGAGCAAGCTATTGTCGGATGTCGGCGTCTGACGTCAGAACCAGACATCCGGATTTGCCCTAATGCATTTTTCTGCCCACCAGCACTCTCTCAAGTGTAATTTAAACAGTGTTTCAATGCACATAACTAATAAAAGAATCATACAGGGCAAAAGGAAAAGAATCAATGGAGATCTAGTTATCTGTGTGTGGAAAAAGTTAATGGGGACAACTAAGATTAAATATCTCCCTAGGGATCTGTGTGAGCTCCATGTTTATTTGTATGCGCTCATCTCAGAGTAGGTGTGCGGGCGCACATGCGCATAGCTTAGAAGGAACAGTGTTTTGAGAGTTGAGACGCTATGTATTATGTGAGATAACTAGGCATATCATCCTACCTTATACTAAGCACTCTGGTCTACTGAAGCTTTGGCTAGCCAGACATCTGGTCCAATTAAAATGAGAAGGCACGGATCCAAAAGGGATGTCTGGAGGCAAGTGGGCCCAGGCGTAGGGAAAAAAAAGGATAAAAACAGCATACATATAAAAATGGCAAATAAAGGTAAAACAATAGTAACAAGAACTTTACAAAACTTAAGTTATGATACAGCAAATTATCTGGTAAATCCAGTTTCTGATCCTGGCTTGGGAACCTAATTAAACGTAATTCTTTATGACGGCTTCACTAAGCTTTCAAGAGTCCTAATAAATCATTGTCAAAATTAAATCTGGGAATATGGCATAAACTGTGGTATTGGAGTTAACTTAATCTTCATATTACTGCAATTTCCCTACAACTAATGATAAGGCTAACAGTCTGAAACATGTAAACCATTAAAACATCATACTGTTGTTATCCTGCCCCTACTATATTTACAGTATAGTCCAGCCAAAGGATGATTGTAACATCTAAGCATCCTTATGAGAATACTTAAGACTTTACAGAACATCTATTTTCTTTAGTTTCTTCCTAGGAAAAAAAATCAAATGTTTCTCCAAGATACCTCTTTAGACTTCAATGGTGATGTAGCAAAGGTGACATTTTAGGTAGATGGGAAGGGCCTTTACTGGGCCCCTCCCATCACTGGGCCTTCTGGGTTTTTTTTTTGATGACATCTGATTTTTGTTTCTATAATCCTATATGTCCTTTTAAAATTGTCTGAAACTATAAATAATGGAGGGACCTGAGAATGAGGAAGATAGGAGACAGAGGCATACCTGCCAAAATTGCTTATTTTCATGTCCCTCTTTTGAAGGAATGTCCTACATTTAAAGGGATATGGAAGGTTTCTGGATTTTCCTAAGTATACATAACATACCTATATATCTACTTACTTGTATGTACTTTATGTAATTAAGAAGGATTTATAAGCTCTGTTTTACTGATTAAAATCAAACAAATAGTCCCAATATAGGTCTGCCCTCTTCAGCTCATGAAAAAAAAAACTCTACTGTAGTTGTTGTGCTGTGTCTTATACTGACCAATCAGTGACCAGCTCTCAGCAACATGCTGCCAAGGCATGGATTCAAATAAGCTAGGACACTACACTGCAGATCCAGCCCTACAGAATCTGTGCCTGCATGTGCTGCAGTGGGCTACAGAGACTATGGCCCTCATTCTATTATCGGCCGTAAATCGGCCGCAAAGCTGCGATTCCTTGCGGGGCTCCCGTTACCTTGCAATTCAATTATACGGCGCCGCAAGGCTACCCCCTTACGGCCGGCCGTATATCTTGCAATCGGCCGTAAGCTCAGAAATCTTTAAATGCAAAAATAAATTCAAGACGGCACTGTAAAGCTCTATAAATGCTAGGGATCATAATGGGGGGCATGAGGATTAATAGCAACCCCCTCTCAAGCTTGCACATCAGCCCAAATACGAGATTACATTAACTGTTTATTTTCCGGCCGCAGCGTGGGCGGGTCTGAGGTGCTCCAAGCCCTCTGGACTTTTCACATGGATATGTGACCTAAATTTAAAAAAAAAATTACTCCTCAGAGTGCAGGATGGCTTTATTCTGGCTTTATTATGTGCTTATTTGTGTGCCTGCGGGACCTTTTTGCTGCAAGTAAGCTGCGGCTCGGTTTTAGAGAGGTTTCCCGGAGCAATTGAATAGCAACCAGGATTTTCTTACGGCCGAAACTCTTGCGGCCGTTTAAGATCAAAGGCTTTCCTCCGGCGCGTGCGGCCATAAGGGATAACAAGGCGCCGGCCGCAAGCCTGCCGGAATCCCCAGCCGGAAGGGAATAGAATAGGCGAATAGCTTGCCCTCATCAAAAGAAAACAAAAGAGAGACAAAAAAAACCTAGTCCAATAGTTAAATGCCTTAATCAGTAATTGCAAGGATTTGCTGAATGAAAAATACCTTTTATGAAACAAAATTTAAGAAGATTTGTTGACATATAAAATCAATTAAAAATACAAAAATATACTGATAAACCCTACGATGTATAAATATATAATTATGGCTAGAATAGTGAAGGACTCTCTTTCAGAATAATATTCTTTAAATAAGAGAATTATATATACAAAACCAGTCTCTATCCCACAGCACACCATAAAGCAGTAAGCATAAAGTGAATAAAGATGTGAAGTGCTAACAAAAAATTATGTATGTAAATAATTAATAAAGTGATAAGTTATACTAAGTATATATTAGATGAAGTGAATTTAATTAAATTTAGATTGCTCTTTGCTTCTGGTAATGACCCAATGATACTGCAATCTATCCGTTAGAAAATGTAATACACAAAGTGCATATAGTAGATAAATATACAAATGTAGTTGATAATGTATCATGCAGGTAATGTGTATTAATAAACCAACCTCTATATTATAATTAAGAATAATGAGATATTGCCAGATTCTATTATATACTTGTAACAGTAATTTCTAATACAAGAGATGAGTATCAATTGGCATTCAATAGTACCATGTAACTATATATATAAAACTATCCACAATGTTAAACATCATTATATTGAGGCTATTTCAAATTGAATCCCAATAATACCAATTAATAACACTGTATATAAGTACAAAGTGGTATAGATACACTTATCTTTTGGTCGATTATAATGTAACTACAAGTTACAGGAATAATCCATGTCCATGTAATTGTATACTAGATTCTGCTCTCGATCAGCGTGAAGAATTTGGTGGGTCAATTGGCGTGTGATGTCATAGTCTCAGAGCAGTTCAACGCCCGTTTCGCGTGGGCTTCATCTGGACCTGTCATATGAAGTGTGGAGGAGTCCTAAATACTAAAGGTAAGACCGTGATTGGTCAAATTCAATTGATGTTGTTCTTTTTCTTTTTTTATAGATGCGTCAGAAGGGACAATCCATCTTCCATCAATGTAATCCTTCTGAATAACGTCAAGCTAACTTCAGAAATTGGTCTTCTTGGACATTTACATGTAATTTAATATCCCAATATTGCAAAGGAATTTGCATGCTAAAAACCAATAAAAAATAACATGAATAAACAAGTGTAAATCCATGTTGTTTTATTATTATATTTTATGCTTAGATACCTGTCATCATAATTTGAAGTTAATACCCACAAATGAATGATGTTCAACATTGTGTCATCCAGAAAATCTTACTTGAACATATAATGGAAAATTACATATTTAATTATACTTTAACTTAAATATATAAGGATTACATTAGGGGATACTCTAACAATGCAACTAGGACTGTAATCATATATATTTAATATTAGGTATTGAGAAATGTGTTATAAATTATCATGGACTTCAAAAATATGTAAAATTAACTATGAAAAAAGAGAAGAAAATAAATAACTTAATCTCATTAACAATAATCTTATCTTTAATTTCTCAAGTAATGAGTTCCTATTATTTCAAGTGCAAATAGATATTGGTCTTACAAATCTATCAAAATAATCACACTGTTAGTGAACCCCTATATTGGAGTAAATGTACTTATTGTACTAAAAAAATACTTTTTAGGTTGACAAAGTATAGTAAATATGTCAATTAAATGTTATAGGAGCGATATAAATGTTTCCCAAAAAATTATCAATTTAAATGGTCATTATTGTCCTTGGTAATGACCAATATAATAAGGGACATTTTCAATTTATGTATATACCATGAAGTTACAGTTCTCATTTAATCCACTAGGTATAATAATGTTCAATCCAGTGGGTCTTATACTGGGAAAGCAATGAAAGGCATTATTAATTAAGGAGGAATTAATTGCACAATGGTCTCATGATTGCAAATCTGCAATATTTTATTTTTTCCCTTTTTTTTCAGTGTTATATCGATCCCGGAAATCAAGTTGTTAATACATATCATAGTACCTGCTTGGACTAGAACAATTGCTTTATTGATTTCTACATTTCTGGATTGCGAGTCTGATCAGAAATTGTACTTCTAAGCACTAAATGATAGTAGTTTTAACTCCATGTTTTACTGACGCCATGATGATGGTCTCCTTACGGGCTTGCTTAATTGATGATCAATTAATTTTTCAAATGACCAGAAAACAAGTTAAAAAACCTGGAAGCAGGTTTTTTAACTTGTTTTAGACATTCAAATATGAACACAAATATACTACTTATTTACCGTACTACTGTACGTTGGAGGGCTTCAATCACTCTTTTGTCCACCATATATTAAATGTTTATAAATATATATATATATTAACATAGTTACATAGGGCCTCATTCTATTATCGGCCTGTAGGAGATGCGGGGCCGCAAGGACCGGCTGCAAGCTATTCTGCTATTCTATTCCCCTCCGGCCGCGGATTCCGGCAGGCTTGCGGCCGGCGCCTTGCTATCCCTTGCGGCCGCACGCGCCGGAGGAAAGCCTTTGATCTAAAACGGCCGCAAGAGTTTCGGCCGCAAGAAAAGCCCGGTTGCTATTCTATTGCTCCGGGAACCCTCTCTGCAAGGCTAAAAGCGAGCCGCAGCTTACTTGCAGGAAAAAGGTCCCGCTAGCACCAATTAAGCACATAATATAGCCCAAATAAAGCCATCCTGCACTTTGAGGAGACTATAAAGTAATTGTAGGTGTTAGCAAAAATAGCACAACATTCCCCTACACTCAAATCCGTAAAAAAAAAAAATATTATATATGTCAAATATCCATGTAAAAAGTCCAGAGTGCTTGGAGCACCTCAGACCCGCCCACGCTGCGGCCGGAAAATAAACAGTTAATGTAAACTCGGATTTGGGCTGATGTGCAAGCTTGAGAGTGGGTTACTATTAATCCTCATGTCCCCCAATATGATCCCTAGCATTTACAGAGCTGTACAGTGCTGTCTTGAATTTATTTTTGACTTTAAAGATTTCTGAGCTTACGGCCGGTTGCAAGATATGCGGCCGGCCGTAAGAGGAGATCCTTGCGGGGCCGTTTAATAGAATTGCGAGGTAACAGAACCCCCGCAAGGAATCGCAGCCTTGCGGCCGTTTTACGGCCGATAATAGAATGAGGCCCATAGTATTTAAGGTTGAAAAAAGACTTTCAGTCCATCAAGTTCAACCTTTTAAGATCTCCTCTGATCTGCAACATGCAGATTAAATATTAATTAATTCGTTGTATTAAAAAAATCAATTCCCTCCCGATCCCAGACACCGGCGACCGGACCTCTCCCTGGATCAATACTGCCTCTCCAATTATCCATGATAACCCTGAATTCCCTTTCTAATTAGAAATAAATCCAGTCCCCTTTTAAAGTTATCTATCGAATCTGCTGTCACCACCTCCTCTGGTAGAGAATTCCACAGATTAACCACCCTTACTGTGAAGAACCCTTTTCTTTCTTTAAGGTGGAATCTTTTTACTTCTAACCTCACGGGATGTCCTCTTGTCAGTTGAAAACGCATATTTATATATATATATATATATATATATATATATATATATACATATATAAATATATGCATATGTACCCTTTAGATTGTAATTTTGCAAGTTTTCCATCTTGTGTCTGTGCTTTGGAAACAAGCACTATGTACATTTGATTTTAAGTTTAAAAACAGGGCCCTCCATTCTTTATAAGGTGTTATGTTTTTGCCAAGTACTTAACCCGTGTATAGCGCTACGGAATATGGTGACGCGTTACAAATAAAGGTTATATATATATATATACACACACACACACATATATGTGTGTTCAGTCCTTCAGTTGTGTCTGACTCTCAGTGACTAAATGGACTGATTACACTTATCCACATGGTTTTCTTGTCAAAGATACTGGAGTGGGATCATGTTCCTTCTCCAGTGGACTGCAATTTGTCTGACCTCTCTAGTATGACCGACCCATCCTTGGTGACCCTACATGGTGTTAGCGCACAGCGTCACTGAGGTACATAAGCCCTTCACAAGGTAGAGATCCAGGAGGGGGGGTGTGTGTAATATATATATATAGTTTCTGTCCACATTTATTGATTTATATTCACACATAATAATTTCCCTTCCACTTTAATGACCTCTTTTTCCCATATGATGTTTTCCCTCCTAGTTTAGTGACTGAAGCTCTCACTACTGTCTCATAGACTGCTATCTCTCACACATTGTTATATCCCGCCCGCGGGCTGTGACTCAGGTTTCGTTTCATGGACTCTCATCCCTCACACAATGTTATTTCCTCCCCCCTCAGGCTGTGGCACGTGTTTAGTTGCGCAGTAATATTTTCTTTTGCCTTCACTGTTAAGTGACAACCGCGGCAGCCAATGATAACTCAGCTTACATAGACGTTTGCAGTGATGAAATGAAACCGGAGCGGCTATTGGTTAATGTATTTCTAGCTGGTATTTGCAGGCTGTACAGAGACATGTTTACAGTCATTTGATTCCAAGAGGCGGCAAGATATAGTCTGAATAGCAGAGACTCTGAAGAGGGTGAGTGATCTGTGCCTGCTTCGTTCTTAATTCATTTACCTCTTTAATTTGATATTACATGTGGTTTCAATAATACTCTGTGTATTCACTGAGCAGGGGCACAGTATAATTGTACATATTGCTATCTATTTGTATATGGCCTTCAGTGATATAAATTACTTATTTTCCAACCCATTCTGGTAAAAAATGGTGTTTTGGATTACTACACTTAAAAACAACCACATTTATTCACAAGGTAAAATAATACAGCCCATACTACTCAATTCTTCCTCATTTGAAGGAAACTCCAATTAAAGGGACATACAGCTTTTTAAACATTACAAAAGTTGTGTGTATAAATAAATATTAAGTAAAATCTATTTAAACTTCATTGACATTATCAGAAAAAAAGGAAACACATTATGAAATACCCTCTTTCTGCTGCAAAAAAAGAAAAAGTCCATGTCCCTTTAAGGACAAGCCCTTTTTTTCAGCCCAGACCATGCCCCACTTTCTCTATCTTATGTTGACAGATAATATATATTACTAGCTACTTGCCCGTCAAAATAAAATTGTAAGACTGGCAATGCTGTTTGCCACACAATGTGAGGCTTTTGCTCCTCTGAGCACATTCGCTGCTCATTGCAAGCCTCTACACCGCGTATTTCAACTTTCCTGCTCAGCACTGATCACCTTCAGCGCTCATTGCGACCCTTTCCTCCCGCCTACTGTACGGGCCACTCATTGCAGGTTTCCTCAACCTGCAAGTTTTGTGCTTGGGAATGGCATGTGTGTCTTTCCACCATCTCCCCCTGTCCCTTCCCTGTGTCTTCCTCCTCTGTGTGTCTGATGAATGTTTGCGTGGCGCGCGGTGACTGCCGTTGGTTTTATTTTCAAAGTCCTGCATGCCTTGCGTTGTTCGTGTAAGTGTTACTGTCTTTGCCGTTGTGTATTTTCTAAGTCCTGTGTGCCTGGCTTTGCTTAGCCTCCTTTTTATCCTGTTTCAGATTTTTTTGCGTTTTTCGGCCGCCATTTTTTTCTCGCTTAGTCGATTTTTGATTGACGAAAAATGGCAAATATGGTTCAAATTTTAACTTGCAACCTCACTCCTAGGCTTCCTGGCTTTCACAGTACATCAATAACAACACATACATGTTAACACAGAACCTGTGACAGTGTATTTTAAAATGATGAGAAAACATGTTCTGTAAACTAAATAAAAATCATTTTAGGAGGTTGAGAGAAAAAGAAACCGGATGGGGGGATACCGAGCAGAGCACACCATCTACAGCCCACTGGGAGACAAACTCATCCATTCCCCCAGTGGACAAAGCCAGGTGGTACTCTGCCCGGATACGGGAGCGCACCAGCACCCGGAACATGGCCTCAGGTGACAAGGGAACCCCCCCTATCAAACACTGCTTCCTGGACTTATAAATAGCCAATTTGGCTAATGCCAGGAGCAGGTTGACGAGGAGGTCCCTGGCCTTATTGCCCCGGAACCCGTGACAGTACTTTATGCGCACCATGTCCAGCTGTCCTTCTAGTTATGCAGGCACCACTGCACATGGCCAAAGGAACACGAAAGATCCATAGATATATATGTATATAGATTTTCTATATATTTATATATATATACCGTATTTATCGGCGTATAACACGCACCGGCGTTTAACACGCACCTCATTTTAAGAAGGAAATTTTAGGGAAAAATAAATAAATTTCAAATAAAGAACTTTGAAGCAAAATCCTCAACCTCCCTCCTCATCCTCAACCCCCTCCTCAAACCCCCCATCCTCAACCCCCTTCCTCATCCTCAACCTCCCTCCTCATCCTCAACCTCCCTCCTCATCCTCAACCCCCTCCTCAACCCCCCATCCTCATCCTCCTTCCTCAACCCCCCTCCTCAACCTCAACCCCCCTCCTCAACCTCCCTCCTCATCCTCCCTCCTCAACCCCCTCCTCAACCTCCCTCCTCAACCCCCCCATCCGCATCCTCCTTCCTCAACCCCCCTCCTTAACCTCAACCTCCCTCCTCAACCCCCCTATCCTCAACCCCCCATCCTCAAACCTCCTCAACCCCCCATCCTCAAACCTCCTCAACCCCCCCCATCCTCAAACCCCCTCAACCCCCCATCCTCCTTCCTCAAACCCCCTATCCTCAACCCCCCTATCCTCAAACCCCCTATCCTCAAACCCTCAACCTCATCCTCAACCCCCTCCTCAACCTCCCTCCTCACCCCCCCATCCTCAACCCCCCCATCCTCAATCCCCCCATCCTCAACCCCCTCCTCAATCCCCCCATCCTCAAACCCCCTCCTCAACCCACCCATCCTTATCCTCCTTCCTCAACCCTCCTCATCCTCAACCCCCCCATCCGCATCCTCCTTCCTCAACCCCTATACTCAACCCCCCTCCTCAACCTCAACCCCCCTATCCTCAACCCCCCTCCTCATCCTCAACCTCCCTCCTCAACCCCCCATCCTCAAACCTCCTCAACCCCCCCATCCTCAAACCCCCATCCTCATCCTCCTTCCTCAACCCCCCTATCCTCAACCCCCTCCTCAACCTCAACCCCCTATCTTCACCCCTCCTCCTCAACCTCCCTCCACATTATAAACCCCCCTCCGCATTCTAAACCCCGCCCAACCTAAACCCCCCTCCTCAACCTAAACCCCCCTGAATACCTCCCCCTCACTTACCTGCTTCGGCTCCGGCCTCCGCTCCACTCCTTGACCCGGCACCGGTATATGCTAATGATCTGGCGCGCATGTGACGTCACTTCATTATCATATTAGCGCCTTTGGAGCTCATTGCGAGCCTCTCCCCCAGTGTACTTTTGCTCCTTTGAGCACCCTTGGCGCTCATTGTGAGCCACGCACTGAATGCCTTCGGCCTTTATTGCGATCCTGTCGCCTGGTCCTTTTTTTTCCTCTATATGTATTTTTTAATGATAATTGATGAATTAATAAATTTATAAATTAATATACTTTACCTATTTGTAATTAATATATGCATCAAGCAATATCCTGAAGAACTAACAATCTTTTTTGATGTTCCTGCAGCATACAATGTACATTTGCACTCTTGCTGACTTCAGCAATGTGTGAAGTGTGTAGTATAAGTAGGCTGCGTGCGCGAGGGGAAGCCGTTAGTTTAGCTGTGTAATTCAGCATTTTGTAATGGTAATGTTTTTAGTTGCAAGTTAGTGTTGTAGAATTGCGTCGATTGTGTATGTGTTACGCGGGTGTGGAACATTTTGCGTCCTCCGTAATAGTGTATTTTATACCTCGTACGGGCTTGTGTAAAAGTCTTATGTGTCTCTCGTTTATTTGCGTTTTTACTGGTTGTGTAGCCTGTGTAGTATAAGTAGGCTGCGTGCGCAAGCGCAAAGCGTTTGTTTTTGTGTGTAATTCTGCATTTTGTAATGGTAATGTTTTTAGTTGCAAGTTAGTGTTGTAGAATGGCGCCAATTGTGTATGTGTTACGCGGGTGTGGAGCATTTTGCGTCCTCCCGAATAGTGTATTTTATACCTTGTACTGTCTTGTGTAGAAGTCTTATGCGTGTTTTTGCGTGTTTATTGGTCGTGTAGCCTCGTTTTTGTTTTTTTCGTCCGCCATTTTTTTGGTCGCTTTGGCGATTTTCTTGTGTGGATACTCGTCAAATTGTGGTTCAATTGCAGTGCAACCTGACTCCCAGACGTCGTGGCTGCCCCCGCTGTGCTGTGAGTGATGTTTTTTTTTTTTGGTATTTTTGTTAATTTTGGTGGTGTTATTGTTGTTTTTGTATGTGCTCGGTTTGGCGGTTAACTTCGTATTTTTTGGACCTCGTGTTTTTTTTTTCCGAAGTGCCACGGGTCGTATTTTTTGGGGGGGTAAGACTCGCTTTCCTTGTTGCAAGTGTTACGGGCCGTAATGTTTTAAGGCAATTTTTTCAAACTGCTACGGGTCTCGCATTCTGAATTACGTAATTGAGTTTTGTGTTGATGTGTAGTTCCGCAGGTCGTAGGGATGAGCGCCTATGGTGCTCTTCTCCACCAGCGCAAAGGAGAGGCTTTGACGCTCCTTTCCAGCAACTGTGACACTCGCTTTGCGATGGCTGCAGTTGCAGCGGGCTCGTAATGCGAGCCCGCAAGCATTAGCAACAACACGTATTGTTGAGAACTATATATGTGATTAAATCAATAACAGATTTTTACATTTTCCGTTGTATTGTTAATTGCTGTTATCAATTCTTGTAAAAGCCGCCTTTGATATACAATTGGTTGACAAGCATCTAATCCTAAAATACAAATATTTTACCATCTGTTGATTCAAAAGTGTTCCACGTGTGAGAGTATTGTGTGTCTGTTACTGCAATTTCCCAAGAGCCCTTCAAAGTAACTGTTTGACAAGTTTTGTCGTATAACAGAATATTTCATTATCTGGGAATGTCTTGTAAGAGGCATTTCTTGGTAAGTTAACATAAAATGCAGATTCCTTCATTATTAAAGATTTTAAATGCTGGTTAACTAAACGCTTTTTATCCAGCTATTGCATTTTTGGGAATACCAAACCAACTTAACATAATAATACACCTTTCCTCTAACATTTTATCTTTTCAAAATGGTCTCAACTCTAAGCACAGTTCTAAACTTGTTTGGGTGATATGTTCCTTCTCCGTTTACCATCCAATTCTTTTAGTTGAAACAGGTATCAGGCTCGTATTTATACTAGGTACAAAAAGAGAAAAACACAGGTGGCTTCAGGTACCCAAAGATTCCAGGATATAGTAAAGGGGTGCTACAATAGGATATAATTAATTGAATACAAAAAAGTAGAAAACAGGACAAGTATCCTTTAAACTGTTAGTGCACACCCTCTGCCCAGTTGAACAATATAGAGTGGAAGGAAAGATGATATAAAACTTAACATTTATTAGTGTGGTTAAAAACTGTAGTTAAAATATGAAAAGTCTGACGAGATACAATTTGTGGGGAAATGAGAAATAGTTGATTAGGGCTTCCTTATAAATCCAATGTATAGGAATATATATTATATCCTCATTGTAAAGTGATAATAAGTAGTGAAAATCAAAGTGCATATAGTGGAGTACAAATGAGTAGCAGAAACATAGGTCCAATTAAAGGCCTATGTGTTTGCACTGATAAATATTGCACTTTTTAGGGAAAGTGTCTAGTGCTTACAAAATAGTGATTATTGCACTTATTAATATTGCATCTTTTTATTGTTGCTATCTAAAGTGATAAGTGCCAATACATTTATAAATAAGATATTGAGTAAATACAATAGATAAAGTGCTTGTGCTAGCTGAGGATAAAAATATATGGTATAGGTCCTTTGTTGCAAGGTAAAGCCCTATATTGTAATTATAATAACGATTGTTTGTGTCCCCACACTGTCTATGGAGCTGGGTAGCCTAATGAGTCCCACACTCAAGTATTCATTTTTTGAATATAATATTCGATTGTAGTTAGGTGTGGATGCTCTTATTCAAACATATATTGTAGATGGTAAGTCTGTATTAATGTGAAGCGTCCCAGCTCCAAACAACTGCCCGCGTGTGGCCTATGCGTCTGCGTATGACGTCATAGGTCAGCGTGGCGGCGTTGTGAGTGCAACCCGACGCACGTTTCTGAAAATTTCATCAGGGGTTACGGGGAGAATGTCAGAGGAGCTATTTATGCTCCTTAGTTGCCTTGGCAACCTCAAAATATAAAACTTAAATCATTAAACTCTTTTAAAAGGTGTTTTTATAAAAAACAAGTTATATAGAGATGAATTAATTGAAAGTCACATGGACAAGTATATTGGCTTTATTAATATACTAGGGAGTATAGTAGAGTTAGAAAAGGTAGATATTCTATATATAACACAACATATGGCACTTAACATAGGGTTAAAATGGGTGTATTTATTTTGTTTTTATTATTAATTGTCCCTTATACATAATTCAGATAATAATGAACAGTATATATTTTAGTTATCCATAGTTGACCATCAAAAGAGGTTTAAATAGGAACTGCTATTAATATTAATCCATCATTGATCATGTTGAATATGCTATTCTGTATATGATTGATGGGAGTATTATTCATATACCTATATGTGTTGCCATAATTAAGGAATGTATCACTACAACATATTGGCTCCAAATTCAAAATGTACAATAATACACATATGGTATATAGATACCTGGTTATATCAAAAAATAGTAGATTCCTTAGATAAATGGGGTAAAGGTAAAACCGTCATTGAGACCCCAAGGTTTTTTAGTCTTGAGTGTAAAGATCCAATAGGCCTCCTTTTTTAGTAGTTCCTTATCAACATTCCCTCTTCTGATATTGTTTTTAATGCCGTCAATGGCTATAAATGATATATTGTTGAGATCACCATTGTGTTGGGAATTTACATGATTGGCCACTGGAGTGTCATATTCTTTAGTGATGCTATATATATGTTCTAATATTCTGCGCCTGAATTCTCTACAGGTTTTGCCTATGTATTTCATCCCACATTTACAAATCATGAGGTATATCACCCCTACAGTTTTACATGTCATTAAGTGTTGGATCTTGAAATTCTCAATTCCATCTTTTGAGGGAAAAGTTTTGGTGGTATTCACATATTTGCATGCTTTACATGATAAACATTTATAGCAGCCTTTTGTTCTATTAAACCAAGTGTTGATTTTAGTATTTTCCAAATGGCTTCTGGATAGCATATCTCTCAAATTAGTTGATCTTCTGCTAGTGATTTGGGCCTGGTTGCTTAGAAATGGTCTTAAATCATCATCACCCAGGAGAATCTTCCAATGGTCATTGAATATTTTTCTGATTTCATGCCATTTACCATTATAGGTGCCTATGCATCTGACCATTTCATCATGTTGTTTGTTTTTGTTCAACAACAGTAGGTCACGGTCTACTGCTTTGGCCCTTTGGTATGCTCTTTTTAGGGGTTTGTTCTTATATCCCCTTTCCTTGAAGCGTTGTTGCAATTCACTGGCTTCCATCTCAAAATTAATTTGACTGGAGCAATTTCTTTTGATTCTTAAGTATTGCCCTACTGGTATTCCTTCAATTAAAGATTTGGGATGGCTGCTACTGGCTTGTAATAGACTATTTGTGGCTGTTGGTTTTCTAAATGTAGTGGTCTGAAGTTTACCATTGTCTGACTTAGCAATTTTCAAGTCCAGAAAGGTGATTTCATTCTCACTTTTTTCTGAAGTTAGGTATAGTCCCATATTATTTTGGTTCAATATATCAATAAAATCCTTTAAATCTTTATGATTGCCATTCCAAACTAACAAGATATCATCTATAAATCGTATCCATAGCTCGATGTGTTTGGTGAATTGGTCCAATTGGTCAGTGAATACTATTTGCTCTTCCCACCAGCCTAAGTATAAATTGGCATATGTGGGCGCACATGCTGTGCCCATAGCTGTGCCACAAATTTGCTGGTAAAATTTATTGAGAAAAACAAAATAGTTATGAGTTAGTGCAAACTCCAGCAAATTTAATATGAATTCATTGTGATTGGAATATTGAGTACCTCTTTTTGATAAGAAGTACCTCACTGCTTCAACACCTCTTTGGTGTTGTATATTTGTGTACAGAGATTCAACATCTAAAGACACCAAGAGTGCTTCTTTGCTGATTGAGACATCATTTAGTTTTAGTAGAACATCCTTAGTGTCTTTTACATGTGATGCTAATGTGGTCACAAATTGTTGTAACATAGAATCCACATATTTGCTGGGGTTCTCTGTGATACTCTCAATTCCTGACACAATCGGTCTGCCAGGAGGTTTTTTAGGGTTCTTATGTATTTTAGGGATAGTGTAGAACATAGCTATTTTAGGATTCTGGTTCAGAAGGTAGTCAAATTCAGACTTGCATATGACTTTAGTATTCAGGCCTTTGGTTAGAATATCTTTGAGTTCCTCAATGAAGTTATCAGTTGGATCCTTTTCTAATTTTTTGTAACTTTTTTGATCTTTGAGGAGTCTCTCACATTCTAAAATATAGTCAGTTTTATCAAGTATCACTATATTACCTCCTTTGTCTCAATTCCTAATAATTATGTTTTTATCTTGTTGTAATTGCTTTAATGCCAATCTTTCAGTTTTAGTAAGGTTGTAATTGACAATACTTTTATTAGAAATATTAGTCATATCACGAACCACGTTGTTTACAAATAGCTCTATATTGGGACTTATACTTAAAGGTGGTGTATATTTGCTTTGTGGTTTAAAAGCAGAGTAAGGACCTGTAGATTCAAATTCTTCATTTTCTGCTAGTAGACATTCGAGACTTCTCAAAGTTTTAGAGTAAAGAGGTTCTACTAAGTTTGTGTTCTTCTAGAGAAGAACTTTTTTAAAGCCAATTTTCTGGCAAACAAATGAGTATCCTTTACCCATTCAAAGAGGTTGAAATCCCCTGTAGGTGAAAAGTTCAGGCCTTTCTTGAGAACTGCTAGATGGTCACTCGATAAAGTCTTGGTTGATAGATTGAATATTTGTAAAGAATCTAGTTCTTCCGTATTCTTTTTTGTTGGGGTTTGTATGTGTCTTGATTTTTTTCTTACCCCTCCTAATCCTCCTCTTTGATCTAAAAAAGTTTTGGTTGGTCTTTTTACCATTTGGAGGTTAGTTAGGCCTGATGTGTCATTAGTTTTCAAATCTGACCATTCAGATTCAGATGCACTATTATCAGTATGTGCTTTAGGAATAAATTGTTTTCTAGATCTTCTAAAGTTATTTCCACTTTGGAAATCATTTAAATCCCTATGGAATTTCTTTTGTTTCCTATCAACCAACATTTTTTTTAAATTTTCTATGTCTCTTTGCAGTTTATTTTCTAATTCCACAAAGTTGGGATCTGTGTTGTGTTCTCTAATTTTTTCCACTTCTTTTTTCAAATGTGGATCTATTTCTTTCAATTGTGATTGTTCCCATTCCCAAATTAGAGTCATGAGTTCCTTAGAACATCTTAACAGCACAGTATCCCATTTTTTTACAAATTCCTCAGGTAGGCCTTGAATTGTGGGGAATAAATTAATACGTAGTCCTCTGGGTACTAAATTGTTTGCCAGATAGTTCTCCAAACTTGCTATCTCCCACCATACTCTATATTGTTGTTTATATAGTTTATTCAATTCAAAAAACTGATTTTTTAATAAGGGCTCTTTTCGTTGTCCTGGATTTAAATCTTTGTTAAATACACTTTTGGCTTCATTTAGCCAACTTTCTTGGTTCCAATTTTGAAATAGGAAACCTGTTCCTGGCTCCATATTTCTATTTGTTAATGGGTATTGATACCGAGCTGAACACCTTAGATAGAACTTAGTTCATAAATGCCAATAGGTACAAAAAGAGAAAAACACAGGTGGCTTCAGGTACCCAAAGATTCCAGGATATAGTAAAGGGGTGCTACAATAGGATATAATTAATTGAATACAAAAAAGTAGAAAACAGGACAAGTATCCTTTAAACTGTTAGTGCACACCCTCTGCCCAGTTGAACAATATAGAGTGGAAGGAAAGATGATATAAAACTTAACATTTATTAGTGTGGTTAAAAACTGTAGTTAAAATATGAAAAGTCTGACGAGATACAATTTGTGGGGAAATGAGAAATAGTTGATTAGGGCTTCCTTATAAATCCAATGTATAGGAATATATATTATATCCTCATTGTAAAGTGATAATAAGTAGTGAAAATCAAAGTGCATATAGTGGAGTACAAATGAGTAGCAGAAACATAGGTCCAATTAAAGGCCTATGTGTTTGCACTGATAAATATTGCACTTTTTAGGGAAAGTGTCTAGTGCTTACAAAATAGTGATTATTGCACTTATTAATATTGCATCTTTTTATTGTTGCTATCTAAAGTGATAAGTGCCAATACATTTATAAATAAGCTATTGAGTAAATACAATAGATAAAGTGCTTGTGCTAGCTGAGGATAAAAATATATGGTATAGGTCCTTTGTTGCAAGGTAAAGCCCTATATTGTAATAATAATAACGATTGTTTGTGTCCCCACACTGTCTATGGAGCTGGGTAGCCTAATGAGTTCCACACTCAAGTATTCATTTTTTTAATATAATATTCGATTGTAGTTAGGTGTGGATGCTCTTATTCAAACATATATTGTAGATGGTAAGTCTGTATTAATGTGAAGCGTCCCAGCTCCAAACAACTGCCCGCGTGTGGCCTATGCGTCTGCGTATGACGTCATAGGTCAGCGTGCCGGCGTTGTGCGTGCAACCCGACGCACGTTTCTGAAAATTTCATCAGGGGTTACGGGGAGAATGTCAGAGGAGCTATTTATGCTCCTTAGTTGCCTTGGCAACCTCAAAATATAAAACTTAAATCATTAAACTCTTTTAAAAGGTGTTTTTATAAAAAAACAAGTTATATAGAGATGAATTAATTGAAAGTCACATGGACAAGTATATTGGCTTTATTAATATACTAGGGAGTATAGTAGAGTTAGAAAAGGTAGATATTCTATATATAACACAACATATGGCACTTAACATAGGGTTAAAATGGGTGTATTTATTTTGTTTTTATTATTAATTGTCCCTTATACATAATTCAGATAATAATGAACAGTATATATTTTAGTTATCCATAGTTGACCATCAAAAGAGGTTTAAATAGGAACTGCTATTAATATTAATCCATCATTGATCATGTTGAATATGCTATTCTGTATATGATTGATGGGAGTATTATTCATATACCTATATGTGTTACCATAATTAAGGAATGTATCACTACAACATATTGGCTCCAAATTCAAAATGTACAATAATACACATATGGTATATAGATACCTGGTTATATTAAAAAATAGTAGATTCCTTAGATAAATGGGGTAAAGGTAAAACCGTCATTGAGACCCCAAGGTTTTTTAGTCTTGAGTGTAAAGATCCAATAGGCCTCCTTTTTTAGTAGTTCCTTATCAACATTCCCTCTTCTGATATTGTTTTTAATGCCGTCAATGGCTATAAATGATATATTGTTGAGATCACCATTGTGTTGGGAATTTACATGATTGGCCACTGGAGTGTCATATTCTTTAGTGATGCTATATATATATTATAATTACAATATAGGGCTTTACCTTGCAACAAAGGACCTATACCATATATTTTTATCCTCAGCTAGCACAAGCACTGTATCTATTGTATTTACTCAATAGCTTATTTATAAATGTATTGGCACTTATCACTTTAGATAGCAACAATAAAAAGATGCAATATTAATAAGTGCAATAATCACTATTTTGTAAGCACTAGACACTTTCCCTAAAAAGTGCAATATTTATCAGTGCAAACACATAGGCCTTTAATTGGACCTATGTTTCTGCTACTCATTTGTACTCCACTATATGCACTTTGATTTTCACTACTTATTATCACTTTACAATGAGGATATAATATATATTCCTATACATTGGATTTATAAGGAAGCCCTAATCAACTATTTCTCATTTCCCCACAAATTGTATCTCGTCAGACTTTTCATATTTTAACTACAGTTTTTAACCACACTAATAAATGTTAAGTTTTATATCATCTTTCCTTCCACTCTATATTGTTCAACTGGGCAGAGGGTGTGCACTAACAGTTTAAAGGATACTTGTCCTGTTTTCTACTTTTTTGTATTCGTATTTATACTATACACAATAATAATCTAATCTGTGAATTCTGTTCCTAGCCTTTGCTGAAAACCCCATTTTGTTTTGATATTCTGACAAGGTCACCTATTTTTAAAAAAATGACGGCAATAAAAAGTCAATCCTGGCAATGCTGTTTGCCACACAATGGGAGCCTCTCCACCTCTACTTTACTGTCCTCGAGATAAGCCGGGGGTTGCGGCAATCGTAGTTGTGTAGTTATTTGTCTTGCTCACTTCAAAAATCTACAACCTTTAGAGCTGGCGATTTTTGGTGTTTATTAACATTTCTTTAATATTTGTTCAAATTTATCAATTGATTTTGAGACATCATTTAACAACTTAAAGACTTTCTTGATCAGTCACTGATATGGGGCCATATTGCTGTGTTTCTGTGGAATATGCTGTGGAGCAGTGTGTTTTACAGATATCTATGAGACAGAAAATGAGTTATTTGAGTGGGTGGAGATATAGGGGCAATAAATGGGATGAGTGAACACATGGCATTTCTGGTTTACAAACAAACAATAATATATCAATAGCAGTTAAAAGTTCAACATTGCTTTACACATAGCCTATTCTTGGCTGTCCTGCGTCTTAACACGCAAGTCAGCTGCGAGCAACGTTACACGGCTAATTTAATACCTGTAACACATAAATTTGGAGTTACTGGATACGTTTTAAAATGTAGCCCCAATTTAATGAGGCTGATAATGACGTTTATTTTTTGAGACATCTTTGTGGGGAAAGACAATTGTTGTTTAAAACTCTTATACACATGGTTAGGTAATTATTATTTAAGTAGATATTTTCAAAGCAGCTAGGGTAACAAACCCCTGCCTCTGCATAGAAAACTACAATCTACAAAAACTACAAACTTGCAGTGGCCTTTTTAAGCATTGGATGGTTTTAGTACAGATTAGTTTTTTAGTTTTTTTTTTTTTTTTTTTTCAGATTAGTTTTTTTTTGTGTGGAATATAAGCAGTATATTTAATTCAGCTGGTTATAACATTTAACATAGCTCCTGTTTGTATTGCAGCTTCAGACAAGCAAATGAATATTTCTAGGAATTATGAAACAAGACAGAAAACACAATCACAGGATCCAATAAATATATCAAGAAAAGACTATAAACGTACAAAGCGGGTCAGCATTTCCAAAGTTTTCCCCTGTACTGATGGATATATACGTACGTCTGAAGATGAAGTTGAAGACAATGTGGGTGAAGATTTGATTAATATCAGTAGCAGAATTTCAGAGGAAACTGAAGAAAAACTCCAACAAAAAGTGAGTTCACAGGATACAGAGGAAGAATACATTGTTCAGACAAAGCAGAAAAAGACTTCTGCTGTAATATATGACAGTGACAGTAGCTCTGATAGTGATGTCCCTGCTAGAAAAGTGTCAATCAATAGGCCAAACACTTTAGATGAAGATCAGTCGTGTGATGACAAACATGCTCTGTGCCAGAGTAATGCCCAAGAAGAACATATAAATATAGGGAGCACTGACGAACACGCAGTGGATGCAAGTCCAAAGAAAGAAAATCAAGAGGAAGTCGGACAGTTTGCAAATGGCTCGGAATTACAAAGGCAATCACTTAACAGTGAAAGCAATGAGGTACTGTAATATTGTCACATCTTTCATATTCCATGTCTTCGTTATTAAATAATAATTTATTCAAGGGCTTTACATTATTTTTCAATAAAAAACTATAAAAGTATGTACGTTTTAGAAGTTTCTTATACTTGTTATACATAGTTTTTTTTATAAAGTTGGAAGAATTATAACTTAAAATGACACAGCAGATGTACTGTATAGGGTTTAATTTAAAACTATACGTAAAAACTAAATAGATTAGCAAGTGCATGTTTTTACAAAATGCATGCCCTATTAATGATTGTTATAAGTAACTTTTTTCTCCAAAACTTGAGATTTGAACTCACTTCGTAGGAGATTGAAACACTAGCCCCTTATCATAGTGATTTTAGCAATTGGCTGAAAACATAGACATATAGCTTCATAAGCATATTTTCAATCACTATGAGCATGTGCTTATGCTGCAGCTCTTCCAGAGTGAGATAACACTTGTCAGTAGTCCCAAGGCATACAATAGTATATTCAATTTAAGTTTTAGCCAACTAAACCAATATATAAAACATATTTTTAAAGGGGTCCTGATAACCCAACAATAAATCACTTCAGAAAGATCATTAAAAGGTATTTAAGTGTATAGTAACGCTGTGGGTTAGATTTTATTATTTGCATTGGAAGATAATGTCTAGTAAATTGTGTAGCCAGTTCTTAATGTTCTGTAAGACTAATTTAAAAAAAATATTTTGGGGGTTACATAGTCCCTTTTAAATGTAATTTTTAGGGAAATCAAACTTTACACCTTTTATGTCTGTATTTAAATTTAAAAAAATATTGTATCTGTTTTGAGATTAGACTGGCTTGTGAGGGTTAATGTCACAACCATTTATTTACAGTTTCCACAATACATCTACCATGGGGAAGATCACAATCCTCAGTTATTAAGTACACAAGCAGGTGAAGTTGAAGAAAAGCTAGATAGAGATCTGACCAACAGCAGCTGCACCATTTCAGAGGAAAGTGAAGAAAAAATACAAGAAACAGTGATGTCACAGGATATTGAGGAGGAATGGATCCCTCAATCAAAAAGAAAGAGGACCTCTGCTGTAATATATGATAGTGATAGCGGCTCTGACCATGATGTTAGAAAAGTGGCAACCAAACGAAGAATTATAGATGAAGATGGTGAGTCTTGTGATGTCAACAGTTCGCTGTGCCTAAATAATCAAGAAGAAAAAGAAAACATAGAGAACACGGATGATGAAGCAGTGCGTACAAACCCAAAGAAACAAAAGCTAGAGAAACTCCAACAACTTGCAAACAAGAGGAAATCTCAAAGGCAGTCCAGTTGCAGAGAATTCTATAAGGTAGTGTAACATTCTCTATCTTACATTCATCTATTTAAATAGCTTTATTTTAAGTACTTTTATAATTTACTGTTATATTTATACTAGCTATTTGCCCGTCAAAAATGACGGCAATAAAATTGTTAGCCTGGAAATGCTGTTTGCCACACAATGCAAGACCTTTGGTTCTCATTGCAACCCGCAACCTTCCTGCTTTGCAATGATCACCTTTGGTGCTCATAGCGTGGCTCATTGCAAGGCGCTCATTGCAAGCCTCTCCCCCTGTGTACTTTATAGGCCTTGCGCTTGAGCAACTTTGGCGCTCATTGCGAGGCTGCCCCCCCCCCCCCCCTCCGTGTAGATTTATGGGCCTCGCGATGACTGTTACTGCCTTGGTTTAAGTGTCACTGCCTTGGGTTAAGTGTTACTGGCTTGGATTAAGTTTTAAGTGTTACTGCTTAGGGCTCCTTTTTACGTCCACCAGCCTCGTTTTACGTCCTTCCGCCTCGTTTTCGTCGTGTTATGTTTTTCCGGCAGCCAAATGTGGCTCAAATTAACTTGCAACCTCACGCACAGGCTCACTGGCTCTCCCCCTGTGCTGTGTGTAAGTTAATTGAAGACATATTTGAGTTTTTTTGGTGGTCTTGTCAGTTCGGTGGTTCGGCCCTTAAAAGTCGTAATTTTTCAGAGGTCCGCAATTTTTCAGAGATTTGCAATTTTAAATCCTGCACCGATTGAGATGAGCGTCTGTGGCGCTCATCGTGAGGCCTGCAATGAGTGCCGAAAAGTCCTGCGTGCCTCACCTTCTTGTCTCGCTTCGCAATGCTCGCAGTGCAATGAGCGCCTTTGGGGTCATTGCAGCCTAAGTCCTCTTTCTAACTCTTCCTGACCCTTGTTATTCCTAATCTGTTACTCTTCCCCAGGTCTCTGCCCCTTTCACTCCCTTTAGATTATAAGTAGCGAGTTTCCAGTCATGTGGGGTGCTTTCGAAAAAAGCACTTTCTACAAAGATTCTAAACTCAAAACAGGGCCTTTGAATTTCTGATTCTGTTAATATTGTATTTTTCATGTTCTTATGCCCTGTACAGCGCTACGGAATATGTTGGCGCCATACAAATAAAGGTTAATAATAATAAATACATAAAAAAGGCTTGTCCGGCTGGTGGAACATGTGCTTTCATTCAGCTCTCCTGCACATAAAGATATATAGATTTTTTTTTTAAATACATACCATATTAAAGAAGTTGCCAGCAGTTGCCTAGAGAGCAAGGTAAGAGAAAAAAAATATCCCTTCTTAAGATATGTCTGCTCCATGATTGGAAAATATAATTTTGATCTCATGGTAGAGATCATAATTCTAAGTTTCTAAATGATATTAGCAGCTTTGCTAGTATTCTAAGTGGATATGAAGATGGAAGATTTAGCAGTAATACGTGAAATCAGTGCATTAGAGAAAAAAAGTGGAACAGGAATGGTAGGAACAAACACAAAATTGAAACCCAGTTTGTGTTGTATAATCTTAAGGCTATTTGGAGGATTGTCAGCCTTTTAAAATAAACAAAATGGACATACTATATGGGCTTTTTTTTCATTGCTGCTGTCAAAAAGTTTTTAAAATGGATATATATTTTTTGATTGAATTTCTTGTTCAAAGGCATATCTAAGTTTCCTAGATTATGAATGCATCTGATAGAGGAGAATTAATAGTGTATTAAAACATTTTGCTTGCATGAAAAATACCAAAATAAACATTTAAACACTTACCTTGAAGTTAGCAAAATGTCTTGTAACTTCTGATAGTTGAAAGTTAAGGGTAACATCCTCTCCAAACCCAGGCTAAATTAGCATTCATTTCATAATTTGTTTTGGCCATTCAGGTTAGCTGAAACATTTGATTTTAACTCTGGGGTTCCTGTTTGTGCTGCAATGCAGCCTGGGATATGTAGTGTGGCACTATGTTAGGTGCTATGGGAGCAGCACACGCAGGGAGTAGAAGGGAGTCAGATCCCAGAAGTGACTTGGGGGCTGACATCACTGCTCTCCTATTGGCTGTGGAAGAGACAGCAGGTGAATAATGGGTTAAATTGATCCCCTAATGCTGCATGCTGATTGGGGGGATCAGATGCCTGTGTAGACAACATAATCATTAGAGGAATTTGTATATATTAATAAAAATAAAATGTTTTATGAGATGTGCTGCATACATATAGGCTGCCCTTTGCCTATAGAGTGCATAAATGTATTAATCCATGAAACTTGGATATGCCTTTCATTTTCTTCTTAATTACTCAAACAACTAGAGTATCACCATTATTTTAAGAAATGTAGTAGCTTACTCTATGGAATGGTTCTCATTCAGTGTACAGCTTGTGCCTTTAGAAAAATAAGCCTGCATCAATTAGCCTGCATCTAACAAATAGATACGACTTCTTTATTTAAGGTTATACACAAATGCATGACAAGCTGCATTCTATTTTATACAAGTTACATATTATTCCAATTCCTATTTTTTCAAATAGGTCAGTGACTATTTACGTGATAATGCAAGAAGTGAAAATGAAGACAGTGACAGTATGAACAGCTTCATAGTTGACGAGGAAGAGGAAGATACAGATGAGGAGAATAATCAGGAAATGTATTCAGAACGTAATATTCCTCAATGTGAGTTACATATGATTATTATGTTAGGACAAAGGAAGAGGGGCACCACACTCATAACCTAGAGGCTTCTGTGTTAATTAATATTTTGTGTAAGCCAATGGTACACTAGGCTCCTATAAAATTTTACTTCTGGATCCTAAATATTTTATAGCTGTATAATATATATCTATGAATGCACTCCTTCTATGTTTCTAAGATAGACACTGTTAAATCAAGAAAAGTGAATTCAATCTTAAAGAGCATTAAACTGTCTGTAGACTGTAAATCAATCATACAGATAAACAATGTCCGGGTTATGGGCTGAAAATTCCTGCAGTTGTTAGAACCGTGAATTACAACCCATCTAAGCCATTCATCTTTCAAGACTGCAAGAGTTACAATCGCAAATGCTATTCAATTGCTACAATTCCTCAAGCCCGTAAAAAAATGTCACACCCGTGAATGGCAAAAGAAAATCCTATGGGTACAATATATGGCTTGCAAGGGGTTTAACCCCTGTTCGTAGCACTATAAATGCAATAAAAATAATAATTACTGCACTTTAAAAGACAGGGAAAGCTCGTAAATCTGCAATCAAAATGTATTTTTTATGTGTCATTTCGATGATATCAATCTCGGAAATCAATGAGTTAATACACATAAGGCCACCCACATGTACTAGAACATGATACAGAAACACATGTACAAATTATGTTAAAACATAATTACAAAACATTTACAAACTCCACCTTTGAGCGGTTTAAAACCCCAGAGTTGAATTTTTAAACAGTCATAGGTTTCCCTGTTTATAGCATTACTTACAACTGTTGATGGTATGTTTAATTCAGCCATAGTTTTCTAAAAAAATAAAAATAAATCAAACCTTGTGGTGTTTTATGTGTGGTGATATTGTGACAAAGAGCCAGGGAAGCTCAATGTGAGAATGAACAACACGTAAGTATGTTTGTCCTATTGGTCTGGTAACCTACTCAGAGAGCAGCCTCTTTCAGCTCACTTGTGACCTTCACAGGGAGAAATATCCTGTTATATATTAAATTAGTCTCATTCAAACGAGTAACCAAGCCCCAAAATACCAGGCAATTCTACCCTGATTAGGAGAAACTGCAAACCCCAGACGTACATTTCGGCCTTCATTGGGCCTCGTCAGTGAGGTGTAGCTGAACTCCCTAAGGCACAGTGAGTATGGAGTCCACATCTGGAGCCCTCTATTATCTGTAGAGAGATTAAGCCCCAGGGTTATTTGCAAAACAAAGAAGTAGGTTTGTTCTTTATGCCCAGTAACCTGCTCAGAGATCAGCACTCTTTGAGCTCATTTGTGCCCTTCATAGGAAGGAGAAATATCCTGTAATATGTTATTCTGGTCTAACTCAAAAGAGTGGTCCAGCCCCGAAATATTAGGTAATTCTACTCTGAACAGGAAAAACAGCAAACACCAGACATTTGTTTCAACAAGATCTTAGTTGGTCCTTGTCAATAGTGTGTATCTTAACTCCCTAAGACACTAAGGACTTTGTGTAATATCATGCAATAAATCTAATATGTTAGAGCCTGGGATCATCTGGTCTTTGTAAATATATTCACATAGATATTACAAGAGCAAATGTTCTTGGAGTGTAACATTTTACTTAAATCGTTAGTTTACATTACTAATGACCTCACGTATCATACATCACTGTTTTCACCTGAGCCCTTTTCTTGCAGCTGTTTTAACAGGTTCAATCTGCGACGTTAAAAGATTAGCCTCTGATCTAGTAAAATTGTATATATTTTTTTTTCACCTTCTTTATAAAAGTTGCTATGTAAGCATAATCCTGAAAATTTGGGGTGAACGTACTAGTTTTGTTCCTTTTTGTTAATGGTCTTTGTATTGTTATTATTATTACAATTACTCTTTTCCAAAAAAGACATTCAGTCTTGTACTGGGTCAATGTCTTCCTTTCCCACGCCTAAACCCAAGTATTCTCTTTCTTTTTTTATTTTATATTTGCCTAAATGTAGTTTCCTAGCTAAAAGGTTAACATCTTTAATATTAGTTAATTTATTTTTTTTTTTTACTGAAATGTTGGAACAAATGATAGTTTTTTGACAAAACTGATTTGTTAGCATTTACAATTTTAAGAAGTGATAAAATAACTAGATTTGAGTAAACATAAGTGCACTATATATGAATGATACAACGTAATATTATATTGCTTCATTCATTATTTCAAGTTGTACAAGTCTAGTACATCATGAGAATAGGAACCTGAGCTCGATTTTGGGCTTTAAGAGCTGTTAAGCCGTCCAGGTGAGGATGTATCCTCTCAGAGATCATAGTTTGGTTATATCGCATGTCCTCTATAAGGTATATAAAAGGATTTTTAAGTTGCGTTATTTCCTGCAAATCAATAAAGCGTTTCCCTTCCACGTTTAATTTGCTTTTCAATTTTGGTGTTCATGTACTTGGGTAATAGGCCCTTTGCTTGCTGTATATTCACTTATTTGGAACCCACACGATCTATGGATTTTTTTAAAGTTTAACTTTAAAAATTTAGAACTGATTTTGTTAAAAAATAGAAAATGTATATTTTTTTATTTTAACATATCTGTTACTTTATACGTTTTATATGGCTGAATTAATTATGTAAAATTAAACGTTACCAGTTTCTTGAGTAATTGTGTTTATTAAAAACATTTAAATACAGAAGATAAACTGGAGAAAATACCTCCCTTCATACAATGAAAAAAATGTTTTATTTGTATAAGTTAAAAGGTAAATGAAAATCGTATCATAGTTAATTCAGCTGGTTATAACATTTAACATAGCTCCTCTTTGTATTGCAGCTTCAGACAAGCAAATGAATATTTCTAGGAATTATGAAACAAGACAGAAAACACAATCACAGGATCCAATAAATATATCAAGAAAAGACTGTAAACGTACAAAGCGGGTCAGCATTTCCAAAGTTTTCCCCTGTACTGATGAATATATAAGTACGTCTGAAGATGAAATTGAAGACAATGTGGGTGAAGATTTGATTAATATCAGTAGCAGAATTTCTGAGGAAACTGAAGAAAAACTCCAACAAAAAGTGAGTTCACAGGATACAGAGGAAGAATACATTGTTCAGACAAAGCAGAAAAGGACTTCTGCTGTAATATATGACAGCAGCTCTGATAGTGATGGCCCTGCTAGAAAAGTGTCAATCAATAGGCCAAACACTTTAGATGAAGATCAGTCGTGTGATGACAAACATGCTCTGTGCCAGAGTAATGCCCAAGAAGAACATATAAATATAGGGAGCACTGACGAACACGCAGTGGATGCAAGTCCAAAGAAAGAAAATCAAGAGGAAGTCGGACAGTTTGCAAATGGCTCAGATTTACAAAGGCAATCACTTAACAGTGAAAGCAATGAGGTACTGTAATATTGTCACATCTTTATCTTAGTACTAATACTACACTCCATGTGTTCCTTATTAAATAATACTTTAGTTCAGCGTCTTAAATTATTTTTTAATAAAAAAAAAACTATAAAAATATGTATATTTTAGAAGTTTTTTATACTTGTACACAGGATTTGAATACAAAGTTTGAAGAATCATAAATTAAAGGCATATGAAAGTGAGGTGGGTTATTTATGCATCTGATAGAGGAGAATTTATAGTCTTAAAAAATTGTTTGCATGAAAAAATTCCAAAGTAAACAGTTAAACTGTTAGCCTGAAGTTTGCTGAATTTCTTGCTTTTGCAAACAGTTTTCTCTCAGTGTTGACACACCCTTAAATTCCCAGGGATAATTAGCATAACATATAAATTGTTTCTTTTTGGCCTGGGGATTCTGCAGACATGCTCAGTTAGCATCTGTAGTCTGCCCTACTGTGAAGTCAAATGATTTCAGACACTTTCCTTTCCTTTAGCCAATCAGCATGCGCATGTGCTACATATTGGATATCTCATTAAAAATCAGATATCCAATATGCAAATCTCAGTTGCTGGGGGAGTCTACATCACCCCCAACACATGTTTTTCTTTCCTGCAAAAAATGTTTGCATTTTTTAATGCAAACATTTTTTGCTAAGTTGGTTATGATGCATTCTACAGGATGCATTCATAACCCACCTCACTTTCATATACCTTTAAACTGCCACAGCAGATATTCCATATATGATATAATTTAAAACTATAGGTAAAAACAAAGTAGTTTAGCAATTGAATATTATTTAAAAATGCATGTTCTGTAAATGAATGTTATAACAATGTAACATATTTCTCTAAAACTTGAACTTTCTACTATATGCCTGTGACTCTGCATGTTTGACCCCCCCCCCAAGTTTTTTTTACCTACTATTAACAAGTGTTATCCCTCCCTGGGAACTTGAAGCTCTAGCCCCTTCTCATAGTGATTTAGATAGTTGGCTGTAACACCGAAATACAACTTCATAAACAGATTTTCAGTCACTGTCAGCATGTGCTTTTGCTGCAACCCTAACACTTGTCAGCAGTTTTAACCTACTGAACTCATATAAACCATATTTTTAAAGGAGCCCGACACCACAACAATATAATGATTGTTTTTCTGGAAGATCATTAAAAATGGTATTTTGTGAAGCCATTCCATTATGCTAATATGCATTATTCCATTATTTGTACCACTCCATTATGCTAATATGCAGCCCACATGCTAATTACTTTCTCCGTGTGCTGGGTTAGAATGGGAGAATGGATCTAACTGCATAATAACACTGTGGATTAGATTGTATTATTTACATTGGAAGAGAATGGATAGTAAATTGTATAGCCTTCTTTTCATGTCCTTTAAGAATAATTTTAAAAACAACTGGCTTTTTGGGGTGATATTGTCCCCTTAAATGTCATTTTCAAGGAATGCAACTTTATGCATTTTATATTTTCCTTTAAATTTTAATGGGATTTTAAAAAAAAAATTTTTTTTACTTGTATCTGCTCTGAGGTTAGACTAACTTGTGATGGTTTATGTTACATTCATTTATTTACAGTTTCCAAATGACATCTACCATGGTGGAGATGATATTCCTAGGCTAAGTACACTTGCAGATGAAGTTGAAGACCAGGTAGGTAAAGATCTGACCAGTAGCAGCATTTCAGAGGAAAGTAAAGAAAAACTGCAAGAAACAGTGATGTCACAGGATGTTTGGGAGGAATACGTTCCTCAATCAAAAGGAAAGAGGACCTCCGCTGTAATATATGACAGTGACAGCAGCTCTGACAGTGATATTAGGAAGGTGTCAACCAAACAACACATTGTAGATAAAGATGGTGAGTCTTGCGATGCCAACAATTTGCTGTGCCTAAATAGTCAAGAAGAAAAAGAAAACACGGAGAACATGGATGATGAAGCAGTGCATACAAACCCAAAGAAACAAAGGCTAGAGAAACTCCAACAGCTTGCAAACAAGAGGAAATCTCAAAGGCGATCCAGTTACAGTGAATCCTATGAGGTAGTGTAACATTTTACATCTTACATTCCTCTATTTGAATAACTGGTGGCACAGGGACATGTGCTTTCATTCTGCTCTTTGTAAGAGGTGCCTACTCCAGGATGATTTTGGTCTGCATGGTGAAGATCATAATATTCATCTAATTTACCAAATGATACAAGGAGCTAAATGGTAGGAACAAACACAAAATTCCAAGCCCAGCTTGTCTGTATAAGCATAAGTCTATTCAGAGGATTGTCAAGCTTTTTAGATAAAATGTGCATACTATATGGGTTTGTTGCTCATGGCTGCAGTCAAATTAATGTTTTTAACAATACATATTTTTTTGCTTGAAGTCTTTGTTTTAATAATTTTAGCACTCGTGTCCCTTTAGAAAAATAGCCTGCACCTAACAAATAGATAAGATCTCTTTATTTGGTGTTATACACAAATTGTATGACAAGCAGTATTCTATTTTATACAAGTTACATATTATTCTGATTCTTATATTTCATTCAGGTCAGTGACTATGAACGTTTACCCCTTACACCGGAGAATACAAGTGAAAATGAAGACAGTGACAGTATGGACAGCTTCATAGTTGAAAATGAAGGGGAAGATACAGATGAGAATAATTATCGGGAATTGTTTTTAAAACATAATATTTCTCAGTGTAAGTTACATATCATTATTATATCAGAACAAAAGAAGAGGGGCACCCCTTTCATAACCCACAGGCTTCTGTGAGCCAATGTGGGGATCTTGGGACCCTGTACGCTAGGCTCCTATAAACTTTTACTTCTGGATCTTAAATATTTTATAGCTGTATAAGCTCTACGAATGGACTACTTCTATGTCTTTAAGAGAGACACTGTCACACTAAAAAGGTGGGTTAAATCTTAACTGTCTCAACACTGTCGTAGCTATTTTGTCTCTCCGGTGTTATTTGTGTGACTAATTTATGCTAATTATGGCTTAATATACTCATTTAGCTGAGATTTTTTGATGTGTGGGGGGGGGGTATTTGCATAATAATATGTAGTAACTGAGGTTGAATTTTTATTTTATTTTAACAAGTTCATCTTTTTAAGATCTCCTCTTTTACTTGTAATAGATTGATTAATTGTAATTGATCCAGGGGAAGGCAAACAAAAAACAATTACAAATATTGCCAACTGCCTTCATAAGGGAGGAAAAATCCTTCCCCACCTCATACTGACAATCGAATTTCTCCCTGCATCAATAAGCAATCTTCTCTACCGTATTTTTCTGTGTATAAGACAGTATTTTTTACAATTTTTTTTAAAGTCTAAAATAGGGGGACCGTCTTATACTCGGAATGTTGCAATTAGATACCCTGGTCTGGTACTGTAATGCTGCATCTGGCCACTAGATTTTAGGCAGGAGAAAAGACACACATTTGGAAATGCATTGGTTCCAATTAGATTGCATTATACTACAAGTGTACATAAAAATGTGTATTTTATAAGTTTTACACATATATTTAAGGGCACTTCCTGTCATGATTTTCATTGATTTCCATTCCAGCTAAATCTCCTTGTGATCACACAATCACTTATTACTCGCTATGTGCATTTTTCCAGTTTAACACAGGGATCACAAAGATATTGAGCTGGAAGGGAAATCAGTGAAAATCATGACTGAAAGTGCCCTTAAACGTATGTGTAACACAATAAAAACGTATAAAATACACATTTGCATATTTATTTATTTCTGAATTTTAGGCTCCAAAAATAGGGGTCGTCTAATACATGGGGGCGTCTTATAGACGGAAAAATATGGTATACTAGCGACTTGCCCATCCAAAAAATGACGGCAATAAGATTGTAAGGCAGGTAATGTTGTTTGTGTGCGAAATTAATTTTGTTGGTGTTTTAAGATCCTTTGACGCTCATTGCGAGGCTCTTGGTTGTTTGTGTGCTATGAGCAGCGTTGGTGTTTTTTTGGGGTATGGCAATGAATAATTAATAAAATAAGAAATTAATATACTTTACCTATAGTGAACTAATATATGCAGGAAGCAGCTGGCAATCTGTTTTCATGTTGCTGCAGCATCAGTGCTGTGGAGCTGCTGTGTAAGCGTCATGAATGTGTGCAGTGTGTAATGTAATAGTGTGCGTACGCGAGGCAAATCCGTTAGGGTAGCTGTGTACTTCCGCATTGTGTAAGTTAGTGTTCTAAAATGGCGCCTAATGTGTGGTATGCGACTGTGACTGACTGCGTCCTTGTTTTTGGATGTCGTCCGACTTTTTCGGAAAATCCGTAGGTGTTTGGTGTTGTTTTGCATGTTAGGGTCCTTTAGCCTCGTTTTCGTTTTGTTCGGCGGACATTTTTTCTCTCGCTTAGGTGATTTTTCGGGTGTTTAAACTCCGAAATTTGGACTTAAATCGAGGTGTAACTTCACTTGCAGAGGTCATGGCTGCTCCCCCTTGCTGTGGGTAACCTTTTTATGTGTTTCTTGTGTGTATTTATTGTGTTTCTAATGTTTTTCAGGTCGCGCAGGTTGCGTCCTTGTTTTCTGATCTCGTATGTCTTTTTCGGAAAATCCGTAGGTGTTTGGTGGTGATTTGCGTCTTTAGAGTGCTGTAACCTCGTTTTCGTTTTTTCGGCGCCCATTTTTTCTCTCGCTTAGGGGATTTTCGGGTGTGTAAACTCTTTTATTTTGAGTTAAATTGAGGTGTAATTTCAGTTTTCGAAGTCCTGGGTGCCCCCCCTTGCTGTAGTTAAGCTTTTTATGTATTTGTTGTGTGTATTTATTGTGTTTTTCATGTGCGCAGGTTTCTGGCGGTTTTTGCGAGGTAGTAGTAATGGTTCGTAACGCGTCTCGTATTTTTGTTTTGTAAGTCCGGAAATTTTGCGAGGTCCGCAGTTGCTGGCAACTGAGGCCCTCGCTGCGCAAGCCCGCAGCGTTAGCAACAACCCACATCCTCATGTGATAAGGTAATCCCAATTTAGCCACTTTTTTTCTTGGAAAATAAGGCTAATTTGATTAGTCTTTCTTCATTATCTAGACCATTCATTTCCCTTATTACTTTTGTTATCCTTCAGTGTACCGTTTCCCACTGTACAATGTCCTTTTTATGAATTGGTGTCCAATATTGTGCTCCATATTCCAAATGAGGGCATATTAGGGATTTATATCATGCAGAATTATATTTGCTTCTACACCCTGTTAATGTATTGTAATATTTTACTTGCCTTTGTAAATACCTCTTGGCATTGAGCACTGTTATGTAGTTGGTTGTCCACAAGCACTCTCGATATCTGTGATATCCCTAGATTTGTTCTATTCAAATTTTAAATTGCTGATTTTTCAATTGAAAGTTCATAATTTTGTTTTAAATCTCATCAGCCATTTATCTGCCAATTCTTCTAATTTATGTAAGTCCACCTGGTGTGAAATGTCACACAAAGACATGCTGAGTATCTCTGGAGTTTTTACTTTACTTTAGAACAAAAATAGCCAGTACAATGTATAACACGTTTTTCATCCTCTTCCAGAATACCCTAAAAAATAAATTTGAGGTGACAGTGTACGTTTAAGTGTAATATAAATTTTTGTCTACCCTTGAGTGTTAATAATCTTAGTATGTATATGCAAAAACCCTATTGAGACAAAAAAAAATCACTTTGATTCATTGTAAGCTCCAAATGTCCTTTTGTTCTGTTATATTCAAATTGTATCTACGTAGATATCCCACCCACGTTTATCAGAGTATCCTTCTGCCTCTAAATCAGAATACATTTACTTATGGTGTTATCCAGCACAAGTATTCTTCTCTCACAGCCTCTCTTAAACTGGGCGGATATCTAACATATTATTTTGTGTATCGGTGGGGCTGTTGCCTTCTTGGTCAGAGCATAGTTTTTAATAGTCATACAAATGTAGCCAGACACCGCCTCTGCAGAGCTGCCTCCAGAGTGTGTTTGACTAAATCATTATATAGTTGCTCTGATCAAGAAGCTGGAAGCTTCAGACACATGTACAGTGGATACAAAAAGTCTACACACCCCTGTTAAAATGTCATGTTTCTGTGCTGTAAAAAAATGAGACAAAGATAAATAATTTCAGAACTTTTTCCACCTTCAATCTGACCTATAAACTGTACAACTCAATTGAAAAACAAACTGAAATCTTTTAAGTACAGGGAAGAAAAAATATAAAAATAAAATAATATGGTTGCATAAGTATGCACACCCTTAAACTAATACTTTGTTGAAGCACCTTTTGCTTTTATTCCAGCACTCAGTCTTTTTGTGTATGAGTCTATCAGCATGGCACATTTTGACTTGGCAAGATTTGCCCACTCTTCTTTGCAAAAACATTTCAAATCTGTCAGATTGCGAGGGCATCTCCTGTGCACAGCCCTCTTCAGATCACCCCACAGATTTTCAATCGGATTCAGCTCTGGGCTCTGGCTGGGCCATTCCAAAACTTTAATCTTCTTCTGGTGAAGCCCTTCCTTTGATTTGGATGTATGCTTTGGGACATTGTCATGCTGAAAGATGAAGTTCCTCTTCATGGTCAGCTTTCTAGCAGAAGCCTGAAGGTTTTGTGCCAATATTGACTGATATTTGGAACTGTTCATAATTCCCTCTATCTTAACTAAGGCCCCAGAAAAACAGCCCCAAAGCATGATGCTGCCACCACCATGCTTCACTGTGGGTATGATGTTCTTTTGGTGATGTGCAGTGTTGTTTTTGCGCCAAACCTATCTTTTGGAATTATAGCCAAAAAGTTCAACCTTGGTTTCATCAGACCATAACACCTTTTTTTTCCACATGCTTTTGGGAGACTTCAGATGTGTTTTTGCAATATGTAGCCTGGCTTGGATGTTTTTCTTCGTAAGAAAAGGCTTTCGTCTTGCCACTCTACCGCATAGCCCAGACATATGAAGAATACAGGAGATTGTTGTCACATGTAGCACACAGCCAGTACTTGCCAGATATTCCTGCAGCTCCTTTAATGTTGCTGTAGGCCTCTTGGTAGCCTCCCAGACCAGTTTTCTTCTTGTCTTTTCATCAATTTTGGAGGGAGCTCCAGTTCTTGGTAATGTCACTGTTGTGCAATATTTTCTCCACTTGATGATGACTGTCTTCACTGTGTTCCATGGTATGTCTAATGTCTTGGAAATTATTTTGTACCCTTCTCCTGACTGATACCTTTTAACAGTGAGATACATCCCTCTGATGCTTTGGAAGCTCTCTGTGGACCATGGCTTTTGCTGTGGGATGCGACTAAGAAAATTTCAGGAAAGACCAACTAGAGCAGCTGAACTTTATTTGGGGTTAATCAGAGGCACTTTAAATGATGGCAGGTGTATGCTGACTCCTATTTAACACGATTTGGAATGTGATTGCTTAATTCTGAACACGGCTACACCCCCAGTTATAAGAGGGTGTGCAGACTTATGCATCCACATTATTTTTCTTTTTTTCTTCCCTCCACCTAAAAGATTTCAGTTTTTTTTTCAATTGAGTTGTACAGTTTATAGGTCACATTAAAGGTGGAAAAAGTTCTGAACTTATTTATCTTTGTCTAATTTTTTTACAGCACAGAAACCTGACATTTTAACAGGGGTGTGTAGACTTTTTTTATCCACTGTAAGCTTTTTTTATAGATCAAAGTCAAAATCCCTGCGTGGTTTAGTGATCATAATCATGTTGACTAGTGCTGCTGGTACAATTTAGATTCAACATAACAAAAGGACTTTTAGTCATTTAATTTCTCAAAGATCTAATGTGACGCTTTTATGTATGCCCTCATATTACTGATATATATAAGATATATATATATATATATATATATATACATATATATATATATATACATACATACATACATATTTGAGAATATTACAAAAAGGAGAGCTGCAGTAAACACTAATAATTGTACAAACATATTATTTAATATGACAAACTTTCGAGAGGTTATTATTATCTTTATTTGTAACGCGCCAACATATTCCATAGCACTAGATGCAACTCTCCCTTTTAAGTCAAAAGCAGTGCTGATTGGGTGTTTCTTACAGCATGACAGAAAATATGTCAGTTGTCTTTTACGTTTCTACTTTATATGGCTATTTGCAGCATCCATAATTCTGTATATTGGAGTAAAAATAAATATTGGAGGTGTAATGCATAATTTGTTTCTAATCAGTTTTGCTTTTGACTTGAAAAAGAGAGATGCATGTCTCAAAGGTTTATCAATGTTCAGTAAAAAAGGTATCACTTTATACTGCAATATTCTTATTTTTCATCTACATATAGAAAACTAAAATAGAAAATAGAAAGTCAAGTTTTCAAAAAAAGAGCGTAAGGTAAATTGTTTTTTACATAAGAGGTCTTTTTAAAACTACAATAAGAACCTAAAAAAGTTAACAGATTTGCCTAACAAGACTTATTTTCCTTAATTAAGTGGATACATCTAATCTTCATTTATATTTTATTGTTTGATTAAATGATGAAATATATACACAGTGGAGTCACATTATTATGACCAACAGCTAGTATCCTGAATAACTGCCATGTGCAGCACGGACAGCAGCTAAACGGTGTGGTAGTGAATCAATAAGATGCTGGACGGTTGGCAAGGGTATCTTGAGCTGTGCAGACTGAAGTGCATCTGACAGCTGCTGAAGAGTGTGTGGTGGAGGACATGGCAATCAAGGGTTCCAGTCCAGGACATTTTAAGGCCAGGGAAATATTTGAAAATCTTCCTCATGCTCCTCCAACCATTCCCAGACAATCCTGACCATATGACATGTTGCATTGTCCTGCTAGAAGATCTCATCCGCTCCATGGAAGTCAAAACGTAGGGGTGTACTTGATCTGCAAAGATGGATTGATAACCCAATCTGTTAAGAGGGCCTTCAAGAGGAATGAATAAACCAATACAATGCCAAGAAAAAATCCCTCAGACGATAATGCTTCTGCCACCAGCTTGTGTTCTAAAAACAATAGTTGCAGAGTGTTTGTTCTCTGAGGTTTCGCGCCTGACACGCCAATGTCCGTCCAGTCAATTTAGCAGAAAATGTAACTCAACAGACAAGGCAACCCTTTGCTAATCAGAAGAGGACCAATTTTGGTACTGTTGTGCAAACTAAACTATTTCTGCCAACATGGGTGCAATGACCAGCCATTTGCTTCAGAGCCCCATACGCAACAGGGTTTGCTGTACTGTCATTTTAGACACACATCTGGTAGCCCCCTGGTTCGTTTGGGCAGTGAGTTGCTCAACTATAGCATGTGGGTTTGCCCTCACACAGCCAACGTTCACTTTTGACATCAATGGCACATGGTGCTCAATGGTTGCAACACCGTTTATTCACAATGGTGTCGTTTGTCACGGGACACTTTAGCTACAACAGCACGCCAACAGTTACCAAACTGCTCTGTTTCAGGAATACTGCTACCCTTGGCCCGTAAGCCAGTGATCATCCCCTTTTCATAGATAAATCACAAGTTTTTCCCATGACAGCGATGGCTTATATATTTGCAGAATGCCTACATGTCTCCTTATATACCCAGCAAGCCAGCTCACAACATGTGCTGTATTTCATTGGCTACGCGCTTCTGACGTCAAGATAGGCAGTGGTCATAATAATGTGACTTGACCCTGTATATATATATATATATATATATATATATATATATATATACTAGCGACTTGCCCATCAAAAATGACGGCAATAAAAAGTGAAGCCTTTCAATGCTGTTTGCCACACAATGGGAGCCTCTCCCCCTCTACTTTACTGGCCTCACAATGAGCGCCTTTGTGTCCCCCCCCCCTCCCTCCCTCCCGTGTCTCTAACCCCCTCCCCTGTGTCTCTTTCCCTCCTGTGTCTCTTTCCCCCTCTCCCTCCCATGCGTCTCTTTCCCCCTCCCCTGTGTCTCTTTCCCCCCTCTCCCTCCCCTGTCTCTGTTCCCTCCTCACTGTGTCTCTTTCCCCCCCTGTCCCCCCCTGTGTCTGTTCCACCCTACCTTGTGTCTCTTTCCCCTCCTCTCCCTCCCCGGTGTCTCTTTAACCCTCCTCTCTCTCCCCCCTGTGTCTCTTTTCCTCCTACTCTTCCCCCCCATGTCTCTTTCCCTCGTGTCTCCTCCCCCTCTCCCCCATGCCTCACTTTCCCCCTCCCCTGTGTCTCTTTTCCCCTCCCCTTGCCTCTTTCCCTTTCCTGTGTCTGTTCCCTCCTCTCCTGTGTCTTTTTCTCCCCTACCCCCCTTCCCCTGTGTCTGTTCCCCCTCCCTTGTGTCTCTTCCCCCTCCTCTCCCTCCCCTGTGTCTCTTTAACCCCTCTCCTCCCTCCCCTGTATCACTTTAACTTCTGCTCTCCCTCCCCTGTGTCTTTTTCCCTTTTGTGTCTCTTCCCCCCTCTCCCCCATGCATCACTTTCCCCCTCCCCTGTGTCTCTTTCGCCCTCCCCTGTGTCTCTTTCCCCCCTCTCCCTCCCCTGTGTCTGTTCTCTCCTCCCCTGTGTCTCTCTCACCTGTCCCTCCTCCCCCTGTGTCTGTTCCCCCTCCCTTGTGTCTCTTCCCCCATTTCCCTCCCCTGTGTATGCTCCCCCTCCTCTCCCTCCCCTGTGTCTCTTCCCCCTCCTCTCACTCCCCTGTGTCTCTTCCCCCCCTCCTCTCCCCCCCCCCCTGTGTCTCTTCCCCACCTCTCCCCCTGTGTCTCTTCCCCCCCCGTGTCTCTTTCCCCCTCTCCCCCGTGTCTCTTTCCCCCCCACTCTCCTCCCGTGTCTCTTTCTACCCTCTCCCTCTGTGTCTGTTCCCCCTCCCTTGTGTCTCTTCCCCCATTTCCCTCCCCTGTGTATGCTCCCCCTCCTCTCCCTCCCCTGTGTCTCTTCCCCCTCCTCTCACTCCCCTGTGTCTCTTCCCCCCCTCCTCTCCCCCCCCCCTGTGTCTCTTCCCCACCTCTCCCCCTGTGTCTCTTCCCCCCCCCCGTGTCTCTTTCCCCCTCTCCCCCGTGTCTCTTTCCCCCCCACTCGCCTCCCGTGTCTCTTTCTACCCTCTCCCTCTGTGTCTCTTTCCCCTCCCCTTACGAGCATCTCTCCCACCGTCTACTTTACTGGCCCATGATGAGTGTTTTTTGTGTTTTTCGATTTGCGCTATTAGTGGTTACCTTCGTATTTGTCCGATGTCGTATTTAGTTTTTCTAAGTCCTGCGTCTCATAATTTTTTTCCCCCCTAAGTCCCACGTCTTATATTTTTTTTCTAAGTCCCGTGTTCGTCAACAGCTGGCAGCCTAAGGTGATCCCGCGTTTCCTAAGTGCTTGGAGGCTAAGTTCCGCGTTTTTCAATGCCTCAAGGGCTTGCCTCGCCTCCTTTCTGCCTAAGTCCTGTGTGTTTCAATGCCTCCACTGCTCGCTTTGCGAGGCTCGCAGGCGATGAGCGCCAAAGGCCTCCACTGTTTCAATGCCTCCACTGCTCGCCTCACTTCACGAGGCTCGCAGGCGATGAGCCCCTTCGTCAGTGCTGCGAGTTTTACTGCCTCAACTGCTCGCCTCGCTATGCAAGGCTCGCAGGGGATGAGCAGCCTTTGGCGCTCATCGCCTAAGTCGTACACACAACGCAATAGGCATTGGTGTATGATAAAATTGCTACTCAGTTTGGAAAGCAGTATTTAATATTAAACTTATGGGATCTTAAAGTGGTGGAGCAACTCTGACTGGGAGACAGTCCTAAATGGTCAGTCACAAACCTGTATTTAGATAGAAGGTGGTTTTCATTATATTAAGGTGTGTGAACTGGAGATTGATGTTTGATAGTAAAAATGAATAATTCATATGACTTTTCTAAATAATTGAATAGCGACATCAATTCCTAATTAAAACATATAGCTCCTGTTGTAAGTGCATTACAGTGTCTCTTTAAGTATTACATTTATCCCACTGGGTTTTGGAATAAAGTAATAATTTGTGGCGATTACTTTAATATTCTCTTGTAATTTCACTAATTTAAAATGTTAATGTATTAGTTCTTGTATACAAAAAATCAATGTTAAAAAGCTATTCTTTGCTTTACAGTCGCTTGTAACGACCTCTATAGCCACCTTCAGAGAGTGATAAAGGCTTTTCTGATCAATATTCTTGACCAAAAGTTTTTGAATAACCTGTATGGTAAGTCAAGAATCAATTTGATATATTATGTAGTCAATGTTTGTTTGCTAACCCTGCAAGCCTGTTACATTTATTTATTCATATGCTTTCTAAAAATCATATTGCCCATTACCAAGCTTAGGGCTTGATTTCATGGCTCCCATTAAAAAAAAATCCTTTAAGATTGCCTTGGTCCTAACAATGAGCCCCATTCAATTGAGCTTTTGCATGTTTCTGGAGCCCGCAAGTTAATTTGCTATTCAATTGGTGTCTTCATGCAGGGTTCCGAACGTGTTACGAGTTACGGCCTTGAAAAAATTCTGATGGTTAAACTTACAGCCTCCCAAAACTTTTGATCTTTCAAGTGTTACGATGTCCTAGATTCAAATCGCTATGCAATTGCTCCAATTCCCCAAGCGCACAAATATTTTCACCCCCGTAAATGGCAAATGAAGGAGAAAATCCTACGAGTGCTAGAGGGGACCCGCAAGGGGGTTAAACACCTATTCGTAGCACTGTAAATGCAAATAAAAAAACAATACATCACTGTAAATGATGGGGAAAGCGATGATTGACATTAGAATTAATTGCACAACAGTCTCAAGCTCGCAAATCAGCAGTATATACGCTTTTTTTTTTTATGTTTCATTTCAGGGTTAAATCGATCTTGGATATCAATGAGTTAATACATATCAGGCCACCCACATGGACTAGATAGAACAGTATTGGCATTGATTTTCATAATTCTGTATTTTGTGGTTTTGCTAGTCCCATCTCATATCGGACCCCCAAACCTAATTGATTGACGTGTAACCTCCATGTTTTACTACCGTAATAATGACGGTCTCATTTTCTATTGGATGATTCGAAATGGGAGGTTACAGGCTTGCTTAATTGATCATGTTCCAGCCCTGAACTGCTACGAACCAGTGCATGGTTTACTGAGTTGGCTTTGGGCCAGTAACTTGCGGTCTTGAGGAATTGAATAGCTCCGGAATGGGGAGCACGCAACACACCCGCAGATACTATAATCATAATATAGCAGCACTGGGCTACATTGCGGGAGTTGCTGGCTTGCAATTTAATCGGGACCAATGTTTTTACAAGTTTACAATGGTTTTACATGGCTCAGGAAAACAAATTCAGTAAAATTTACCGACACTGAACTTAAACGTTAATCAAATAATTTTTTATTGCTGATTTGCGAGCTTGAGACTGTTGTGCATCTAATTCTAATGCCTTTCATCGCTTTCCAAGTATTTTAAAGTCCAGTATTGTATTGTGTTTTTACTTGCTTGTGTACTGTTACAAACAGGTGTTTAACCCCCTTTAGTCCTCTCTAGTACTCATAGAATTTTTTGCTACATTTGCCATTTACGGGTTGGAAGGCAATTTGAGGCTTGTGTATTGTTGCAATTAAATCGCGATTTTAGTGATTGTAACATTTGCAGACTTGAAAGATCAAAGGCAGAAATGGGACGCAGTTAGAATTTTGAAAACAGCAGGAATTTTCGGCCTGTAGCTCACAAATAGATTGCGGGTGCTGGAGGAGGCCAATTAAAATAAGTAACACAAAAATAACGGAAACCGAAAAAAAGCCAATGAAAATAGAATTATGGTTGCTACAGGACAGGGAACAGATTCTATGAAAAATGTTATGCCCTTGACAGAGCCCCTCTTAAGTTGGCATCCTGGGTGGCCATACACTTTAACCATAGAGTAGAGCGGACACTGCTCAACTATGTT
The DNA here is from genome assembly GCA_027410445.1 of Discoglossus pictus. Lineage (NCBI taxonomy): Eukaryota > Metazoa > Chordata > Amphibia > Anura > Alytidae > Discoglossus > Discoglossus pictus. The sequence continues at coordinate 440,965,585 of CM050164.1, forward strand.
GGTGTTCCACTCAATATTTTTCAGATTATCCCCATGCCCCTCCTCTAAGGTAATGCTGAACCCTCTCCTTTCCCAGCTTTCATTAATCTAATTGGATATATTCTTACAAGGTTCACTTTTTGTGGATTTTAGCTTTATTTTAGGATCACAGTCATGGTCCGTTTCGGGTTTTGTTACTGATTATATACATCATGCCTTATTAAACATGAACTTCAAGACCCATTTTAGGAAACCCTGATAAACTCACTAAAATCATGCTGCTTGGGATATGTACTGCTTGGGTTTTCATATCTAGTTGCAATTTCTATACATCTAAATTACTACTTTGGGCTTATTCCAATGGTCTTTTTATGGATATTCTTTGTCTTCATGTGTTTTTGTGGAACCTGTAATGCAACTACTGAAAGCTGTTTTTTAACTGTGCAGCCGGACTCAGAGAGAAGCAGTATGCAAAAGACATGCTAAATTCACTCTACTATCTGGCGAACCGTGTTATAGATCCTCGTCTTGAAAATATTTCAAGTTGTGCCTGGGGCAAATGTTATAAGGTAAGAGATCACATCAGAGTTACAAACTGAGTTTGCATATAAAGTAAGATTTTATTCAGCTAGGGAGATTATTGTATTGGTTTATTAGTGGGTAAATTATGTCAATGTATATAAACATAATAGATGGGTAGGTATAAGAAAACTAAGAGCTTTACAGTGCATTGACATTCAATCGATAATTATATTGGCAATTCCAATAAGTTAATTATTTATTAGACGCAAAAATGTTAACAACTTGCTTATATTATTTTCAATCCTGTATGTGATGATGGACAGCACTTTATTGCGTTCCAAATGCCTTTAGAAATTAAGCTTGTATTATTGATTGTGTTTTTTATGGCCCAGGTGTATTATTTTGCCGTTTTCCGTTGCCATGCTCAGCTCCATCTAATCAAGATTTGTAATTGTATTTCCACTACTTCATTTATAACAACATGAATATGTCTGATGCAACAGCTCGGAGTGGAGCTCCAACCACTTCAGTGCCTCACAATACCTTGTAAATCATACACTTTTGTATGAATCAGATGTTAAAGTCACAAATCTAATCTTACTAGCATGTTTGCCCATTGTTAAGATGACAGATTGAAAAATGGCTTTAAACTTTCAGTAGGTCTCATGTCCTTTTAGATTCAGATTAACACGTTAAAACTGATAACGGTATGTGTGTGTATGTGTAACATTGATCTAAGAGTATATATATCTCGTACATTTGAGTTCACATTTGAACTTCTAAAATAAGTTTTAAAAGTTAAAAACGCATTAACTACTCAGAATTCTGAGAAATACAGTTATTGCACTGCATTCTGGGAACCTGGGCAGGCACATGCAAATGAGTCCACAAAGGTTTCATTCTTTAATCCAATACCATTTTAAACATGGCTGCTTTTAAACATATGCCTGCTGTATTACACAGCTTTAAAGCAAATTAGAGGCTGGTTTGTGCAGGAGTTAGGAGACCTACCCACAGACAGCTGTTTCCATCTTAAATGGATCTCATCATTGTGGGGCTGGTACCACCTATCTCATGCTAAAGATTTGTTAGAAGGCTTTTAACCATATCATCATTTAGCTAATGGTGGGCAAAAGATTGGTAGAAGCCCTCTATAAAGAGCACATTTGGGTTCTCATTTGAATGTCTAAAACAAGATAAAATACATATACACACCACAGGCACAAACAACAGTATTCACTTGGCAAGTCACTTGTGCATGCACCCACGTATACATCTGGAGACAGCACGTTTGCCACTTTTCATCAACCTGAAAAGGGGAGATGGTGTAAAGGTTGCATAGGACACCAAGAGTTTAAAGTGCTTCTAAAATGTATTGAAAAAGGATTAAATGACATTCTCTTGAAAAATTTTGCAAAAAATACATTTCTCTAGATAAAAGAATACATTTGGAGCAAGTTAAATTGCAGAAGAGCACTACACTGTGCCGTATATGAAATGGTTATACTCTGTAATTATAAAGATTGGTTTATCACTTGTTTCTTTTACTGAAATTGTTTAGTGTGTAAAAATCTCCTTGACTAGAAGCCTGTAACCAAAACACAAATCTGATGAATGATGTCATCAGCTCATCTCCCCCTGTTCCGTTTCCTAATCAGGGAGTTGTAAAGTTTTGTTAAAATTTTGAATAATTCAGTTAATAATGCTTCATTTTAATGTCCCTGCAGGAAAGCATAGATATCTACCCAGACTTTTGCATAAATCCTATGCATCGTAGAGATCAGACCTGCGAAGCTTGTCAGCGACCACGAACGTGCAGTAGTAGAGTGTTTTTGTCAGGCTCCTCCTATTGTGGTAAAACATTGAGTAGCAAAGAGTTTCCATCAGACAAACAACAGGTAAGATAGAGTTTGAGAATGGATTGGTGTATATGTGATGGAAATGAGCTTTTATGAACCTGCATTTCCAGTAATTATTCCTTTATGTTTGAACCTGAGGCTTACTTAACATGTCCTGTCAGTGCAGGAAATAGATAAAATAACTACAGTTAACTGATATAATTCTCTGACTTAATCCCTACCATTAGGGGCTAGTTTTTGTTACAGGCGAACAAAGTGTAGCTCAAAAAACAAGAAGTTTTTTTATGAAAATAGGAAAGTGTCTTTCCCAATGAAACAATAAAGTTTCAAGGAGAAAAAAGAAAGAGAACCCTTATTTAGGACCCACAGATCACACATACTCACCATGGAGACCACACAATCAAAAATCTTGCTACTGTGTTAGAAATAAAGCTTTGAGTTCCTTCATTAAGCAAATTACTTTTCACCAAGTTTGAAATTGGGAGGAGACTTCTGTTTTCCATTGTACTGAGATCGTACAGCTGTAATGATGTAATGATGGGTGTGATGAAAAAAACTAATGTGGCTATACCCATTTTCTTTAATTTGAGTGACATGTCACTTTCCATGAATTTTTGGTCTGAATAGGTATTACTTCTTACTTCTATTTTAAGATCATGACTCTATAGTGATCCGATTAGTATTTACAAATTGCTTTATACTTTTCTGTTTTTAGGACATTAAAATGGATCAAGGACCAATGAGTCTAAAGAAAAAATAGCTAATCTAACACAGTATCTCTTTCCCTGCTCTAGAATGCCATCTTAATCACATCGTGTTTATAATAATGTGACTGGTCTTACAGAACCATGCCATACATGTATATATAACCTAGTATTTTGGTAAGCATCAATTCATATGGGAAATACAGTCCAGAAACACTGCTGTGCAGTACAACAAATTAAACAAGGCAACATGGAGATTTGCACTTTTAGTTACTTCTCTCTATGAAGCAGGCAGGTGGTTGCAGTGATCATGTTTGTTTCTGGCAGCTTTTGTAATGTGGCAGTAGCCATATTTATTACTGGCACAGTGATTGTTACATGTGTGAGTGATGAAGTCAAGCTGGTACCAAATAGAGCACTAACATGGGAACATGTAGCTGGAGTCCAGGGTCAGCAATTTTTATATGACTTGATTATTGTTATTATTATTATTATTATTATTATTATTATTTTAAAGAAATGTATATATTTTTAGTTTCTGTCCATTATTTTAAATTAATAAGTTTTGTTATTTGAGTTGTCTGTTAATTAGTTGATAATTTCTTCCTTAATATGTTTTTTTTTATTTAAAGGTATAAAGAATATTGTTGTAATGGCCCATTTTGTTATTTATCTTAGGAATTCAAAGTTGGCAATGTGTGTGTTCAACGTACACGGATTTATCACCAGCTTAAACATTACAAATACCATCTCTACGAGTCTTGTAAGGAATACATTAATGAACCACGGGAGGAATCTGTAAAAGATACAGTGGAAAGTTGTCTATCGCAAATGGAAGAAAAAGGCTTTATTAAAAAGGTAGAACATTAACACAGCAAACAATTAATGTAAATTAAATGTCTTTTTCTTATATGTATATCCCTTGCATCCAATAGATCTTTATTTGTGTCTATAAATCTGCCAAGGGACATTGTAGTACTAAAGTTTAGAATGTTTATTTAAAAGATCATTTGTTAACACTGCATAAGTTTTTAGTGTGTAATAATTACATTAAAGGGGAAATTATAATTTTTTTAACTTATAGAACTTCACATATTTATGTGTATAAGTCAGGGCTCCTAATATTTGTACTGCTTCTTCCTAAAAGTTTTTCCAAAGTAGAATACATCTCCTTCTACACTGACTAGCTCCCAAAAATCTTCCTGGCTCCTCGGTTTTAGATATGTTTGTCCACCAATATGTTAACGTTAAAGTACTTGCCTGGTATTACTAGAAAACATCTGTATGTGATGTGAGCTGCAGAAGAACACTGAACCTTAATATTACTGTCACAGCCTAGAACTCAGTTGCAGCTTGATTGGCTCTTGAATTTTTGACCCAATCAGCTCTACATTATTAGTGTCAGTGTCAAGCATGAAGATTAAAGGAACATTAAAGCTCTGTACCACTCCTCACCACTCGCTCAGTTCATAGATAGGGAAAAAAGTTTCCATCATGATTTAGTTCTCGCAACAGATGACAGAAAGACAAGATAGATTATTCTATACATAAAAATTATCTTAAAAAATTCTGTTTTTCTCTAAAAGTGTTTTTATGTTCCTGGCTTAAACAGCTGCTAATATTGCTAGTTTGTTACATACTTCTAATTTCTCCAAAAATCATTTTATATACTTAAATTTCATGTATATAAGGGCTACATGTATATAGTCCATTATTCTTTGTTATGACAACGAACTCATGATATTAGAGAAAATAAATAAGTGCACTTTTAGAATCCTAAGAACTGAAGGAGCAGTTAAAGAGACAACAAAGTAGTAAAAAAACAATATTAAAGCTTGGAAGTGCATTAGAATTCAACGTTCAACAGTCCCAGAGGCACAAATGTTGAATTTGACATATTAATAAAAAAATATATATATTTTCTGTGTCATTTTACATATTGGAAACATTAAAAGGATTGCTGCAACCTGTAAAATCAGTTAAAGAGACAGTACAATAATAACAAATCATGGAAAATCGTAACTGTATTGCATATTGATAAGTTACAGTCCCATAGGCACAAATGGGCAGATTAAAAATATGATTTTGTATTATTATGTTTGTGTCATTATACAAGATCCAGTTTAACATAGAATCCAGTACTCAATAGCTTAATACATATCAGGAAACCCACATGGACTAAAACAGATGCTCTAATGCATTGTCTAGAAAAGAACTAGCCCGATCTGCAAACTTTACTTATTTACTTGCAAAATGCTTACTCAAATTGCAGGTGCTTAATTCGTCTAATTTTACTTATATATGACTTTTATGCTTTCTATTGGTTCCTTGGGCTGTGTCTCATCAAGTATTTAAGTAAAATGCCCAATTTGGTGTAATTTCACGAATAAACCCGTCATTCTACACCTTGCATTTTACTGACAAGAGATTGAACTTAGTTTAAGTTTACTGGGGGAAAAATTGCACAGTTGAGGAAACCTAGCTTTGTGAGCTACGACTCTCAAATTGAATGAGGGCCCTTTATGAATCTAATGTCCATATATTTATTTGCTAAGCATATGTAGAAGTCGCTGTATTGCAGTTAAGATGCTTGTACTTTTTATTAAAACAATTACTAACACTAATTATATAGTAATTATTTTAGTATTTATATTAATTAGAATAACACCTTTTTTAGAATTCTATCTGGGCACTGTAAATCACTGTTTTATTTCTTATATGTTTTATTTTAGTTCAAATTTTGTTTCCAGCTATCTGTCAACCTGTTTTGTTTTTGTTTGTAGGAAGTTGAACAGCTTAGAAGATATCTGGATGAGGCAGACACCTTCCATCAAGAAGTGCATTACTGAATAGTTATCTTCCACAAACACATGACAATTATATGTGTTATTCTACTGTGTATAACTTAACAGCTATTCAATGGGGAAAGCTGGCATTCTCTCTCATTATTACCAGTGGAGATATTTTTAGGGTGTGTTTCTGCCTAGGCCCCTGAGGCCCAGGCCTTGGGCAGCATATTTTCAGGAGGCCGCAGGCTACCTGAAGATTCAGTGCAATACATTGAAATTGTTTGTACATGCACAGAAATGTCTAAATACTGTGATATATCTGTCTCTATGTGCACTTGACACTCTCAGACATACTATATATATATATATATATATACATAAAAACATAAACGTATGACTTAGGATAAAGAAGTGGCAAATAAGGATCTGCAAGTATGGAGTGAGGGCGCACAAATCTGAATGGACTAGGGCAGCATAAAACCTGAATATGCCTCTGGAAATTTTACTACAAAATGAATGGTCAGGTTCCTACTATATCTATATCCTAAATTAACATGCACTGTTTTTGGAGTTAGAACTTGACCAGGACATAGTTAATAGCAATTCCCTAATAAAACTAGACACACACAATAAAGACGCTTAGACGTAAATAGGGTAAAATTGGCCACAGCCTTTTATTACAACTTTTAAAACTTCTTAACTTTCTTTTAATCTTTTGGCGCCTCTAGTAAAATGCTTGCCCCGCCCCTTGCCTGACTCGAGGAAACCCTGTGCCCCAAGAGTCCACTACTCCCAATGGAAAACTGCTCCCAACAGTAAAACCGGGCAAGCATTTACTGCCAACCCCGGCTGTGACAATCATGTTCTACCAAATACCACCATCAGAGTCCTATGCTCACTACCCTTACCAAAAGGGAGGGAGAGAAGCTCTGCGCTCAGTGAAGCCCACTGTTCCACTGGCCCCAGGGGAGTAGGATAGTTTGGGTAACCACAACCCCTCCCAGTCATCGCTCCACCCACTAGCAGTTCCTCAAACATGCCAGTACCAATGTCCAGAGGAGGCTCACTACCAGTAATGATGCAGAAGAAAGCTTGATTGCCATAACTATGGACATATTGTCGCAGTGAAAAACCACATGCTGGTCTCTTAACTGATCACTCCATATCAAAACTGCCACTACAATAGGGAACAGTTCCAGGAAAGTGAGATTTTATAACAAGCCTGGCCTCCACCCAGCTTGCCGGCCCGTGTCCTCTCACTCCCTCGCCGCCTTCGGTGCTCATCCCAGCTCTGCCTCAAGGTTTCTCTGCAATGACACTCCTCCTCGTCGCTCCTCCAGCTCCCACAGTATTCGAGGAAGGTACAGGAAATGGGGAACGCCGGCGTTGCAAAGGAGGTGGGGCTGAGGCGTTGTGATGGGCGGGAGCGGCTTAATGGACTCAAAACAGTGTGCCTTGCCTAGCACTCGTCTCCCACATGTTTGAGGGCCCTGGCTGTGCATCAGAAGCCATTGCTAGCCTTTCTAACTCCTGTGATCCCCTATCTGGGCCAGTTAACTCAGGCAGAGTGACAGTACTTACCCTATCTCCCCTGCCTACTACATCCAAAGTGGGAATAATAGAGGCCATCCACTCGCGGCCTCTAGACTCAGCTTCCTCCTCAAATATGGCTAATAACTCCTTAACAGCTAATGAAGCTGTGCAAGCTCTGCGCTCTGGGAAGCCCAGTTTTGGCACTGGCCCCAGGAGAGGAGGATAGTTTGGGTAACCACAACTCTCCCAGTCACTGCTCCACCCACTAGCAGTTACACCTTAACCATTAATGCCCCAGTTATTTTCCATCCCATTCCTATTCTGGTCAAACCTCCCCTCTCTTAACTTCATGCTGCTGGGGAGTTGCATTGCTGTCTTACCACTAATCAAAAAATTGTCATTTGCCAGATGTATTTAGCAGACTCTCTTCACAATGTCATGGAAATCATACTTCAATTTCATATGTGAGATTTTAATGCTTTTTCTAATAATGCTACATAATTTTAATTCATTTAGACCAGTCACACAAAAAAAAAAGCAAAGGTAATAGAATTGTGATTGCAAGCACTCTCACTACATGCAGTAAAGAGAGAACAAAACGATCTGAGCACATCTACCGTACATGTCTCCTGCAGGCCAGAAGACCTCAGCAAACAGTGTTCCCACTACCAAAGACTTTTCAAACACATTTACGTTTTGTTGATTCGAACCCACTTAAGAGTAGGAGGAGATGGGACGGAGTTACGGTTTTGACAACCGCAGAGATTTGAACCTGTAACTCGCATTTGGAATGTGAGTAGCCACATGTAGCCAAATGAATAGTCGTTACGTTTACGGGCTACATTAAGGGTTCAAGTAATTGCGATTTGGATAACTGAATGAGGCTCAATGTCTGAAATAATTTTATTAAGTAATTGGAAGCCCTGTTGAAAATCACTAGCAGGCTACCGTGACAGCTGTTTATTTGTGATGCATGGTACATTATGACTACAACCTATTTTGTTAAAGGGACTCTTGCATTGCAAAATCAAGTTATTGTTTAGATTATTCTTAAAGAGCATGAAAAACTGGCTGTAAATTATGTTACCGATTTTTTTTGTTGTCCCCTAAAGTGATTCAATCCTAAGAAATTCCACTTTATTGCTGCACTTATATACAGATGTACAGCCATATGTTAATTGGCTGCTTTAATGTGCTAATTAGGATTACAGTCTGCTCGTCTGTCTCTGTAGTGGCCAAAATAAAGACCTGCAATGATATCTGGCAGTTAGATACCTCGCCCACCCTTATCAAGTGTTATGAGCTGCACCTTAGCATACAGTAGCTGCAAAATCAACTCTACTAAGACTTGGTAAAACAATGGAATTATTGTGAAAAATCATTTATAATCCTTGATCATGCTTTTGTGTCTTTACCTTAATACTGTATAAAGATTGATTGATGATTATTTTAAGTTTTTGTTACATTGTTCTCCAATTATTTGTCATAAGCTTTATTGAGAACAATGTAGTTCCTATCTAATAATGATGTCTGTATCTTAATAAATGATTGTATAAGAAAAACACAGTAGTGTCATTTTTATGCTGATTAAATTAACAGATCTATGATAAAAACTGTTAAAACAATGTGAATGATAGAGGTTGCGGATGCATCATATTAAGGTAGGTCATATACTAACAGATCTGCTCCTAAACCATGCAACAACAGTATACTGGGTGGACATGTACACTATGCTAACATGTTTTTTGCTGTTCACCCCTTCAGTCCTGTCTGACTCTTGGTGACCATATGGACGCAGCACGCCAGGCACATCTACCTGTGCCTCTTGTTGTGCCCATCCATATCTTGTTTTATGGCAAATATACTGGAGTGGATTGCCAGTTCCTTTTCCAGTGGACCACAACTTGTCTCACCTCTCTGCTATGACCTGCCCATCTTGGGTGGCCCTACATGGTGTAGCTCACAGCTTCATTGAGGTACACAAGCCCCTTCACCACGTCAAGGTATCCACCTATTATATGAGATAAACATAAAAATGTGCTGTGTTGTCATCTTTAATGTTATAGATTAGGAGGCAAGTTTGGTCCTGCAGAGACCCACACAGGCCTGTATTTAAGGATTTCTTTCCTGTGCACAAGTGAGTCAATCAGGATGACTGAAGAAGTGATTAACTCGCTTGTATGCAGCAGGGATATCCTCAAATCCTGAACTGAGTGTGGCTCTTCAGGACCCAACTTGCCCACCCCTGTCATAGATAATGTGTTTCTGATGTTGTATGCAGTGCTATGACAGTTAATTTCCAAAAATCCATTATAAGTCACAAAATGTAAAACAAACAGACAACATTGGATAAGTTCTTTGCTGAACCGAGTGCTAATGAATCATCTGTAGAGGGACAAGAAGTCATTGATCACCAGAATTGGAGTTACCTGATGTTTAAAGGTATATATGTTTCCTGGGTTTCAAATGTTTGGTAAGAAACAGGCAGTGATTATTAGAAAAAAATGTGTGTTATATAGAAATGTTCTGTGTACTTACAAAGTTATGGGCAGGAAAGTAAATACCAACTTTGCACACCCAGAGGAAACTGACATTGCCAAGTATGCCGAGGAAATGTATCTAAGTATGCAGTTTGACCTTTGAAAGGAAGTACTTGTACTGGATTGCTTCTTTGTAACACAGCAACCCCAAAGTATGAGAAAATGTATCTGATTTCTCCTGATTGGCAGAAAGAAATATGCTAATCTTAGCAGGGATTTTCAGGGGAGTCAACTGACAAAAGCATCAGCTCGCAAATTGAAAATATTTAGTGAGTGAGTTTTATTTATTTTGGTATTTTTTCATGCAAAATTTTTTTTGCATACACTGGTGATTCTCCTATCAGATGCATTCATAATCCAGGAAACATATGTATGCCTTTAATGGAAGGTGACTCCCCTTCTAAACAATAATTCCTTTGTTCCTCTACTCCCATCATCGTTCCTCAATAAAGTTAAACTTATGGTTACCTTTTTCCTTATTTATGTATCAGACTCGGGGCTCGGAACAGATTATTTACATTTTAGTTACTGTATATACTCGAGTATAAGCCGTCCTGAGTATAAGCCAAGGCACCTATTTTACCACAAAATACTGGGAAAACTTAGTGACTCGAATATAAGCCGAGGGTGCAAAATGTGCTGCCTCCTGTGTCCCTCTTGTGCCCTCTGTGTCCCCCTCTTGTGTGCCCTCTGTGCCCCTTTCTTGTGTCCCCCTCTCTCTCCCCTGTGTCTCTTCCCCCCTCTCCCTTCCCTGTGTCTCTTTCCCTCCCCCTCCCTTATTACCCTCCTCAACCTCCCTCCTCAACTCACCTCCTCATCCTCCCTCCTCACCCCCCTCCTCATTCTCAACCCCCCTCCTCAACCTCTCTCCTCAACCCCCCTCCTCAACCCCCCTCCTCATCCTCTCTCCTCAACCTCCCTCCTTAACCCCCCTCCTCATCCTCAACCTCTCTCCTCAACCCCCCATCAACCTCTCTACTCAACCCCCCATCCTCAACCCCCCACCCTCATCCTCAAGGGGGGGATGAGGATAAGGGAGGGGGGAGGGAAAGAGAGACACGGGGTGGTGACTCGAGTATAAGCCGAGGGGGCCCTTTTCAGCCTTAAAAAAAAGGGCTTAAAAACTCTGCTTATACTCGAGTGTATACAGTAATTCCTATGGAAGGAAATTGATTTTTTATTCATACAATTCAGTATCCTTCCATGCCTCATGAGCAAATTAATGATGAATATAGAGATTCCACTGTTTATGGGAAAACAGACAGACCCTTTCTTTTATATGAGTCAAATTTGCTTTGCACCATTGTAGTAAAACAGGACTTTGTTTCTAACACTATTTGTCAGTTGTTGATTATTAAAATTAACACTTATAAATTATAAATGCAGTCAAATAATATTGAAATCATATTCCAGGAACTTGACCAGATCAAGAACACAATATATAATTTACTGAAATACCTTTGCTGTATTGATCTTAAAAATTGAAATAGAATCAGTGATAACTATAATGATACTGGCGACTTGCCCGTCATGATGGGGCAATAAAATATGAAGCCATGGGAATGCTGTTTGAGACATAATTGAAATTGTTTTGTATTGTGAGGACATTCGGCGATCATTGCGAGCGTCTCCTGTCGTGTACTTTTGGTCCTCTGAGAGAGATATCTATTTCTATGTATATGTAGTTAAGTCATAATTAATGATTTATTAAATAAATTAATATAGTTTAATTCTTTGTAATTGATATATGCAGCGAGCAATAGGCTGAAGAGCTAACAATCTCTTTGTATTTTACGTCTCCATAGAATATACAGTATGAGTGCCCTGCTTATAAAGTGTAATGAATGTTTGAACTGTGCATTGTAAATAGGCTGCGTGCGCAAGGTAAAGCCGTTGGTTTATTGTGTAAGGCGGCATTGTATAGTCGTAATGTTATTAATGTGGTACGCGTCTTGTGAGCATTTTCCGGCTTTTGTAATAGTGTATCTTGTAGTTCGTAGTGTGATGTGTAAAGTGCTACGCGTTTTGCAGTGTTTTGCGCAGTCCGGGGTCATGTAGCCTCGTTTTAATTTTTTTCGGCGGACATTTTTTTCCTAGCTTAGGCGATTTTTGAGTGGCAAAAATCGTCTAAATCGAGTTAAATTTGCGTTCCACCTCATTCACAGACATCCTGGCTGCTGTCTGTGATGTTTTTTGAATTTTTTGGGGTGTATTTAGTGTGTATTTTGTTCAGCCGCTAATCTTGTAAATTTTTGCGTCTCATATCTTTTTTTTTGTTCTAAGTCCCGCGTCTTGTATTTTAACGGCTCGCCTCTCTTCGTGAGACTGGCATGACTTAAGTGCTGCGGTTTAACGGCTCACCTCGCTTCTCGAAGCTCGCAGCGATGAGCGCCTATGGTGCTCATCGGCTAAGTCCTACACGTTAACGGCTTGCCTCGCTTCGCAAGGCTCGCAAGCGATGAACGCATGCGTCACTCATCATCTAAGTCGTACGCACCTCACAAAGCGTGGCGACGTCTCGCAGTTTGACATCTATTATATGTGATTGATACATTTTAGAAAGGTAAAAGCTTCTAGGATACATAGGGCCATATTCTATTAGCTACTCACAAATATTTGTTTCATATGTTTAGATGTATTCCATTGACTCCAGCTCACAAATTCCGACCGCAAGGCTGAACTCGTAAACCCTGCCTTTTTAAGTCTGATTTCAGGGGGCGCGATCATATTTTAGCAAGCCCATAATTTACTTCTTAGACACAGCCAATAGTAAATTAGATTGTCATCATGTCGTCAGTAAAACATGAAAGTTACACGTAATCTGCAATCGGAAGCTAAGAATTAATGAGAGCCAATAAGTAATATATGCCGATCAGGCTCGCAATCCAGCAATCTATGAAATGCATTAGAGCATCTGTTCTAGTCCATGTGGGTTTCATGATATGTATTAACCCCTTGAATCCCGGGATCGATATTAGAAATAACATTTAAAAATATATATTTTTAATTGCATATTTGGGTTTGAAACTTTTGCAATTAATTATAATGTCTTTCCATGCCTTCCCAAGCTTTTAAAATACAGTATTGTGTGTTTAATTGCTGTTACAGCTTTAATAAGTGTCTGAAAAAGCCCTTGCGAGTCCTATTTAGTACTCAGAATATTTTTGACAGAAACCTGATACTTTTTCAGTTGCAGGTTAGACTTTATCTGAGAGCTAGAGCTACGGGTCTAATAGAATATTGATTTTGTGTAACCTTAATTATTTAGACCTTGTTATATTCAAACTGTGCTAAAACCAATGGAGTTCTAAGGCCAGTTTTGCGTTATTGGCTGGCTCGTAGTGATTGTGAGCGGGGAACTCGTAATCAGATTGCGAGTAGCTAATAGAATAATGTCATGATTAAGATCAGTTTTAAGTGTGTATAACTTTACAAATTGGGCAATAGAATAGGGCTCATATTAAGGAACATCTGTGTTTAAGATAAAGTTTATATTGGATATCAAGTTTATTTAAAGGAGCACTGTGGTCTGTTGTTTTTCATATGATCTTTTGATAACTGAAAAAAATATATTTTAAGAACCAAAAACAAATAAGGAGTACTTGTGCATGTTTTAAACTTTTATGTGCAATTATTTTTTACTGTGGGGTAAAGAATTACATTTCCAATTCAAACCTGATTTTGTCTGCTAGTTTTCCAAAAGGGTTTCTCCTTTTAGCTACCCCGTTTGCATTGTGCATATAGAAGCTTCCTCTCTGCATTTAACGTCTCCTTCCCCTTCAAGAAGTTGATCAGAAAAAAAAAAAAATGGTAGATTCTGCTGCTCCATCATTGCATGTAGAGGGTAATAAATGGAAGGTTCTGTTTTATTTTGGATTCTAAAATAGTTTGTCTAATCAAAAATAAATTAAACTTAATTTTTTTACGACCATGCAACAGCTGCAAACGTGTTGCCCTAGGCCTGGACCTTGCTTGACTGTTATTACTTAAGACATCCAAATGCCATGTGTCATACAGGCAGTTTAAATCCCTCTTGAACAATGCTTTGGACCATGAAAGGCGGAAAACATTTATCTTTCTGTAAATTGCAACACTAGATATATCACTTTTATTTAGCAACTCTTAGAAGCCAATTTTATTAGCAAATTATCAGAGCCAACATCATACTGCTCATTAACTTCTTAAATGCATCTATTAGTCACTACATTAAACACTGTCCCCAAGTGCAAGCACAGATAGATATGTTATCAATAATAATTTGGGCATTTGGAAATTCACATTTTTTTAACTCAGTGAAGCTTTTATGGACTAGCGCGTGATATATGACTTTATATTACTTATTTATATCATTAAATATCTGAAAATTTAGCAACCTGTATGGCAGTTTTACTTTTTTTTTTCTCTTTTCATATATTAAAGGACCACTGTGGTCATATATTTTCAGATATGCTCTCTTGAACAACTACATAATGAACATTAAATTACATTAAGAAATGCATTGTACAACATGGTTTAGTATGAAAAAGGAAATTCAGCCTCTAATATATTACATTTGAGAAAATAACAGACATTATCAGATGTCAAGGGAAAATGGATCCCCGCAGTAAAGAATAATTTTATGTAAATCAAGGCCTTGGGCCCTATTAAATTCCAAATTCAAATTAGCAGGAGCTACAGAGTGATTAAATTGAACAAGGCCGCAACGACAGGGCCAAAGCCAGAAACCTGTAAACCCTTCCCGCGCCCTGGAATAGATGCGGTCCGCAGTTACAATCCAAGCCCGTAGTAGTCACAGAGTGCGACGAGAATGAGAGAATGAAGAGCTGGCTCCTGGAAAATGATTGACAGGGGGATATAATAAAGCTGCGTTCCACATGCCCATGCGTTGTCTGTGTTGTAGATTCTTCTGAGGTAGCATGCATGTCCTGGAGTTGGTGGTTGGATATATAGCGAGAGAGAGTAGGTAGTATTGGAGAGCAGGTTCTTACACTTCTATTCATTTCTATTAGCATAACTATTTTTCACATACATTTTGATTACACATATATACTGATTACACAAAGAGTTAATAACACACATAGATACACATAGAGCCAGGTCACCACATACACCCCATCCTATACCCCAACAGTTAGAAATGACACATAAAACATAAAAAACATTTACATCAAAAATATATGCATGCATACTTTTTTCATTTATCCTCATTTTATTTTCGGGATTGATATGGAGGAAGGAGTGGGGAGAGAGGGGGCCATGGGGAGTTACATAGTATTTGAGGTTAAAAAAAAGACTTATAGTCCATCAAGTTCAATTAGTTGTTAATTGATCCAGAGGAAGGCAAACAGAAAAAAAAAACTTTGCCAATAAGTTTAAAAAGGAAAAATAAAATGAATTCCTTCCTGACCCCAGAAACTGGCAATCGGAATCCTCCCTGAATGTCATTTTTAATTAGAAATAAATCCAGTCCCCTTTTAAAGTTATCTATCGAATCTGCTGTCACCACCTACTTTGGAAGAGAATTCCACAGATTAACCACCCTTACTGTGATGAACCCTTTTCTTTCTTTAAGGTGGAATCTTTTTACTTCTAAGCTCAGTGGATGTCCTCTTGTCAGTTGAAAACCTTGGCAGAGGAGTGTTGGAGAGGAGGAGATGGTGGGTGGAGGAGGAGGTGAGTGGAGGTGGAAGAGGTTAGTGGAGGAGGTTGAGAGTGTTGGAGAGGAGGAGGGTGAGAGTGTGTAAGAGGTGGAGATGGTAAGCAGTGTAGAGGGGAAGGTGGGTGGACAGGTGCCGAAATTGATAGGCTGATCATCTTCAGGGTCAGAGGGGGGAGGTTGGTAACAGGGATGAGGGACAGGCCCCAGGGACAGTTGAGGGAGGACTGGATCCCCCTGCAGTTGACACAGTCAAGAGGCTAGGGGCAGGCACAGGGCCCCAAATTACTTCCCCCAGGAGATGGTGGTACTCCTGCGTGCCATACGTGAGCGGCCCGATATCCTTTCATGGGTAGGGAATTTGGGTCTGGGCCCAGGTATGGAAGGAGGTAGAGTCCGCAGTAACAGCAGTGGGCACAGCAAAAAGGGATGTGAGGTCTGTGAAGCACAAATTTGATGACGTCAGGGTCCTAGCAAGGAGGAAGATGGCCAAGGAGATGGGCGCAGCTTCAGCAACAAGTGGTGGCCCCAAAGTGACCGACACTTACAATGAGTGGGAGATGCCAACACATGTACATCACACACACAACACATGTACAAGATGACCAACAAGGAAATTTACAAGGGATATATGGATCAGTCATTCGTCATTAAATCCATGAGGCTGACAAATCACTGCATTTAGTGGGCACAACAACTTTAATCAGCCAATAGCCAGTCCATTTATGGATGTGCCCACTGCAGCATATGCAGTCACTGACCACAGCCAGAATCTAGAGAGCATTCAAAGGGACACTTACCTCACCCTAGGTGAGATTCACTGTGTGAAAGAGCACAATATTCTATGTTAAACGGTTAAACATATGTCTAAGGTTTATCTAGACATTCTGACTTCACATATTATGGTTTAACTGCTTACAAGAATGTAATCATCTAGCATTTAATCACTCAACATAGAATCTTCTGTTTGTTAACACAATGAAGAGCACTGAAAATAAGGTCAATGGCCCTGTAAGTGATTCATACAGGTTCAAGTCTAGATATCAGATCGTTAGAAAGGAACAGAAACCAATATTTTCTTCAACATCATGAACACATATCCGTTTCTTTTATTGTCTCTCTTTTTTAGCTTCACGGAGGTCTGGGTCCACTGGTGAACTAGAAGCGGGGGTGTCGGCACCATTGGAGC
Organism: Discoglossus pictus; assembly: GCA_027410445.1. Taxonomy (NCBI): domain Eukaryota; kingdom Metazoa; phylum Chordata; class Amphibia; order Anura; family Alytidae; genus Discoglossus; species Discoglossus pictus. Next base: position 440,982,356 of record CM050164.1, read on the forward strand.
AGGAGGACACTGTGCAAGCCCCTGCCCAGCAAATCCGGCTCAGGGGGAGGAGGGACCAGCAAAAGCATGTACCCTGGTAAGTAGGAGGAGGACTTCACCTGGGCAGTCGGTGCACTTGTGGGACCTAAGACCCCACTGTCCACCTCTTCCAGCAACTGAAACCACCACCGCCACCTCTACACCCACCTATGGGCTCAGAAGGCAGAACTCCATTCCCACCACCACCAAGCCAGGCTTCTCAGGAGATGCTGGCCATGTCGAGGCAAATTTTGCAGGAAATCTGCAGGGGATCCAGGCCAGTATATACTCCAATCACGCCAAGCTCATGAGCAGCCTGGCCAGGCGCAATAGGGAGGACAGGAGCCACCATCTCCTGACGGAGTCCTATCTTGCTGGGCTGCTGCTGATGTCCCAGCAGGTGACAATGGTTCAAATGTTAACCTAATCTAGCTTGGCTACACAGTCTTAATCTTGGCCTATGTGATGGTGATATTTTGTAAGCAGATGGCTGCCTCCAATCACATGGTCCATGATCCTCTTCTCTGTGGACATGTAGTGTTCTTTTTAACATTTCACCAATTGATGGTCACTGAGGAATGCTGTTGAGAAGAGATGCTGCCCTATCTTTTTTAAGGCCTTATGTTTAATGTTGTCTTTTTTGGGGTTAGGTACAATTCAGGTCCATGAAGGCATCTTCTGCATCTGCAAGCATTGTGAAGGAAATGTATTAATTGTAAGATTTTCCCAATGCCTCTCAGGTGCACATTGCTTCAATGGCAGCCTCCCACCCCCCTTAACATGTAGCTTCCACAATATTAAAGCTATCATATATCCACCTGATAAAGGCTGATAAACTGCAGAGTGCACTAATTGTGCCCAGGTGAGAGGGGTGTGGCTTGACTGTTAAACTAGGATAAAGGATTTGTGAGCTGGTTTGGGGCCTGTTTACAAGTGAATTTACCTTACAAGTAAAGGCTGATAAATTGCAGAGTGCACTAATTGTTCCCAGGCGAGAAGGCAGAAATTAATAGAAACCGGAGAAGGGGAACTTGTGAGCTTGCAAACATTTTCAGTATCAAGTGCAATTCTAGTAAAAGCCTAGGAGTTTAAAGAAAAGGGAGGGCAGATTTATAGTGCAAAGGAGGAAAACTTTATATAAATATATAATATTATATTCTTTATTTTTCCCACTGAAATTTCGTAGACAATAATAATAATTATGAGTCAGTCCAGTGGCAACCTTATTCAGTGTACATCCTGTCATATGTATGCAATACTGGAACAGATGATCCAGGGTCCATACCTCTGTGAGAGGTGTGAGCATGTTGCCTCTCTGGAAGCTCAAATTGGAGATCTGGAGAGGAGAATTGAAGCACTTAGTGATATTGCTCCACTGGAAAGGGGGTTGGTGCTCACTGAGCACAGTTTAGCTGGGCCTAGCATGGAGGGTGGAGCTGGGGCTAGTGAGGATGTCCAGGGAGGCAGCTGGGTTACAGTTACAAGGGGAAGCAGGGGGAACAGGAGGAGGCAGGCCAGTTCTGAGTTGGCAAACAACAACAGATTTGCCAGATTGAGTGAAACTGTTGGCGATGTCCATTCAGGAATGGCAATGCCAGATAGAGCTGTTCCCTCTAACAGCCGGGCGAACAGCTCTACTGGAGAAGAGGGAGGGCAGAATAGGCAGAACAGACAGGTTTTGGTTGTAGGGGACTCTATTATTAGGAAGGTAGACAGGGTGATTTGTCACCCAGATCCCAGCAATCGAACAGTTTGCTGTCTCCCGGGTGCTCGGGTTCGTCATGTTGTGGATCGGGTAGACAAATTATTGGGAGGGGCTGGAAATGAACCGGCGTTCTTGGTACATATTGGTACCAATGACAAAGTTAGTGGAAGATGGAGTGTCCTAAAGAATGATTTTAGAGAACTAGGTAATAAGCTGAAGGCAAGGACCTCCAAGGTAGTATTTTCTGAGATACTACCAGTGCCACGTGCTAGCCCAGGGAGGCAGAAGGCGATTAGGGAGGTTAATGCGTGGCTAAAGATGTGGTGCACTCAGGAGGGGTTTGGCTTTTTAGAGCACTGGGCTGACTTCTCACTTCGGTACAATCTCTACAGTAGGGATGGATTGCACCTTAATGATGAGGGAGCTTTTGTACTAGGGGATAGGATGGTAGAAAGGCTGGAGGAGTTTTTAAACTAGTAGGTGGGGGGGAGGGACTAGATATAAGTAATGGGGTAGAAAGTGTAGAGGGTATAAGGGATGAATTAACAACTCATATGGGAGGAGATGGGGGGAGGGGTAGTATAGTCAATAGGGAGGTAGTACTAAGTAACTCAAGTACAGTGGCAGGCACTTCAGAACTACAGACTCATAACATGCTAATGCCAGAAGCTTGCCAGGAAAAATGGGAGAGTTAGAATTATTAGCAATTAATGTAAAATGGGATTTAATAGTCATTACCGAAACGTGGTGGGATGAATCTCATGACTGGACTGTTAATCTGGATGGTTATAACCTATTTAGGAAAGATAGAGGCAATGGTAAAAGAGGAGGAGGGATTTGTCTGTATGTTAAGCCTAAATTTAAGGCTATAGTCAGAGAAGATATTTATGGTGGACCTAGTGATAAAGTTGAATGTTTGTGGGTAGAGTTAAATAGCGGAGCAGCAAATTCCAAAAGAATATTAGTAGGAGTATGCTATAAACCCCCAAATATAGCTAAAAGTGAGGAAATACAATTATTGTTACAGATTGGAAATGCAGCTAAGCACGGGCAAGTTCTAATAATGGGAGATTTTAATTACCCTGAAATAAACTGGATAAATGAGACCAGCAGTTCAGCTAAGGGGAGCAGGTTCTTGAGTACACTCAGGGATCATTATCTGGCCCAGGTTATACAGGAGCCTACTAGAAATGAAGCTATCTTAGATTTACTCATTACAAATAATATTGATATAGTATCAAATGTTGGAATAGGGCAACCTTTGGGAAACAGTGATCACAACACAGTCTCATTTGAGATTGAATTAAAAAAACAACATTTTAAGGGGCCAACAAAAACTCTTAATTTTAAAAGGGCAGATTTTAACGGTCTAAGGGCAGCAATACAAAGTATAGACTGGGACAGAGAACTGATAGGTAAAAACACTGAACATAAATGGACAACATTTAAATCCTTACTAAATATACATACACATCGGCATATACCGCGTGGGAATAAAAGTAAAAGGAGTAAATCACAACCCATGTGGCTTAACAATGATTTAAAGATCAAGATACGGGGTAAAAAACAGGCATTTAAATTATACAAACAAGAGGGGACAGAGACTGCTTTAAGGGAATACAAGGAAATCAACAAGGCTTGCAAAAGCGCGATTAGACTGGCTAAAATAGAAAATGAAAAATTAATTGCAAAAGAGAGTAAGACTAACCCTAAAATATTTTTTAAGTATATTAATGGGAAGAAGGCGAGGAAGGAAGCTATAGGAACATTAGAATGTGAAACAGGCTGTCTGAAAATTAGTGACCAGGAAAAGGCAGATGAGCTAAATAGGTTCTTTTCTTCGGTATACACAAGGGAAGTACAAGTGGTTGGGACACTGCAACATAATGGGGCTACACTACCTTTGCCAAATAATTGGTTAACACAGGAAGTAATCCAAAAGAGGTTGGAAAAAATAAATGTTAATAAAGCCCCGGGTCCTGATGGAATACATCCAAGGGTACTAAGGGAACTGGGTTCTGTAATAGCCAAACCATTATATTTAATTTTTCAAGATTCACTCAACACAGGGTCTCTACCAGATGACTGGAGAAAAGCTGATGTGATACCTATATTTAAAAAGGGAGCAAGAGCTGATCCTGGGAATTATAGACCAGTGAGCCTCACTTCTGTAGTGGGGAAGCTTTTAGAAGGGTTAATAAGGGATAATATACAAGAATATGTATATTTGAACAGGATTATAAGTAGGAGTCAACATGGGTTTATGAGGGATAGGTCATGTCAAACAAATCTAATTAGTTTCTATGAGGAGGTTAGTAGGAACCTGGATCAAGGCAACTCAGTGGATGTAGTCTTTTTGGATTTTGCAAAGGCTTTTGATACAGTGCCACATGGGAGACTATTGGGCAAACTAAGGGATACAGGAATTGCAGTAAATATCTGCTCATGGATTGAGAGCTGACTAAAAGACAGGAAGCAAAGGGTTGTTGTAAATGGAACATACTCCGATTGGACTAATGTGGTAAGTGGGGTTCCTCAGGGTTCAGTATTAGGTCCTCTCCTTTTTAACATATTTATTATTGACTTAGAGGTAGGATTGGAGTGTGGTGTCTCCATTTTCGCTGATGACACAAAGTTGTGCAAGGTAATTAAATCAGAAAATGATGTGCCTTCTCTCCAAGGGGATTTACATAAAATTGAGGAATGGGCATCTAAATGGCAGATGAGATTTAATACGAATAAATGTAAGGTTATGCATCTGGGAAGGAAAAATAGCCATGCAATTTATAATCTTAATGGAGCAAATCTAGGTGTATCAGATATTGAAAGGGATTTGGGAGTGCTTGTGGACAACCACCTAGGTAACAGTGCTCAAAGCCAAGCAGCAGCTGCAAAGGCAAATAAAATATTAGCATGTATTAAGAAAGGTATAGAAGCCAGGGAAGCAAATATAATTCTGCCACTATACAAATCTCTAGTACGCCCTCATTTGGAATATGGAGTACAATTTTGGGCACCACTTCATAAAAAGGACATTTTAGAGCTGGAAAAGGTACAGAGAAGGGCAACCAAACTAATAAGGGGAATGGAGGGGCTAAGTTATGAAGAAAGACTAACCAAATTAAACTTATTTCTCTAGAAAAAAGGCGTCTAAGAGGAGATATGATTACCTTATATAAATACATCCAGGGTCAGTATAAAGATTTGTCGGGGGAGCTTTTTGTGCCAAGAGGTTTTCAACTGACAAGAGGACATCCCTTGAGGTTAGAAGTAAAAAGATTCCACCTCAAAGAAAGAAAAGGGTTCTTCACAGTAAGGGTGGTTAATCTGTGGAATTCTCTACCAGAGGAGGTGGTGACAGCGGATTCGATAGATAACTTTAAAAGGGGACTAGATTTATTTCTAATTAGAAAGGGTATTCAGGGTTATCATGGATAATTAGAGAGACAGTAATGATCCAAATTTAACATTTCCCCTTTAGACAATTGGCTAAGTCTCGTTTTTTTTGTTTTTTTTTTTAATTTTTTTTATTTTTTATTTGCCTTCCTCTGGACTAATTAATAATAAAAAATAAAAAAAATCAAAAAAAAAAATCATTAAATAATTGATTAATAATTAATTAACAACTAATGAATTAATAGTTAATCCGCATATTGCAGATCAAAGGAGATCTTAAAAGGTTGAACTTGATGGACTGAAAGTCTTTTTTCAACCTTAAATACTATGTAACTATGTAACTATGTAATGATTGTTGTTAGCTTGAATGTAGACTAATACCGCTATGGCGGTGGACTTGCAAAGTCTCACAATGGCATGTTAAGGATAGCCAGCATTAATATATGCACTAGTGAAGCATGTGATCCTGACCTCAATATCAGTCTGAGAACAAATCATTGTGCCTGATGTAAGTAACAGTGAATCTGGCTGCTGACCTTTGCGTCCTCTCTGTATTAATGGCTATTTGTCCCATATTGTTGATATCATGAGTATCCTTTAACATGTGCTAACACCTGTATAGCTGATGAATGTGATATCAATGTTGATGAACAATATCATACGATAGTACACCTTGACCACTGATGGTGATCACAGTGAAGCATTTATTGTGAGATGACACACTTTTTTGATTTTTGTTTTAGGAACAAACTGTGTGTGTGCAACTGGATTGGATTACACAGTCCAGAGGTTTTTGCATTTTCATTGAGCAGATATACAGAAGCAGATTGAGCACAAGTTGTAAGTGCTATGCACATTACTGGTTTCTTCGATTAAATGGAGTGATTTCTGATGATCCTTTTTTTCATCAGATTCCGATGGAAGTGGTGTAGTGACCACATGTGACCCTGGTAGGTCCTATGCATCATGATTATTGTAGATTATGACATTACCCCTGTAACGGATCTACTGGCACCCCGACGGGTACCTCCGTTGATGGACGCGTCCTAGTTTGCGTCGAGGACTACAAGCACCGCACCGGACACCACAACCACCACAGACTCCACAACCGCCGTAGCTTAACTGGAGCCGCGCCGTCTTCCTTCCACCCTGTATGAATCTCCAGCATCCAGGATCGTGTGGGGAAGACCTCACCTCCAAGGAGCATACATAAGGAACAAGGGTTCAGTAGTTACAGCTCAAGGGAGTATGCAAAAGCATAGCAATCCCCAGTATGATATAGCAATGCCCTCCAAGAACGAGACAAGGCTACGTTTTGAAGGGTCAAAGAACTCTCTTGCTGGCACACCCAGCCTGGTTTTTATTACAGTCAGGTACAGACAGAACACACCCAGGGGGAGGTATAAACAACCAATAACACAATAGTAACACCCACAGTTTCCCTCCCCTCTACTTGAGAGATAATTGAGTTTATTACTGTATCTACTCAATTATCTCCCAGCTAAAACTTACACATTTTTATACATTTTTATAACTTTATGATTTTACATAGTACATAAATAAAACTTACATTTTTATGAACAACATAAATTGTGGAACAACATATTAAAAAATGGCATGAATCAGACCAGGGGTTCAAAAGTTAGTAAAAGTATCTTTTACCCATAACACACAGACATTTCACAGGCAATACACATCCCTCATAGTTGGCCACACAATACACATAGAGGGACAATAGGTGGGTCACACCTCCCTGAGGCTACCTGGCAACTTTGATACAATCAGACATGGATTGGATCATCCTTCTTTGTTCTTATGGCTGAGAATGAAAACACTTGATACAATAGACTTCCTTATCTTATGAGTCTCTGTAATAGGATTATCTATTATGCCCAGGTCTGCAATAGTATGGGCTAATATTCTGCAGAGCATAAACCAACATACATACAGTATAATAGTAGGATCATATTTTAACCATAATAATCATACAACAGGGTAAAACAGAGATGGGTTCCGTTACACACCTCCCCCGTGACCATAAGCCGGCATACACGGTCTGAACGGATCGGCCTGGGGATGTCCGGAAAAAAGTATTTGTTAGTCAATTCTCTAGTTTGACAACCCATCAGCATTACTGCAATTCACATTTACTCACATTTCACATATCCCCAGATAGCTGGGATTTGAGCGCACAAAACTACCGAATAGCGCTCAGATCCTCTTCACACAGTTCAATTGCCATGTAGCTAAAGTCTTTCCCATAGTCTTTCATTATATAAATGGGCTCCATGGCATAGCTATCTGTGGTATCATGGTTCACACAGGGCAAGTAACGAATGACCCCCCTGTATGTAAAGGGCCAGAATGAGTGACATACACTCTGGTATGGCCGAATACTGTGTTTAAAGGGCAATCTGTCCCAGGGCCATAGTCGCAGGGCAGGAGGCTGGCAAACAGTCCTCTCCAAGACAAAGTGGCGAAGGGCACTTCGTCACAACCCCCTTTAGGTATCCCCTTTTTCCCAAAGAGCCTCTTGCCCTTCCGGATCGCAAACACCACACCCATGATATTAATGCACAGTCTTGTACATGTCTGCTCTGTGTATGAAATAAAGCTTTGTTATACCGTTATCACTATGTCAGTGTGTTTTCAATGGTTGGGGTTTTTGGACTTCACACATACATCACATTTCTGTCACATTCCTATTTCAGTAAACTAATGAGCCCTAGCTACTATGCAATAGATGAATACATATAATGATAACAATATAATAATATATAAAATAATGATATCTATATATATACTAGTAAATTGCCAGTCAAAAATGTCGGTATGATATATGATCTGCTTTGTCTCTCTCTCTGCTCCCTCTCCCTCTGAGCACCCTCTCCCTCCTTGTTCTCTCTTCCACCCTCCCCTCCTTCTTCTCTCTCCTCTCTCTCTCTCCCTCTCCCGTGTCTCTCTCCCACTGCTCCCCCCACACCTCTCTATCTCCCTTTCCCTCCCCTGTTTCTCTCTCCAACTTGTTCTATGTAATTTGGCCACTATTTGTTTTCCCAATGTAGATGTGATGAGCGAGATGTATATGCAATCATATATATATTCCAGGGTCCACATCAGGGTCTCTGTGAGTGAGAAAGGATTAATATGGCAAGCGGTGTAATGTTTTTGTGTTGCTATTTAATCAGGTAGTGTGTCTTTAATTGCTTACTGCGTGCTGCAGCATGGCTTTTCATATTGGCATATGCATCACCATTCCAACATATGATAATATAAAAAAATTGTAAATGCCTATTTTTTATTTGGGGATTATTGTGCAAGTAATTGTAATGCCTTTCCTTGCTTTCCCCATATTTTAAAGTCCAGTAGTGTGTTTGTATTGTCTTTTACAGTGTTGAGAACTTGTCTGTAAACCCTTTGCGAGTCCTATTTGGAGCCCATAATATTTTTCGCTACATTTGCCGTTTACGGATTTGAACGCCAGTGCGTCTTTGGGGATTTGTAGCAATTTAATAGCAATTTGCGATTGTAACATTTTTAGGCTTGACAGATCAAAGGCTTAGCTGGGTCGGAGTTCAGATTTTGGCAAACGCTGTGTTTTTCAGCCTGTAACCCGCAGATCCTTTGCAGGTAGCTAAAAGAAGCCAATTTAATAGCTATAACTTTTGCGGGCTCCTTTACGGGCTTCTGGGATTACAAATAGGCAAATTTAATAGGGCCCCCTAGGGTAGCACATTTTCAAGGGGCAATAGGCTGTCTGAAGATACAGCACAGTACAATGAAATATGTTTGTATATGCACAGAAATGTCTATATGCAGTGATATTTCAATCTGTAGTTGACACTTTCAGACATAATATATATATATATACTGTATATATATATATATATATATATATATATATATATATATATATAGTGAGGTAGCCTTGAGTGTCCAGTGATCTTTATGAATAATCAGAGTATTGCAGTATATAATGATACCTTTTTGCAGTACGTAGTGATACCTTTTTTTACTGGACAAACATATTCAAAATTATCACAGTTACTATGTCTAACTTTCGAGACGTGATCAATTGTAAAGCTATACTAATGTGATGTACCAAAACAGCAAAATATATGTAAACAGATTGGAGTGGGGGAAAAAAAAAGCACAATAAATAATGTCCTGTGTGTCTGTATATCAGGTTAAGATAAGAAACTAGCACAGCCATAAATGTCCCTACAATTAAGGGTTAGAAAAACATGTTTAGGGAAAAGATGTGGAATGTGTTTAGGTTATAAAACATTTTGGTTGTGAGATTTAAAAAATCCATTTTGTAATGCTTTGTATTAAAAAATGTGATCATTTTTAATTCAAATGTTTTCCACTCTTGGATAGTTTTGAAATGTCCTCTGAGTATTTTGATTTTCAGATGGAGTGATTATTCTGGGTGAAATGGTTTCCAACTGGGGTACAGTAACTGTCTTCATTGTGCTTTTTTATGGAAAGTCTGTGTACATTCATCCTCAGGTGTAATTTTTGACTGGTTACCCCAATGTAACAACCCTTTTTACATGTAATACATTGTATTATGTAAACCACATTGGACGATGTGCATGAATATGAACCCCTGATGTTATAGGTCTTGCTGTTATGTGTGGCTGTGTCCTCCTCACAAATATTTGACATAATTTGCAGTGATTTTTTTTGCAAGGTTTGATGCTATTTTCTCTGTTGGGCTGTTCAGCTTATGATTTGAGATATAAAAAGGTAAAAGGAGGGGCTTCAGATGGTGGGAGGTGCACAAGTATGAAGGCACGCAAATCAGGCCAACATGAAACCTAAAAACACCCAGGGTAAGGCTGTGTTTATTTTTATTTTCTAAAAACATATCCCCCATTATCAAGTCTATTCAAAAGACTGTGGAGAAAAAAATAAGTGGTCCTTTAACAATAGGGCATCTCAAAGAGAAAGCTATAAAAAAGTATAAGCTCAATATGAAGGTATAGGAGCAAGGACTTGATTGGGTGATAGATTAACTAAGATTGGAATAATCCATTCCCAGCCCCGAAGCTAAATAAATACAAAAGTACCCAGAACTTTCCCTTTACTGAGTAGCAATGATGGGAAAAGCTGAATAGGAGCAAAGGAATTATTGTTTAGATGGGGAGTAATCTTCAATTAAACATCAGGTAACTCTAATGTTGGTGATCAACTTTTTTTTTTGTCCCTTTCACGACGATAGCACTCGATTTAGAGTTCCACTGTATTTGAATTTTTATTGGTGAACTCATTCATATAAGAACAACCAGTTTTTAGATTAATCCTCCCCTTTAAGCTTTTTACAATCTAATTAGCTCAATCTACTGGACTTTCCATAAGACTAAATGACATTCTCTAGTGTATAATCTTGTCCTCTTTAATACTAAGAAGAGCCGTGAGGGGTATTTAAAATAACAAATAGGATCAACTCTGGATCATTCACAATAGGAGTTCAAGCAATTTATGGGTTGTTTTAGAATGTGTTCCAAGGCACTCTGGTTTTTGACCACAATGAATTCATATTCCACAAGAGCCAAAGAGACGCTCTTTTTCCAAGTCAAAATGGAGGTCTACTGATGAAATGGTAGTTTCCCAACAGTTAGATCAGAAATATCTTCCTCAGATGAAGAACAGGAAGAAGGAATTATCAGCTTAACAGAATCGGAGAAAAAGAAGTCTTTACTCAGGAAAGAAAACTTTATTTATTTATTTTTTTGGACGGAAATCAAAGCAACCACATTTTAGAAGTCAGAATAACCTTGAGAATAGAAGATTAAGGAATTGAAGCTTTTCAAGATCACAAAAGGAAGCAGAACATTTTTCCAGCGCACAAAACTATTTCAGAGTTAGTTAAACAAGAAAGAAATATAACAATGGCTAGATACAACCATTCTATCTCCCAAAGTAGATGTACCAGTAGGCCTGGCATTCAGATGTAGGCTTGAAAACAAGACTGTATAGCATGCCCTTTCAAAGAGCTTTCTTATTTGGAACAGGCCTGGACACTCAAGATAGATGCATGATGCATATTTAGAGCACAATGTTATTCCTTTTCAAGAAAAATAATTCAATCTGAGATTCTCGACAAGAGATAGAGAAGGTTTAAAGAGCTAATACATCAAGATCAGACGTTGGTTTCTCTCAATGGAAGAAGGAAAGAGGAATAAAATATTTTAAGGAAAAAGAGTCTTTTTGTGCAAGTGACACAAAGCCTTCTTTTGATGCCAGGAACGATATACCAGTGATACAAGACTATGTAATTTTGCCAAAAAAATAGAAAAAGTTTATCTCAGATCGCTGGGCTTTACAGATTGTCCAACAAGGTTACAGTTTAGAAACATGGAAGTTCCCCCTGCAAGCTTTGCGAAAACTCAGCTCCCCTTAAAACAAGAAATAAGATCACTACTACTACAAACGGTTCAAGAGTTTGCAGAAAAATGAGTGCTCACAACTGTTTGGCAGCAAATAGAAGAATAAGTGTGTATTCAAGGATGTTTATCATTAAAAAGTCAGCAGGGGGTTACAGACCAGTGCTGTATCTAAGAAATGTAAGCGGATCTCAACAAGAAAAGAAGTTCAAAATGGAAGTCTACAGTGGCTTTATAAAGAAATGGAGTTTACCAAAGATTTAAAGGATGCCTATCTGCATGTACCAGTGGCAATCTCAGCACAGAAGTTTTTATGAATTGCCAATCAAGATCGACATTGGAAGGTCAGAGCTCTCCCTTTTGGTCCAAGGGTGATATCGGTTCTCCGTATTTCTAAGACAAATAGGAGTTGAGCTAATACTGTACCTAGATGATTGGCTGATAACTGCAAATTCAAAAAGAGAGGTGACAACAAGAATTCAGCTTGTAGAGCGAGTATTACAGGAGACCGATTGGATATTAAATTACGAACAATCGCAACCGAGACCTTCACAACAAATGATATTTCTAGGTCAGGAGTTAGATACTTCAGTAGGAAAGATAAGATCACAGATTTCGTTCTTAAGACAAAATCAAAGAGTATCTGTAAGACAAGCCATGTCAGTACAAAGATCAATGCAACTATTCCTGCAATCCCATTGGCAAAAGCATATATGTGCCGATTACAATCCGAGACTAGAGCTAGAGCTATAGGACAGGATGATTCTCTAAATAACCGTTTTTTTCACAAGAGACAAGATTATCTCTTACATTATGGTCAGGGAAGACTATCCACAATGGGTGATGATCACCACAGACGTTAGTGGACGTTGATGGTCATCTTATTGCCAAGGTCGATATGTCCAATGACAATGGACTCCACATGCAATATATTTTTGTTATAACATATGGAAACTGAAAGCTAGCATTACAAGAATTTGGCTAGCTTCACAAGAAGTTTGGCTAGCGTTACAAGAATTTCAGAAAATTATTCAATAGAAAGCTGTAAGATTACAATTTGACAATGCAACAGTAGTAGCATTAAAAACGGGCCAAAAGGGACAATAATTCATCCTCTGCAGCGCTTAGCCACAAAGCGGATGACATGGGTAGACAACAATCTCAACTTCGGCAGGACACATAAAAGGTTCAAAGAACATTATTGCGGATTTCCTCAGCAGAAATCACATTGCCCCAGGAGAATGGGAGTTGAATCACAGGGTATTTTTACAAATAGTTCAACAGTTTTGGAAATTCAGAAGTGGATCTAATAGCAACAAACAAGAAGTTAGAGGTGATCAAGTCACTAGAGAGATAGGGCTTAGCATTGGATGCATTAATAGAGTGGTGTCATTTCATCCGTAACATCCGAAGCATTGGAAAAAACAAGAAAATAAAAAGATAAAGTAATTGTAATAGCACCATATTGGCCAAGGAGAGAATGGTTCTCCAACTTAAAAAGGTTGTTGATCAAGGAACCATTTTTCATACCAAATAGAGTGGACGCGTTAAATCAAAGGCCATTGTATTTCCAAGAGATTCACAAACTAAAACTGGAGATTGAGAGGATGTGGCTGAGACCCAAGGGATTATCTCAAAGAGTGCTTGAATAGATATGAAGTGGGTGTCATCTTTAATTTATGTTAAAAATTTTGAGAAGATTTCTACAATGGATGGCAACGTACAACACCTGGGAATCCAGTTATTCTCGAAGTTTGGATAAAGTTTTACATCCTAAAAGAGGTGCTCATCTGAGAACGAACAATACGTAAGTAGATTTGCTCTATAGGTCTGGTAACTTATTCATAGAGCAGCCTCTTTTAGCTCACTTGTGCCCTTCATAGGTAAAAATTTCCTGTAGTATATCAGTCTGGTCTCATTCATAAGAGTGACCCAGTCCCGAAACAGGCAATGCTACCCTGAACAGAAGAAATAGCAAAACCCAGACGTAAGTTTCGGCCTCTCTGGGCCTCGTCAGTGAGGTGTAGCTGTACCCTCTAAGGCACAGTTACATAGTTACATAGGGCCTCATTCTATTAGCGGCCGCAGCCGTTGCGGGGCCGCAAGGACCGGCCGCAAGCTATTCTGCTATTCTATTCCCTTACGGCCGGAGGCTCCGGCAGGCTTGCGGCCGGTGCCTTGCTATCTCTTGCGGCCGCTCGCGCCAGAGGAAAGCCTTTGATCTAAAACGGCCGCAAGAGTTTCGGCCGTAAGTAATTCCTATTTGCAATTCAATTGCTCCGGGAAACCTCTCTGCAAGGCTAAAAACGAGCCGCTGCTTACTTGCAGGAAAAAGGTCCCGCTAGCACCAATTAAGCACATAAAATAGCTCAAATAAAGCCATCCTGCACTTTGAGAAGACTATAAAGGGATTTTAGGTGTTAGAAAAAATAGCACATAATTATCCGATACTCAAATCCGTAAAATATTTTATTTTTAATATCCGTAAAATATCCATGTAAAAAGTCCATAGGGCTTGGAGCACTTCAGACCCGCCCACGCCGCAGCCGGAAAATAAACAGTTAATTTGAACTCGGGTTTGGGCTGATGTGCAAGCTTGAGAGTGGGTTTCTTTTAATCCTCATGTCCCCCAATATGATCCCTAGCATTTACAGAGCTGTACAGTGCAGGCTTGAATTTATTTTTGCGTTTTTAGATTTCACAGCTTACGGCCGGTTTCAAGATATGCGGCCGGCCGTAAAAGGAGATCCTTGCGGGGCCATATAATAGAATCGCGAGTTAACTGAACCCCCGCAAGGAATCGCAGCCTTACGGCCGATTTGCGGCCGCTAATAGAATGAGGCCCATAGTAATTAAGGTTGAAAAAATACTTTCAGTCCATCAAGTTCAACCTTTTAAGATCTCCTCTGATCTACAATATGGGGATTAGTTATTAGATAATTAGTTGTTAATTGTTAATCAATTATTCATCAACTATTTATTTATTTATTTTATTAATTAATCCAGAGGAAGGCAAACAGAAAAAAAAACAAGTGAAACTTAGCCAATTGTTTCAAAGGAAAGAAAAATAATAATTCCGTCCTGACCCCAGATACTGGTGATCGGATTTCTCCCTGGATCAATACTCTCTAAAATTATCCTGGATAACCCTGAATTCCCTTCTTAATTAGAAATAAATCCAGTCCCGTTTAAAGTTATCTATCGAATCCGTTGTCACCACTCCTTTTGTAGAGAATTCCACAGATTAACCACCCTTACTGTGAAGAACGCTTTTCTTTCTTTAAGGTGGAATCTTTTTACTTCTAACCTCAAGGGATGTTCTCTTGTTAGTTGAAAACCTCTTGGCACAAAAAGCTCCCTTGACAAATCTTTATACTGACCCTGGATGTATTTATATAAGGTAATCATATCCACTCTTAGATGCCTTTCTTTCTAGAGAAAATAAATAAGCTTAATTGGTTAGTCTTTCTTCATAACTCCATTCCCCTAATTAGTTAGTGAGCAAGGAATTGCCGTACGATAACTGAGTTTCTTGGAATTCTGAGCAGGAGCAAGTTTTTTTTATTTATTTTTAGATATTCACATGTGAGTAATAATAACATTTTCCATTTTATTTATCCTGTTTACAAAATAAGTTGCAATCTCCTAATTGTCCAGCAGAGGTCTCATGTGCTTTTCTCCTGATAATGTAGAATGTGAATCCATATGATAGTCAGATTGCTGCAGTTACCATCTACATCCAGCAGATCACCTAAAGAATGTCTGTGCTCCTTCTCCCCCAGTCACACACACACAATGAAAGTCTGTGTACTTACCCAGGCTCAGTACACACAGCCTCTGCTGACAACAGGCTGCACAGAAACTTAGGGAAGCACCAGCTACTTCTCAGCTAAATATATGTTTGTACAAAAGCTCTGTCTCTGATCACTTGGGGTCCTGGCACCCTGTTTTGAAAATGGATCTCTCACATAACTCACAACTGGAGCTTTAAACCAACCATTAGGAGGTTTGTCTACCATTTGCAATCACTGAAAGCTTTTTTTTTTTGTCTTGCTGGTGCAGTCTGGAGTTACATGAGGTAAGATGTGGTGGGGAGAGGGCTGGTGAGGGGATACAATGCTGCTGGACTTTATCTCTGCTAACTTAATTATATTAATTATAAAGCAAAACAGTGACAAGGGCTTGGGTAATTCACTGAATGAGCCTTTATTTTGTGTGCATTAGGAACATATTAAATGTAATTGCACGACAAGATTTATTCTGATATAAAAGTGATTTTTTTAGCATTCACAGAAATAAGTGGTTAATTAAATAAGATGATTGATTTGAGCCCGTATTTACAAAAGAACAGTATTTTGTAAAGTGTTGTTTTATGATAGAAGTCTTCAAACTGATTTTGGTAAGGTTTCGGAGGCATTTTTTTCAGAAAGAGGAAGATTAGATGAGGAGGTTATGGGGGTTAGAAGATTTAGAAGGAATTTGCAGAAATATTACTTAGTAGATAAGAAAAGTCACCAGTGGAAGTGGTAAAGGGATATAGTTAGTGGATTCAAGCATGCCTGGGATATGTTTAAGGCTATAAAGATAATTAGATAAACCTGACCGGTTGGGTAGATAGGATAATGGAGAGACTACATGGGTTGATTGCTTTGAAGGACCTATCATGTTATATGTACGCTTGGGAAGCGCGTCGACGACGTCCTGATCTAGCTGGGTCTAAGTGCCCGGTTAGAGGGTTAGGGTTAGGCCCGGTAAGTGGTGTTGGGGGTTAGTGGGTTAGGAATTGAGGTTTAGGGGGTTAGGTAGTGAAGGTTAGGGTAAGAGGGTTAGTGGGTTGTTGTGTACTAGTACATCGGGACGCGAGCGCGCCCAGCACCAGGAGGCCTCCAGTGCGTACATATAACAAGATAGATCCGCTGTGAATCTATGGAATATTTTGGCGCGTTACAAATAAATATAATAATAATAATATGTCTTGAAATCTGGATTTTTAGGGGATTTTATTCCCACCGCACATGGACTTGACCTGAGATGTTATTTTAAAATGTGTGTAGATTGGTTTATTTAAATGCCTACACCCACCCTCATATATGTATGGTACATCTGTACCAGTGGTCTGTTTTAAAAGGATTATACTTAATGTGACTGCATTTTCCTCTATCTTTAGGGTTTAATTGCTTATATGTTCCTCTATAATCTAACAATAAATAATGGTGATAGTATGTATAAAGTGTCAGGCTGTTCCTCATCCCTGAGGACCGACATATAAGGTCTCTGACTGGTGCCGTTCCTTGGACCGGCTGTTGAGAATCACTGATCTACATTATTTTTAGCTGGATACGAGTAGCGAGTTGGCTAAAGTAATATAATTTCAATTCTCTCTTTGGCAGTTCATTATCTCTATCCATGTGGCAATAACACGGAGTAAATAACAAAGGCTATCACTCGAATATCTGTGTATCCAGCGCCTACTGGAAAAACGTATCACTATACAGGAGAAAAAATGTGGGAAACCGGCACCCCCCTCAAACACCCAGCTGGGGTCTTGGGAATAGGAGTTGCAGGTGTTGGGCTTCTTGGAGGTGGGACAGTGGCGCCACGTGTCCATAATGCCATTGTGGAGCGTTTGAGGGCCCGGATTGCTGTTTGTCGCCAACATCACCTGAGCTGCGAAGGCCGTTACGAACGTAGTAGGGCCGAAAGTTCAGACAGAGAGCGGGAGAACACCTTGCAACTACTGACCCTTGTTCAACATGGTCAGGGAACCAGGAAAGGTACCAAGCACACCAAGACTACTTGTGCGCCTCCACCTGACTACCACCATCATCAACAACAACACCTGTTAAATAAAGATGGTAATGGAAATGAGATAAATGGTGACAACCAACATCAATCTACATCTAATGGTTTGGACCAAAGGAACCCAGCCCTCATCGCTGTAAGTAATAAAAATGTTTATTTACCTAATTACATAATTGGGAATTTCAGATGGCAAAATCAAGAGTTACGTGTTGACATCCTTGTAGCTACATAATATGTGCAGACACTACTTATTGTTAATATTTATAATAACTTACTTAGCACTTTTTCTTTTAGCGCTTTACAATGCTTCCATAAATAAGTCTTAGATGTTTGCACGGACACATGGCTTTTATATAACATGCCAATCATTTTGTAGTGCATGAAATTGTACGGCAAGATACCAATTAGCAAACCAAACTTGTTACTGGGCTAAAACATCTGGCAAATTATCCTTTTCAGTATAGCGTTTTAAGAAAAAAAATAGCATTACAGAGAAAAGCTCGTCTTTTAACAAACTTTTTATTTTAAATTATTTTTCATTTTTATTTTTGTTGAGTAGTAATTTCGACTTGTTTAAATACTCCTTTGCTAGTGATTTTATTTATTGTAAATGGGCTATACCATGGATAGGCAGGTTTGGTCCTGGAGAGCCACAAACAGGCCAGGATTTGATTATGTCACAGCTGCATAAAGGCAAGACTATGGGCCATATTCTATTAGCTACTTGTAAATGTCTTGAACTCATACATTTGGCATTGGGTGTTTTTTTTTTATAAATGTTTATATGCATTCTATTGACTTAAGAATTCATTAGTGCCAATAAGTAATATTTGCTGAATATGTAGAAAGAGTGATTTTAAGTGTGTATAAATGTACTAATTGGTCAATAGAATAGGGCCCTATAGCTTCTTTAGTCAACCTATGCACAGAAAGGAAAACCTCAAATCCAGGCCTGTGTATGACTCTCCAGGACCAAAGCTGCCTTGGGTTCCCTTCCAATCCTCCTGAGAACTGCCTCTGAGATCTAAAACATTTTGAACAAGGTGATATTACAGGTGGCTTACTGGATTTGTATATATTTTTGCATTTATTTGGATGGAGTACATTTTAAATGCAGATCCAATGATCTATCTATAATTATAACTAATGAAACTTCCTGAGAACCAGAGCTCCTAAATATTTTCCCAAAGTATAATGCGTCTCTATGAAGGGCTCTTAAAAAATATTCCCGGCTCCTAAGTTTTAGATATTTTTGTCCACCCTATGTTATGTTTACAGTCTTCGGCTCTCATCATCCCTGATTAACTTTGGTCTATATTATATTTAGTTATGCCATGTATTAATTTAACGTTGCTGGTGGATCCTAGATATCCTTAATTCACATTTATGTATTGATCTGTTGTCCCGGAACTTTATTTTTTTTTCTGATAAAATATGCAGATTTGTAATATGTCCATAAAAGGGATAAACTTAACTTGTATGGTGTCTCATCTTCTGGGCAAGAGTTTGTGTCCACTCATTAATCGTGATTCATGTGGGTTGACCGTCTGTTTCGGATGCGAAAACTCTGAATAATGCTATGTGATACAGTGATGACTAGGCACAGACATAAGGATGAGTTTACAATCATCTAAAGGAACACAAATGGGACCATGTCCTACTGGGATACACATGGAGTATCTTCCTTCCATGAAGTTATGTCACTGATTCTTAAGGTGCAGGCTCTGTGGTGTAAAAACGCTTGATGTACAGACTACGTACGAATGGCAGTGTGAAATAGTTGTATTATATTAAAGGGACTCTGTCACCCCAAGTTATTGATAAAGAACAGGCTAAGTAATTCATGTGATATTTAGCCCTGTTTGTGTTCTATTATTATGCAGATGAGAGAACCACAATACTAATTATCTGAGTTGATGTGTTAATTAGTGGCTTACTGCTTGTTTTGTGCCTCAGTGTTAATTGGATTCCTCCCCTCACTGACTATATGTGAAATGATTTACTGTAGAGACAAACAGGTAGTACAATGTATAGATAGTTTTTAATATTCTTAACGATGAACCTGATCTTGGGGTGGCAGCTAGGAATTCTGAATAATTTGGATTTTATTTGAAGCTGTACATCATTTATCTTAGGAATCTGTTTTCTCCCCTAACTGATCCAACCAAGCATGTTGGTCAAGGTTGGCTTGGAGAGCAGCACACAAATCCGTATTTAAGGATTTTCCTGCTGTCAAACCGTATTGGGCCGAATATAAGCCGCACTTTTTTTTTCCGATTTCCGAGCTTGAAAATTTCCTGAAAAATGTATTGCCGATTTGCGGGCTTGAGACTGTTGCGCAGTTAATTCTAATGTCATTTATCGCTTTCCCCATACATTTAACCGACTTGCGGGTCCTAATTTGAACCCATAGGATTTTCTTTTACATTTGCCATTTTATAAGTGTGAGTGTGACTGCGAAATTGTAGCAATTGAATAGCGATTTGCGATTGTAATGTTTTGCGAGCTACGATTTTCGACCTGTAACCCGCAAAAGAAGTTAACATAGATACTGATTACTGATATATGGTATATAGTAAGATAAAAATCACTATTTTATTCCCTGAATCTAATTGACTTTTGTCTTTTTCTCTACAATTTTAAAGGGTGCGGCTTATATTCGGATATTATCTTTTTTTCTTCTTCCCCTTGAATTTCACAGGTGCGGCTTATATGTGGGTGCGTCTTATATTCAGGCCAATACAGAATTTTGCCCAGAAAAGCACCGCTTGGTTGAATAAGGAGATGATGATTTGCATCTGAAGTCACTATGGCGTCACAGTGTATTATAGTTATTTTTATATGTGAGACCCATTTTAAGTTAATACTATTGACTTATTTATAAATCTCAAGCATTTCATGAAGTGGCTATACAGTTATGGGTTGTTAAAATTGCAGTTGGAGGTCAGCCAACAAATATGGAAGTCCTGCTCTTGCCAGGGTCACAATTACACCGTTTATAAGAATATAATATAGTTAAATTATATTTAATAATTATTTATTTTCAATAATTTCATTGTACAATATGTTACAATGTCTATGAACTGACATTTTATAGCTGTGTGACATGATAATGATTATAGGCATCTGAATGATCAAAATAACTTTATCTGTAAACAGTATTGATTTTTTCTTATTCATTTTTTAAAATGTAGGACAACAATTAATATAGAAAAAGTAAGAGGGCAAGATTCCAATGGTATCCAAGCTGTTTGTTCATAGGACTTAAAGGTGATTGTTAAAGGATCACTGCAATGTAATATTTATATGTTGCCTTTTTGATGCACTTGACTTGGACAAAAATGTGTTTACAATGATTACAGCCTTTAATTTTTAGCTATTGTATTTCAGTTTTTGTTCTTATGTGACAGAGGAGTTGTTTTTGTTTGTAAAAGGATTATAAACTGAGAGGATGGCAAGAACAATTTATATTATTATTATCGTTTATTTGTAACACGCAAACATATTCCGTAGCGCTATACATTTTTAATTTTCAGGGAAAGATATATTCAATATTACCACATTGCAAAGAATGGAGGGCCCTGAGCTTAGAATCCAGTGCCAAAAGAGCTTTCCCCAAAGCACCTTGCAAGATTGAAAACTGGCACAGATAAGATTCTGTGTACTTCTTTTATAAAAGGTCCTCTTTAAATAGACTCTTGACAACTGTAGTCAGTGACAGAATAAAGCCCTATAAGATAAACAGTGAACTATAGTTACAGACAGACCCCTATTCAATTTCAGGCCCGTAATGGTGCCCATCTTACATCCCGTATGTTTGCGGGCTTGAAATTTGAAGGAGTTACAGAGCGATTAAATTAGAAAAGCCCACAATAACATATTAAAATTACTTAAAATCCAAGTCATAATTCTCACATGGTGAAAGAGAACAGATTTGTGCAGGTATAGGGCAAAAAAATGACTCTTGATTAAAGTTTGTTGGCCATGTTGATTGACCATTACTATGCATATATGTCCAGGTAATAAAGTTACCTGGTAGTTGTGGGAGGGTCTCTCTCCTACGGTGACGAGCGGCCAAAGGGCGTGCCTGGAAGCCAACCAGTGGTAATGTCTAGTGTAGGCTGAATTATATGCAAGTGAGTTTGGTGAATGAGGCCGCCTCACCTCATGTAGCTGAGATGTGGCTTTAGCTACGACCTACATGATCTGCTTAGAGGGCCAAGGGCCAAGTGAAGTAGAGGAAAGAGGGGAGAGGTGTATGAAAACGTAATTAAAACAAGGCCTGCGGAGGCTGATTTGGGATGCATGAACGAGGTAGGCCTGTGAAGGCCGGTTTAGGAGTTGTAGAGAGTAGGTTGATTTTGACTTATAGAAAGGTCGAAAGTTAGTAGATTTGGCACAAAATCCTCGAAATTTGGCTTAGAAAGGCCAAAGCATGACCTCATACTGATAAAGACAATTTAGTGGATTTGGGGCCGGTATATGATAAGAAAACATAATGTAGAGCATGAATATTTACCAATAAGAAAGCCTAATGTAGCGCAGGAATACTTACCATGAGGAACCATAGCTCTACAGCAATGGAAATGCCCTTACGGACACAGGAAATGAGACAGTATAGCAGGAAATCTGACATCTTAACATTGTAAGGTTAAGGAAAGCAGAGATGTTTAATAGCAATGCCCTTGCAGACAGGAAAGGGCCAAAAGCAGCAATACGCAGAAAGCTTAACCTAGGAAAATGGTGATGTGATGAGAAGCCAGTGATAGCAATGCCATTACAGACAGGAAAAGGGCCAGAAGGCCACAACGAGCAGAAAGCTTACCTTGTAAGATAGTAATGTAAGGAGAAAGACCGTGATAGTAACACCCTTGCAGATAGGAAAGGCGGCCCAAAGGCTTGCAGAAAGTAAATCAGAACCTGTAACAGGGAGAGAGCTGAAAAGCATCTTGCATGCATGAACCCAGAAATTAACTGACTGTGAGGTCCCAACAGGAAGTGCTTAGAAGGCTGCAGAGCCCGCCTCAGGAAGAGGTGGGGCGAGCTGCAGAACCCCGCCTCTGAAGGGGCAGGGCAAGAGAAGGACCCGCCCGCAAATACACAATTATATATGTGTTTATCTGTATATACAGTATGCTATAATGTGTCAGGTACACTTACAGACTGAAATATCACAGTACAAAGACAATGAGGACTATAGACACAATTCCATAGTTCTACACCTGCTGCTCCCTGAAAATGTTCTGTATTATGTCTGGTCTTTCTTGGTTTCTGCAGAAATATACACATCCAACAGTGTATTTTCATATAGATGGATTTCAATGCAGATTGATATTTCTCTGTACATGGACACATTAGTCCATGTCAGTCCTATCCAACTTCTTTACTGTGGTGGCCTAGATTGTAATTGACCAACGCTGGTGGGCCAGATTTTTATTGGTCACTTAACGTGGTTGGCCGGATTTATATTGACTAGTAAGCTGGTGTTCAGGATGAAAAATAGCAATTAATAAAAATATATATAAATATACAACTTAATATTTTCTATTTTATATGACATAACTAAACATTTAATAATGTATACAGTGTTTAAGCTGCCCAAGGTTTTTATTTTAATATCAGATTTTTGAGAAGACCTTCCATAACAGTCAATGGCCCACAAAAAAAGCTGGTCTTTGTCATACTCTTTTAATATTGCGCAACCCTCTATAGCACAACTACAAATACTAGTACTGTCATGATTACATTGTTTAGTGACTGTAATATTACCAGTAATTATGCATATGGTCAAGGGTGCATGACATTGTTGAAATGTAATTATGTGTTGCCTGTACATTGTTATCTTGTATCCTAATTAAAATATGTTATAGAGGGAAAATGTGATCTAGAATATATGTGGAAAATGCTCTGCACAGAAGCTTAACTGCAGAACATCGCATCTGCACACATACAGGCCTTGATTCAAGGCAGATAACTTCTCCTTAGGAGGCCTGAGCAAGCACATCAAGGTTTTTTTGCTCTAGCTAGCTATAGACTCCTGTCATGTAGATTCATGACATCTGGTGAGTCTTATATCAAAAGCTCAACCAAGGTCGCAAGGCAGATGTGCTGACATCACACACAAGGTACACAAGAATGTGTGGTATGGGAGATGTATAAATATGTTGGTTCTATGATTCAATAAGTGTTCAGTTCTAATTTCTCATATCCACAGTGTGAGGCTGTTTTTGTGTTTGTGAATTGGGGAGTGGTCTTGCCATAGGCCACTAGTAATCTGTATCCAGTATTCTCTGCCTGTACCTTTGGGCACTGCATCCTTCAGAATGCCATCTTTTGTGCCAGAGAGAACAAGAACTATATATAACGACTCTGCTGGGGTAGGTTTGAACTAGGTTCATATCAAGCCCCCTTGAAGAAGCCGAACGTGACAAGTACTATATCTATACATTTTCTGATAGTTTAACAAAATACCTTTTTTTTATTAATTTTTGTTGTTATTTTTTACTAATATCCAGGACAAAAGGAAGTATTGCAAATAGTAATCTGATTGTCGTTTATTAGATTGTAGTACTAAATCTAAAAAATGTTATACAGCAATACAGTTTTATATTTTTTATCTTACTTACTTTTACATTAGATGCCATCTTTGTTTCTTGCCTCAATATTTTTTTTGTAATAAAAAGTCAATACAGTAGACTCTCCGTTAACTAGAACTCAAGCAACCAGAAAGAAAATTGAATACTTTACTTTAAATAAAAATTATATTTACAGGGCTTAACAAATGCCAGGAGCCAGGTTGTCATGCCACAAAATGCTTACAGGCACCTAGATTTCATCCTCTGTATGTCTCTGCATTTTAATTCTACCTGGAAGCAGACAGGCATGAGTGACTGAGCCAAGGGTTTAGCAGCACCCCCTCCAGCCAAACGTACCTGTGGGTAAGTGAGGAATGAAAGCTGCTGCTGCTGGAACAACCCTTACTGACATATATATACTTAGCAGAGCATCATATGTGCAGCTAATCTAATCTATTTAATAATAACTTTGAAGCAACCAGAAACTACATTTATCCAGCATCTACCAATCCCTGTGGGTGCCAGAGAGTCTACTGTAGTATATTTTTTCTGTAATGAATAAGTGCAATCCCCTATTATTTAGCCTCTACTTTTTACTCTCCCTGTTATATTTTTTTGTTTTAGATTTATGCCATTCACAAAAATAATCTATGTCTTTGAGGCATCAATATGAGCACAAAAATAATTCTTACTATATACAGTAATATTTTGAATTTGTGGACAATTTTCTTTGTCTGTGCCAAGAAATGGTTTTAAGCATTGGGTAATCAATCATTTTTATTTACCTTTTCTTAATCTTTATTTATACAGGGACATAATCGTTTAAGCAAGTTCCCCATGACATTTCAGCAGGACCAAAACAAGAAACATTTCCCATGCTCGTGTAGTTCTGTTGAGCGAACCTTGTCTGCCAACCTCAATTTGTTTTTGTGTTGATTGGTTTAAAATATCCCTACTTGACAACCAACGTAGACGAAAAACAATAGTTATGGCTATTTTTATTTGCATGTATTTTTACTACATAGTCGGAAACCACAAGGACCTCAATTTATCAAACAGTGTAATTTTATCTTATGTGTCAAAATATGACTTAATGCCAGCTATTCCCTGTGGCTATTTTTCTGTCCAAATAATCTCATTGCTTAATAGATAAGCTATATAAAGGAATATACGATTTAGTGATACAATACGATTTAGATTACTTGATAACGCTAGGCGTGGGATAGTTAATATTTATTAAATGTAGTTCTGAATATACAAGTTTTTCAATTTATTATTGCAAGATTTGGTGTTATGTACCGGAAAACTAAGATCGGCTTAGTTTATTAGTAATTCGTATTTACACACACATCCTTTGTAAAGATGAATCCCACACATATTTTTTTCCAACATATATTTTAATAGAATGGTGAAATGTGTTCAGAATATGGATGCAATTCCATGATTTATTTTAGGATAATGAAGAAAGACCAAATAGTAAATTTAATGAGGCTACTCAGGTCTCGAAAAAAATGGATGACAGACCAAACTTGGCTAGTGGTGCTAATGTCTGACATTGAAAGCTATTTTTTTCTTGTTTCATCTGAAAGAGATAATGTACCACTGGTCGTTCACTTTTCAAATGAAAAATTCAAAGCAGAAAATAAGTATTTTTCAAATATTCAAGTGACACAAACTTTACACCGTGCTTAGTCGTAAACTGTACTTCCCTTTTTCAATTACCAAGGGATTCATAACAGAAAGGTGTTCATGCTCGCTAACATCCTTATTAACAATTATCCCTTAATAAATCCTTCCTGACATCCTTAAGTGATTACATTTGTAGTTTCCTTAAGGTCCTCTGTGTATCATGTACCATACAATGGAATTTCGGGACAGCATAATAAATATATACTATACAAACTGATAAAAGATCTTCAATGACTTAAGCAGGCCAGGGTATTCACAACAAGTCAATTTATATCAATCAAGTTTTATATTATTAATGGAATGTTTATTCATATTTTATATATAATCAGTTTATAATCATTTGTACATACAAATATGCCAGGCAGTAGAAGTAAATCAGAGTTACTATGAAAGTTGGTGTGAACAGATACAAGAGCCACATATTTAGTCTTGTTTTTAGATACAGCAGGAAACACAGAAGAGTGTAAATGTATATGTTGTGCATGTAGGGAAAGTTATGGGATTGTGTTATAATGTCAACCAGAACCCTATAATCCATAATATATTAAAAAGAAAAGACATGTTGTTAGATGATACTCATCAGACATGGGTCTGGAAAGTTTGTAGTTGGGTCTTAATGATGATATTTAGAGGGTAAAGTAGCAGAATAATGTGAAGGAAGGTAGGAAGAAGCAAAGGAAAATAAGGAGGGAGTGATGTTATGACAAGCCCTTCTTTTGGTTGTTCTTAGATAATTATAATTAATAAAGATTGGACTTTTGAATCGTATCCAATCAGAAGTTTTGTCTTTGTACAGCAATTTAGTTTTTTTTCTATATGAGTATGTTAAGGTAGGTTATAATTGGCCTACTCAAGTGCTATACGAGCCATGATACTGTTTTACCTATATTTATTTTTTTGTGTGTGTGAATTTCTGTAATCTAAAGCACATAATCTTAATTTTTTGAATCAGAATCATGATTTTATGTTTAGACATGCTAGTGTACACACAGTTGCTGTTCAGGCATGTCCAACTCTCTATGACCCTATGGACTGCAGCAGGCCAGGCACATCTATCGTGAAGTCTCCAGTCATGCTTATCCATAGTCTTCTTGGCAAAGATACTGGAGTGGGATGCCAGATCCTTCTCCAGTGGAACATGATTTGTCTGACCAATCTGCTTTAACATGCCCATTTTGGGTAACCCTAAATATAGCTCACAGCTTCATTAAAATATACAAGCCCCTTCACCACAACAAGGTAGCGATCCAGTAGGGGTACCACAGCAAAGTCTTGATTATCCAACTAAATGGGAACATCATGCTGTTGGACAATCAAAATGTTAACGTGTTAGATGGGTGAAAGTTAATTTTAAAAAACACTACATAGTAAGCCAAACACTGCAGAATTAAATAAACTGTAATTCGTACGTTTATTGTTGGTACTTTACTTTAATTATATCCCAAAACCCAAACTGCAAGTATGTACATGCTCATATAGTACAATACAGTGCATTTTGGTTCAGTGTTGGATAACATGGAGTGTTAGATAGTCTGGAATGTTAGATAATCGTGACTCTACTGTATTTACAGAAGTTTTGCTTCTATCTATCTATCCTATATCTATTTACATTCTATTCATCCATTTGGTGCAAATACATCTTCCTGTATTTGCTAGACAAATCTCTTTTTCTAAAGCCTGGATCATAAGACGTTTCCTGCCTGACTACTTCCACTTTCTTGCAGTCATGTGAGTGATTGGTGTGTCATGCCTTTCAAGCATGTTAATACTCCCTCTCAGCTACAGAAAGCGGTGGCACCACAAAGCTGAAGCTTATTTAGGCCCAGATCCTATCAATTTTATCAGTTGTGTTAACACTTTTACGAACATTGTCCATTTGTTTTGTCACTGCTTGAGACTTTTTGTGCCCTTTTCCATGGTGTTATATTGTGATCCAGATACAATTAATACGTTCCAGTTAAAAAATAATGTTTCAATAAAATAAATGAAATATTATCATACCTTTTAATGTTCTTGGTCAGTGTAAGTTTAAAATTAGACCAAAAACCATGGCACCAATTAGAGTCTGTGAAGCATTAGTGTTTTAGAGGGACAATAAAAGTATTTTGCTTTGTTGCATCTGAAAGAGGGTGTCTAATAATGTACTACTGTGTGTTATTTTTTCTTTTCAAATGTAGCTCTCAAAGCAGAAAAAAATTATTCAAATGATTTGCTGATCTGAGGGCTTGTCCCTGTCAGCCATTGAGTAGTAATGTAGCTGTATGGGTCATAATTGTCTGCCAATTAAATCTACTAATAATAAATCTATTCCAACATAATAATGACCCCAAACACACCTCCAAGACGACCACTGCCTTGCTAAAGAAGCTGAAGGTAAAGGTGATGGACTGACCAAGCATGTCTCCAGACCTAAACCCTTTTGAGCAACTGTGGTACATCCTCAAACTGAAGGTGGGGGGAGTGCAAGGTCTCTAACATTCACCAGCCCCGTGATATCATCATGGAGGAGTGGAAGAGGACTCCAGTGGCAACCTGTGAAGCCCTGGTGAACTCCATGCCCATGAGGGTTAAGGCAGTGCTGGAAAATAATGGTGGCCAAACTAAATATTGACACTTTGGGCCCAATTTGGACATTTTCACTTAGTGGTGTACTCACTTTTGTTGGCAAGGGTTTAGACATTAATGGCTGTGTGTTGCGTTATTTTGAGGGGACAGCAAATTTACACTGTTATACAGGCTGTACACTTACTACTTTACATTGTAGCAAAGGGTCATTTCTTCAGTGTTGTCACATGAAAATATATAATAAAATAATTACAAAAAATGTGAGGGGTGTACTCACTTTTGTATATGTGTGTGTCATAAACTGAGCAATGCTCCCATTTTTAAAGTGGTAATGTGTTAGGATATCACAATTATATATCATTATATTATATATACTTATATATATATATATATATATTTTATATTAATATAAATTATTATTTTAAGGTACTCTAACACATTCATGAAATAGATTTCTTGAAAGATGCCTCAAAGTATTTTTTATGGCAACTATCTTGGATGTAATATAAACTGGCCATATTTTTAATTAGTGATAAGAGCAACGCATCCAAATATGAATCATAAGAAACTATAGTTAAGGAAACTTCCTGTTGGAAGCTAATCATTGTTAATGCTTGCTAATCACTTCCTGGTGGATTGTACATGCTCACATTGTTTGTAGCAATTGTAATATTCTTGAAGAGATCTGATACTGGGCTAAATTCACTAAATTGAGCCCTTTCTGTGATTCTATGTAAAAATAAACCTCTTCAATTTAAAAAACAAAAGTTAATTGATGAGAAAGCTCTTTCTTAGTAAATATAGCCCTCTGTCTCAGTCTTGGCTCTCTAAATGTCATGTTTACTCACATACTTCTGTCTCGCTATGACAGTATGTCACTGACACAGGCTCTCAGCCACTGTCTCTTCTTTGCTGTCTCACTCTGTTTCCCCGACATGCCCTATAAATCTCGTACTCTGAAGTCGGGTAGTTAGTCACACCTTGTAATGATTCACTAGAACATTTCATCACAGAAACATTACAGAGCTTTTCAGGATGTCTAGTCATCTAAAATATATCAGAAACTCTAACCAATGACCATGACAGATCTGAAGGCCTCCTCCCATAGCTGTCAGCCACAGAGATTTAGTTATTACAGTTATTTGTAGGATTTTATGTATTCTCTGTATACAGTATATCACTGACCAACCAACTGTCCCTCTTTTTTGGAGTGACAATCTCTCTTTTCAGGCAAATCCCTTGTCTATTTTAGCCTCCCAAAATGTCCCACATTTAATGACAAAATCCTGATTTCCAGCCCAGACCATATCCCACTTTCACTAGTTGAAGAAAACAGAAGCTTGGAGTATTAGTCCTACAGAATAGATATCTGTATGGGATAGTGTGCAGTTACCATGGGCCTCATTCTATTAGCGGCCGTAAATCGGCCGTAAGGCTGCGATTCCTTGCGGGGGTTCAGTTAACTCGCGATTCTATTATACGGCCCCGCAAGGATCTCCCCTTACGGCCGGCCGCATATCTTGGAACCGGCCGTAAGCTGTGAAATATAAAAACTCAAAAATAAATTCAAGCCTGCACTGTACAGCTCTGTAAATGCTAGGGATCATATTGGGGGACATGAGGATTAAAAGGAACCACTCTCAAGCTTGCACATTCAGCCCAAACCCGAGTTCAAATTTAACTGTTTATTTTCCGGCTGCGGCTGTGGCGGGTCTGAGGTGCTCCAAGCACTCTGGACTTTTTACCATGGATATTTTACGGATATTAAAAATAAAATATTTTACGGATTTGAGTATAGGATAATTATGTGCTATTTTTTTCTAACACCTAAAATCCCTTTATAGTCTTCTCAAATGTCAGGATGGCTTTTATTTGAGCTATTTTTATGTGCTTAATTGGTGCTAGCGGGAACCTCTTTCCTGCAAGTAAGCAGCGGCTCGCTTTTAGCCTTGCAGAGAGGTTTCCCGGAGCAATTGAATTGCAAATAGGAATTTCTTACGGCCGAAACTCTTGCGGCCGTTTTGATCAAAGGCTTTCCTCTGGCAGCGAGACGCGGCCGCAAGAGATAGCAAGGCACCGGCCCGCAAGCCTGCCGGAGCCTCCGGCCGTAAGGGAATAGAATAGCAGAGAATAGCTTGCGGCCGGTCCTTGCGGCCCCGCAACGGCTGCGGCCGCTAATAGAATGAGGCCCTAAGAGTGAGTATCTCTAAAACCTAGTATGTACATTATACTGAATGGCAGTAACACTACATAATTGTGGTTATTTTTTCAATAATATTGGTGTCCCTATATATATTGAAATGTTGGGAGGTATGTATATCATATAGTATATTATATAGTATATAAACTTATGGTATAGTATATTGCTTTGTCTTGTGGCAGTAGAAAGAAAAAATGTATTTATAATAGTTAATCAATAATGTGTAATTGTTCACCTAGTGTGAGACAAACGGGTTTGCTATCTGTATGTGACTGTCAGATGCTTCCTCATG
This sequence comes from Discoglossus pictus, assembly GCA_027410445.1. Classification (NCBI taxonomy): domain Eukaryota; kingdom Metazoa; phylum Chordata; class Amphibia; order Anura; family Alytidae; genus Discoglossus; species Discoglossus pictus. Next base: position 441,012,990 of record CM050164.1, read on the forward strand.
CTATTGTTTAGCTTGTTGAAATAGGATAGTGATAATCCCCTATTAAAAAGGAACAGTGATCTGTTGCGGACTGGAAACCCGGGATATACACTTGCCAAGAAATCCCTGTGAGGCACAATATATGCCTCCTATATCTGAGGTCCCTACATGTGAGTTGATGAACCTTACATGATATTGATTATTGTAACCGTCTAGTTTCATATTGCTCTAGGAGGTGTTGCTCTGTCTTTTCCCCAGCCTTCTTCTCATTGTGACAATAAAGTTGAGTACCCAGGCATAGACTAGGATACAGACTTTGAGCTGTATTTCTTAGTCCTGGTAAAATTACAGTTCTTTTTGGAACTATTTTATTATTTTAACCTGGATGAGGGCTCAAATGTTATTGTAAACTAATAAGCATTCCATAAGTCATATTAATAGCGCTCGTAGCTGTAGCTAGGAGCTTCCTCTGCATTCAAAGCCTACATTTAGAAGATAATCAGCAGAAAACAAATTGGTAGATTACGCAGTAGCATAATTGCATATATAAAAGATAAAAATTAGTGAATGTATATATATTTTTTCTTAATTCTAAAAAAACATTTTGCATATTGTAAGGTGCCGTTTCTACAATAGAGTGTATTTAGTACAGGATATTTCAATACAGGATCACAGCAATTACAATAATCAGCTTGGTACAGATTTTGGCAATGAGAGGTTTTATTATAACACACTGTGGACTTCAACGTACCCTCTCTTGGCACACGTTGTCCTCATGTTCTGTGCCAGGGTCATTTCTTGGGTAACCAGACAGACAGCAGTTATATTTGCTGCTTGTGCTAGATGTCTGACTGCCAGATATCACTGCTCCAATACTAACTTATTTCTTGTTCTAGACAAAAAATACCTCCATAGGCTTGCCACTAAACGTTATGTATTTTAAATTTTTTTAATTCTTTTTTTATTTTTGAAATCTTTTTCATCGGTAGCAAAATTTGGAACTTTGCCACATATTTTCCAGTATAATTAGTTTTCAGCATCTTCATTGATCACCAGGGATAAAATCCATACACTGATCCACAGAACCACACATGGTTTTAAAAAGTGCAGCTCTATATTAAACTGCATGTTAATACTTTTTTTTATCAGTTGAAAAGAATCTGAATAATCTAGAGATGTTTGGGTTAAAGAGTTCATACCCAAGACTTCTTCCTGGCTACTGTCTCACTTGTACAGAAAGGTCAGTGTTGTTCGTCATTCTGATGATAAATCAAGCTTAAACATTTTAGATAATATAGGCATAGATATTATTTAGATTGTAAGTTTGTGAGTTTTCAACTTGCAAGGTGCTTTGGGGGAAGCACTTTGGATACTGGATTTTTAAGCTCAAAGACAGGGTTCTCCATCCTTTGCAAGTGTGTTAATATTGCTGTTGTTTTGCCTTTATCGTAACCCATGTATAGTGCTAGGGAATATGTTGGCGAGTCACAAATAAATGATAATAATAATTAACACAGCACAGGATATCCTATAACCAATTATACCCCCATTTATGTAAAGTCTGGAGCAAGGTATTATTTGTCTTAAACAGTCTCATTTTGTCATTGTGACTACAAATATATATTTTTTACAAACCTGTACTTTTGTAAAAACGATTTATTTAGTCATTTAATCTTATAGTTTATAATATTACAGTACCAATGTTAATGGGGGTCTTGCAACAAGCTTAGACAAGGTACATATCATGCAATAAGTACTGTTAAATTGGCTCATGAACCATGAATGAGATTTTAAAGCAGGAACCACCTTGCTGCCTAAATGTAAGGTAAATCATAGTACCGTATTGGTCCGAATATAAGCCGCACCTTTGTTCCGATTTTTGAGCTTGCGAGTTAAGGGTGCGGCTTATATTCGGGACCGTCAAAAAATCATTGCCGATTTGCGAACTTTGCTTGTAACGCGTGCGACTTCTATTCGCGAATGCATAATTACTGCCGTTTTGCTAAATTGCGAGTTAAGGGTGACTTTTTTCATGCTTTAGACTGCGATATTGAATAGCGATTTACGGTTTTAGTGAGTCTAACATCCTGTAAAGCCTGTAACCTGCAAAAAAAAAAGTGCTAATTAGAAGCTGTTTCTTGCAATGGCTGATCACTTTAAGAGTCTTTTTCTCTCCAATTTTACGGGTGCGGCTTATATTTGAGTACTATCTTTTTTCTATTTTTTCCCCTTGAACTTTACAGGTGCGGCTTATATGCGGGTGCGGCTTATATTCGGACCAATACGGTATTTCCCATTATTTGGGGGTAAATTTAAATAAATACTAGATGATGCATTTCTTACATCAAAATATAAATCATAGCCATACACATGTACTATAAAGTGGAGTGTGTATTTACATTGTATTTACTTTTTCTTGTATATTACTTGATTCCTCTGAGCTCCACACTAAATGTAAAAAAGAATGCTGACAGCCAATGTATTGTTGCGGCTTAGTCGTTCAGTCATGTTCGACTCTCTGTGACCTTATTGACCGTAACATGCCAAGCACATCTGTCAGCCACTGCCCCTCTGAGCTCCATCACGTTCATGTTCATTGGCATTATCTATCCATCGCCGCTCCTTCTTCATGTGCCTCATGATCAGACCTTCTAGTGATCAGTTTGTCTTGATTTCCTGCAGTACATATGCTACTTGGTTATTCAGAAACCAGAAGCCTGAGCTGCTTTAAATCGTGGGTTAGCACTTGGCAAAATATAACCTAGAAGAAAAAGAAGTCAGCATCCCTCATCATCAAAAAATTGTGCCAGCAACATTAGAGTTGGCGGTAGGTCTACCTGGTTCTCGTAACTGGTGGTCCCTAGGAAACTACCTATTTTTCCAATACATAGCAAGACCCTGCCAATGGGAATTAATGTCACATTTGTTTCTAATATAATTAGTAAAATATTATCATAAATGTAATCTACACCTATCTAACTTAGCTTTTTTCTATGTTAATGTGACATTTTTTCTTATAAAAAAATATTTTTTTGATATGAGCCATAAATCATCATCGTTCACATTGAATATCCCTAGGATTTGTGACTTGTTTTGGCTTGCAATTAAAATTTTTATGTATTAAGGTTTTTAATGCATTTTCTCTCTTATAAAGAAATCGGTACAATTTGGGTGGTTTATGTCACTCGTAAAATAATATGTATTACATATTAGCATTTTGTTGTTTTTGGCTTATACACTGTGCTGACGTCATGAGTAAGAACATCTATTATAGTTATTTTCCTGAAACATAAGAAATGAATACAGTTTGTGAATATTATTCAGTAAATTTGATTTGTGGTTTTAAAGTTGACGTGTTTATTCAGTGTAAATTTGTTCACAAGAAAAATTAAAATATAATTTATAAGATTTTATGTATGTGGCCAAACAAGGTATACAAATCGGTTATAGTGGGAAGAATTTGAGTAATGATAATAGAATATGTTGCATTTGACAAAGTCAAGTCTCTACTAGTGAGAAGCAAAAGTTTACAAGAGGGTGTAAAAGTCTAATAGTTAAACTGTAAACAATAAAAGATTATATATGCTAGAAAACTTCTCATTTAAGTCCATGTTCGTCATTGCTTTGCTTAAGAAACCCTCACGTCTTCCTGTATAACCAGTTCATTACTCCTTACTCCTCAATGACTCTATAACTCCTGACTGCTTGAACGTCTTTTGCACCATCACACAACCTCCTTAACTAATTCTTAACTTCCTCTACTCCCACTTCAGTTTTACTTAAAGGGACACAAATTAGGTTATACCAGTTAGACTTCATTAAAATATGTGTTAATAGCTTTGGATTTTTTTAAATTGAAGCTTTTTTTAGCCAAGTTATCTTATTTTGAAGATTTCATGTTTATATTGCTTCCAGTAACATGCCAAGCATGTTTCTTGCTTCCGCACTGTTGATGTTGTGGGGGAGTGGCTCTTTAGCCAATCAGATTAGAGATGTCTTTTCTGCCTGTCTACTCGGTTCACTTAAGGTGGATTAACACAGTTACTGCTCAGACCACAGCAAACACATAAGGAAATTACCATACTAAAGCATTATAAATAGCTGGGTAGATCTGTCAGCCTATACATGTAAATATTGTATTAGAACCCAAATATATATGTGATCCTAAGTGTGAATGTTTTTTTTTTATTAAGAACCTCAGCATTTCTGAACACATATTTGCATTGTCTGTTGATTCTGTTGGTCCTGGTCTATTCTGTGAATGAGATCCATGTGTATAAAATATATATGTTTGGGTGTGTATGCATTCCCAGCTTCATCAGGGAATACAAAATCCATACTGGGCTTTATAACCTGGATAATTGTCCCCTTAACATACCTCCCAACTGTCCCATCTTGTTCTTCTAGAATTTAGATCTACTTGCCTGTGTCCTACACAACTTTATCTGAATCTCTGGGCACAGTCTCACTGTCCTTAGTGCTGTGTAAATGCAAATACAGACATTTTATTCTGTTCAATACATTTCACTTGCTTTTGCTTATTACCTAACCCAAAATAAGCTGTGTAGGACACAGGCAGAAAGATGTAAAACAAGGTGATTCTGTTGGTCTCTATGCAGGAAGCGTCACAGCAGTTGAAACATTCTGCCTCTTCCAATCAGGCTCTATGAAATGAGAGGCTAGGACAGCCTTGCTGGGAGTCACAGCTGACTCCATGCCACTTCCAATCAGTCTTTTGGGAATGAACGGCCCTGAAAGAGCTGTTAGTCAAAGCCAGTTCTATAGAATCCAGAAGCACCACGTAGTATGCAGGCTATTGGCTATAGCTACTATACACTCCTGCTCATTACTAATGCAGGATACAGGAGGATGGCTATAAGGAGTATCAGAAGCCCACATAAACATCTAGATATAAGGATGAAAAGGGCATAATTTTAAAAAAGCTTTTTTTTAAATTTATTTTCATAGCTCTGTCTGTATCCGATGAACAATTTGTATAACTTCAGTGGCCGTTATCTCATTCCATAGAGATTGCCCTTCTTTGTTTTATACCAGATTGATGACAAATCTCTCAGCTTCTTTTATCACTGTGAAACTCTCCTATTATATATCTCCAGCATTGGTATTTCCTCATGCCTGGCTCCACTCCTTCTTGTGTATAGCGCTAACATGCAGCCTCATTCAGTTGCTGCGGTTTTGAGATGCGGGCTTGCAAGTTACTCAGCTATTCAATTGCCTTCCGTTTGCGGCTCAGATCAAGTTACGAGCTTCGATTCCTAGCACTTTGTCAATTCTCAAGTTACTTCCCTCACAGCCTTTGATCTTTCACGGCCGCAAGAGCTGTAATCGCTCAACTCGCTATTTAATTGCTCCGATTGTACCGCGCTAACCACTCCGTCTAGCCTGCAAATGGCTAAACTCGAACCACAGGTTACTTCTACCAAAGGGCTTAATGACAAATCGGAGCACTTTAAAAGCAAATATAAATTAAATCCAGCGCTGTAAATGATGGGGAACACAATGGGTGACATTACAATTAAAAGCACAAGACTCTCAAGCTCGCACATTGCCTAATTTGCGGGCCCGGCCAATTGAATAGCGGAGTAAAAGTAAAACAACGGGAGGACGCATCTCAATCGCAGAAAATCGGCTACTTACGATCGAGTTACGGCCCCGGATTGAATGAGGCTGATGATCAGCACCCCTAGTTCCAGTGCTGCATGATGTCTTGAGTATCAGTATTGTACCAAGTTCTATTGAATCTATCACTTTCGGTGATATTTTTACTCGACTGGGAAAGTCTGCGGTTTTCTATTTCACCTGTTCAGGGTAGAATTGCCTAGTATTTCAGGGCTGGATCATTCTTAATTGAGACCAGACTAATATATTACAGGATATTTCTCCCTGTGAAGGGCACAAGTGAGCTAAAAGATGCCGCTCTCAGAGTAGGTTACAGGCCTACAGAAAAAAAAATGTACTTGGCTCTTTGTTTTGAAGATCTATACAGGAAGGATCTTAACAGCGTTGATAAACTAAATTAGATATTTAATTTATTGGTTGTTTTAGTGAATTTGTACTAAGCTTCACATGCCTTCCTGCATTTGATTGCTCTCATAGACTAGAATGTGACATTTGATGCCACCCAGACAACACATGCATTCTGCTAGTTTCTTAATGTATGTCTAGGTTATTTCCTCATTTCATCAGCAAAGTTATTACTTTTTATTTATCTAGTGCCAGCCAAATTCTGATTCTGTACAAAGGGAGAGAAAGTAAAGTCTTCATATTACACAATTTATCACTTTCATTTATGTTATGACTGGATGGATCTGTTATGTGAACTTTTTTTAACTTATTTATCTTAAGTGCCATTTGTGCTAATGGTTAATATTATTATTTTTGTCTATGCCTATTCTTCACTACATAAGTAATGCACCTAGGAAGATTTAAACATGGTTCTAGCTCTAGTATAAGGCATGTTGTCTCTTCTGGTAATAATAAAGTTGGAACTTTATTGGTGTACACAATCTAAAATAATACTAGGCCGCAATATATATCATCTTGTTGGATAATAGAGACACTCAATAATGTTTTTGGGGTCAGTGATGACCACTACAGTATAATACCACAATTCCTTGCACTACAATATAAAGACAGATGTCGCTGCCGATTTTTAGCATAGAAGGCGCGCACCCGAGGCCCTGGGGGCTGAGTGCCCGCGCCAAACATAACAGTGGCCTTGCTGTCAATTCAGCGCTGTCAAGTTGCGCCAAGTTGGAGGGGAGAATTGTTCTTTGCCTTCCCTGGAACTCACAGCGCCCTCTTGCGGATGGCACCTGTAACTGCTGCTGTCAGTGCTGCAGAAGAAATGCACAGACAAAGAGGGATAGATCCAGTAGAAGTACCAATTAATACTTTAGTCGTACATTCATGTTGTTTATCACGTGAAAGAACACCACAGTCCAAAATAATTAATGAATAACTTCAATAGCACAATCTATATGTCCCAATTTAGGGACCTCCTGTCTGAAGGGCTATGGTGTGCCCCACAAGCTGGCTTAATACCCTACAGTAAACAATTCAGGTATTCCAAAGTAGTGTAATGCTTCCAAATACTCATTTTGACAAGATAAGCATAATTAGTTAAAAAAAAAAACACATTCACACCGCTAAAAACACTGTTTTCGCCTTATAACAACCCTATGACGGGTATTATCCCCCATTTCGCTGCATATGGTTTTGTCAAAGGCTAAATCTGCATGTGCTATCGAAGTAACTCATTAATTATTTTGTACCTTGGTGTTCTTTTATGTGATAAACAACATGAATTTATGACTAAAGTATTAATTGGTAATTCAACTTGATATATGCTGTTCAATTTATATTGTAGTGCAAGGAATTGTGGTATTATACTGTAGTGGTCATCACCGACCTTCGAAACACTATTGATTGTCTCTATTATCCTATGAGATGGTGTATATTGCGGCGCAGTTTAATTTTAGATTGTATACACCAATAAAGTTCCAATTGTATTATTAACTAGCTGGATAGGGTTAGGCACTGGAACACAAGCATGACTATAATCAGTATTGTGATTTGAATGTTGTCTTACAATATGAAAAGTAGGGATACATTTACCCAGTATGTATATTGTTTGGCCAAAACATGCCAAGGGCCATATGGATTCAAGCAAAGGGCCAGCCCTTGGGCCTCAAGTTTACAACATAATTTAAAGGGCTGATTCAATCTAAACTGAACGTTTATTTTATATTTAAGAGCACACCTAGAGAAGATTAACTATTTATATGACCACTGAGTCTAATACTGTTACTTACTGTCTTTGTACACCAGTGTAATGCAGTGTTGTGTCTTGAAATATGACATGCTGTGCTGGTTGCACATTGGTATTCATGTTGGCTTTGCAAACACATGGGGGCACAGAGATTCAGGCAAAAGGGCCACCATATTCAGCCCTGCTGATCAACTATCAAAAGTAGTAATTATTTACTAAAAAAGGGTAAATACAATAGATTGACACTTTTTAATGCTACCGAGAACCTCAAATGTGACACTACCTCTTAACATGGTGGTTGAATGGGAAGTATGGTTTTTACTGTTTTGCTCACTCAAATTTAATAAAACCCCTTCTATCTAACGCTAGAATTCAAAATAGTGAAAGCCTATGGCCCTTTAAAGGGACTCCCTGTTGTAAAAAAAGCAAAAGTATGTAATCTAATTATGGGAGAAAGCTCATCTCATCCTAGTCGGGAAGCCTTTCTAGATCGCTACCTTGTTGTGGTGAAGTGGCTTGTGTAGTTCAATAAAGCTGTGAGCTGTACCATATAGGGTCACCCAAGATGGACAGGTCGTAGCAGAGAGATCAAATGAATTGCGGTCCACTGGAGAAGGAATTGGCAACCCCCTCCAGTATCTTTGCCATGAAAACCTTATGGATTGGCACAACCAGACACAAGATGTACATGGCATGCTGTGGTCCATAGGGTCATGGAGAGTTCGACTCGACTGAACGACTTCACAATAACATATATGTATGTATGTGTGTGTATATATTTATATATATATATATATATATATATACTAGCGAATTGCCCGTCAAAAAATGACGGCAATGAAATTGTAAGGTAGCTAATGCTGTTTAGTGTGTAATAATGAAATATATAATACATTAATAAATGAATATACTTTACCTATTTTAAAGCATTGTGTGGAAGAGCTGTCAATGTGTTTTGATGTTGCTGCAGCATTAGTGGTGTGGAGCTGCTGTGTAAGCGTGCTGAATGTGTGCAGTGTAACACTGTGCGTGCGCGAGCCCAAACCGTTAGCGTAGTCGTGTACTTCCGCATTGGCGTAAAATGGCGAGTAATGTGTGGTATACGTCTGTATCGGAATATCCGTAGGTGTTTTGTGGTGTTTTGCGAGTTTGTTGTGGTGTTTTGCGAGTTTAGAGTGCTGTAGCCTCGTTTTCGTTTTGTTCGGCGGCCATTTTTTCTCTCGCTTCGATTTTTTTTAGTCTCTAAACTGTTTTATTTCGAGTAAAATCGAGGTGTAAGTTGTATTTTTGAGGTGCTGGGTGCTCCCTCTTGGTGTAGGTAAGTTTTTTATGTATGTGCTGTGTGTATGTATTGTGTTTTTCATTTTGTAATGTTCGCGAGTTGCGTCCGAGTGTTGCGAGGCCGTAATGTGTGTGAACGTGTGTCGTATGTTTGCGAGTGTCGTAATGTGTGTGTCGTACTTTTTGGGTTGCGACGTGAAGTTTGCGAGGGTCGCAGTTGCTGGCATGGAGCGCCTTCGGCGCTCCTTGCAGCAACTGAGACCCTCGGGCAGTGCCCTCGCTTCGCGAGGGCCGCAGCTCGCGTAGCGAGCCCGCAGCGTTAGCAACAACTCGTACGCTCACAACTATATATGTGATATAAATATGTCTGAGATTGACTTGATATGACTCTCACTGTATGAGAAGTTGTGCAGGATGTGTCATAGCATTGGGTTCCTACTTTCTTGGACTCCTTAGGCTGAGTTTTCAATGATTCCTATATTTTATTAGCTGCTTTTGCTTATTCAGTGGTGAATTTAAACATTACAATTGTGTAATAAATCCTTTTGTACAAAAGCTGGTGGCAATATGTCCAAATAACATATCAACAACAATGTGCATTGTATCAGGATGGATGTTTTGGAGTCTCTCAAACAAAAGCCAGCTGGATAGAAGCAGCTTGTGTCCCATAATTATAAACAGATCATAAAAAAGGAAGGTTATGAGGGGCAAACCAAAACAGGAAAGTAATAGAAACGTTATCCTTATATGAATTATCCAACGTCTTCCTTCTCTGCTGCTTCTCACTACCTTGTGGTTATTGTAGCAATGTAATTGTGTGGGAAAATGGATTTCCCAAATGGCATACTTCAGATTCCTTTAAACATGTTGTTACATCTGCATTCCATTTCAATGCCTGTTGTTTAACACTTTAAATGCTGGAAGCCTGTTTTACTTCGCTATCCTGTGCAGTTTTATTTTGGCTCCCAGTATTGAGTAATTCCTAGATTTGCACAAATAGCCAAAATCAGTATTAAAAAAAAAAAAAAAAAAATATATATATATATATATATATATATATATATATATATATATATATATAAATAAGTATACATACATACATAAATATATATAAAACACACATTGTTATGTTATATAAAGTTTGGATTGACAGAGTGATGGTGCATTATGTGGCCTCATTTGCTTGCCCCGCCCAGTTTTCCCAGACTGCAGTGCATATACTGTATTTCTGAGAAATTTGAGCAGGAAATACGTTTTCATCAACTTATTTTGAAACATTCAAATGGAATCACTAATGTACTATTCCTTATTTGTACTACTGTACTTTGTACGGTGGAGGGCTTCTATCACTCTTAGCCCACCATATGTGAAACAATTGCTGTGTATATATATATATGTGTATATATATAGTTCACTACAGCAGTCGTTTCACATATGGTGGGCTAAGAGTGATAGAAGCCCTCCACCGTACAAAGTAAAGTAGTACAAACAATGAGTAGTACACATTAGTGATTCTATTTGAATGTCTAAAAAAAAAAAAAGTTAATAAACTTATTTACTGCTCGAATTTCTCAGAAATAGTTAATGCACTGCACTCTGGGAAAACTGGGCGGGACATGCAAATGAGACCACTCTGAATTATCCAATAACCATTGTATACATGGCTCCCTTGAATATATATAACACACATAAAATGTTATATATATATATATATATATATATATATATATATATATATACAGCAATCGTGTTTATATATATATATATATATATATATATATATACATACACACACATATATACACATACCTTGTTTATTTTAATATGCGTGTGTGTGTGTATATATATATATATATATATATATATATATATATATATATATATATATATATATAAATTAAAGGGCCGCTATAGTCATATGTTTAACCCTTTAAGTGGCAAATTGCATTTCAAAACATTCCATTGCCGTGGCACAATTTTTAATTTGCTGAAAGGAAATGATTCCTAAATAAATTAACTGACAAACTAATGTTTTCAGCCAATTAAAAAGTCCAATGTTATGAGCATGCATAAAAATAATACTGCCTCTAATGTAATTATACTGCAATTGAATATACAATTTTGTTTGCTACGGTTGAGTTTCTGCACAATGGGAATGTGGCAGCTAAAATTGCCAGTTCTTCAAACAGGTCTATTGGAAAATCTTGCTAGTTTATTGGAATATATCCGTCTTGGAAAGTATCATTAAGAAACAGTGCAGACATTAAAATGAACCCTCTAGTGAATAATTATTATAATATTCTATTATTGTATATAAAAATGCAAAATGTAAAGTTTGTCTTTATTGTTTTTTAACCTACAAATTTAGAAAAGCGTTGACCTCCTTTAAGACTTCCTCCCACATGATAGCAAACAGCTATATGAGATCTTATTACTTACATGTAGTTTTGTGTCTTCTATCATCTTCTGTAAGTTAAAGGACCCCTGCAATTTTATATTTATAGTAGGATCTTATGAAGAATTTGATCTTATAATGTGAAAACTATTTTAAAAAGTTCAAAAATAAATAAATCCAGCCTTTAATTGTAAATTCCTCTGACTCCTCTTGTATCTGTATGTTTAATTCTGTATTGTAATTGACCCATCTAACAATGCTGGGGGCTCCCTGGTGGTCCAGTGGTTAGGATTTGGTGGTTTCACCACTGTGATCTGGGTTTGATTCCAGCCAGGGAACCAAGAGGTCACACCACCCTTAAGCCTGATCAGTACTTGGGTGGAAGAACACCTAGGAATACCAGGAGCTGTATGCTGTGGCCCACTGGAGAAGGAACTGGCAATCCACACCAGTATCTCTACCATCAATACCAAGTGGATCAGCATGGTATGTTACGGTCCATGAGGTCACGCAAAGTCGGACACTCTAAAAGAAAACAATTGATATATGTATTAATATGCAAATTAGTTATACTAACTAGTCGTTCATATGCTAATTAGTATAACAGTCTGCTTGTCTGTCTCTGTGGTGGCAAAAACAATACCCCAATGTTATCAGGGTGTTAGATCCCCTGTCAGGCCCTTAACAGCAGCAAAATAATATACAGGAACTGTATAAATAAGTCAGAATATTTCAGAAATGATTTACTTAGAGAAAAATAGTTAAGCCAATGTATAACACTTTTTCTGATGTTTAAGATAAAGTTCCCATTTGGATGACAGTGTCCATTTGAATGGGCGAAGAGGAGCATCCCCTTCTGGATCGCTACCTTGTAGTGGTGAAGGGGCTTATGTACCTCAATGAAGCTGTGAGCTACACCATGTAAATAGGCAGGTCATAGCAGAGAGGTTAGACAAAATGTGCTACACTAGAGAAGGAACTGGCAACCCACTCCAGTATCTTTCCCATATGAGTAACAAGATGTGACTGGCTTGCTGCAGCCCATAGGGTCACAGAGAGTCAGACACAACTGAAGCACTGAACAACAACGAATGGCAGCATAACATCATATAGGCCTATGATATCTCTAAAACATAGCCAAGAATTTCCCAACACCTTTTTAGTTTACATTTATGCCAATAAAACACAGCCCAGCTCTAAAGCTTTGCACTCTACCTAATCCCATGTGACAGAGCTGTATAGTCATTTCACATGTACAATAAATAAATACAACGGCATTCATATGCAATTATTATTTACTGCAGGGTTCCATTTTCTTTAGTGACTTAATTCTGTCTGCAACTCTCTCAGAAGGGTGTGTCCTTGTAAGCTCTTTACTTTCCATTAGTCCCACTTAAATCACTGGCAACTGCAGATAAAAACATCCTGTGCAATCCAAATCTTCATCTCAGGAAGTTGATTAACAGAAATCATATAGTAGATTCCACTGCAACATCCTTGTATATGATTTAAATTTGAGGTTATTATTTTTTACTTTATAAAAAAAACTCTACGGTTTTCTACTGTAGGTATGCAAAAGCGTATATGGATTTTTTCCTGTTACCTGTCAGCCATGACCTAACTCTAACAACGATCTTTTCTGTTTTCTGCCTGCCATGACCTAACCCGGATCTTTTCTGTTATCTTCCTACCACGACGCAACCTTAACCCATATATTTCCAGTTAACTGCCCATCACTTCCCTAACCCAGATGTGTCCTGTTATCTGCCACTATCCTAACTCTAACCCAGATGTTTCCTGTTTTGGTGTCGGGACAGGTCTGCCGCTGCAGTGTGGCCTCCAACCGCTAGATGGCGCTGCCGATATTTTGCAGCGCTGACAATATGTGAGAGAAGTTCTAAGCTTGAGCCTAACCCTAATCCTCACCCTCACCCTAACAGTTTACCTAAACCTTGACTCTATCATATGGCACCGGAATATCGGCAGCGCCATCTAGCGGATGCTCACCGCCACTGCTGCTGCCTTGTGCTGCGCTACCATAAGAGGATAGGACCCTGATCTTTTCTGTTATCTGCCTGCCACTACATAACCCCACAAAGTAGTGGGCAGATAACAGAAAAGGTCCAAGTATATTTTAAATATATAACTGTACATTCATTTTTGTACAAATAAATATATGTATTTCAAGAAGATCTTATTGTTAGCGTGGGGAAATAAACAACTAATTTGTTTATTATTGTTTACTTGGAGAAATAGCACTACGGGGTTAAACGGCCAGCCGAGTATTCATCGTCTCCACTTCCCCCTTGTTGTTTCCATTAGGTAATTTGGTGGTGTTTAAGTTAAGTGATAGCTGTGGGTCCTGCTTGTATTGTATATGGAGTATATCATTACCAGTTATAGTATACTCTAAGCATTAAGGCTGTATTGGTTTCCACTCTTTCATCTCTTCTAAAGCAGAAAGTAAATGGTAATGTGATATTCCTCACTAGCAGATAGCGTTAGACGGGCTGCAGTAATATCTATAGCTGTCCTTACAAGCCAAATGGATTAGAACAATTGTTTGCTCTGTTGATGGCTGCCGTGTTGTCATGGAAAAGCTACAGACTTCAGGGGAGTTTGTGTTTTGTCGGGCAGCTATCCAAGTAACAAAAAAAAAAGAGCGCGCTATACAGAACTGTATGCCCTTTTAGAAATGCAAGAGCAGAAAAAAACTGCCGCCTGAATCCGAGTGTCCCGGAGTGATTAGACAGAAAGTGTAACTTGTATTTATGGCTTTTGATTGTTTGTGGTTATATGGCAGCCAGTAGCATCATCATGTATTATTTTATACATTTGTTGTGTTTGCATCGCTCAGTCATGTCCGACTCTCCGTGACCTCATGGGCTTCAACACATTATGCTGATCCACTTGGTTTTCATGGCAGATATATTAGAGTGGATTGCCAGTTCCTTCTCCAGTGGCCTATAGCATACAGCTCCTGGTATTCCTAGGTGGTCTCCATCTAAGTACTGACAAAGCTTGACCCTGCTTAGCTTCAGGGTGGTGTGTCCTCTTGGTTCCCTGACTGAACTCAAACCCACGTTGCAGTGGTGCAAGCACTAAATCCTAACCACTAGACCAGCAGGGAACCCGTACATTTATTTCGCTTTGGCATTAAAGGTATATGGAAGTTTCCCTGTTGTGACCTTTCTTTAATCTAACACATGCTGCTTATATCAGAAACATATATTACATTGAGTCATTCTATACACATACAAATTTATGTTATTTAAAAAACAAAATAGTTTCCACACCCCCAGAGCTGCCTATGTTTCCACCTGGTACCTACCAATAAAAACACTGCATTCAAGTACGTTTTTTACACTATACTAACCCTCAAGCCAACAGCAGCAAAGTGCAGAAATCCACATAGCAATGTCCAAGTGTCTCCCTTTTTTTTTTTGGTGGGGACCAAAAGATTACACATCCCAAGATCCTTTGTTGCAGAGACTGACTTCCTGGACATTGAAACAATATTGTAGCTGCCTGTGAATTGCCAAAACGATTATGAATTTTAGGCTAATTTAGATTGGATTTTCAAGGGGCATCCCTTCTCAAAATCAACTGCCTTTAAGACTCAAAGTGCAGCCTATGCTTATAAGAATCAAGGTGCAGCCTGTGCCTATGAGAATGAAAATGTAGCCAGTGCTTATAAGAATCAAGGTGCAGCCTGTGCCTATGAGAATGAAAATGTAGCCTGTGCTTATAAGAATCAACATTCAGCCTGTGATTATTAGAACCAAAGTGCAGCCTCTCTCCTCCTTTACGTCACAAGCATATATATATATACGTCCTCTCAGTACAGTGAAGGTGAAATTAAATTCTATTTTATTTTATCTAATATTTTTTTTTTTTATTGATGTCTGTTTTTTATCAAGAATCAAGACCATCAGTTCAAGCTAAAACGTGACATTTATGAGGTTTCGGATCAGATTATTTTAATTTACATTGATCCCTATGGGAAAAGCTTGCTTGGTATACTAATCGTTCTTGGTACTCAACCTGCCGTCTGGAAGGAATTAAGGTTGTGGTATAACTGTATAGGGTTAAAATCGTACTTGGGTGCAGTTACAATCAGGGAAACTTCCATATACCTTTACATCTTTACAATAAACGTATCTCAGAAAATACGTGATTTGGCTCTCCTTTCAAAATAATATAAATCGGAGAAAATGTCAGTAGCATATTGGATGGTACCAACAGTACGTATTAATATTATTACGTTGTGTTTCTAAAGAGACAACATTATATATACAGTTGGAGGCAGTTACAATGTTATTTAGAGGTTAGCGAAGTAACATTGAAGGCCGTGAGGGCCCTGCTATTGTGAGCTCAGGGTAGAATGAACTCTGGTCTGTCTCTTTAATTATAATTTATACTACCCACCCCCACCCCTCTCCAGTAGGGGAAAAATAAATCAGAGACCATGCAAAGAACCGTTTTCTAAAGAAGTGCACGGTTACGTCACGCATGTATCACAAGAGGGGGGTATGATAGGATCTCTCTAGTCAATCTGGGAAGTGAACAAAGCTTTTATTTTTCTTCTAACGTTCTTCCTTTCTGAGAATATTCAACTTATAATAGCAGAAGGCTAAAAAAATCACTTTATGATCAGTGTTTTATTGCCTACATAAAATGCTCTGACTTCTGCTGTAAAAATTTTCCTTGCAGGAAGCCCAGGGCTGTGCTCCTTGCACTGATACTTGGAGAAGTGATGTAAAGTATATAGAAAATTACAGGGACATGGAATTCATAAGTCCTACTATATATATATATATATATATATATATATATATATATATATATATATATATATATAGTGATACCTTTTTTATTGGACAAACTGATTCATAGTTATAGCGACAAGATAAACCTCCCTTTATCAAGTCAAAAGCAATACTGATAAAAATATACAGAGAAGTAAAAAGGTGGAAAGAAAAAGTAAAGGAAAAAAAAATCACTGGTCTGAGATTATGAGATTAGAGGGACACAAACAAGCATTGTAAATAATGTCCTGATAGGTGAATATGTGATCTTGAAAAAAAAAAAATACATTTGTAAACCGATTTGCAAGTCTAAAGATAAGTTAAAAAACCTATTTCTCGCTCAGGAATACAGTTTTTGTACTGCACTTTGAAGCAACTGGGCAGGGACATGCAAATGAGAAGACAATGCATCTTACTCTTAAATCCAAAAAGAACCCATTTTATACATGGTTACTGTCACAGACCCCTTTTCCAGTTCCAGGATCTTAGCCAAGTGAGCCACCATAAAGGACAGGTTGCTTTGCTTCAGCCACTATGTTCATAAATACATCCACTGTATTGTCATCTGTTTTGTCCCATTGTTTGCCAGATAAAGTGAATATACACTATTTAAGGTCTGGAGCACTAGACATGGATACAGCATTATGTGTATTTGGAGATGGCCTATTGGATGCCAGAATATTAGACCCCACATGGAGTCAATCTCCTGGTTTGTCTGCCTCTCCCTGTTGTATACATCCCACTTTGTATCTAAGCCCTATAAATATTGTTGACTTTCAAAAAATAAATCACCTCACTGCTGATACATATAGAAATTGTATGTACTCGTATTTGCTTTTGGTGGCTGCAATACTGATCCTATTTCCACCCTGCAAGTAACTTGCCCCGATCCCTACCACAGGAAGGTTACTGAGACTCCTGGAAGCGCTGATTCCTGATGGACAGACCCTGACTGATACAAAAGCCAGATATCAGGGTGCGTGTGCCAAGATTTCCAAGAACCTAGCGGTCCTTGTGGGTAGATAACCTGTAGTCTATAGCAGGTGGCTCTGGGCTTGTATAGCCCCCTACCCCTGGATTGTCCCCGCAAACTTTAAAGGGTATGCTCACTGTATAACACAGCTTAAAGTAAAGGACAGGATTGGATTTTGCAGGAACCAAGAACCCACTCGTATACAGTTCTGTTTCGAGGTTGATGCCTATCATCGGTGTGAGGTTGGTTCTGGTTTGTGCATTAGATTTTGGGGGACTGAGTTTTCCACAACTATCATTTAGTGTATGGTGAGCAGAAGAGTAAGCTAAGCTCTCCACAGTATACTTATAAAAAAAACAAATAATACATTTGTAGACCCATTTGCAAGTCTCAAAATAAGTTAAGAAACATATTTCTCGCTCAGATTTCCCAGAAATACAGTCATTGTACTGCACTCTGAAGCAACTGAGTGGGGACATGCAAATGAGAAGACAATGCATCTTACTCTTAAATCCAAAAAAAAAACAATTTTATACATTATTTTTTGCAGGGTTTTCGAGTAAGATGTATTGTCTTCTCATTTGCATGTCCTCGCCCAGTTGCTTCAGAGTGCAGTTCATCCTCAGTTAATCCTCATACAGTTCTCTGTAGGGGCAGAGCTTCCTAGATTTGAAGTTTCCAACGGAACATAAAATCACAAGCACACTCAAATAACAGTAATACCTGTGTGCTATATCCAACAAATGTTGTCTTTCCAAATGGGAATAAAATGTAAGGTGTAGTGGACTATATAAGTCTTTAGAGGAGCTTGTAATGTATGGTCCCTTCAGTACCCAAGAGCATTTCTCGGTAAGATCAATTAATTCTGCTGAGGCTCACTGTAAATACAAACAATAGCTAAGGTTTAAGCATTTACAGTTATTTAAAAAAAAAACGTTTACATTTTTTCTACTTGATTTTAACTGTTCTACATGATGGTCCAGATAACTATCCATTAATTCAGAGCTCCTTTAAAACATATTTTGAAGTTGTGTTTTGTATGATTACATAAAAAACTGTAACTTGATATCATTCAGGAATGTCTTTGTTGCCTCAAAAACACTTTCAGTAAACCGCATCAAGCTACACGAACGTGTAACATAAACCTGATTGGGATAATTAGAGAAATTCCTACATCTTGAATGCTTCATAAAAAAATAGAAACTTTCTCCTTGCAGCCTAAGTTATAGAAGCAGGTTTTAGGAAGGAGCAAAGAATTAGCAAACAAGGGAATGTATTGAGAACTATGAAAGAAGGATCTCTTGGGTATTTACAAAACATACTGTAGCTTGAATAGGTCGGCTCAGAGAAATCATTGAGTGCCAACTCCAATTGAAACTAGCAAAGAATCTCTGAATGATCACTATTAAATACAAAGCTTGAACCCATTCATTGCCAGAGCATTTATTTCCTCAGGACTGACCCCGGTGCAAAAGGATTTTGAGGCCCTCAGCATTCAATATAGATAAAATAAGAAGGATTTAAGGGACTATGAGCCCTATGCTAATCTGGCGCTCTAACTTAAGGGAATGTAGTAAAAAGGCTGCGGGAGTTATTTTTCCTAAGTTCTACACTAATTCATATAATTTTCTCCCGGATACTAGGGCTCTCTGCTCAGATCTGTAAATCCTGCTTTGTAGCCCCCAACTAATATATGTAGGGGAGCAGCCAAACCAAGCTTTACAGATGAGACGGCCCTAGGAGCCAATAGGAAATGTGAACGTCATAAATCTTATAATAAGTGGGAATTGAAGGAACAACTACCTGTAACTAGCAGCTTTACGGAAGCAGATATATATATATATATATATATATATATATATATATATATATAAGTATTTTCTTCTTTTTTATTAATATATTTTGATATTTGATATTAAAAAGATGTGACAATTGTATTTATAGGTACAATAAATAAAGATGTGTTTATTTTGTTTTAAAATATGATATATTTATAGACAATGCATTAGAGTGTTTGGTCCTAGGCAACTCGGGTTTATGATGTGTATTAACCCCTTGAGTACTGGGTTGTTTGTTACCCAGGATTTTGTATCATAAAACGGGCTTAATACTAACATATCTTATTTTTTAACTGCACATATGTTGATATTGGATTGTTTTGTGTCAAATAATGTTGAAATTTCATCATTTTGTAGTGCTTTTTGTACTTTACTGTCACTTTAAATGCTTCTGGGAGACTCCGCAAAGGTTTTAAAACCAGTTGTGAGTGGTCTTTGACACACACGTAAATCTTTCTTTTGCTTTTTGCAGTTACGGCAGTGCCCTGATTTGTGAGTGATCCATAAAATCTTATTAGCATAGGGTTTGGATGTCAGACTATCGGGAAGAAACTTGTTATTACCAAGTACACAGAGGAAAGGCAGTCAGATACGTTTGACGTTTTTGGTAGAGAGACTTTACAGCACAGCCAGGAACCCCGTAGCTTGATACAAATGTATCAGCTGCCTGAGTCTCCTCCTGACTGGCCAAAATAAATTAAACATTTTATGTTAATTAAGCCTGGGTTTCAAGGGGTTGTTAACTCTAAGTTTCAACTGTCAGAAATTACAAGACATTTTGCCAACTTCAAGGTAAGTGTTTAAATGTTTATTCTGGTATTATTTCGGGCAAAAAATGTTTTCATACACTACTGATTCTCCTCTATCAGATGCACTCATAATCAAGGAAACTTAGATATGCCACCTACAAACAAAGATTAATATATTTTGTTAATGAGATAAGTAACATTAATTACTGATAACACCATTCAAAACTGAGTTCATTGTTTTCAGTACATAGATCATGACTAGTTTCTTTTTGTGCAGGTGACTGCACTGGGCACAATAGACCCCAATGCCTTTGAGACTTATTTATTTAAAAAAAACTGTTAAAACTAAAGGTTTTCTAGTTAAAGCTATTGGTTTTAGAATCTTAAACCTTAGTTATCGTTATAAAATAAGAGGACACAGTCAATAGACGCCATCATGGCCCGTTACCAGCCTAACAACAGAAAGAGAAGTTGGGGGGTATTCATATCATGTGCACCACATTTGATAGAACATTTGTGATAGAGACCAAATAGTAGATTAGTAGATAGCGTCAATTTAATCTTTACTTCTCTTACTTATATCTTAAAATATAAGACTGTATGGCGTCCCATACACTGTTTATTCTCCTGTATTCTCATATTTCCAGAAACAAATCTCTTTTTTTTTTTTTTGGCAAAATACATTCTCTCTTTAGTTTAAAAGCTTTCACTTCTGGTATCTCAATGTATATAAATCTGTGTAGGTCAAGGGGTCACTTCCTGTTCTGTCTTGAGAAAGCACAAGACGTAAATGATTGACATTTCACCCCCCACCCATCGTATGTTATATTAACATTTTTCATACATTTGAAAACTATAAGTGCATTTTATATACTATGATGTATATTTTTTAATGAATTTGGTTTAGCATACGTACATATTATCTGACTTTTTCAGATGAGTTTAAGATTATTATGATAATTTGTATAAAAAATTATGTGTGATTATTGTAGTAGTACTATAAATGAATGCAACAACATTTTTAGCAAACTTTCCTCATCCATCTTTTAATATATATATATATATATATATATATATATATATATATATATATATATATTTTATAAAATATATAAGTGGCAACATTTTCAGTAGCGCTAACAAGTTCCAATTTTGATTTTTTCCATGTTCAGTTGCTTCTGACTCTCTGTGACCTCATGGCCCATCACACACCAGTCACATCTTTATGTCCATGGTCATGCTGATCCACTTGGTGTCATGGCAGAGATGCTGTTTATATAAATTGATCGACTGTATGCGTGGACTGGTTCGAACTGCTTGAATTCCTGCACTTGCATCTAACATGGCGCATTCAATGTAGTGTGTTAGATTGATTAATTACCGGCGCACTTAAGATTTGTTTATTTCAGCACACATTTTCTTTTTATTCATATGTAGAACTTTATGTGACATCTGTACAGATGTAGAAAATGTTGCATGCATTAGCCAGATGTGTAAGTTCTTTTGAACACAAGTTGAGATGAGTGACTTGTTCCCACGCTTCAGGTTTTCCTGGTGAATCAGCCAGATTCTCGCACATTAAAACTTTTTTTTGTAATTGGTTTAAAAAATGTTGTTTTACAGAATTAATTCAGTAAATTTCCAGAAACTAAAATTAGACAATAAAGAAAAAAATATATAAACAATACTAAAACAAAAAAGGAGTGCATTATAAATACTATATAATAATTATATATAGTAAATAAATAGATGGATTATGCACAAGCCAGGAATCCTACCCACAGACGACACTGTTTTGATGTTACTGCCTCTCATCAGTGTGAGGCCAGTTCCTAGCTTGTGTAGTAGATTTTTTATTTTTTATTTATTTATTTATTTTTTTTAAATTGAGGAGGTAGTTCACCACAACAATCATTTAATATATGGTGGGCAAAAGAGCGATAGAAGCCTCCACCATACAGTAAATAAATAGTACATCTGTGTTCACGCTTGATTGTTTAAAACAAATGAAAAAATTTGGATCTCATCTGCCATCAAAATGTATTTTTTTTATTATGCAGCCTTATACTGAGAGTGACAGCTTGGATTCTAGCACGTAACATGAGTATAAAGTGATTTCAAATTTCAACATTCTAATTTAACCAGATTCAACCTTTACCCAGTAGGCCTTTAGAATGATCCTAGAGTTTACCCTTTAAGGGCCATTGTCATTCTAAAAAAAAATGTGTTTCTTCTTAAAGAACATAAGTTTATTAACTTATTTGTTAGGCATTCAAATAGAATCACTAATGTACTACTCCTTGTTTGTACTACTGTACTTTGTACGGTGGAGGGCTTCTATCACTCTTAGCCCACCATATGTGAAACGACTGCTGTAGTGAACTACTCTCTACAAAAATCCACCACACAAACCAGGCACTCACCCCACACTGATGATTGGCAGTGACTGTGAAACAGTTCTGTATGTGGGTAGGAGTCCTGGTTTGTGCATAATCCATTCCGGTTCTGTGCTTAAAGCTGTGAAATATAGCAAACAAAAGCTTAAAAGGAGCCATGTATAAAATTATTATTGGATTAGTACGAGTGAGCGTGCATTGTGGTCTCATTTTTGCATGTCCCCGCCTAGTTTTCCCAGAATGCAGTGCATCAACTGTATTTCTGATAAATTTGAGCAGGAAATTAGTTTATTAACTTATTTTTTAGACATTCAAATGGAATCACTAATGTACTATTAATTGTACTACTGTACTCTATGCGGTGGCGGGCTTCTATAACTCTATAGCCCACCATATGTGAAATGATATATGTATACTTGGATGGGTCGTGCTTGCTTGTTTGTTTGTCACTGATTAGCACATCAAAGTAGCTAATTATTATGCACCAGCTGCACATTTGCATAATAATACATCACAAATAACCGTGAATATCTCAGCAATGATTCCAATAATATGTATAGTCAATTTTTCAGGCTCTTTAAGAAGCATTGTTTATAGAGTATTATTATGCTAATATGCAACTCCTTGTGCTTGATACGGTCTGGGAAGTATATCGAACTGCACTTTAGAAAAGAATAGCCAATACAATGTTTAGCTATTATTTTCTGGCTATTTATAAGGAACTTTGAAAAGCTACTTGACTTTGCGGTATCCCGGTCCCTTAAAGGGACATGGAAGGTTTTCACTAGGAATATAATAAACCTATGTATCTATTTACCTTTGTGTACTTTATATTAGTTTTTGCCTAGTCATCCAAGTATTTCCTAACTGTCTCACGAAGAACAGGGGGCGCTCTGTCTCATGTTAACCAATCAGTAACAACTGTCCACAACATGATGCTTGAGAGAGGTCACTGATTGGCTAACTTAAAACACTGCTCTTAACAGACTGTGTATTCATGAGCTGCAGAGTGCAGGCCCAAACATATACACATTGTATAGATTTAGGCAGACAAAACGGAGTATTTCTTAATAACATAAATGACATAAAACTAAATAGATACATAGGTATATTATATTACTAGTGAAAGCCAGAAACCTTCCATGTCCCATAAAAAAAAGACCTTTTGGGGGCTAAGTATTTCTCCTGAATGGAAGACTGTCCCTCCAAAAGAGAAACTCCTGGGAGGTGGTCTATATTACTTTAAAATCCAAGAACACCGTGTGATGCTGTAAATATATTAAGACGGCCCTCCATTCTTTTGCTATGTGTTAATACTGTATTGAATCCCTGTATACCGCAATAGACTATGTTGATGTTACTAAGAAATAATGTTGTTGCTGATCATAATGATGTAAGGTTTATACAATCCCGCACCATTGACATACAGCGTCTTTTTTTATTATTTTAATTACTCTTTCAATACAATTTAAGATTAACAGGCCTGTCATTGTTCCTTTAACATTTCCCAACACTCTGTATACAGATTAAATATAATACACGGCTCCAAGGATTTCTGTACAAAAAGCCCCACACATTACCTCGAGAAATATAACCTGAAAGCGAGAAAATGTGATTATGTGAAGCCTTGCGGAAAACAGTATATGCCATAAAACTCAAATGCTCACATCATAAAAAATCACCCTGTGTCGTTTTTTTTGTAGAGTTAACGACCTCTCTAAGGACAAAAGAGGCCCAGAGGTGATCCGAAAGTAGATGGATTTTTCACTCTTTCTTTAAAAGGGGCATTAGGGCTGTGGGAATGAAGGATGCTAAGTGTGAAAGTTCATATCTTATTTTGTAATTTACAATTCGTACGACCATCAGATAAGAAAGCGGCATGGCTCACTCAATGGCGCCTTGTTATTTTACGTAGTAATTTTAATAATAAATACAAACGATTTTTCGTATCTGGTAGGTCTTTAATAATGCTGAAAAGATTCAGTGGTATCCCTGAAGTGATTATGTTCAATAGAAAGGCATTATATCAAGTACAATGTAAAAGACGCTAGTCTCAAGATTGTCAATTCATTTAGAAAGCTCACTCATTACAGATAAATAAAAAATATCTGATGCTGGAGGTTGTCCATTACTGTCAGAAATGGCTACTCTGTAAAATATATGTTGACCTGGCGGGGGCTAATACAGTAATGAAATTAAAGGAGTGTCGTAGAATTGACGCCTTTGAATTCTGGTGTTGGGGAAAACTACCTGGAGTTCCTTGGACTGCCAGAAGATCCAATCAATCAGTACTTTAGGAAATCAAGACAAACTGTTCAGTGGAAGGTTTGACCATAAGGCAAAAGCTTAAATATTTTGCCCATACCATGAGAAGACAGGATTCCCTAGAGAAGACTGATGCTGGGAAAGGTTGAAGGTACACACAAAGGAGGACAGCAGAGATGGATAGATGAGGTCATTGAAGGAACGAACATGATCTTGATGGAGCTCAGAAGTGGCTAACAGATGTGCTTGGCGTGCTTTAGTCCATAGATCACAGAGTCTGACGCAACTGAATGACTACACAACAACGACAAAATACCCTAGCAAGACTAGCTAGTTATTTTAATTATGCATTGCTCAATTACTAATTAGTCATTTATAATAGCGATATTAATTATTATTATTATTATCTTTATTTGTATCGCGCCAACATATTCCGTAGCGCTGTACAGGGATTAAGTACATGGCAAAAAACAAACATAACACCTTATAAAGAATGGAGGGCCCTGTTTTTGAGCTTAGAATCAAATGTACATAAAGCTTGTATCCAAGGCACTGACACACGATTGAAAATTTCACAAACTTACAATCTAAGGGTTTAGGTGTGATACAATAGGGTGACAAATGCAAGATGGCAGTGTGAAAACAATTGGTTCAGTAAAGTGGAGGGGTCTGTGTGTTGTACTGTAGATTGTGGGTGTAGGTGTTATTAAGCTGTGTAGTGTGCAGTTGTACATGTTAAGGCTGGAGGTCATAAGATTTTTTAAACCGGTGTGTTTTTAGTCATGTTTTAAAGGTTTTGAAGCTGGAAGATAATCTAATGGAGCGAGGCAAGGAGTTCCAAATAGTAGGGGCAGCACAAGAAAAGTCTAGAAGACGGGAGTGAGAGGAGGTGATGAGAGAGGAGGAAAGAAGAAGGTCGTTAGCAGAACGAAGGGGGCGGTTAGGAGAGTATTTTGAAACAAGAGCAGAGATATAAGGGGGTGCATATTAAATTCATTTTCAAACATGACAGCTTAGTTCTTGTCTTTACAATGATAAGGTCACTAAAGGGAGGGTGTGGGGATTGGCCATTTTTATAAAGCAGTAGAAGAACGATGGCATTCAATGGACAGCATTTTTCTGTTTTATTCTTTAAAAACTTTTTGCCCCTTTATCAAAGCTAGTTTTTCAAAAGTGCATCTTGTAAATATAAAACAAGTGTGTACAATGTAAACAAATCATTAAACTTGTCAAAGGCCAATGGAAACTATGAAGGTTCCTTCTTGAGGTATCTCAGCATTATTTACCCGTTCACTGTTGCGATTGTGGCAGTTGATGGGTTAACCCAAAAAGACAGAGGATGGAGGGATTTAAGACCCTTCCTCCAAGCACAGCCCTTAGTCATAGGATAGGCATTAACTAAAAAAAAAGGAACAGAAAACCCCTGAACCCCATAATGAATCTGCAGCATTATGGGCCCTTTTCCACAACGCTCTATGGCGGTTAGATGTGGGGGAGGGGGATAAATATATTACAAATAAAAATGGCTACCTACATAGGCCCCCACTAGTTTGGTATGGTTAGAGTGGGCTATTATACCCACTCTCCTAAGCTTATGTCTACCTACTACTTATAACCCTGATTAGCCAAGTTAGCTAATGGAAATCCTTAAGGACTTCTCACCCCTTGGATGAAGGTCTCTCTCTTTTCTTTTTTTTTTGCCTGATTTAAAAACTACACAAACAAGAAAATATTGACTTTATTAATCCTAAAGCATGAATTTGGGGAAAGAGACACAAGGAAGGGAGGAGGGTGGGGAAGAGACACAGGGAAGGGAGGAGGGGGAAAGACACAGGGAAGGGAGGAGGGGGAAAGACACAGGGGAAGGAGGAGGGGGAAAGACACACAGGGGAGGGAGGAGGGGGAAAGACACACAGGGGAGGGAGGAGGGGGAAAGAGACACAGGGGAGGGAGGAGGGGAAAAGAGACACAGGAGGGAGAGGGGGAAGAGACGCAAGGGATGGAGAGGGGAAGAGACAAGAGGGGGGAAGAGACACAGGGGAGGGAGAGGGGGAAAAGAGACATGGGAGGGAGGGGTTTAAGAGACACATGTAATATTATACTGTCATTTATGACGGGTAAACGACTAGTATTTTATAAAATGATTATGCTTGTAAGATCTTGTAGCATAAATCTAATATGCCCTTCAACATCTATACCACTCACTTATTATTATCCTTTGTTTGTAACGATCCAACATATTCCGTATCGCTGTACATGGCTTACGATTAAGGGAAAAAACAATATCAGTATTAACACGTTGCAAAGGATGCACCCCCTTTGGATTTATCATCCCTTCATTCCATGATCCCCCTTAATTCATTTCCCCTTCTTATATTACAGTAACAATATCCTGTTATGTCCCCCTTCCACTTGAACATTGTGTGTAAGAATTTAGGATGTGGGGGATTTTATGGACACCCTTGGCAGGTCTCAGGACACACTGCCCACTCTGATCCTGAACAAAACCAATGGCTCTCAACTGGTTACACATATGGTCAGAATGTATTTTCTTATCGGATGCTGAATGCCATTTGAACACTTCTCTTAAATGGGTTTTGGGTAATGTAGGCCGGTTTTAATCCAGTTATGGCTCTACTGTTAATACTGTGGGAAAATGCCCCTCAACCTAGCTCTTTGTGTGATACTGAAACTATATACATTATGCATAATATATACAGGGGACATTTTTATGTCCATGCTCGGTTACTTATTAAGATTTATCACATGAACGGCAGCAGCAGAAAGATGAACCATCAAAAATGCTCAAGAATGCAGTTGAGTGCACTGGTTTTATGGGGGACAATTAAGATGTTTACAGATGTAAGCTGTCTTGGACAATACAAATCTCAAAACTTTTTTTTTCCCATGAATATGTCCTGTAACTAATGTTTTTATATGCTTAGTCTTCCCTGGGTTTTAGTTTCTATTCCCCCTCTAGTGAATTATAGCACTGCTGCCTAAGTGATGAGATAATAGTGAAGGCAATGTATCACGCTGACATTCAGCAGTTACTAAGACAGTAATGGAAATGTGGAGAAACACAAATAAAAGCAAGATGTCAGTAGCCTGTATTCAGGAAGGATTTTATACAATGCCTTAAAATTACATGTTCAACTGTTATATTCTCTTTAGGCATTTTTATTGGTTCATATTAATATTTTAAATAGATTATTTAACTAATTATGTTACCAATGCAATTGTGAGATAAAATGTGCACTTTAATTACTTCTAAAGAGCCCCAGAGTAACAGATGCTTGTCTTTTGAAACTGTTGCCTTTCTTCCTGTTTTCTATCATGAGAGCTGCCATCTGAGGCCTTCTCACTGCCAGTATGATGCTGTTGCTGCGTGCAGGCATACAGCATGTCACTTTTGTTTGTGAACTGCACTACACTGGTAGGGTCAAGTCCCTCTACTGCAGGTGTGGCCTTAAGTCACAGTTGTGAAACATGGCATATACATGAGATAGAAGAGAAAGAAAGGTGCATTAGCCAGAAGATAATAATCTTGGGATTTTTATATCTTTTGTATTTTATATTACTCCATGGAGGAGGATAAAATTAATTGATGAATCTAATAAAACAAACATATGGGACGATAGGCTTTATGGTCCTAAATGACAATTTTCTGCCAACCACAATCAATACTCATCAGTTTGTCTGAAATGTGGCCAAATGTTTTTAGAAAGAGTATAAAGCACAATAGGGAGAATTTACCAATGTTAATCCACAATCCAGCTTCTCAGCTCATCATGTAATATACCAAGGCCCCCTCTCCCATGTTAAACCTAGATCATGGTGGCTGAGTTGTAGTTATGGGCATGTGTTATCTGTATCTATTATTAAAACCCAAGTTTTCCCAATTTACTAAACTCTCATATTGCTTTTTCCTACCCATGAAGCTGATATTCATCATTTCGTGTTTCAACCCCTTGCAGTATATTTTAGATTTAGACAAAATAATATAACCAATATTAATATGTTAATATACAGCATACACTGCAATATGGTATACATAGCAGTGTACATTGTATATAAATATTAGCCATATTAGTTATATTATTTTATTTTAAATCTCAAATATACAGGGGTTGAAACGTGTGATGCTGAATTGCAATCATGTAATGTTTTTCCTAAACTACAGTGTTTTTTTTTCTTCTGATTTTTTTTCTCATAACATTAAATCCAGTCCTTTCCCGGTTGCATAAACCATTCTGAACTCTGAGAGGGTTAAGATTCCACATATTTGTAACCCGCCATATACATTTCTGCTATGAAGCCTGTTTGCAAATATAGGGAAAGAAGCACATTCCTTTCACACTCTGAGGCTCTTCCACTTCCTTCCTACATCTTATTTTAGAATCAAATATGCTTTTCTCACGTTGAGTGACAAAGGATGTATTGTGCAATCATTTTCGAGATTTCTGTTTTAGCATTTTTATTATCAATTCTCATTGGCTTTAATTGTAACATTTGTTGTCTGGGACCAAGGACGGATGCCGGTGCTTGTAGATGATAAATCTTTGTGCTTTATGTAAAAATACTGTTTGAATAGAATGATAAATGTATCCTTTAACTAAATATTGTTACCTATATATGAAAATTCGGTTCTAATAGTGTGTTGAATAATAATATATTGTTACATCTCTTTATATAAAGCCTAGGTCCCTACAAACTTTCATTCTGGTTCCCAATATATATTGTATATTTATGAAATAACATCCTCCCTTGACCCTAGAAAGTAGATTCTCTGTATTTCCTGTTAGATTCAATTAAGTTTAAATAGGTTTTGATTAATATTGTTTTTAAAACTCAAGGGCTAACCAGGTACCCATGTTTTAGGGTTTGTGTGCTCACTGCATGCTCTCACAACACAATATTAACTTTTGTGGAATCTGATATAATAAATCAGAAGTGTAGTTGTGTAACATTTTTTGTGTGTGTAACATTTAAAATTAATAAAAAATAAAATTTTAATTAATTCAGTAAAAATATCTCTATGGTTGATTACCCATTACGATGTGTTCAAAGGTTTCCTTTTGTCTTTGTTTTTAGGGGGATTTCCATATAAAATTCATTATTTTATATTAATGAGCACTTTTAGAGAAGATTAACTACCTATGTAAAAGTTATTAAACTTACCTAAATTGATAGTTGCTCCTCCAGGTTTGTGGAGAGTAGATGTTGCATTTCTTAACATCAGTTTTTGACACTAGGCCCTGTGAGCTGATTGGATCAGAAGTTCAAGAGCCAGTTTAAGAGTCAAACTCTCTAAGCTGTGACAGCTACATTCATTTATAGTATTCTCCAGCATTTCACGTCCTTCACAGGTCTTGTAGCGCAATAAAAGTGCATATACATACATATACTATGAACTTCTAGAAGCAAACTCTTTCACACAAGAGCAACTTTGATGATGCTTCCCATTTAAGTGGACTTTTATTTTTATGGACCTTGTCACTTTTTATGGACCTTGTCACACTGATGGCACTATACAAATACCAATATAATCACAAATACATGACCCAACATTCTGGTGCCTACCCCCCAACTAATCAATTATAGCACAACACCCAATTTGGAGGTAAAATACCCTACAGAGTTTATTGAGGACAAATTGAGGAACCCAGACCTACAGTAACCCTGCTCCCTAATCAAGCGCTCATGGTCCATCCACTGTTATGGCCACCATTGAGTTGGGTTGGGCCCTTTTTACCACTGTCCCGGGTAACTCCTCCCACCCCTGCACTACGTCAATGTAGACTACCTCTTGCAGCTGCACTCCGGGTCAAGAGACGCTTCCTACTATCCCAAGGGTCCTTGATTGCCTCCATAGCCTACCAAATATGCAAGATATTTATCAAAAATTCTGACCGCCATCTTTGCAATACTCTGAACTGCCTCTGTAACTACTTTATGATATCTTTAGTAGATTTAGATCTCTTAAGCTTTATGCTATTGAAATTGTGTGGCTCACCTAAAAGTTGTGTCAAATGGTGTCGTAATTTCATGTAGTATTGGTTGTAGATGACAACTTTTAGAAGAAGATAACGTACATAAATGTCTTTGTAAATGCTAAGCAAGTCAATAAAACTCCCAACTTTTCTTCAAGTGTCAACGTTTGTAGTTTTGAAACGTTTGTCAAGATGTTTCTTTTTTCATCATACAAAGTTACAACAAGGAGCTCTACAACAAAAAGAACCACGTTGCAAAAAAATGTTGTGTAATTCAGGTCATTGTAAGCAAGTTGATGATTTATTGGCAAGTAAAACATAACTTTTTTTATTAACTTTTTAAAAGTTAAGTTTTATGGGTTATATTAGTTCATAACTTTCTTACTGCAGCCCGCATTAAATGTTGTCCTTTTTTTCTGGGATTTGGTCTTTCTGCATAATTCCCAGTGGTTCATTCTTCGACCTTAACTGGGCTCTTCTCATTTTTTTGAAACTGTATTGGATGTTGTTTCTCTAAACGTAACACAGATTACAACTACGGTAATTTGCTTTTCTCCAGGGATGATATAGCAATGTGTATCACAATACTGAATAAGGGGATAAGTGCCCAGATCCTATTAAAAGTTTTTACTTTATGGTGTACGGTGCTATGAAACCTTGCTTAATCTAAAAATAGTTTCAGCAAAGTACACCCAACACATTTAATTTGCATAAAAGCATTAAAGTAAATAACATATGTTTATTCTGCAAACCACTGAGCACGTAGACTGAAGGATTATCACAAAGAAGTTCTTGTTATATTCCAATTAGTGAATATGCAGAGAAATTGTGGATTCATTTCAGTGCTGTGTACCCACCAACTTGTCTCTTTTCAGAGTTAATTTTAACTTTCTTGTTAAATTTCCTATATTTCGCCTTGTCTAGCATGCGCTGAAAAATTGCCCAGTTATGGCACCTAAAAACTACTTCAGTGGAGTATCTCCTTAAGAAAGGAATGTTTAAATGGACCCCATATATCAATACCCTGGTACCACACTTATTAGGGTTTGGGAAAATAAAAGCCCTTAAAAGTACTGTATTGGCCCGAATATAAGCCGCCCCTGTGAAATTCAAGGGGATTCAAAGATAAGATCTGAATATAAGCCACACCCTTACATTTGTAGAGAAACAGGCTTTCTAATTAGTGCCTATGGTAACTTATTTTGCTGGTTAAAAGCCGAAAATCGTAGCATGCAAAATATTACAATCGCTAAAATCACAAATCGCTATTCAATTGCTACAATTCCGTGCACTCACACCCGTAAATGGCAAATGTTAAAGAAAATCCTATGGGTTCCAAATAGGACCCGCAAGTGGGTTAAATGTAGCACCGTAAATGCAAAGTAAAAATCATTACTGCACTGTAAAATACGGGGAAAGCGATGAATGACATTAGAATTAATTCTTAATTAATTCAGTCTTAAGCCCGCAAATCGGCAATACATTTTTTTACGGTAGAGAATGTAAGCCGCACCCGTAATTTCCAAGTTTGGTAATCGGGGAAAAAAATTGCGGCTTATATTCGGGCCAATACGGTATAACATTTGGAACATGATCCTTAGGTTTCAAGCTATAGTCCTTGATCTCTATCTCCTGACCAACTAGTTCTTTATTGAATAAAACACACATTCCTATACAGTGAAGATAACTCTTCATAAACAAGCCAATTAGGAGGCCAAAGGTAGCTCCATTTGGCATTAGCTGGTGGAGACTCACCACAGCCACTAGGAAGACCCTGGATGGGCTGGTACTGGGAGTCTAATTACATAGAAATAGGGGCACTTCCCTCCATAGATCCATACAGGACCAATAACCCTTTTTTCCAGTCTTATAATATTATCCACTACATACTAAACTACATAATATACCATATTCACCTTATACTGAACATATATTGAAAATCTTATAATTAACTGTAAGTAACTGACAACTGAAGGAGGAGGATTTCATGTTTGTACTCCTCTGAAATCCTTTGTGATAGAGATCCAATCCAACTTTGAGGGAAGTTAGAATTAAATAAATTAAATCTTGTTTAATTCTACACCACACTCCGTAAGAGAGGCCCCTTAATTGTAATATTTAAAAAAGAGACTGAAAATCATTCTCTTCATCCAAGCTTTTAAATACTATGAAATATCTCATTTCCTTCTATAAGCTCTATATAAATTAATTATTATTAATATTATTATTATGCTTGTAAAATAATTCCATGAAGTCGAAGGGGACACAAATACTCATTTCTAAGAAGCCAGAATTGTTATAATATAATTATTAAAGAGCCAGCGTAGTCCAAAACTACATTTAAAAGAGCATTCTCTATACATTACAATTTATTTTTTTTTGTGCATGATTTTATCAGAAAAAAATAATAAAATTAGCAAAATGTAAACCAAGACTAACCGGGAAGCTTCCATTCAATGCAGAAAATATAAGAAAACAGGAGGTCTATGGTACAATAGTGTTTTCTTATCTGATCTGTATTCATTGGGAATACATGCACAGTGTGTTGCTTTCCAGACATCCACAAGGCTCACTGTCCCTCTGTTTTTTGTAACATGTCAGGACAAAGGAGGAGAAAACAATCTCAATTCATCTCTTTTTTTTCTAACCCACGGACCACTTATTTTTCATGCAAAAATACACTCTCGCAGCGTCCGTACAGAAGCGTTACACACTTACGACAATTATATTAGTGAGGGGACTTGATGACTAACCCAGAATATTATGAAGTGTGAGTCGAATGAAAAGGTTACATTTCAGCAGCAGTACCGTATTTCAGACTTGTACCATGAAATGTAACTGAAAATATATTTCTGTTATTTGTGGTGCAACCATCTCTCCTGATGTTCCTTTTTTTTTGTGTATTTTACTAGTAACTGAAGAAAATTCAGTTTCAAATGTAACTGCTCATTATCTTTTTAGCCCTAGAAAAATGCAGATATGCTGAAGAAGTTTATAGAATTCTCCATACAAGAGGCATAGAGCTTTCAGAATCCTGAGACTTAAAATAAGTGTGGCATTAAGGATACATTTAGATGTTTTAAACTTATAAACAATTTTTTATTACCGTAATTAAATAAACTACCAAAGTTTATTTTAATACATTATTTTGTTTTTAAAAAAGTGCTTAAAAGCTCTGTTTTTAGTCAGAAACCTTCCAAACAGTCGCTGCAAATTTATGCGATTGTAGCTCATGCATATAGTGTTTCTATATTGCTATATGTACTAGCCAATGATAGACTGTGTTATTAAAATGCTGCTGCGACACAGCCTAGTGCATCTAGTTCTGTATAAACATTGTTTATATTTGCTACAGGGGATGTACCTTTGCAGGGACTGTTTGAAAGGGTTCAATGAATAATAACATTGTTTTTAAGTAATACAATTATTTTTAAAATATTTAAATAAACATGTAGTTAGTTTATTTAAATATTACAAAACGGAGAACTCTTTATGTCCCTGAGGACTGCAAAGATTAACAAACAATGCTTCAATTTGCTTTTGTAGCCTTCTTCTTTCTAGATAACAATATTACAAAGGAATCCAACTTTATTTAACATTGTTTAAAAAAACGGTATTGGTGCTTTAAACAGAGAAAATAAAAACATATGAGAACATTCACCCCTAGGATTAAGCCATGTGAGGTGGCGAAACGGATGTCAGGACTCAAGTGATGATGACGTCATTGCGCTAGCTATGCACGACACAAACTCTCTGTATTTTGAGTTAAGCAACACCCTGATAGAGACACTCTGCATAGAGCGGGCACTGAGAGAACGCAACCAGGCAGTGTCTAATCATCGGCTGCACGCTATCTCATTCATGCAAGCTACAAGTTTCTACATTGGTGCAATTCGAGGACAACATTGGTATAAGATACTGACTATAGTATTAAAGGTCACTAGCAAGCTTCTGGGACCACAACAGTGCGCCCTTCCAGATAGGAGGAACCCTTTTGAAGTTAAAGCACTCTTGGTATACCTTCTGACTATCCATATTTAAAAACATTCAAGGGAGCTGTTCATCTTAATATATATTTTTATTTTCTCTTTTTAAAGCACCGCTATGAGTTTTAAACCATGTTAAATAAAAGTTTGAATCTCTTGTAATAATATTATTTTTTCAAGTATAGTATTAAGTAATATATACTCTTAAAAACTCCTTCTTGCTAACTGAAATTAGGGTGTGTCAGATCACTGCACCAGCTGAGTTATGAAGCTTTATGGAGACTTAAGTTATCACCTATACAATCTAGACCAAAGGTTTACCAACCTTTTTTTCATTGAACTACTAATGTTTTTTTTAACAATTTTACGGAGCTGCGTTATATTGGATTATAGTCTGAGCACTAATAAATCTAGTATATAGGCATTTAGTGTTAGAATATTTACAGGGACACTGTCACCCCCCAAATTAAGTCGTTTTTAAATGTTTTTTTAAACAAGAAAAACTGTCTATACATATTTTTAAATAAATAACTACTATTATTATTATTGCATTAGTATGCAAATGTGCTGCTTGTGAATACTAATTAGTTGATATGCTAATTTGTTACACAGTTTTTGCAGATACATAAACAAACAAGTATGATCTATATAGCATAATAAGGCAGCATATAATAATATAATACTGAATACAGTAGACTCTCAGTTATCCGGCACCCACAGGGATTGGTAGATGCTGGATAAATGTAGTTTCTGGTTGCTTGAGAGTCACTATTACAAGACACCTAGATTAGCTGCACATAGGATGCTCTACTGTGTATATTTGTCAGTGAGGGCTGTTCTAGCTGCAGCAGCTTTCACTCCTCACTTACACACAGGTATGTTCGGCTGGAGGGTGCGGTGCTGAACCTGGCGAATGTAACGCCAACACTGCCCTGGCTCGGTCACTCATGCCTGTCTGCTTCCAGGTAACACTGAATTGCAGAGACGTACAGAGGATGAGATCTAGGTGCCTGTAAGCATTTTGCGGCATGACAACCTGGCTCCTGGCATTTGTTGAGCCCTGTAAAATGTAATTTTTATTTAAAGTACAACATTCAATTTTGTTCTGGTTGCTTGAGTTCTGGGTAACTGAGAGTCTACTGTATCTCTATTTTTCAGTGTACAGAAAAGCTGCTAGTATAATGATCTTTAAGAAGAAACAAACTTTCTGTTGGGGTTCCTTTAAAAGAGTTTTCATTATTTTGTGGTCAAAGCAGCTGTTTCCTTATTATTGGCCCAACTATGGAGTAAACAAAGTCTTGATTGCTATAGCTTAAGTATAACAAGAAATGCCTGGTAAAGTAATTTAGTAACACTCAGAGAAAGTGATTGCTCAGCATAATTCTGTATTCTTCCAAAAAAAAAACTTTTATTATACTCTACAATTATTTCCTGCCTCGTTAATGATGTGGATCATTGTTGTCTATTTGTGTCTCTGTTTTATTTTAGTTTCAAAGCCAGTAGACATCTTGTATTAGTTCCTTACAGGATTAGAAACCTGTGAGGATCAGATTCAGCAGACATGAATATAGATCTTATCTGAAAGACTACCACATTACATTGACATAGTAGGGTGCCCCTCCCCTCAAACTACAGGCAGATTTTTTAAAACCGATTAATTTTGTTAGTTTGTTACCATTGCCACAAACATGAGAAGTTTTACCAAAACTACACTGGTCCTTTAAAGGGATTCTCTAGCTCAAAAATCATACCATTGAGTGATAAGTGTTGTTGCAAGCTTAGCGTGTCACTGATATAAAACAAGTTCAGGGCATAACATTTTGTACTATTTAATATATTTTAATTATACTTATTTAATTTAATGTTATGCACCTCAATGTAATGTTCACATTTTCAGTTTCTCCGTTTCTGGGACCTCCCCCTTTTTCGCTCTGTTCTCCTCTGTAGGCTGCTATCTTGTACATCTGTGACATGTAGCAGTGCATCTTATGAGCTCAGGACACCCCCACAGAGGAGGAGATTTATACTGCTAGTATCATGCTGTTAGATGGCAAGACGACCGTGGCAGGTGCGGTTGAAGCTGCCAAAAAGCTGCCAAATTTTGTATGCTTCTAACAGCATGACACTGACATTTTAAATCCTCTGCCATGTGGGAGTGTGCCTAGCTCACAAAATGTAGTTCTACAGGTCAAGATGGCAGCCTATAAGAAAAGATAAATGGATTTAAATCAAATTAATTAAAGCCACTGTAATGCATTTACAAGTAAAGCTCATTAAAAACAGTATTCAGTTTAAAATAAATAAGTTAATATTTTATCTTACTGTGAGTTTTCCCCTCAAGCAGATTTGCTTATCTCCTTCTACCACTGCTTATCAGGGAATGTGGAGGTCTCTGTCTGGAAGTTGGACTTAAAATAAGGCTGATTAGTCAGATTCTGGTTTATACTGATCATGCTCAGTAAAGGCGGCTGAGATATGATGGCTCATGCACTGTCACTGGGTGGGGCTTATAAGGGAGCTGTAAGCAGGTTGCAATACAGATATTACCTCTGTGTAGGCCATTGGGCAGAGCTAATTATATCTCTGGGCAGAGCCAGGGACATCATAGCCAGGGCTGTATCTACCTTTTTGGAGCCCCTAGGCAGTAAAGTGGAGGAGCCCCTGTGAGTGAGTACGCAAGTTATGCACAGACCCATTTTTGCCTTTTCTGTTGTAACTGTCTTGTTCTAGGTGGTTACCCCCTAGTAGCCAGTCTATGAACTGCAACATTTCGCTTTTTAAGCCAGGAACCATTTTTTTTAAGAAGTGGCGCCCCTCACAGGAAAGTGCACCTGGGCGGCTGCCTAGTTGGCTTCATGATGACCCAGCCCCCTGGCAGAGCTGCTCATGCCCTCAGGGAGGTGGAGAAAGGCAGTTCTGCTTGAGGAGAAAACAAACAGTTTAAAAAGTAAGCAAAATGTGTAACTTTTATTTATTTTAAACTGTATACTGTTTTAATAGGCTATGTGCAATAAACAAACAAACATATTAGCTTAATTTGTAAATTAACTACAGTGATCCTTTAATTAAGCTCAGTTAAAACATTTATAAAAAACAATAAACAGTCTTTTTAAGTAAAGAAGCATGCCACTGCAACAAGTTATACAATTTGTAAATTGCCTTAAAACTTGCTATACATTGTACTAGCCATTTTTTGACGGTTCCAATATGCTACTTTGTGGCTCTGATGTGATAGCATCTCCACTCTGCTTTGATTAGTTTGGGGGGAGCGATTTAAATTGTATGTGCCCACAGATACAAATAAGCACACAGTGCTACAAAATAGCATGTCATAGTCACACATTTGCATAAGGGAGTATCCAATTAACACAACAGAACCACAAATTATCATAACAATCACACCTTGGTGTATTATTCTGCATATAAATTGTAAATATCTCCCAAAAATTATTTTGGGGGTGACTGGGTTCCTTTAAAACATAACTTTTAGGAGAATGCAGACTAAAGTATCTACTGGTTCTTATCTGTTGCAAAAATCTATGTTTTTATGTTTCTACTGGTACTGTCTTGGTCTACTCCATTTGATATTATCCAGAGCACACTTGAGGAAAACAGGATAATGGTATAGGAAGCTTCTGCAGATAAGTGTTAAACACAGAAGAACTGACATATATAATGCAATGTTCATGGCAAACCGGGATGGTTAATAGTTCAACAAGAGATGTTGTGATCAGGAGCAACAGATGTTTAAGAGACAGGCAGGAAGTGGCTATGACAAATAAAAAGGATTCTTGCTCAAATTCATGAGCCGTATTTCCTGCCAGTAATTTTACAGCTAAATAATAATAATGCAAAAATAATGTTAGGATTTGATCACCACTCACAGCTTTATCCCAAGGTCAGTGACATAAATCATTTGGGTGAAAGGTAAGAGAAAACCAAGAGCCATTATATAGGCCTTTAATACCAGATGGGTTTAAGCTTACTTCATTCGGTGGGCACTATTACTAATAGTAATAGCGCTACTAACACACCTATATTCCCCAACTTGTTCAATACTGAGCATGCATTACAATTCTGGGAGCGGAACTATAATCAGTATAGGGGGATTCTTTGGACCCCCTATTAATCCCCCTTTAGAAAAGTCAAAAATAAATACTGGTATCAAATGACATTGACACAACCCCTTCCCGCTCACAATAATTTATAGAAAGGGATAATATAAAAAACTTAAGAGGGATCATTTAGATCCCCCTAGGATTCCCTCCAAGCTGGGTTAGCAAACTCTAAAGTAACCTCTTCACTGCCACAATTTATATTTAATATGCCCTCAGCCTATCCTACCCATTTGCCATGGGGTGGGCACAATAAAATAAGAAACAGGAGTCGCCTTCACCCTTCCCATCGGTGCATTAGAGTGCAAAGCATATAGGGCCATATTAAATTCCAGCCTTGTAAGTCCAACATGTAGCACGTGCTTGAAATTTGGCCGTTTTACGTCACTATTAAATTAGAATGGGCTGCGAGCTACGAGCAAGAGACGCTATTTCGTAAACCAGTTCTCAGCCGTCGGAGTTGCGTGCTCTAACGCAAACAATTAAGCAAATACGTAGTCAAGGGTTCAGATGGAGCCAATGGCAACAGAGATCGTCATCATTGCATCACAAGAAAATGGAGGAGGGATTTCAAAGTCCTACGGGGTTCAATTAAGAGCTACGAACAAACCCACATTCCAGTCATGATGCAATATTTATAAAGCCACAAATATGATATTCTATCACATGCGAGTTACAGTATATGTATTAACACATTGATTGCCGGGATCGATATGACATGAAATAAAGTATTTTTTCGGGGCCGATTTGCGGGCTTTAGAATGTTGTCCTATTAATTCTAAGACCTACTGTACCATCACTTTCCCTTTTAATATTAGTACAGTAATGTGTTTTTATTTGATTAACAAGTGCTACGTATTGGACTTTACCCCCCTTGCGGGTGCTCCTGAGCACGCGTTTGCCTTTTTGCTCCATTTGCGTGTTACGGGCTTGCCTGCGAGTGACCATGTTACAATTCAATAGCTGAATTGAAAACGTAGCGGTTACGGGCACGATGGATCAAAGGATTTACGTCTGAAGTTTCATGTTGCTTAAAACTTAGCATATTCTTGGCCGTACTGCATCTTAACATGCAAGTCCGCTGCGTGCTACGTAACGGGGCTAATTTAATACCCGTAACCCGTAAATTTGAATGAGGCTGATAATTAGTAATAAGTGTCTACCCATCTGCCTACCCACCCTATAACTTTCTAACCAATTTGAGCTAGGGTGAGCCATATTCCCACAACCGTTCTAAAGAGCTTACCACCTCAAGCCCTTACTTAGTTAATTGAGATAGATGGTGTAAATACAATCTAACTCTTCACCTAATAAATAGACCACAGTGAAGGTCCGACTGGATCTCCAGGCTTCATCCTTATCCCAAGTGTTTAGGGCTACAACTGCATGGGGACGACTAGTCCCCCTCATCCCGAGCCCTTGGGGTGAAGAGTGGAAACAAATAAGGAGATAAATGTTCCCCCATCCACCACCCCTGCTTCATGGAGGAGCTAGAAATGTAAGGGGGATCAATGCCCCCTTTACTTCTAACATTAGCTCATGATCTTCACTAACAAATTAATAAATCCTTTGGGAGGGTAATATTTTACTTATGACCATGTAATAGCTATGCCAAGAAGTGCCCTTGAATCCTGACTTTTTTGGTTGGTGGAATTCAAATGAACTGTGCTGTTCTATAAAAAACAACAAAACTATAGGAGCTTCTCCTACGAGGAGCACAATGACAATCCCTTAATTATAGGATTTAAATCTTCTCATTGTTTTTTTTATTACCACCCTATGGCAAACAGCTGGGTTTGTTGGAAGATTCTTTAATCCCTCTGCACGCTATTATTTTTAAACTAGCGAATTGCCCGTCAAAAAATGACAGCAATGAAATTGTAAGGTAGCTAATGCTGTTTGGTGTATAATAATGAAATATATAATACAATTAATAAATGAATATACTTTACCTAGTTTGAAGCATTGTGTTGAAGAGCTGGCAATCTGTTTTGATGTTGCTGCAGTATTAGTGGTGTGGAGCTGCTGTGTAAGTGTCATGAATGTGTGCAGTGTAAGAGTGTGCGTGCGCATTGTTCTAAAATGGCGGCTAATGTGTGGTATACGTTTGTATCGGAATATCCGTAGGTCTTTTGTGGTGTTTTGCGTGTTTCTTGTGGTATTTTCCGTGTTTAGAGTGCTGTAGCCTCGTTTTCGTTTTTTTTCGTCGGCCATTTTTTCTCTCGCTTAGAGAATTTTTTAGTGTCTAAACTCTTTTATTTTGAGTTAAATTAAGGTCTAACTTCATTTTTTGAGGCCCTGTATGCTCCCTCTTGCTGTAGGTAAGCTTTTTATGTATGTGTTGTGTGTATTTATTGTGTTTTTCATTTTTTACTGTCCGCTGGTTGCGGACGATTTTTGCGAGGTCGTAATGAGTGGTAACGTGTCTCGTAGTTGTTTGCGTTGCGAGGTAAAGTTTGCGAGGGTCGCAGTTGCTGTGTCGTGTTGTTTGCGTTACAACATAAAGTTTGCGAGGGTCGCAGTTGCCAGCAACTGAGGCCCTCGCTACGCAAGCCCGCAAGCGTTAGCAACAACTCGTATGCTCACAACTATATATGTGATAAGAATGTAGCACTGAAGGGGTTTATTATGCTTCAGGCACCCCCACCTCCTAAGACAATGGGTTGG
Organism: Discoglossus pictus; assembly: GCA_027410445.1. Lineage (NCBI taxonomy): Eukaryota > Metazoa > Chordata > Amphibia > Anura > Alytidae > Discoglossus > Discoglossus pictus. The sequence continues at coordinate 441,054,227 of CM050164.1, forward strand.
GGTCCAGGGGGATTGAAAATATCCCCTTTATTCTTGTTATTTCAATAACTCATTCCCTGACATAATATGACAGTATTGGATTTTTCATGCCTAGTTACACTGTTTTCCCAGGATCCTCCAGACCAGACAAAACTGCAAGAATTCAATGTTTAACCCTGGATCTGAATGGCAATTTTTGCACTTATTTTTTCTCATTATTCATTTATATTTACAGAGCAAATGTTCCAAGCACATGGGAAATTTTGATTTAGTTAAATACTGCAAAGTATTATTAAGTATTAATATATTTACTTTTATTAAAGCATGTTTATTGTGAAAACCGTATAAGAAACATTCAGCGATTTCCATAAAAATGATAACAACAAAGAATATTGGTTAGTGTGAGAAATCCTATAAGAACAGTGGTTACTGTAGACCAGGGGTGGGCAAGTTTGGTACTGGGGAGGTCTGTCTTTGAGGATATCCCGAGGTATTTGAAGATGACCGAAGAAGCGATTGACAGGGATATCATCAAATCCTGGCCTGTGTGGGGCTCTCCAGGACTGAACTTGCCCACCCCTGCTGTAGACTAACATTAGGCTTGTGCTCCAATCCATGTAGTACTTCACTTTCAAGTAGTAATCATAGATTAGAGTCTCTTAAAGTATTTAGTAGGAGATTAATTGAAAAGGACAAACAGGAAGTTAAAGGGGCACAGTGGAGGTTTTAACTATGATGTAATTTCACACCATTGGTAATAACAAGCACTTTATCAATTTAATATTAATAAAATTAAATTTGAATACAGTACTTTTTTCCTGGCAGACTTTTTGATCAACTCACTAAGCATTTACTGTTATCACTTTGTAATGGTGATTACTAGCAATAATTACTAATTACACCCTATGGGTCTAAAGCCATATGAAATTGGAACAACTGAGCATTCAGAGACTCCAGGGAATAATTAGCCCAGTCAGTCTACTTTGCTCTGCTCTTGATCTATTCCTGTCCTCCACTCTAATAACCTCCCCTCACTGCCATCTACAAGATGTTCCTAATTTTCCTTCCTCCCTCTCAAAAATATTCAGCTAGAGCTACATCTACAATCCAATCAGCTGACCTATAGACTCGCAGTCTCCTTCTATGCCAGATTTATTGAGGAATATCAAGTATGCATCTCCCTCACTGCGTCTGCCTAACCATCTACTTTAGACCGTAAGCTCCTATGAGCAGGAACCTCAACTCCTTCAGTATAAGTATATTTAAATCTATATTATGTGTTATGTATTTACTGTGTTCAGTGTATTAACACATGGCATCTACTTAGATCTTAGCAGATAACCCACACTGTTTATTTACCTGCCTTATCTGCCCTTGAGCACCAGAAAGAGCATCCTTTGTGTATTTTACACATTTCAGATTATACTTGTATATGGCGGCCGTGTTTCAGGACTGTTTGCAAATCGTATTCTATTAATAACTTTCCAAGGAGAAACATTTAACACAAAGTATTTTTTTGCAGTCAGTTTGTATATCTTCTCCGGACATAAACAGGAGACTACACTTGACTGTAGATCTGTGGCTGGGGAGATTCGTTACCTTTCATTAAGAAACATAGCTCTCCGAACACAGCTTATACTCTCCCGTCTTCTATCTCTCTCCTCTCTTGCCTTCTCTCTCTCTATTGTCTTCTCTCTTTCTTTCTCCCTCTCTCTCTCCCCATCTTCTATCTCTTGTCTTCTCTCTCTCTCTACCTCACTTGTCTTCTCTTTCTCTCCTTTCTCTCTTCTCTTTCTCTCCCTCCTCTCTCTCACTTGACTTCTCTCTTTCTCTCTCCCATCCTCTCTCTCTCTCCTCTCTCTCTCTCCTCTCTCTCTCCCCCCGGTCTTCTGTCTCTCTCTCTCTCTTCTCTCTCTCTCTCTCCCCATTGGTCTTCTGTCTATCTCTCTTCTCTCTCTCTCTCCCCATTGGTCTTCTGTCTAGCTCTCTCTCCCTCCTCTCGCTCTCTCTTGTCTTCTCTCTTTCTCTTTCCCTCTCCCATCTTCTTTCTCGCTATCTCTCTCTCTCCCTCTCTCTCTCTCCTCTCTCTCCCTCTTCTCGCTTTCTCTTGTCTTCTCTCTCTCTCTTTCCCTCTCTCCCCGTCTTTTGTCTATCTCTCGCCTTCTATCTCTATTACGTCTTCTGTCTCTGTCTCTCTCTCTCTCTCTATCTCTCGCCTTCTATCTCTATCTCTCTCGTCTTCTCTCTCTCTCTCTCTTCCTTCCATACATGCTACCTAGACTGTCTTTAACATGCTTTAATCAATTAGTGTGCTTTACTTCTGCCCATTAGTACTTGGTAGTCAACTGATAAAAATATATGTTTTTATTGACTTTAAAAGACTAATAAAAGATCATATTACACTCTTAAGAAAATTACTTGATAATAAACAGAATATTTTTTAGAAAGTGAAACAAATACCTGCATTTTTTAACTGTTATAATTTTGCTTTAATGACATAATTAGCAATTTGATATCAGGACTTAATAGATGAGCAAGCCCCGGTAGGCTACAGGCAAATTATCATTCAATGATGGATAACCACAACAAAAACAGATAATGCTGAATTCTTAATTTTCTATAAAAAATTCTTATAAAAGACTACTGTAGTCATATTTTTCAAAATCACTATTTTTAATACATACATTATAAAAATAATTTATTATCTTTAAATGCAGTTATTCTATTGTGGGATCTGACATTTTGGCTTCAGCTGATCAGTTTCCAGAGGTGGAAGAAGACTCTAAAATGTCCTTTTTATGAAGTGGTGCCTAAAATTGTACTCCATATTCCAAATGAGGGCGTACTAGAGATTTGTACAGTGACAGAATTATATCTGATATGATTCCCTTGCTTCTACAACCTTTTTAATACATGCTAATATTTTACTTGCCTTTGCAGCTGCTGCCTGGCATTGAGCACTGTTACCTAAATTAATGTTGTTAGTTTGTTACACACTTCATTAACATGTGAACAGTTTTATAAACTGCTGTGGTCTTTTAATGAAGCAGTAGTTATATCTTAAAAAGTGCTCCCTTACCAAAATTCCTATAAGAAAATCATAATATTGCAGAAACTTTGCTAATGTTTGTCCTGTTGCTTTGAATGTTAGGATTATGCGGTTGGGTGATTTGTAAACAGTGAAAAAAAATGTGGCAAAAATCAAATACAAGTTCCCACATCCTTACTTTTATAGTGTAGCATTAAACAGAAAATGGTAACATCTCCCAAGTTCAGTGCCATTTACTTTTGTTAACATGACTAATGAGAAACATTAAACCTTATCCTTGGTATCCCTTGGAATCTTGACAAATCTTCTTTCTCAAGGGATGAGTAAATATCAGTGTGTTCTCAGGCAGATTAACTCGTAAAGTGATGAAGGAAGAGTTATTACTTTATGTTGATCATTATTTGGTGAGGTTTTTTGTATTGTTCAGTCGTTTCCGACTCTCTGTGACCTCATGGATCATAGCACACCAGGCTCATCCTTATGTCCATGGTCATGCTGATCCACTTGGTTTTCATGGCAGAGATATTGGAGTGGGTTGCCAGTTACTTCTCCAGTGGGCCACAGCATACAGCTTCTGGTATTCATAGGTGGTCTGTCATCCAAGTACTGACCAGGCCCAACCATGCTCGGCTTCAAGGTGGTTTGACCTCTTGGTTCCCTGACTTGGAATCAAACCCACAATGGTGAAAGCACTGATACCTAACTACTGGACCACCATAACTTCAAACACATCGGTCACTAATTTTTTGGTGAAAGTGTCAGTGTTTTTTGTAATAGTACAACGTCTTCATTCATTGGTTGCTAGTGAAATTTAACAGTATGACCAGTGTGTGTCTATGTTTTAGTATATTTCCAGCATTATATGGTGTATTATATATGTATATTCAGCGGGATGCATTGTGGTCTATCATTAAATGCCTCTGCAATACCATGAAATGTGTTAGATCATTATCTTCTATCTGACTCATAATATATTTAAAAAACTTTTACTTTGATATTTCGAAAGAGAGAGAAGGAGAATTATATATATATATATATATATATATATATATATATATATATATATGTATGTATGTATTGCAGTATATAGTGATACCTTTCTTATTGCTCTTCTGACTGAAAGCTTATCCAATAAATAATAATTTACAGTATATCTACAGTGTGTGTGTGTATATGTATGTGTGTGTGTATATGTATGTGTGTGTGTGTGTATATATATATATATATATATATATATATATATATTATATAGTGGTGGAGCTACCACCAGTGCAGCCGGTGTAATGCACTGAGACCCTGCTCTGGGGGGGCCCAGTGCTATCCCTGACTTGGCCTGCCTTGGCCCCTCTGTAAGTGCCAATGTGTCCTGTGTCTGTACGAGCCAAAGTGCAGCCTATTGACTGTGTGAGTTGATGCTGGAGGTATACTGTATGTATTTGTGGACACATTTGCATGTCCTGCTCAGCTTCCCAGAATGCAGTGTAATAACTGTATTTCTTGGAATTCTGAGCCGGAAACAGTTTTTTTATACATTCAAATGTGAATACAAATGTACTATTTATTTACTGTACTACTGTATGGTGGAGGGCTTCTATCGCTCTTTTGCCCACCATATATTAAATAATTGTTGTGTGAACTACCTACTCATAAGGTCCACAACACAAGCTGAGATCCCGCTCCATGCTGATGATAGCCAATAAGCTTGAAACGTCTGTCCGTGGGTAGGATTCTTAGCTTGTGTATAATCCAACCTTGGCTTTGCATAAAACCTGTGTAATGCAGCGGGCATAGGCTTAAAGGAAGCCATGTTTAAAATGGCTATGGATTGAAGAGCGATATTTGTGGACACATTTGCAGGTCACTGCTCCACTTCCCAGAATGCAGTGTAATAAATGTATTTCTCAGAATTCTGAGTAGGATATAAAAAGTCTACACACCCCTGTTAAAATGTCAGGTTTCTGGGCTGTAAAAAAATGATACAAAGATAAATCATTTCAGAACTTTTTCCACCTTTAATGTGACCTATAAACTGTACAACTCAATTAAAAACAAACTGAAATCTTTTAGGTAGAGGGAAGAAAAAAAAAAGAAAAATAATGTGGTTGCATAAGTCTGCACACCCTCTTATAACTGGGGATGTAGCTGTGTACAGAAAACAAATCGTGTTAAATAGTAGTCAGCATGCACCTGCCATTATTTAAAGTGCCTCTGATTAACCCCAAATAAAGTTCAGCTGCTCTAGTTGGTCTTTCCTGAAATTTTCTTAGTCGCATCCCACAGCAAAAGCCATGGTCCACAGAGAGCTTCCAAAGCATCAGAGGGATCTCGGTGTGAAAAGGTATCAGTTAAAAGGTATATCTATATATTCACCAAAGTTTCATGGATGCCTCCAAGGTCCAGCAAAGTAGAAAAAAATATATATTTTGGCGTAACTGAAATCTAGCTTTATGAAAATTATTTTTGATAAGCGATGCTGAGACACAACATATAAATGGCTTTTCTAAGCAACAAATTTAATAGAGCACATACTGTAATATATAAAAGTACAGACTGCTTTATCATGCGCAGGTTGTGTGACAATCTACTACCGATTGCTTTCTTTTTCTCAAATTATGCTCTCAAAGCAGAAAAAGAAAAATGATTGTGTAACTGATCTGGGAGCTTGTCCCTGTTAGCCAATGAGCAGTAATATAGATGTGTGATTTGTACTGCCCATGAAACTACAGATACATCTATGCTCTGTGCATTTCCTTTTAGTTTAAATAAAGTCCTTTTTAAGTAAAAAATATATATTGTTCCTCACATGAACCAAAATATCACTGATGCCACTGTGGCTTTGGGTTTCAGTTATTAAAACAATTTGGCAAATGGCGTCCGGTTGTACATGACCCCAAAGCTCTTCTCAGCACTACAATAATGTTCTTTTCCTATTAAACATCTTGTTTTTCCTCTACAAATTTTAAGAAACGGCAACCAACAACATGTATAATAGACGTTTCAGGCCAGTGGGCCAAAGGTAAAGGTTTGGTGGGATATAACAGTTGGCAAATACAGGCAAATAGGAATCTGATTTGTAAAGAGGGTAAGATGGAAATATGTTCCAGTCTGTGCTTCCGAGTCAGTGTTGTAGAAATGTGACAATTAAAGCGATCACTGGATGCGCTTTCCTTATGGAGAAAACAGGAAGACAATTTCCTTTTGGTCATACTCGTTTTTTTCCTGTGGAGGAAACGCGCTTTTTCTACTTTTTTAACACTGTGAATGAACTGTTTATTGATGACCATATATGGATTGAAAGGGAGAGGGGTATATAGAATATATACTATTTATACACTCATGCACATACACACATACATATACCCAGTGGCAGAGCTAGTGAATGGAGGGCAAAAACACATATGGATGCAGCATGCCAGTCACATCTGTCTGTTTCTAGTTGTGCTTATCCATAAGGTTTTCATGGCAAAGTTGCTTGAGTGGGTTGCCAGTTCCTTCTCCAGTGGACCACAATTTATTTTTTACTTTTTTTCCTCTCTCTCTCTCTCTCTCTCTCTCTCTCTCTCTCTCTCTCTCTCTCTCTCTCTCTCTCTCTCATTTATATATATATATATATATATATATATATATATATATATATAAATTATACAAAAATAATGCAATTACCAGCCCCTCCTGGCACCCCAGCCGAGCAGTTCCTGATCCCGCCACCCCCTGTCCCCTTATGCCCCCAGCTTGGCTGTTCCCGATCCTACCACACTCCGGTCCCCCTCCACCTCCTTCAATGCTGCCTCGTCTGCCGGCGCAACTTCTCTGGAGACGTGACATTTCGGATTCCCTGCCCCAGCCAGAAGACACCGCAGGGGAGGCAGTAGCGCGGCAGATGGCAAGGACGAAGGGGGTTGGGATTTGAATAGGCCGAGATGGTGTGAATCAGGAGGAGCCAGGCTGGGGGGCAGGTGGGCCGGGGGATCGGAAGGGTCCGGTCTGTAGTGGTGCGATGGCGGAGAGGCAGGAGAGGCAAATTAGAATTTATATAAATAATAAAAAGTATTGAAAGACCTGGGCCCCCAGACAAGGGCCTCAGTGCATTACACCGGGTGCACTGGTGCATATACCTATGTATGTGTGTGCATATGTATGTTGGCAAAAATATCTAAAAGTCACCACCTTCGGGCTAAAGGCCAAATTTAAATTCAAAAAAAGTTTTTAACGCTCACGTCTTTCATGGCTGCTTAGTAAGAATCCATCTATAAATACGTGACACTTCCTGAATTGAAATATTCACATCATTCATAAACCAATAGTATATAGTCGGCTGACACTTCAGAAAATCCCCACCATAATGTTTTTCTGTGTAAGAAGTGTGAAAATCTTGAAGAGTTAATATTATGATGTAGAAATGCACTATTCATCTATCCTTATTCCCGAGCTGCACGTAACACTCGCTGCCACATGTTTTCCTTCAGTGTCCAAGCGTATATTCTGATCCACTATTGGAGGGGACATTGACATTTCTCTTTCTCACACAGCTCTTGGAGTTAAACAGATACAAGTTAAAACAAACACATCTACATTACTAGTTCCCCATCTGTGCATCTGTATGTGCATTGCTGCCTGGTACTAAATCCGTAGCAAGAAAACCTGCTAAATTTATAATGTACACAGAAGAAAGATTCCCACAGTTTTTTTTTTATTAAAACCAGCTGAGTAAATTCATAGGAAGCTGTAGAGTCCATGCAGATTTCATATATTTCCTGGGAACAATGTTACTTTCAGTTTTCATTCAAGACTTAAAACTATATACAACTAGCGAATTGCCCGTCAAAAAATGACGGCAATGAAATTGTAAGGTAGCTAATGCTGTTTAGTGTGTAATAATGAAATATATAATACATTAATAAATGAATATACTTGACCTATTTTAAAGCATTGTGTGGAAGAGCTGTGAATGTGTTTTGATGTTGCTGCAGCATTAGTGGTGTGGATCTGCTGTGTAAGCGTGCTGAATGTGTGCAGTGTAACACTGTGCGTGCGCGAGACCAAACCGTTAGCGTAGTCGTGTACTTCCGCATTGGCGAGAAATGGCGAGTAATGTGTGTTATACGTTTGTATCGGAATATCCGTAGGTGTTTTGTGGTGTTTTGCGAGTTTCTTGTGGTGTTTTGCGAGTTTAGAGTGCTGTAGCCTCGTTTTCGTTTTGTTCGGCGGCCATTTTTTCTCTCGATTCGTTTTTTTTTTAGTGTGTAAACTGTTTTATTTGAAGTAAAATCGAGGTGTAAGTTGTATTTTTGAGGTGCTGGGTGCTCCCTCTTGGTGTAGGTAAGTTTTTTATGTATGTGGTGTGTGTATGTATTGTGTTTGACATTTTCTAATGTTCGCGAGTTGCGTCCGAGTGTTGCGAGTCCGTAATGTGTGTGAACGTGTGTCGTATGTTGTTTGCGAGTGTCGTAATGTGTGTGTCGTACTGTTTGGGTTGCGAGGTGAAGTTTGCGAGGGTCGCAGTTGCTGGCAAGGAGCGCCTTCGGCGCTCCATGCCAGCAACTGCGGCCCTCGCTTTGCGAGGTCCTCAGGTGCTGGCATGGAGCGCCTACGGCGCTCCATGCCAGCAACTGAGGCCCTCGCTTCGCGAGGGTCCTCAGTTGCTGGCATGGAGCGCCTTCGGCGCTCCATGCCAGCAACTGAGACCCTCGGGCAGTGCCCTCGCGAAGCGAGGGCCTCGGCTCGCTGCGCGAGCCGCGGCCCTCGCTACGCGAGGGCCGCGACTCGCGTAGCGAGCCCGCGGCCCTCGCTTCGCGAGGGCCGCGGGCTCGCTACGCGAGCCCGCAGCGTTAGCAACAACTCGTACGCTCACAACTATATATGTGATAACTACAAAATGTTACTGTTTCTCAATCATATTACAAGAATCATAATAACCAATAGTAAATTATGCATTAACTGCATATCTAAGTGTCCTGGATTATGAATGCATCTGATAGAGAATTAGTAATGCATGCAAACATTTTTTGCATGAAAAAATACCAAAATAAACATTTACAAACTCACCCTGATGTTTGCTAAATCTTTCCAATGTGCAAGCTGCAGCTTTTGTTAGTTGACACCCCTGAAAATCCCTGCTAAGATTAGCATAAAATTAATGATTTATTTTGGCCAATCAGGAGAAAGCAGAGGTTAGCTGATACATTTGTATCATACTCTGGTGTTCCTGTGTTTCAAAGCAGCCTGGGATATGTAGTCTCTCTCTCTCCTTGTGTTCTGATTCAGCTGTGAGCTCAGACCCCACCCAACCATGTGATTCCATCCAACAGCAGTTACTTCCTGTGGTCTGCACCAAGAAGGTCAAGCTCCGTATCTGTCTGTCTTTCCTGTGTGTACTTGGTTATGTAAGCTCCGTGTGGGTGTGCAAAGCAGGATTTTACTCTCCTGCCTATAACTTTGTAAGTACACTGAACGTATCTATATAACACACATTTTTTTCTGATAATCACTGCCTGTTTCTTATCAGACTTTTCAAACTCACGAAACTTATATATAATTTTAATTTCGATCACAGTATAGCTTAAACATAAGTGCAACACATCACCTTCTATAAACCTTTTTCTTCAAGACTAGTATGACAATTAGTGCTTCAATCTACCGAAAAACATATATGTATATATTTATGGGTGGAAATTTGTAAAATTGCATATTGAATGAATACTGTATTTAAAAAAATCTATATATATCATGTATGATGATTGTCAGTCCATTGAACTTTATTCGGAAAAGTGCTTGTCCATTCCAGGAGAAGTCTTGGTTTTAGAATGGGGCCCAGTTGGCTGGCTCACTTGAACATTTTTGCTGTTACTCATCACTGTATGCACGTGTCCAGTGTTTTTTATGATTATTGATACATTTTTGTGTAGGTTCAGGAGATAACTGGTAGTTGAATCAATGGTGGGCCTTTCCCAACATGGCTCTTATATGATTCCCATGAAGCTCCAAGCCTGTCATATGGAATCAACTAAACATGTTCCTCTTCATCAGCTCACAATCTATCCAGAAAAGCAATGTAAGAATATAAGAAGCATGTGGCCAAAAAGCATCTGTGGTCATGTTTTCTAAAAAAAAATTGAATTATAATTGATAATATGCAAAATGTTGTTAGATAGCAAAAACTAGAACCTTTACATTTTGAAATTGTATTATTTCCTTTTTGGTTCCACTTTCTTTTCTTGTCCAGTAGAAATTGACTCAATGGCAGTGTTATCTGCCACATTGCCACTGTGTAGATAGAGACTGTATTATTCGTTTTTTTGTAATTTTGTTCCCTATTTTCAGGTATAGTTCTTCAAAAAATTAAATTTACATTTTAAATTGCAATTATTCTTCACTGCAGGCTTCTGTTTTCATTACTGAGCCAGCCTCTGAAAAGTTCTGTCTCAGCTGGGAGTGTGTTCAAATGAATGAGCTTTAGTCTTAACGAGACCACTGGAAGTAGTTACTGACACATTCCAGTTGTGCAGATAGAACTTCTTCTCTGCATTTAAAGTCTCCTCCCATTTTACTAAGTAGGCCCCTAGAAACTAAAATGTAATAAATGATTGGCTGTATTAATATTATTTTTATTAATCTTCTAAAAACATGGTCTATTTTCTAGTGAAGTTCTTCATTAGAGTGTATTCTAAATGTATGACCACAGTGGCTCTAAGTATACTTGTTTTGATTAACCAAATGATCATAATTCCATAAAGCATAACTTTTAAATGATTATTATTACATTTAAACATTGGGAGGGATTATTGATCCACAGAGGAGTCCTGATTGCCAGTATCTGGGGCCATGAAGGAATTTTATGTTTATATTCCCCCTTTTGAAACAAATGGCTATGTTTCTATGTTTTTTTTTTTTCTGTTTGTGTTCCTCTGGAACAATTAACAACTAATCTCCATATTGCACATCTGAGGAGATCTATGGTTGAACTTGATGGGCTAAAAATATTTTTTCATTCTTAATTACTATGTTCCTATGTAACTATATCAATGAACACAAAGATAAAATAATATTCCATTTCAAAATATAACCACTAAGGGGTTTCCTAAATTGTAAGATACCCGTTTGATCCCCATGATATCCCTCTAATAATTGTCTCTTAATTGGAATGCACCTTTAACTGCTTTTTTCACCATCCCTTTAAGCTAACTGGTTGGTGGAATTAAGTTAATTATATTGCCCTTTAATATAACTCTTTATGTATGTCTTCTCCTAACAGCTTCATTGAAGTATATCCAGACTTAATCGCAAAATACGTAGCCATTGTTGACTGAAGATTACGAGATTGTAAGGATGGTCTACTGTTCCATTTACTTAGCATTATGAAAACAATAACAAGCATGTAAGAAAACGTTAGTAACTTTGGTGGTTAACCATAGATATGTCACTTCTTGCTGTTTTTTAGTGTAGATAATTCATATAATTTTTAAGCCGCAGTATTTGTCTGTATTGTGATATACATTGATGAACTCAAAGAAACCATAAATCCCTACTGTCCCTATTTTTGAGGGTAATCTCTCTTTTAAGAGACATTCTCTCAAACCCTCTGATTCCCCATATGCACCTCTTTTGTCTCTTCCTCCCGACCATGGTCTCGATTACATTCCATCTATAGAATATCACCTGCAAATTCTAAAGTTGCTATTACGTTCTACGCGTAAAAACCCTAAAGTGTAACCCTTTGCTATGCTTGACGTGCTCCAAAAACATCCTGCACATCAATTGCATTCCCATCAGCAGGGGGGCACCCTGAACTCTCCCTCCAAACCAGGATACCCTCTTCCCACTGATGCTTTGGGATGAGGGCCCATTGAACTTTTACAACCTTCTTACCTAACACACTAATTAAACAGTAAGTGCCCTATGGTTTCCCTATTGACTCCAAAAGGCCCTCTATCACTAGCCACCATGGGGGTCACTATTGACTCCCATGCTGCCTAGAGAATTTTCCCATAAAGGGTCCTTATGGACTGACATGGGGCCTCTACCTAACTTAATACCATGACAATTAACATTAACCCTTAAGCATGCGGATCCCTATGGAAGTAATTAATACATTACCCCCCATGGATAGCCCTCTAGTGATGTGCAGTGATACCCTGGTCCTCAATTTTCAGCTATAGATGCGCCGGTACATCCAATGAATAAATCCATTTTACTTGAAGCCAATGATCCTCATCTTTGGGCCCTCCTTGAATTGGCCTGTTACAATAATGATATTTGTTTTATTGTTTAGTCATTTAGTTATGCCCAACTCTCATTGACCCCATGGACCACAGCACGCCAGGCACATATTGTGTCTGGTTGTGCAAATCCAAAAGGCAAAGATACTGGAGTGCGTTGCCAGTTCCGTCTCCAGTGGGCCGCAATTTGTCTGACTTCTTCTATGACCTGCCCATCTTGGGTGACCCTACATGGTATAGCTCAAAGCTTTTTGGAGGTACACAAGCCTCTTCACCACAACAAAGTAGCAATCCAGAAGGGGAATAATTCATTTACATATTGCTTTTCGGTCTTCCTTGAAGACTCGCACTCCTCTTCCTCAACTGATGGAAATTGATCTTCCATAATTCTAAGTATTTTTTATACAGAAGTTTTCTAAAATCACTAAGGAGATCTAAAAAGGTTAAACTTTTTGAACCTAAATTACTATGTAATTATGTAGTTCATCCACAGAGGAGCTCCTGCGCCGAATAGCATTTTAGACCGTGCCCCCAATCAGAATAAAGGTAGGAAAACCCAAGCATTCTGATTGGTTAATGTTTAACCAATCAGAGAGTTATATTTACCCTATTCTAAATTGTTTAACATAGCAACCAATCAGAATAGGATATAATAATAGAGTTGCTTATTGCTATTGAAACAGCCAGTTGGAGGGGAGAATGTAAAGCTTATACTGCATGGAATTTACTGAGTTTTAGACTGATAGTTTTCAAAGAGTATACATCAAGCTCATGTTAGAGATAGATTATTTTGAATAATACCAACAGTGTGTGCGAGGGCGTAATCATTTGGGGTGTTTTGGGCGGCAAAACAAATGTGCTTGTTTACGGTTGTGATCGAGCTCCATGTCTTTCTCTAGTCCAACTCAAGTGGTTTCCTTCATTATTCCAGGGGAAAGTGCCCAAGAGTGTGTGTCTGGTATGCACAGTATATGTATGTATGTTTAGAGCAATATGAATATACAGGGGTGGAGAAAAATATCTAACACTAGAAGGAAGCCTTTCATAGAGATACATTATGCTTTGGAAACTTATTTAGGAGAAAGAAGTACACATTTTTAGAAAATTTCCACCCCTGTCAACATATATGTAGTGCATATGTTTTCAAAAACATGTGTCCTTAGGTGGCCTCTTTAGTGTTGGGAGGTCCTGTTTTAGTGGTGTTGATGAACGTTTTAGGTCTCGTTTTTTTGTATTTTTACTTGTTTTTATTGAAATACTTTAAATTCTGTTTTTCTATTTGACCCTTTTTGTTGGTTTGAATGACAGCAAAATAGGTTAAACGAACAAAGGAATAGGAAGTGCCTGAAGTACAGAGCATGCAGTGAAGCCATGGCTAATGTTTTATGGTACAGTATGTAGAAAGGTAAAGGTTATTGCAATACTATGGAAATATCAACATACAATCATATATACACCATTAATCATTGTGTATGCACCTTGGTATTTTCTCTTTTCAATTGTTCTTACTAATCTAAATACTATTTGCTTGGCTTATTTAAACACATTCCACTTAAGGGTGTGCTTGCTGGAAATGTACATGTATATATTATTTATATATAAATATATGGATGGACAAAAATGGCCTAAACGCTGGAGCCAAGAAGATTTTGTAAGAGCCACACAGGGTGTGTTTTAGGAGCCTTGGAGGAAGCCCTTCGTAGAGTTGTATTATACCTTGGAAACATACTTGGAACCAGCAGTACAAAATTTAGGAGCCAGACCCTCTGAAGTCTCTCTCTCTCTCCCTCTCCCTCTTGTTAAAGTATAAACCTTATGATTTGTTTTAATAGTATTGCAGATTGCTGGGGAATATATACTAACTAGCGACTTGCCTGTCAAAAAATGACGGCAATAAAATTTGAAGCCATGGCAATGCTGTTTGCCACGCAATGCTATGGGCCCTCTGCGCACCTTCGACGTTCATCTCGAGCCTCGCGCGGCTTTCGGTGCTCATTGCAATCCTCTCCAACTTGTATAGTTTAGGGGCCTTGCAATGAGTGTTACTGCCTTGGGTTAAGTGTTACTGGCTTAAGGCTCTTTTTTACTGCTTTCATCCTCGTTTTCATCTTGTTACGGTTTTTCGTCCGCAATTTTTTTTTCGCTTAGTCGATTTTCGATCATGTAAAAATGCCAAATATGTCTCAAATTTACTTGCAACCTCACTCACAGGCTCCCTGACTCTCCCCCTGTGCTGTGTTTGAGTGTGTAAGTTAATTTGAGGCATATATATATGTATATATTTTTTTTTGCAGACTTTTCCAGTTCGGTGGTTTGGCTGTTAAATTCGTATTTTTTGCTTCAGGTCCTAAATCATACGGGCCGTAATTTTGCATCCGTCGCCAAGTCCAGGGGTCTTGCAATGAGGCCTCATTGGAGCTAAGTCCCGTGTGTCTCAGGATGTGCGCCAGCCAAGTGTCCACCCCTGCAATGAGTGCCTTTGGCGCTCATTGCAACCTAACTCCCGCGTGCCTCAACTGCTCGTCTTGCTTTGCGATTCTCGCAAAGCGTGATGACAACTCGCAGTATGATAACTATATAGGTGATAATGTAAAATGTACAAGTAGTAATAGTCCTAGTCCTAGAGAGAGTAGGCAATATATTGAAGCATCTTATGGTGGGACCACTGGTGGCTGTGAAGGCTTCAAATAGTAAGTCATAAATCCATCCCCAAGATTAAATAATGTGAGCTATCCATGATCTCTGTTAATAGAAATTAGGAGAAAGAAGGTGCGGAAAGTCATAATAAGAGAAGGGAGGTGAAAAATGAAGAGCATAGGGGGTTGGTGTGGGGTGACAGGGCCTACACAATGGGGCATGGATGGAAATAAACCCAAAGTTTACTTAACTTTATCCAAGAGGACCAACTGAAATATTCTTTATAGATGAGTTAGAGTTTTAAAAACCATAACCTATGTTAGGTCTTCAAGTAGCACATTGCAAAATTTGCAGTGTATTATTTTCATTCTGTGAACTTTGGCAGTATAGTTATAAAACATCTATTATTACTTTATACCTGATGCTGATTCCTTGAATAAAGATTAGCACTAGATTAGGTGTGGTAGAAACAAATATTTCAATGGGAAAATAATATTTAAAGAATTAAACCTTATGCTATTACTTTATGGTGTTAAGTTCCTCCTTCCATAACCGCTCTAAAACCACTTCCTTAATTGTTCATTGATGGAAATGTAACACCTTGCTCCTGGCACAGCCCTGGGATTCTTACATTTCACCACAATGCATTTTTACTCGACTCTCTGTGAGTTGCATTCCAGGCGACTTGAGTTCATGCTGTGGTCTTTGGTTCTTTGGGTACAAAAATAAGAAAGCTGGGTACATACAATTTAATAAAATAAATGTGCTTTCTAATATTATAAGAGGAATCCTCTTGCATTTATTGATGATGTCATTTGGGAGCAGATCCAATATCTCAATCAGATTTCAGATTCAGCAGGACATC
This sequence comes from Discoglossus pictus, assembly GCA_027410445.1. Classification (NCBI taxonomy): domain Eukaryota; kingdom Metazoa; phylum Chordata; class Amphibia; order Anura; family Alytidae; genus Discoglossus; species Discoglossus pictus. Next base: position 441,069,972 of record CM050164.1, read on the forward strand.
TTCAGATTCTTGACTTACGACCTCCTCCATTTCACTTGGGACAGATGAATGAATAAGATTCATAGGTACACTTTGAAACTTACTTTAACTCCATGTTTCCTTGAAAAATTTAGAGTTTAGAGAAGCAAGCACCTAAACTGATATTTCACTTTTCTTTACATGGTTTCCATTCATTCTAAAGAAGCCTTTCATATCACTATTTTTGAGAAATGTAATGTTGTACATAGATTCTCCCCACATTTATCAATGTAAATTGTATGATGAACATTTTTACATGCTCACATAATAATGCGGCTCTTTATACATGAAAGAACCCTTCTTCTTCATTGTCTGCTGATTATCCATGGACCCCTTACCTTCTGGGGTCTCTGATGGCGAGAAGTCTTAATATGAGAGGCCCCACGGATTCTTTAAGAACCATGAAGTAGAGTTATTAAGAGTTATTCAGTTGTTGCCTTATAATATCTGGCCTTGTGCATTGTAGAACTGCTATGTGATATGATTATTTTGTCTACTATGAAAATACTAATTACCAATATCCTGATGCCTAGAAAGTCCATCATAACTACAGATAGTTTAAACCAAAACCACAACATTTGAAATATGCCGCAGTCTCCCATCTGATATTTCCAGCATTTTGCTTATTGTCATGTTCAGAAGGGTCCACTGAACTCTTCAGGGCTGTTGGACTATTGGGGAGGGCCTGGATTAACACTGAAGGAGCATGTGAGGGCCTGATCCAGATGTCATCCCAGGAAAGGGAGCCTCCAGACCAGGCCACCATAATGGCTGCTGGTTACAGAATCAGATCGGTATGTTCCTCCTTGGAGGTATTATTTTTTTGGACTCTCAAGAGTCCTCACATTGGGAAGAGGGGGGCACTGCCCTTGGATTTTAGGGGGTGCACTAGCCCTGGCACCTTGGGAATGGTCACCTGGATTGGGTACCACTCTGGGACTTTTTGGACTGGGTTAGATGGTAATTTCCCCTAGGTTTCTGGCCTACCATCTTTGATTAGCCCCGAAGTGGAGACACCATGCCTCAGAGTGACTTCTCATCTGTCCTGTAGGAATCATAGATCAAAACCGATATCGGGTGACTTTCTCAGAGCTGGTAATGAGATGAACTAAGGTTTACTTCTGATGTTGATGTTATCCAACACATGTTTAAAGCTTGTGCTCTAAGTATAGGGATTCTAGCCAGCTTTAGGGGCGCACCTTAGCCCTTCAGAGAGGAGGTCTCTATTATGAGACATAGGGATTTGTTTGTGTGTAGATATTTAAGCCCTTCTGGATATAACTTTTAAAATATTTGAGGAGAATAGACTTTTTGTTG